>JBBPBR010000004.1:24716570-24791929 GCA_037974775.1 Cicer pinnatifidum | reverse complement strand
AATGTACATTTAGGTCATTTTCGTCCTCCTCAGGATTATTCTTGTCCAATTAGGGTTTTTAACAAATCTTGTGCATCCAATAAGTTTATTTGTGTCATTGGATGAACATTTAGGTCATTTTCGTCCTCCCTAGGCTTATTCTTGTCCAATTAGGGATTTTAACCAATCTTTTGCATCCAATAGGTGTGTTTGTGTCATTGGATTAACATTTAGGTCATTTTCGTCCTCCCTAGGTTTATTCTAGTCCAATTAGGGTTTTAAACAAATCTTGTGCATCCTATAATTGTGTTTGTGTCATTGGATTTACATTTAGGTCATTTTCGTCTTACGTAGGCTTATTCTTGTCCAGTTAGGGTTTTTAACCAATCTTGTGCAACCAATAGGTATGTTTGTGTCATTGGATGAACATTTAGGTCATTTTCGTCCTCCCAAGGCTTATTCTTGTCAAATTAGGGTTTTTAACCAATCTTGTGCATCCAATAAGTTGATTTGTGTCATTGGATGAACATTTAGGTCATTTTCGTCGTCCCTATGCTTAATCATGTCCAATTAGGGTTTTTAACCAATCTTGTGCATCCAATTGGTATGTTTGTGTCCTTGGATGATCAATTAGGTCATTTTCGTCTTCCCAAGGCTTATTCTTTCCAATTAGGGTTTTAACCAATCTTGTCCTCCCTAGGCTTATTCTTGTCCAATTATGGTTTTTAAACAATCTTGTGCATCCAATAGGTGTGTTGGTGTCATTGGATGAACATTTAGGGCATTTTCGTCCTCCCAAGGCTTATTCTTGTCCAATTAGGGTTTTTAACCAATCATGTGCATCCAATAGGCGTATTTGTATCATTGGATGAACATTTAGGTTATTTTCGTCCTCCCTAGGCTTATTCTTGTCCAATTAGGGTTTTTAACCAATCTTGTGCATCCAATAGGTGTGTTTGTGTCATTGGATTAACATTTAGGTCATTTTTGTGCTCCCTAGGCTTATTCATGTACAATTAGGGTTTTTAACCAATCTTGTGCATCCAATAGGTGTGTTTGTGTCATTGATTTAACATTTAGGTCATCTTTGTCCTCCCTGGGCTTATTCTTATCCAACTAGGGTTTTTAACCAATCTTGGGCATCCAATAGGTATGTTTGTGTCATTGGATGAACATTTAGGGCATTTTCGTCCTTCCAAGGCTTATTCTTGTCCAATTAGGGATTTTAACCAATCTTGTGCATCCAATAATTTAATTCGTGTCATTTGATGAACATTTAGGTCGTTTTCGTACTCCCAACGCTTATTCTTGTCCAATTAGGGTTTGTAACCAATCTTGTGCATCCAATAGGTATGTTAGTGTCATTGGATGATCATTTAGGTCATTTTCGTCCTCCTTAGGCTTATTCTTGTCCAATTAGGTTTTTTTAACAAATCTAGTGCATCCAATAAGTTCATTTGTGTCATTTGATGAACATTTAGGTCATTTTCATCCTCCACAGGCTTATTCTTGTCCAATTAGGGTTTTTAACCAATCTTGTGCATCCAATAGGTGTGTTTGTGTCATTGGATTAACATTTAGGTCATTTACGTCCTCCCCGGGTTTATTCTTGTCCAATTAGGGTTTTTAACCAATCTTGTGCATCCAATAGGTATGTTTGTGTCCTTGGAGGAACAATTAGGTCATTTTCGTCTTCCCAAGGCTTATTCTTATCCAATTAGGGTTTTTAAACAATCTTGTGCATCCAATAAGTTCATTTGTGTCATTGGATGAACATTTAGGCATTTTCGTCCTCCTTAGGCTTATTCTTGTCCAATTAGGGTTTTTAACAAATCTTGTGCATCCAATAAGTTCATTTGTGTCATTGAATGAACATTTAGTTCATTTTCGTCCTCCCTAGCCTTATTCTTGTCCAATTAAGGTTTTTAACAAATCTTGTGCATCCAAGTGGTGTGTTTGTGTCATTGGATTAACATTGAGGGCATTTTCGTCCTCCCTTGGCTTAATCTTGTCCAATTAGGGTTTTTAACCAATCTTGTGCATCCAATAAGTGTGTTTGTGTCATTGGATTATCATTTAGGGCATTTTCGTCCTCCCTTGGCTTATTCTTTTCCAATTAGGGTTTTTAACCAATCTTGTGCATCCAATAGGTGTGTCTGTGTCATTGGATTAACATTTTGGCCATCTTCGTCCTCCGAAGGCTTATTCTTGTCCAATTAGGGTTTTTATCCAATCTTGTGCATCCAATAAGTTCATTTGTGTCATTGGATGAACATTTAGGTCATTTTCGTCCTCCCTAGGCTTAATCTTTTCCAATTAGGATTTTTAACCAATCTTGTGCATCCAATAGGTGTGTTGGCGTCATTGGATGTACATTTAGGTCATTTTCGTCCTCCTTAGGATTAATCATGTCCAATTAGGGTTTTTAACCAATCTTGTGCTTCCTATAGGTGTGTTTGTGTCATTGGATGACCATTTAGGTCATTTCCGTCCACGCTAGGCTTATTGTTGCCCAATTAGGGTTTTTAACCAATCTTGTGCATCCAATAGGTATGTTTGTGTCATCGAATGAACATTTAGGTCATTTTCGTCCACCCAAGGCTTATTCTTGCCCAATTAGGGTTTTTAACCAATCATGTGCATCCAATAAGTTCTTTTGTGTCATTGGATGTACATTTAGGTCATTTTCGTCCTCCTTAGGATTATTCTTGTCCAATTAGGGTTTTTAACAAATCTTGTGCATCCAATAAGTTTATTTGTGTCATTGGATGAACATTTAGGTCATTTTCGTCCTCCCTAGGCTTATTCTTGTCCAATTAGGGATTTTAACCAATCTTTTGCATCCAATAGGTGTGTTTGTGTCATTGGATTAACATTTAGGTCATTTTCGTCCTCCCTAGGCTTAATCTTGTCCAATTAGGGTTTTTAACAAATCTTGTGCATCCAATAAGTTCATTAGTGTCATTGAATGAACATTTAGGTCATTTTCGTCCTCCCAAGCCTTATTCTTGTCCAATTAAGGTTTTTAACAAATCTTGTGCATCCAAGAGGTGTGTTTGTGTCATTGGATTAACATTGAGGGCATTTTCTTCCTCCCTTGGCTTAATCTTGTCCAATTACGGTTTTTAACCAATCTTGTGCATCCAATAAGTGTGTTTGTGTCATTGGATTATTATTTAGGGCATTTTCGTCCTCCCTTGGCTTATTCTTTTCCAATTAGGGTTTTTAACCAATCTTGTGCATCCAATAGGTGTGTCTGTGTCATTGGATTAACATTTTTGCCATCTTCGTCCTCCCAAGGCTTATTCTTGTCCAATTAGGGTTTTTATCCAATCTTGTGCATCCAATAAGTTCATTTGTGTCATTGGATGAACATTTAGGTCATTTTCGTCCTCCCTAGGCTTAATCTTTTCCAATTAGGGTTTTTAACCAATCTTGTGCATCCAATAGGTGTGTTGGCGTCATTGGATGTACATTTAGGTCATTTTCGTCCTCCTTAGGGTTAATCATGTCCAATTAGGGTTTTTAACCAATCTTGTGCTTCCTATAGGTGTGTTTGTGTCATTGGATGACCATTTATGTCATTTCCGTCCACCCTAGGCTTATTCTTGCCCAATTAGGGTTTTTAACCAATCTTGTTCATCCAATAGGTATGTTTGTGTCATCGAATGAACATTTAGGTCATTTTGGTCCACCCAAGGCTTATTCTTGTCCAATTAGGGTTTTTAACCAATCTTGTGTATGCAATAAGTTCATTTGTGTCATTGGGTGAACATTTAGGTCATTTTCGTCCTCCCTAGGCTTATTCTTGTCCAATTATGGTTTTTAACCAATCATGTGCATCCAATAAGTTATTTTCGTCCTCCCTAGGCTTATTCTTGTCCAATTATGGTTTTTAACCAATCATGTGCATCCAATAAGTTCTTTTGTGTCATTGGATGTACATTTAGGTCATTTTCGTCCTCCTTAGGCTTATTCTTGTCCAATTAGGGTTTTTAACAAATCTTGTGCATCCAATAAGTTGATTTGTGTCATTGGATGAACATTTAGGTCATTTTCGTCTTCCCTAGGCTTAATCTTGTCCAATTAGGGTTTTTAAACAATCTTGTGCATCCAATAGGTATGTTTGTGTCATCGAATGAACATTTAGGTCATTTTCGTCGACCCAAGGCTTATTCTTGTCCAATTAGGGTTTTTAACCAATCTTGTGTATCCAATAAGTTCATTTGTGTCATCGGGTGAACATTTAGGTCATTTTCGTCCTCCCTAGGCTTATTCTTGTCCAATTATGGTTTTTAACCAATAATGTGCATCCAATAAGTTCTTTTGTGTCATTGGATGTACATTTAGGTCATTTTCGTCCTCCCTAGGCTTATTCTTGTCCAATTAGGGATTTTAACCAATCTTTAGCATCCAATAGGTGTGTTTGTGTCATTGGATTAACATTTAGGTCATTTTCGTCCTCCCTAGGTTTATTCTTGTCCTATTAGAGTTTTAAACAAATCTTGTGCATCCTATAATTGTGTTTGATTCATTGGATTTACATTTAGGTCATTTTCGTCTTCCGTAGGCTTATTCTTGTCCAGTTAGGGTTTTTAACCAATCTTGTGCAACCAATAGGTATGTTTGTGTCATTGGATGAACATTTATGTCATTTTCGTCCTCCCTAGGCTTATTCTTGTCCAATTAGGGATTTTAACCAATCTTTTGCATCCAATAGGTGTGTTTGTGTCATTGGATTAACATTTAGGTCATTTTCGTCCTCCCTAGGCTTAATCTTGTCCAATTAGGGTTTTTAACAAATCTTGTGCATCCAATAAGTTCATTAGTGTCATTGAATGAACATTTAGGTCATTTTCGTCCTCCCAAGCCTTATTCTTGTCCAATTAAGGTTTTTAACAAATCTTGTGCATCCAAGAGGTGTGTTTGTGTCATTGGATTAACATTGAGGGCATTTTCTTCCTCCCTTGGCTTAATCTTGTCCAATTAGGGTTTTTAACCAATCTTGTGCATCCAATAAGTGTGTTTGTGTCATTGGATTATCATTTAGGGCATTTTCGTCCTCCCTTGGCTTATTCTTTTCCAATTAGGGTTTTTAACCAATCTTGTGCATCCAATAGGTGTGTCTGTGTCATTGGATTAACATTTTTGCCATCTTCGTCCTCCCAAGGCTTATTCTTGTCCAATTAGTGTTTTTATCCAATCTTGTGCATCCAATAAGTTCATTTGTGTCATTGGATGAACATTTAGGTCATTTTTGTCCTCCCTAGGCTTAATCTTTTCCAATTAGGGTTTTTAACCAATCTTGTGCATCCAATAGGTGTGTTGGCGTCATTGGATGTACATTTAGGTCATTTTCGTCCTCCTTAGGGTTAATCATGTCCAATTAGGGTTTTTAACCAATCTTGTGCTTCCTATAGGTGTGTTTGTGTCATTGGATGACCATTTATGTCATTTCCGTCCACCCTAGGCTTATTCTTGCCCAATTAGGGTTTTTAACCAATCTTGTTCATCCAATAGGTATGTTTGTGTCATCGAATGAACATTTTGGTCATTTTGGTCCACCCAAGGCTTATTCTTGTCCAATTAGGGTTTTTAACCAATCTTGTGTATGCAATAAGTTCATTTGTGTCATTGGGTGAACATTTAGGTCATTTTCGTCCTCCCTAGGCTTATTCTTGTCCAATTATGGTTTTTAACCAATCATGTGCATCCAATAAGTTATTTTCGTCCTCCCTAGGCTTATTCTTGTCCAATTATGGTTTTTAACCAATCATGTGCATCCAATAAGTTCTTTTGTGTCATTGGATGTACATTTAGGTCATTTTCGTCCTCCTTAGGCTTATTCTTGTCCAATTAGGGTTTTTAACAAATCTTGTGCATCCAATAAGTTGATTTGTGTCATTGGATGAACATTTAGGTCATTTTCGTCTTCCCTAGGCTTAATCTTGTCCAATTAGGGTTTTTAAACAATCTTGTGCATCCAATAGGTATGTTTGTGTCATCGAATGAACATTTAGTTCATTTTCGTCGACCCAAGGCTTATTCTTGTCCAATTAGGGTTTTTAACCAATCTTGTGTATCCAATAAGTTCATTTGTGTCATCGGGTGAACATTTAGGTCATTTTCGTCCTCCCTAGGCTTATTCTTGTCCAATTATGGTTTTTAACCAATAATGTGCATCCAATAAGTTCTTTTGTGTCATTGGATGTACATTTAGGTCATTTTCGTCCTCCCTAGGCTTATTCTTGTCCAATTAGGGATTTTAACCAATCTTTAGCATCCAATAGGTGTGTTTGTGTCATTGGATTAACATTTAGGTCATTTTCGTCCTCCCTAGGTTTATTCTTGTTCTATTAGAGTTTTAAACAAATCTTGTGCATCCTATAATTGTGTTTGATTCATTGGATTTACATTTAGGTCATTTTCGTCTTCCGTAGGCTTATTCTTGTCCAGTTAGGGTTTTTAACCAATCTTGTGCAACCAATTGGTATGTTTGTGTCATTGGATGAACATTTATGTCATTTTCGTCCTCCCAAGGCTTATTCTTGTCAAATTAGGGTTTTTAACCAATCTTGTGCATCCAATAAGTTGATTTGTGTCATTGGATGAACATTTAGGTCATTTTCGTCCTCCCTAGGTTTAATCATGTCCAATTAGGGTTTTTAACCAATCTTGTGCATCCAATTGGTATGTTTGTTTCCTTGGATGATCAATTAGGTCATTTTCGTCTTCCCAAGGCTTATTCTTATCCAATTAGGGTTTTAACCAATCTTGTGCATCCAATAAGTTCCTTTGTGACATTGGATGAACGTTTAGGTCATTTCGTCCTCCCTAGGCTTATTCTTGTCCAATTTGGGTTTTTAAACAATCTTGTGCATCTAATAGGTGTGTTTGTGTCATTGGATGAACATTTAGGGCATTTTCGTCCTCCCAAGGCTTATTCTTGTCCAATTAGGGTTTTTAACCAATCTTGTGCATCCAATAAGTTCATTTGTGTCATTGGATGAACATTTAGGTCATTTTCGTCCTCCCTAGGCTTATTCTTGTCCAATTAGGGTTTTTAACCAATCATGTGCATCCAATAGGTGTGTTTGTATCATTGGATTAACATTTAGGGCATTTTCGTCCTCCCTAGGCTTATTCTTGACCAATTATGGTTTTTAAACAATCTTGTGCATCCAATAGGTGTGTTGGTGTCATTGGATGAACATTTAGGGCATTTTCGTCCTCCCAAGGCTTATTCTTGTCCAATTATGGTTTTTAACCAATCATGTGCATCCAATAGGTGTATTTGTATCATTGGATGAACATTTAGGTTATTTTCGTCCTCCCTAGGCTTATTCTTGTCCAATTAGGGTTTTTAACCAATCTTGTGCATCCAATAGGTGTGTTTGTGTCATTGGATTAACATTTAGGTCATTTTTGTCCTCCCTAGGCTTATTCATGTACAATTAGGGTTTTTAACCAATCTTGTGTATCCAATAGGTGTGTTTGTGTCCTTGGATGAACAATTAGGTCATTTTCGTCTTCCCATGGCTTATTCTTTCCAATTAGGGTTTTAACCAATCTTGTCCTCCCTAGGCTTATTCTTGTCCAATTAGGGTTTTTAAACAATCTTGTGCATCTAATAGGTGTGTTTGTGTCATTGGATGAACATTTAGGGCATTTTCGTCCTCCCAAGGCTTGTTCTTGTCCAATTAGGGTTTTTAACCAATCTGGTGTCTTGTGCATCCAATAAGTTCATTTGTGTCATTGGATGAACATTTAGGTCATTTTCGTCCTCACTATGCTTATTCTTGTCCAATTAGGGATTTTAACCAATCAAGTGCATCCAATAAGTTCATTTGTGTCTTTGGGTGAACATTTAGGTCATTTTCGTCCTCCCTATTCTTATTCTTGTCCAATTAGGGTTTTTAACCAATCATGTGCATCCAATAGGTGTGTTTGTGTCATTGGATTAACATTTAGGTCATTTTTGTCCTCCCTAGGCTTATTCATGTACAATTAGGGTTTTTAACCAATCTTGTGCATCCAATAGGTGTGTTTGTGTCATTGATTTAACATTTAGGTCATCTTTGTCCTCCCTGGGCTTATTCTTATCCAATTAGGGATTTTAACCAATCTTGTGCATCCAATAATTTAATTCGTGTCATTTGATGAACATTTAGGTCGTTTTCGTGCTCCCAAGGCTTATTCTTGTCCAATTAGGGTTTTTAACCAATCTTGTGCATCCAATAGGTATGTTAGTGTCATTGGATGATCATTTAGGTCATTTTCGTCCTCCTTAGGCTTATTCTTGTCCAATTAGGGTTTTTAACAAATCTTGTGCCTCCAATAAGTTCATTTGTGTCATTGGATGAACATTTAGGTCATTTTCGTCCTCCATAGGCTTATTCTTGTCCAATTAGGGTTTTTAACCAATCTTGTGCATCCAATAGGTGTGTTTGTGTCATTGGATTAACATTTAGGTCATTTACGTCCTCCCTGGGTTTATTCTTGTCCAATTATGGGTTTTAACCAATCTTGTGCATCCTATAGGTGTGTTTGTGTCATTGGATTTACATTTAGGTCATTTTCGTCTTCCGTAGGCTTATTCTTGTCCAGTTAGGGTTTTTAACCAATCTTGTGCATCCAATAGGTAGGTTTGTGTCATTGGATGAACATTTAGGTCAATTTCTTCCTCCCAAGGCTTATTCTTGTCAAATTAGGGTTTTTAACCAATCTTGTGCATCCAATAAGTTGATTTGTGTCATTGGATGAACATTAAGGTCATTTTCGTCCTCCCTAGGCTTAATCATGTCCAATTTGGGTTTTTAACCAATCTTGTGCATCCAATAGGTATGCTTGTGTCCTTGGATGAACAATTAGGTCATTTTTGTCTTCCCAAGGCTTATTCTTTCCAATTAGGGTTTTAACCAATCTTGTCCTCCCTAGGCTTATTCTTGTCCAATTAGGGTTTTTAAACAATCTTGTGCATCTAATAGGTGTGTTTGTGTCATTGGATGAACATTTAGGGCATTTTCGTCCTCCCAAGGCTTGTTCTTGTCCAATTAGGGTTTTTAACCAATCTGGTGTCTTATGCATCCAATAAGTTCATTTGTGTCATTGGATGAACATTTAGGTCATTTTCGTCCTCCCTAGGCTTATTCTTGTCCAATTAGGGATTTTAACCAATCAAGTGCATCCAATAAGTTCATTTGTGTCATTGGGTGAACATTTAGGTCATTTTCGTCCTCCCTAGTCTTATTCTTGTCCAATTAGGGTTTTTAACCAATCATGTGCATCCAATAGGTGTGTTTGTATCATTGGATTAACATTTAGGGCATTTTCGTCCTCCCTAGGCTTATTCTTGTCCAATTATGGTTTTTAAACAATCTTGTGCATCCAATAGGTGTGTTGGTGTCATTGGATGAACATTTAGGGCATTTTCGTCCTCCCAAGGCTTATTCTTGTCCAATTAGGGTTTTTAACCAATCATGTGCATCCAATAGGCGTATTTGTATCATTGGATGAACATTTAGGTTATTTTCGTCCTCCCAAGGCTTATTCTTCTCCAATTAGGGTTTTTAACCAATCTTGTGCATCCAATAGGTGTGTTTGTGTCATTGGATTAACATTTAGGTCATTTTTGTCCTCCCTAGGCTTATTCATGTACAATTAGGGTTTTTAACCAATCTTGTGCATCCAATAGGTGTGTTTGTGTCATTGATTTAACATTTAGGTCATCTTTGTCCTCCCTGGGCTTATTCTTATCCAATTAGGGCTTTTAACCAATCTTGTGCATCCAATAGGTATGTTTGTGTCATTGGATGAACATTTAGGGCATTTTCGTCCTCCCAAGGCTTATTCTTGTCCAATTAGGGATTTTAACCAATCTTGTGCATCCAATAATTTAATTCGTGTCATTTGATGAACATTTAGGTCGTTTTCGTGCTCCCAAAGCTTATTCTTGTCCAATTAGGGTTTTTAACCAATCTTGTGCATCCAATAGGTATGATAGTGTAATTGGATGATCATTTAGGTCATTTTCGTCCTCCTTAGGCTTATTCTTGTCCAATTAGGGCTTTTAACAAATCTTGTGCATCCAATAAGTTCATTTGTGTCATTGGATGAACATTTTCGTCTTCCCAAGGCTTATTCTTTCCAATTAGGGTTTTAACCAATCTTGTCCTCCCTAGGCTTATTCTTGTCCAATTAGGGTTTTTAAACAATCTTGTGCATCTAATAGGTGTGTTTGTGTCATTGGATGAACATTTAGGGCATTTTCGTCCTCCCAAGGCTTGTTCTTGTCCAATTAGGGTTTTTAACCAATCTGATGTCTTGTGCATCCAATAAGTTCATTTGTGTCATTGGATGAACATTTAGGTCATTTTCGTCCTCCCTAGGTTTATTCTTGTCCAATTAGAGTTTTAAACAAATCTTGTGCATCCTATAATTGTGTTTGTGTCATTGGATTTACATTTAGGTCATTTTCGTCTTCCGTAGGCTTATTCTTGTCCAATTAGGGTTTTTAACCAATCTTGTGCAACCAATAGGTATGTTTGTGTCATTGGATGAACATTTAGGTCATTTTCGTCCTCGCTAGGCTTAATCATGTCCAATTAGGGTTTTTAACCAATCTTGTGCATCCAATTGGTATGTTTGTGTCCTTGGATGATCAATTAGGTCATTTTCGTCTTCCCAAGGCTTATTCTTATCCAATTAGGGTTTTAACCAATCTTGTGCATCCAATAAGTTCCTTTGTGACATTGGACGAACATTTAGGTCATTTTCATCCTCCCTAGGCTTATTCTTGTCCAATTTGGGTTTTTAAACAATCTTGTGCATCTAATAGGTGTGTTTGTGTCATTGGATGAACATTTAGGGCATTTTCGTCCTCCCAAGGCTTATTCTTGTCCAATTAGGGTTTTTAACCAATCTTGTGCATCCAATAAGTTCATTTGTGTCATTGGATGAACATTTAGGTCATTTTCGTCCCCCCTAGGCTTATTCTTGTCCAATTAGGGTTTTTAACCAATCATGTGCATCCAATAGGTGTGTTTGTATCATTGGATTAACATTTAGGGCATTTTCGTCCTCCCTAGGCTTATTCTTGTCCAATTATGGTTTTTAAACAATCTTGTGCATCCAATAGGTGTGTTGGTGTCATTGGATGAACATTTAAGGAATTTTCGTCCTCCCAAGGCTTATTCTTGTCCAATTAGGGTTTTTAACCAATCATGTGCATCCAATAGGTGTATTTGTATCATTGGATGAACATTTAGGTTATTTTCGTCCTCCCTAGGCTTATTCTTGTCCAATTATGGTTTTTAACCAATCTTGTGCATCCAATAGGTGTGTTTGTGTCATTGGATTAACATTTAGGTCATTTTTGTCCTCCCTAGGCTTATTCATGTACAATAAGGGTTTTTAACCAATCTTGTGCATCCAATAGGTGTGTTTGTGTCATTGATTTAACATTTAGGTCATCTTTGTCCTCCCTGGGCTTATTCTTATCCAATTAGGGTTTTTAACCAATCTTGTGCATCCAATAGGTATGTTTGTGTCATTGGATGAACATTTAGGGCATTTTCGTCCTCCCAAGGCTTATTCTTGTCCAATTAAGGATTTTAACCAATCTTGTGCATCCAATAATTTAATTCGTGTCATTTGATGAACATTTAGGTCGTTTTCGTGCTCCCAAGGCTTATTCTTGTCCAATTAGGGTTTTTAACCAATCTTGTGCATCCAATAGGTATGTTAGTGTCATTGGATGATCATTTTGGTCATTTTCGTCCTCCATAGGCTTATTCTTGTCCAATTAGGGTTTTTAACCAATCTTATGCATCCAATAGGTATGTTTGTGTCATTGGATTAACATTTAGGTCATTTACGTCCTCCCTAAGTTTATTCTTGTCCAATTAGGGTTTTTAACCAATCTTGTGCATCCTATAAGTGTGTTTGTGTCATTGGATTTACATTTAGGTCATTTTCGTCTTCCGTAGGCTTATTCTTGTCCAGTTAGGGTTTTTAACCAATCTTGTGCATCCAATAGGTATGTTTGTGTCATTGGATGAACATTTAGGTCAATTTCTTCCTCCCAAGTCTTATTCTTGTCAAATTAGAGTTTTTAACCAATCTTGTGCATCCAATAAGTTGATTTGTGTCATTGGATGAACATTAAGGTCATTTTCGTCCTCCCTAGGCTTAATCATGTCCAATTTGGGTTTTTAACCAATCTTGTGCATCCAATAGGTATGCTTGTGTCCTTGGATGAACAATTAGGTCATTTTCGTCTTCCCAAGGCTTATTCTATCCAATTAGGGTTTTAACCAATCTTGTCCTCCCTAGGCTTATTCTTGTCCAATTAGGGTTTTTAAACAATCTTGTGCATCTAATAGGTGTGTTTGTGTCATTGGATGAACATTTAGGGCATTTTCGTCCTCCCAAGGCTTATTCTTGTCCAATTAGGGTTTTTAACCAATCATGTGCATCCAATAGGTGTATTTGTATCATTGGATGAACTTTTAGGTTATTTTCGTCCTCCCTAGGCTTATTCTTGTCCAATTAGGGTTTTTAACCAATCTTGTGCATCCAATAGGTGTGTTTGTGTCATTGGATTAACATTTAGGTCATTTTTGTCCTCCCTAGGCTTATTCATGTACAATTAGGGTTTTTAACCAATCTTGTGCATCCAATAGGTGTGTTTGTGTCATTGATTTAACATTTAGGTCATCTTTGTCCTCCCTGGGCTTATTCTTATCCAATTAGGGTTTTTAACCAATCTTGTGCATCCAATAGGTATGTTTGTGTCATTGGATGAACATTTAGGGCATTTTCGTCCTCCCAAGGCTTATTCTTGTCCAATTAGGGATTTTAACCAATCATGTGCATCCAATAATTTAATTTGTGTCATTTGATGAACATTTAGGTCGTTTTCGTGCTCCCAAGGCTTATTCTTGTCCAATTAGGGTTTTTAACCAATCTTGTGCATCCAATAGGTATGTTAGTGTCATTGGATGATCATTTAGGTCATTTTTGTCCTCCTTAGGCTTATTCTTGTCCAATTAGGGTTTTTAACAAATCTTGTGCATCCAATAAGTTGATTTGTGTCATTGGATGAACATTTAGGTCATTTTCGTCTTCCCTAGGCTTAATCTTGTCCAATTAGGGTTTTTAAACAATCTTGTGCATCCAATAGGTATGTTTGTGTCATCGAATGAACATTTAGGTCATTTTCGTCGACCCAAGGCTTATTCTTGACCAATTAGGGTTTTTAACCAATCTTGTGTATCCAATAAGTTCATTTGTGTCATCGGGTGAACATTTAGGTCATTTTCGTCCTCCCTAGGCTTATTCTTGTCCAATTATGGTTTTTAACCAATAATGTGCATCCAATAAGTTCTTTTGTGTCATTGGATGTACATTTAGGTCATTTTCGTCCTCCCTAGGCTTATTCTTGTCCAATTAGGGATTTTAACCAATCTTTAGCATCCAATAGGTGTGTTTGTGTCATTGGATTAACATTTAGGTCATTTTCGTCCTCCCTAGGTTTATTCTTGTCCTATTAGAGTTTTAAACAAATCTTGTGCATCCTATAATTGTGTTTGATTCATTGGATTTACATTTAGGTCATTTTCGTCTTCCGTAGGCTTATTCTTGTCCAGTTAGGGTTTTTAACCAATCTTGTACATCCAATAGGTATGTTTGTGTCATTGGATGAACATTTATGTCAATTTCTTCCTCCCAAGTCTTATTCTTGTCAAATTAGGGTTTTTAACCAATCTTGTGCATCCAATAAGTTGATTTTTGTCATTGGATGAACATTAAGGTCATTTTCGTCCTCCCTAGGCTTAATCATGTCCAATTTGGGTTTTTAACCAATCTTGTTCATCCAATAGGTATGCTTGTGTCCTTGGATGAACAATTAGGTCATTTTCGTCTTCCCAAGGCTTATTCTATCCAATTAGGGTTTTAACCAATCTTGTCCTCCCTAGGCTTATTCTTGTCCAATTAGGGTTTTTAAACAATCTTATGCATCTAATAGGTGTGTTTGTGTCATTGGATGAACATTTAGGGTATTTTCTTCCTCCCAAGGCTTATTCTTGTCCAATTAGGGTTTTTAACCAATCATGTGCATCCAATAGGTGTATTTGTATCATTGGATGAACATTTTGGTTATTTTCGTCCTCCCTAGGCTTATTCTTGTCCAATTAGGGTTTTTAACCAATCTTGTGCATCCAATAAGTGTGTTTGTGTCATTGGATTAACATTTAGGTCATTTTTGTCCTCCCTAGGCTTATTCATGTACAATTAGGGTTTTTAACCAATCTTGTGCATCCAATAGGTGTGTTTGTGTCATTGATTTAACATTTAGGTCATCTTTGTCCTCCCTGGGCTTATTCTTATCCAATTAGGGTTTTTAACCAATCTTGTGCATCCAATAGGTATGTTTGTGTCATTGGATGAACATTTAGGTCATTTTCGTCCTCCCAAGGCTTATTCTTGTCCAATTAGGGATTTTAACCAATCTTGTGCATCCAATAATTTAATTCGTGTCATTTGATGTACATTTAGGTCGTTTTCGTGCTCCCAAGGCTTATTCTTGTCCAATTAGGGTTTTTAACAAATCTTTTGCATCCAATAGGTATGTTAGTGTCATTGGATGATCATTTAGGTCATTTTCGTCCTCCTTAGGCTTATTCTTGTCCAATTAGGGTTTTTAACAAATCTTGTGCATCCAATAAGTTCATTTGTGTCATTGGATGAACATTTAGGTCATTTTCGTCCTCCATATGCTTATTCTTGTCCAATTAGGGTTTTTAACCAATCTTGTGCATCCAATAGGTGTGTTTGTGTCATTGGATTAACATTTAGGTCATTTACGTCCTCCCTAAGTTTGTTCTTGTCCAATTAGGGTTTTTAACCAATCTTGTGCATCCTATAGGTGTGTTTGTGTCATTGGATTTACATTTAGGTCATTTTCGTCTTCCGTAGGCTTATTCTTTTCCAGTTAGGGTTTTTAACCAATCTTGTGCGTCCAATAGGTATGTTTGTGTCATTGGACGAACATTTAGGTCAATTTCTTCCTCCAAAGTCTTATTCTTGTCAAATTAGGGTTTTTAACCAATCTTGTGCATCCAATAAGTTGATTTGTGTCATTGGATGAACATTAAGGTCATTTTCGTCCTCCCTAGGCTTAATCATGTCCAATTTGGGTTTTTAACCAATCTTGTTCATCCAATAGGTATGCTTGTGTCCTTGGATGAACAATTAGGTCATTTTCGTCTTCCCAAGGCTTATTCTATCCAATTAGGGTTTTAACCAATCTTGTCCTCCCTAGGCTTATTCTTGTCCAATTAGGGTTTTTAAACAATCTTGTGCATCAAATAGGTGTGTTTGTGTCATTGGATGAACATTTAGGGCATTTTCGTCCTCCCAAGGCTTATTCTTGTCCAATTAGGGTTTTTAACCAATCATGTGCATCCAATAGGTGTATTTGTATCATTGGATGAACATTTAGGTTATTTTCGTCCTCCCTAGGCTTATTCTTGTCCAATTAGGGTTTTTAACCAATCTTGTGCATCCAGTAGGTGTGTTTGTGTCATTGGATTAACATTTAGGTCATTTTTGTCCTCCCTAGGCTTATTCATGTACAATTAGGGTTTTTAACCAATCTTGTGCATCCAATAGTTGTGTTTGTGTCATTGATTTAACATTTAGGTCATCGTTGTCCTCCCTGGGCTTATTCTTATCCAATTAGGGTTTTTAACCAATCTTGTGCATCCAATAGGTATGTTTGTGTCATTGGATGAACATTTAGGGCATTTTCGTCCTCCCAAGGCTTATTCTTGTCCAATTAGGGATTTTAACCAATCTTGTGCATCCAATAATTTAATTCGTGTCATTTGATGAACATTTAGGTCGTTTTCGTGCTCCCAAGGCTTATTCTTGTCCAATTAGGGTTTTTAACCAATCTTGTGCATCCAATAGGTATGTTAGTATCATTGGATGATCATTTAGGTCATTTTCGTCCTCCTTAGGCTTATTCTTGTCCAATTAGGGTTTTTAACAAATCTTGTGCATCCAATAAGTTCATTTGTGTCATTGGATGAACATTTAGGTCATTTTCGTCCTCCATAGGCTTATTCTTGTCCAATTAGGGTTTTTAACCAATCTTGTGCATCCAATAGGTGTGTTTGTGTCATTGGATTAACATTTAGGTCATTTACGTCCTCCCTAAGTTTATTCTTGTCCAATTAGGGTTTTTAACCAATCTTGTGCATCCTATAGGTGTGTTTGTGTCATTGGATTTACATTTAGGTCATTTTCGTCTTCCATAGGCTTATTCTTGTCCAGTTAGGGTTTTTAACCAATCTTGTGCATCCAATAGGTATGTTTGTGTCATTGGACGAACATTTAGGTCAATTTCTTCCTCCAAAGTCTTATTCTTGTCAAATTAGGGTTTTTAACCAATCTTGTGCATCCAATAAGTTGATTTGTGTCATTGGATGAACATTAAGGTCATTTTCGTCCTCCCTAGGCTTAATCATGTCCAATTTGGGTTTTTAACCAATCTTGTGCATCCAATAGGTATGTTTGTGTCCTTGGATGAACAATTAGGTCATTTTCGTCTTCCCAAGGCTTATTCTATCCAATTAGGGTTTTAACCAATCTTGTCCTCCCTAGGCTTATTCTTGTCCAATTAGGGTTTTTAAACAATCTTGTGCATCTAATAGGTGTGTTTATGTCATTGGATGAACATTTAGGGCATTTTCGTCCTCCCAAAGCTTGTTCTTGTCCAATTAGGGTTTTTAACCAATCTTGTGTCTTGTGCATCCAATAAGTTCATTTGTTTCATTGGATGAACATTTAGGTCATTTTCGTCCTCCCTAGGCTTATTCTTGTCCAATTAGGGATTTTAACCAATCAAGTGCATCCAATAAGTTCATTTGTGTCATTGGGTGAACATTTAGGTCATTTTCGTCCTCCCTAGTCTTATTCTTGTCCAATTAGGGTTTTTAACCAATCATGTGCATCCAATAGGTGTGTTTGTATCATTGGATTAACATTTAGGGCATTTTCGTCCTCCCTAGGGATATTCTTGTCCAATTATGGTTTTTAAACAATCTTGTGCATCCAATAGGTGTGTTGGTGTCATTGGATGAACATTTGGGACATTTTCGTCCTCCCAAGGCTTATTCTTGTCCAATTAGGGTTTTTAACCAATCATGTGCATCCAATAGGTGTATTTGTATCATTGGATGAACATTTAGCTTATTTTCGTCCTCCCTAGGCTTATTCTTGTCCTATTAGGGTTTTTAACCAATCTTGTGCTTCCAATAGGTGTGTTTGTGTCATTGGATTAACATTTAGGTAATTTTTGTCCTCCCTAGGCTTATTCATGTACAATTAGGGTTTTTAACCAATCTTGTGCATCCAATAGGTGTGTTTGTGTCATTGATTAACATTTAGGGCATTTTCGTCCTCCCTGGACTTATTCTTGTCCAATTAGGGTTTTTAAACAATCTTGTGCATCCAATAGGTGTGTTGGTGTCATTGGATGAACATTTAGGTCATTTTCGTCCTCCCAAGGCTTATTCTTGTCCAATTAGGGATTTTAACCAATCTTGTGCATCCAATAAGTTCATTTGTGTCATTGGATGAACATTTAGGCATTTTCGTCCTCCTTAGGCTTATTCTTGTCCAATTAGGGTCTTTAACAAAACTTGTGCATCCAATAAGTTCATTTGTGTCATTGGATAATCATTTAGGTCATTTTCGTCCTGCCTAGCCTTATTCTTGTCCAATTAGGGTTTTTAACCAATCTTGTCCATCCAATAGGTGTGTTTGTGTCATTGGATTAACATTTAGGTCATTTTTGTCCTCCCTAGGCTTAATCTTGTCCAATTAGGGTTTTTAACCAATCTTGTGCATCCAATAGGTGTGTTTGTGTCATTGGATTATCATTTAGGGCATTTTCGTCCTCCCTTGGCTTATTCTTGTCCAATTAGGGTTTTTAACCAATCTTGTGCATGCAATAAGTTCATTTGTATCATTGGGTGAACATTTAGGTCATTTTTGTCCTCCCTAGGCTTATTCTTGTCCCATTAGGCTTTTTAACCAATCTTGTGCATCCAATAGGTGTGTTTGTGTCCTTGGATGAACAATTAGGTCATTTTCGTCCTCCCAAGACTTATTCTTGTCCAATTAGGGTTTTTAACCAATCTTGTGCATCCAATAGGTGTGTTTGTGTCATTGGATTATCATTTAGGGCATTTTCGTCCTCCCTTGGCTTATTCTTGTCCAATTAGGGTTTTTAACCAATCTTGTGCATCCAATAGGTGTGTTTGTGTCATTGGATTAACATTTTGGTCAACTTCGTCCTCCCAAGGCTTATTCTTGTCCAATTAGGGTTTTTATCCAATCTTGTGCATGCAATAAGTTCATTTGTATCATTGGGTGAAAATTTAGGTCATTTTTGTCCTCCCTAGGCTTAATCATGTCCCATTAGGCTTTGTAACCAATCTTGTGAATCCAATAGGTGTGTTTGTGTCCTTAGATGAACAATTAGGTCATTTTCGTCCTCCCAAGACTTATTCTTGTCCAATTAGGGTTTTTAACCAATCTTGTGCATCCAATAGGTGTGTTTGTGTCATTGGATTATCATTTAGGGCATTTTCGTCCTCCCTTGGCTTATTCTTGTCCAATTAGGGTTTTTAACCAATCTTGTGCATGCAATAATTTCATTTGTATCATTGGGTGAACATTTAGGTCATTTTTGTCCTCCCTAGGCTTATTCTTGTCCCATTAGGCTTTTTAACCAATCTTGTGCATCCAATAGGTGTGTTTGTGTCCTTGGATGAACAATTAGGTCATTTTCGTCCTCCCAAGACTTATTCTTGTCCAATTAGGGTTTTTAACCAATCTTGTGCATCCAATAGGTGTGTTTGTGTCATTGGATTATCATTTAGGGCATTTTCGTCCTCCCTTGGCTTATTCTTGTCCAATTAGGGTTTTTAACCAATCTTGTGCATCCAATAGGTGTGTTTGTGTCATTGGATTAACATTTTGGTCATCTTCGTCCTCCCAAGGCTTATTCTTGTCCAATTAGGGTTTTTATCCAATCTTGTGCATGCAATAAGTTCATTTGTATCATTGGGTGAACATTTAGGTCATTTTCGTCCTCCCTAGGCTTAATCATGTCCCATTAGGCTTTGTAACCAATCTTGTGAATCCAATAGGTGTGTTTGTGTCCTTGGATGAACAATTAGGTCATTTTCGTCTTCCCTAGGCTTAATCATGTCCAATTAGGGTGTTTAACCAATCCTCTGCATCCAATAGGTATGTTTGTGTCCTTGGATGAACAATTAGGTCATTTTCGTCTTCCCAAGGCTTATTCTTATCCAGTTAGGGTTTAAAATAATCTTGTGCATCAAATAAGTTCATTTGTGTCATTGGATGAACATTTAGGTCATTTTCGTCCTCCCTAGGCTTATTCTTGTCCAATTAGGGTTTTTAACCAATCTTGTGCATCCTATAGGTGTGTTTGTGTCATTGGATTTACATTTAGGTCATTTTCGTCTTCCGTAGGCTTATTCTTGTCCAATTAGGGTTTTTAACCAATCTTGTGCATCCAATAGGTTTGTTTGAGCCCTTGGAGGAACAATTACGTCATTTTCGTCATCCCAAGGCTTATTCTTATCCAATTAGGGTTTTAGCCAATCTTGTGCATCCAATAAGTTCATTTGTGACATTGGATGAACATTTAGGTCATTTTCGTCCTCCCAAGGCTTATTCTTGTCAAATTAGGGATTTAACCAATCTTGTGCATCCAATAAGTTCATTTGTGTCATTGGATGAACATTTATGTCATTTTCGTCCTCCCTATGCTTAATCATGTCCAATTAGGGTTTTTAACCAATCTTGTGCATCCAATAGGTATGTTTGTGCCCTTGGATGAACAATTACGTCATTTTCGTCTGCCCAAGGCTTATTCTTATCCAATTAGGGTTTTAACCAATCTTGTGCATCCAATAAGTTCATTTGTGACATTGGATGAACATTTAGGTCATTTTCGTCCTCCCTAGGCTTATTCTTGTCCAATTAGGGTTTTTAAACAATCTTGTGCATCCATTAGGTGTGTTTGTGTCATTGGATGAACATTTAGAGCATTTTCGTCCTCCCAAGGCTTATTCTTGTCCAATTAGTGTTTTTAACCAATCTTGTGCATCCAATAAATTCATTTTGATCATTGGATGAACATTTAGGTCATTTTCGTCCTCCCTAGGCTTATTCTTGTCCAATTAGGGTTTTTAACTAATCTTGTGCATCCAATAGGTGTGTTTGTGTCATTGGATTTACATTTAGGTCATTTTTGTCCTCCCTAGGTTTATTCTTGTCCAATTAGGGTTTTTAACTAATCTTGTGCATCCAATAGGTGTGTTTGTGTCATTGGATTAACATTTAGGTCATTTTCGTCCTCCCTAGGTTTATTCTTGTCCAATTAGGGTTTTTAATCAATCTTGTGCATCCTATAGGTGTGATTGTGTCATTGGATTTATATTTAGGTCATTTTTGTCCTCCCTAGTTTTATTCTTGTCCAATTAGGGTTTTTAACTAATCTTGTGCATCCAATAGGTGTGTTTGTGTCATTGGATGAACATTTAGGTCATTTTCGTCCTCCCTAGGCTTATTCTTGTCCAATTAGGGTTTTTAAACAATCTTGTGCATCCATTAGGTGTGTTTGTGTCATTGGATGAACATTTAGGTCATTTTCGTCCTCCAAAGGCTTATTCTTGTCAAATTAGGGTTTTTAACCAATCTTGTGCATCCAATAAGTTCATTTGTGTCATTGGATGAACATTTAGGTCCTTTTCGTCCTCCCTAGGCTTAATCATGTCCAATTAGGGTTTTTAACCAATCTTGTGCATCCAATAGGTATGTTTGTGTCCTTGGATGAACAATTAGGTCATCTTTGTCCTCCAAAGGCTTATTCTTGTCCAATTAGGGTTTTTATCCAATCTTGTGCATCCAATAAGTTCATTTGTGTCATTGGATGAACATTTAGGTCATTTTCGTCCTCCTTAGGTTTATTCTTGTCCAATTAGGGTTTTTAACAAATCTTGTGCATCCAATAGGTGTGTTTGTGTCATTGGATTAACATTTAGGTCATCTTCGTCCTCCAAAGGCTTATTCTTGTCCAATTAGGGTTTTTATCCAATCTTGTGCATCCAATAAGTTCATTTGTGTCATTGGATGAACATTTAGGTCATTTTCGTCCTCCCTAGGCTTATTCTTGTCCAATTAGAGTTTTTAAAAAATCTTGTGCATCCAATAAGTTCCTTTGTGTCATTGAATGAACATTTAGGTCATTTTCGTCCTCCCTAGGCTTATTCTTGTCCAATTACGGTTTTTAAACAATCTTGTGCATCTAATAGGTGTGTTTGTCCAATTAGGTCATTTTCGTCCTCCTTAGGTTTATTCTTTTCCAATTAGGGTTTTTAACAAATCTTGTGCATCCAATAAGTTCATTTGTGTCATTGCATGAACATTTAGTTCATTTTCGTCCTCCCTAGCCTTATTCTTGTCCAATTATGGTTTTTAACCAATCTTGTGCATCCAATAGGTGTGTTTGTGTCATTGGATTAACACTTAGGTCATTTTTTTCCTCCCTAGGCTTAATCTTGTCCAATTAGGGTTTTTAACCAATCTTGTGCGTCCAATAGGTGTGTTTGTGTCGTTGGAATATCATTTAGGGTATTTTCGTCCTCCCTTGGCTTATTCTAGTCCAATTTGGGTTTTTAACCAATCTTGTGCATCCAATAAGTTCATTTGTGTCATTGGATGTATATTTAGGTCATTTTCATCCTCCCTAGGCTTAATCATGTCCAATTAGGGTTTTTAACCAATCTTGTGCATCCTATAGGTGTGTTTGTGTCATTGGATTTACATTTAGGTCATTTTCGTCTTCCGTAGGCTTAATCTTGTCCAATTAGGGTTTTTAACCAATCTTGTGCATCCAATAGGTGTATTTGTGTCATTGGATTATCATTTAGGGCATTTTCGTCCTCCCTTGGCTTATTCTTGTCCAATTAGGGTTTTTAACCAATCTTGTGCATCCAATAGGTGTGTTTGTGTCATTGGATTAACATTTAGGTCATCTTCGTCCTCCAAAGGCTTATTCTTGTCCAATTAGGGTTTTTATCCAATCTTGTGCATCCAATAAGTTCATTTGTGTCATTGGATGAACATTTAGGTCATTTTCGTCCTCCCTATGCTTAATCATGTCCAATTAGGGTTTTTAACCAATCTTGTGCATCCAATAGGTATGTTTGTGTCCTTGCATGAACAATTAGGTCATTTTCGTCTTCCCTAGGCTTAATCATGTCCAATTAGGGTGTTTAACCAATCCTCTGCATCCAATAGGTATGTTTGTGTCCTTGGATGAATAATTAGGTCATTTTCGTCTTCCCAGGCTTATTCTTATACAGTTAGGGTTTTAAATAATCTTGTGCATCAAATAAGTTCATTTGTGTCATTGGATGAACATTTAGGTCATTTTCGTCCTCCCCAGGCTTATTCTTGTCCAATTAGGGTTTTTAACCAATCTTGTGCATCCTATAGGTGTGTTTGTGTCATTGGATTTACATTTAGGTCATTTTCGTCTTCCGTAGGCTTATTCTTGTCCAATTAGGGTTTTCAACCAATCTTGTGCATCCAATAGGTTTGTTTGAGCCCTTGGATGAACAATTACGTCATTTTCGTCATCCCAAGGCTTATTCTTATCCAATTAGGGTTTTAGCCAATCTTGTGCATCCAATAAGTTCATTTGTGACATTGGATGAACATTTAGGTCATTTTCGTCCTCCCAAGGCTTATTCTTGTCAAATTAGGGATTTAACCAATCTTGTGCATCCAATAAGTTCATTTGTGTCATTGGATGAACATTTAGGTCATTTTCGTCCTCCCTATGCTTAATCATGTCCAATTAGGGTTTTTAACCAATCTTGTGCATCCAATAGGTATGTTTGTGCCCTTGGATGAACAATTACGTCATTTTCGTCTTCCCAAGGCTTATTCTTATCCAATTAGGGTTTTAACCAATCTTGTGCATCCAATAAGTTCATTTGTGACATTGGATGAACATTTAGGTCATTTTCGTCCTCCCTAGGCTTATTCTTGTCCAATTAGGGTTTTTGAACAATCTTGTGCATCCATTAGGTGTGTTTGTGACATTGGATGAACATTTAGAGCATTTTCGTCCTCCCAAGGCTTATTCTTGTCCAATTAGTGTTTTTAACCAATCTTGTGCATCCAATAAATTCATTTTTATCATTGGATGAACATTTAGGTCATTTTCGTCCTACCTAGGCTTATTCTTGTCCAATTAGGGTTTTTAACTAATCTTGTGCATCCAATAGGTGTGTTTTTGTCATTGGATTTACATTTAGGTCATTTTTGTCCTCCCTAGGTTTATTCTTGTCCAATTAGGGTTTTTAACTAATCTTGTGCATCCAATAGGTGTGTTTGTGTCATTGGATTAACATTTAGGTCATTTTCGTCCTCCCTAGGTTTATTCTTGTCCAATTAGGGTTTTTAATCAATCTTGTGCATCCTATAGGTGTGTTTGTGTCATTGGATTTATATTTAGGTCATTTTCGTCTTCTGTAGGCTTATTCTTGTCCAATTAGGGTTTTTAACCAATCTTGTGCATCCAATAGGTATGTTTGTGTCATTG
Source organism: Cicer pinnatifidum (assembly GCA_037974775.1). Classification (NCBI taxonomy): domain Eukaryota; kingdom Viridiplantae; phylum Streptophyta; class Magnoliopsida; order Fabales; family Fabaceae; genus Cicer; species Cicer pinnatifidum. Next base: position 24,768,228 of record JBBPBR010000004.1, on the reverse strand, counting down.
GATGAACATTTAGGTCATTTTCGTCCTCAAAAGGCTTATTCTTGTCAAATTAGGGTTTTTAACCAATCTTGTGCATCCAATAAGTTCATTTGTGTCATTGGATGAACATTTAGGTCCTTTTCGGCCTCCCTAGGCTTAATCATGTCCAATTAGGGTTTTTAACCAATCTTGTGCATCCAATAGGTATGTTTGTGTCCTTGGATTTATATTTAGGTCATTTTCGTCTTCCGTAGGCTTATTCTTGTCCAATTAGGGTTTTTAACCAATCTTGTGCATCCAATAGGTATGTTTGTGTCATTGGATGAACATTTAGGTCATTTTCGTCCTCCAAAGGCTTATTCTTGTCAAATTAGGGTTTTTAACCAATCTTGTGCATCCAATAAGTTCATTTGTGTCATTGGATGAACATTTAGGTCCTTTTCGTCCTCCCTAGGCTTAATCATGTCCAATTAGGGTTTTTAACCAATCTTGTGCATCCAATAGGTATGTTTGTGTCCTTGGATGAACAATTAGGTCATCTTTGTCCTCCAAAGGCTTATTCTTGTCCAATTAGGGTTTTTATCCAATCTTGTGCATCCAATAAGTTCATTTGTGTCATTGGATGAACATTTAGGTCATTTTCGTCCTCCTTAGGTTTATTCTTGTCCAATTAGGGTTTTTAACAAATCTTGTGCATACAATAGGTGTGTTTGTGTCATTGGATTAACATTTAGGTCATCTTCGTCCTCCAAAGGCTTATTCTTGTCCAATTAGGGTTTTTATCCAATCTTGTGCATCCAATAAGTTCATTTGTGTCATTGGATGAACATTTAGGTCATTTTCGTCCTCCCTAGGCTTATTCTTGTCCAATTAGAGTTTTTAAAAAATCTTGTGCATCCAATAAGTTCATTTGTGTCATTGAATGAACATTTAGGTCATTTTTGTCCTCCCTAGGCTTATTCTTGTCCAATTAGGGTTTTTAAACAATCTTGTGCATCTAATAGGTGTGTTTGTGTCATTGGATGAACAATTAGGTCATTTTCGTCCTCCTTAGGTTTGTTCTTTTCCAATTAGGGTTTTTAACAAATCTTGTGCATCCAATAAGTTCATTTGTGTCATTGCATGAACATTTAGTTCATTTTCGTCCTCCCTAGCCTTACTCTTGTCCAATTATGGTTTTTAACCAATCTTGTGCATCCAATAGGTGTGTTTGTGTCATTGGATTAACACTTAGGTCATTTTTTTCCTCCATAGGCTTAATCTTGTCCAATTAGGGTTTTTAACCAATCTTGTGCGTCCAATAGGTGTGTTTGTGTCATTGGAATATCATTTAGGGTATTTTCGTCCTCCCTTGGCTTATTCTAGTCCAATTTGGGTTTTTAACCAATCTTGTGCATCCAATAAGTTCATTTGTGTGATTGGATGTATATTTAGGTCATTTTCATCCTCCCTAGGCTTAATCATGTCCAATTAGGGTTTTTAACCAATCTTGTGCATCCTATAGGTGTGTTTGTGTCATTGGATTTACATTTAGGTCATTTTCGTCTTCCGTAGGCTTAAGCTTGTCCAATTAGGGTTTTTAACCAATCTTGTGCATCCAATAGGTGTATTTTTGTCATTGGATTATCATTTAGGGCATTTTCGTCCTCCCTTGGCTTATTCTTGTCCAATTAGGGTTTTTAACCAATCTTGTGCATCCAATAGGTGTGTTTGTGTCATTGGATTAACATTTAGGTCATCTTCGTCCTCCAAAGGCTTATTCTTGTCCAATTAGGGTTTTTATCCAATCTTGTGCATCCAATAAGTTCATTTGTGTCATTGGATGAACATTTAGGTCATTTTCGTCCTCCCTATTCTTAATCATGTCCAATTAGGGTTTTTAACCAATCTTGTGCATCCAATAGGTATGTTTGTGTCCTTGGATGAACAATTAGGTCATTTTCGTCTTCCCTAGGCTTATTCTTGTCCAATTAGGGTTTTTAACCAATCTTGTGCATCCAATAGGTTTGTTTGAGCCCTTGGATGAACAATTACGTCATTTTCGTCATCCCAAGGCTTATTCTTATCCAATTAGGGTTTTAGCAAATCTTGTGCATCCAATAAGTTCATTTGTGACATTGGATGAACATTTAGGTCATTTTCGTCCTCCCAAGGCTTATTCTTGTCAAATTAGGGATTTAACCAATCTTGTGCATCCAATAAGTTCATTTGTGTCATTGGATGAACATTTAGGTCATTTTCGTCCTCCCTATGCTTAATCATGTCCAATTAGGGTTTTTAACCAATCTTGTGCATCCAATAGGTATGTTTGTGCCCTTGGATGAACAATTACGTCATTTTCGTCTTCCCAAGGCTTATTCTTATCCAATTAGGGTTTTAACCAATCTTGTGCATCCAATAAGTTCATTTGTGACATTGGATGAACATTTAGGTCATTTTCGTCCTCCCTAGGCTTATTCTTGTCCAATTAGGGTTTTTAACCAATCTTGTGCATCCAATAGGTGTGTTTGTGTCATTGGATGAACATTTAGGTCATTTTCGTCCTCCCTAGTCTTATTCTTGTCCAATTAGGGTTTTTAACCAATCTTGTGCATCCGATAAGTTCATTTGTGTCATTGGATGAACATTTAGGTCATTTTCGTCCTCCCCAGGCTTATTCTTGTCCAATTAGGGTTTTTAACCAATCTTGTGCATCCAATAAGTTCATTTGTGTCATTGGATGAACATTTAGGTCATTTTCGTCCTCCCTAGGCTTATTCTTGTCCAATTAGGGTTTTTAACCAATCTTGTGCATCCAATAGGTGTGTTTGTGTCATTGGATGATCATTTAGGCTATTTTCGTCCTCCCTAGGCTTATTCTTGTTCAATTAGGGTTTCTAACCAATCTTGTGCATCCAATAGGTGTATTTGTGTCATTGGATGAACATTTAGGTCATTTTCGTCCTCCCTAGGCTTATTCTTGTCTAATTAGGGTTTTTAAGCAATCTTGTGCATCCAATAGGTGCATTTGTGTCATTGGATGAACATTTAGGTCATTTTCGTCCTCCCTAGGCTTATTCTTGTCCAATTAGGGTTTTTAACCAATCTTGTGCATCCAATAGGTGTGTTTGTGTCATTGGATGAACATTTAGGTCATTTTCTCCTCCCTAGTCTTATTCTTGTCCAATCAGGGTTTTAAGCAATCTTGTGCATCCAATAAGTTCATTTGTGTCATTGGATGAACATTTAGGTCATTTTTCGTCCTCCCTATGCTTATTCTTGTCCAATTAGGGTTTTTAAGCAATCTTGTGCATCCAATAAGTTCATTTGTGTCATTGGATGAACATTTAGGTCATTTTCGTCCTCCCTAGGCTTATTCTTGTCCAATTAAAGTTTTTAACCAATCTTGTGCATCCAATAGGAGTGTTTGTGTCATTGGATGAACATTTAGGTCATTTTCGTCCTCCCTAGGCTTATTCTTGTCCAATTAGGGTTTTTAACCAATCTTGTGCATCCAATAAGTTCATTTGTGTCATTGGATGAACATTTAGGTCATTTTCGTCCTCCCTAGGCATATTCTTGTCCAATTAGGGTTTTTAATCAATCTTGTGCATCCAATAGGTGTCTTTGTGTCATTGGATGAACATTTAGGTCATTTTCGTCCTCCCTAGGCTTATTCTTGTCCAATTAGGGTTTTTAAGCAATCTTGTGCATCCAATAAGTTCATTTGTGTCATTGGATGAACATTTAGGTCATTTTCGTCCTCCCTAGGCTTATTCTTGTCCAATTAAAGTTTTTAACCAATCTTGTGCATCCAATAGGTGTGTTTGTGTCATTGGATGAACATTTAGGTCATTTTCGTCCTCCCTAGGCTTATTCTTGTCCAATTAGGGTTTTTAACCAATCTTGTGCATCCAATAAGTTCCTTTGTGTCATTGGTTTAACATTTAGGTCATTTTCGTCCTCCCTAGGCTTATTCTTGTCCAATTAGGGTTTTTAACCAATCTTGTGCATCCAATAAGTTCATTTGTGTCATTGGATTAACATTTAGGTCATTTTCGTCCTCCCTAGGCTTATTCTTGTCCAATTAGGGTTTCTAACCAATCTTGTGCATCCAATAGGTATATTTGTGTCATTGGATGAACATTTAGGTCATTTTCGTCCTCCCTAGGATTATTCTTGTCCAATTAGGGTTTTTAACCAATCTTGTGCATCCAATAGGTGTGTTTGTGTCATTGGATGAACATTTAGGTCATTTTCGTCCTCCCTAGGCTTATTCTTGTCCAATTAGGGTTTCTAACCAATCTTGTGCATCCAATAGGTGTGTTTGTGTCATTGGATGAACATTTAGGTCATTTTCGTCCTCCCTAGGCTTATTCTTGTCCAATTAGGGTTTTTAAGCAATCTTGTGCATCAAATAGGTGTGTTTGTGTCATTGGATGAACATTTAGGTTATTTTCGTCCTCCCTAGGCTTATTCTTGTCCAATAAAGGTTTTTAACCAATCTTGTGCATCCAATAAGTTCCTTTGTGTCATGGGATGAACATTTAGGTCATTATCGTCGACCCTAGGCTTATTCTTGTCCAATTAGGGTTTTTAACCAATCTTGTGCATCCAATAAGTTCATTTGTGTCATTGGATGAACATTTAGGTCATTTTCGTCCTCCCTAGGCTTATTCTTGTCCAATTAGGGTTTTTAACCAATCTTGTGCATCCAATAAATGTGTTTGTGTTATTGGATGAACATTTAGGTCATTTTCGTCCTCCCTAGGCTTATTCTTGTCCAATTAGGGTTTCTAACCAATCTTGTGCATCCAATAGGTGTGTTTGTGTCATTGGATGAACATTTAGGTCATTTTCGTCCTCCCTAGGCTTATTCTTGTCCAATTAAGTTTTTTAACCAATCTTGTGCATACAATAAGTTCAATTGTGTCATTGGATGAACATTTAGGTCATTTTCGTCCTCCCTAGGCTTATTCTTGTCCAATTAGGGTTTCTAACCAATCTTGTGCATCCAATAGGTGTGTTTGTGTCATTGGATGAACATTTAGGTCATTTTCGTCCTCCCTAGGCTTATTCTTGTCCAATTAAGTTTTTTAACCAATCTTGTGCATACAATAAGTTCAATTGTGTCATTGGATGAACATTTAGGTCATTTTCGTCCTCCCTAGGCTTATTCTTGTCCAATTAGGGTTTCTAACCAATCTTGTGCATCCAATAGGTGTGTTTGTGTCATTGGAAGAACATTTAGGTCATTTTCGTCCTCCCTAGGCTTATTGTTGTCCAATTAGGGTTTTTAACCAATCTTGTGCATACAATAAGTTCAATTGTGTCATTGGATGAACATTTAGGTCATTTTCGTCCTCCCTAGGCTTATTCTTGTCCAATTAGGGTTTCTAACCAATCTTGTGCATCCAATAGGTGTGTTTGTGTCATTGGATGAACATTTAGGTCATTTTCGTCCTCCCTAGGCTTATTCTTGTCCAATTAGGGTTTTTAACCAATCTTGTGCATCCAATATGTTTATTTGTGTCATTGGGTGAACATTTAGGTCATTTTCGTCCTCCCTAGGCTTATTCTTGTCCAATTAGGGTTTCTAACCAATCTTGTTTATCCAATAGGTGTGTTTGTGTCATTGGATGAACATTTAAGTCATTTTCGTCCTCCCTAGGCTTATTCTTGTCCAATTAGGGTTTCTAACCAATCTTGTGCATCCAATAGGTGTGTTTGTGTCATTGGATGAACATTTAGGTCATTTTCGTCCTCCCTAGGCTTATTCTTGTCCAATTAGGGTTTTTAACCAGTCTTGTGCATCCAATAAGTTCATTTGTGTAATTGGATGAACATTTAGGTCATTTTCGTCCTCCCTAGGCTTATTCATGTCCAATTAGGGTTTCTAACCAATCTTGTGCATCCAATAGGTGTGTTTGTGTCATTGGATGAACATTTAGGTCATTTTCGTCCTCCCTAGGCTTATTCTTGTCCAATTAGGGTTTTTAACCAATCTTGTGCATCCAATAAGTTCATTTGTGTCATTGGATGAACGTTTAGGTCATTTTCGTCCTCCAAAGGCTTATTCTTGTCCAATTAGGGTTTCTAACCAATCTTGTGCATCCAATAGGTGTGTTTGTGTCATTGGATGAACATTTAGGTCATTTTCGTCCTCCCTAGGCTTATTCTTGTCCAATTAGGGTTTTTAACCAATCTTGTGCATCCAATAAGTTCATTTGTGTCATTGGATGAACATTTAGGTCATTTTCGTCCACCCTAGTCTTATTCTTGTCCAATTAGGGTTTTAAGCAATCTTGTGCATCCAATAAGTTCATTTGTGTCATTGGATGAACATTTAGGTCATTTTCGTCCTCCCTAGTCTTATTCTTGTCCAATTAGGGTGTTAAGCAATCTTGTGCATCCAATAAGTTCATTTGTGTCATTGGATTAACATTTAGGTCATTTTCGTCCTTCCTAGGCTTATTCTTGTCCAATTAGGGTTTCTAACCAATCTTGTGCATCCAATAGGTGTGTTTGTGTCATTGGATGAACATTTAGGTCATTTTCGTCCTCCCTAGGCTTATTCTTGTCCAATTAGGGTTTTTAACCAATCTTGTGCATCCAATAAGTTCATTTGTGTCATTGGATGTATATTTAGGTCATTTTCGTCCTCCCTAGGCTTATTCTTGTCCAATTAGGGTTTTTAAGCAATCTTGTGCATCTAATAAGTGTGTTTGTGTCATTGGATGAACATTTAGGTCATTTTCGTCCTCCCTAGTCTTATTCTTTTCCAATTAGGGTTTTTAAGCAATCTTGTGCATCCAATAGGTGTGTTTGTGTCATTGGATGAACATTTAGGTCATTTTCGTCCTCCAAAGGCTTATTCTTGTCAAATTAGGGTTTTTAACCAATCTTGTGCATCCAATAAGTTCATTTGTGTCATTGGATGAACATTTAGGTCCTTTTCGTCCTCCCTAGGCTTAATCATGTCCAATTAGGGTTTTTAACCAATCTTGTGCATCCAATAGGTATGTTTGTGTCCTTGGATGAACAATTAGGTCATCTTCGTCCTCCAAAGGCTTATTCTTGTCCAATTAGGGTTTTTATCCAATCTTGTGAATCCAATAAGTTCATTTGTGTCATTGGATGAACATTTAGGTCATTTTCGTCCTCCTTAGGTTTATTCTTGTCCAATTAGGGTTTTTAACAAATCTTGTGCATCCAATAGGTGTGTTTGTGTCATTGGATTAACATTTAGGTCATTTTCGTCCTCAAAAGGCTTATTCTTGTCAAATTAGGGTTTTTAACCAATCTTGTGCATCCAATAAGTTCATTTGTGTCATTGGATGAACATTTAGGTCATTTTCGTCCTCCCTAGGCTTATTCTTGTCCAATTAGAGTTTTTAAAAAATCTTGTGCATCCAATAAGTTCATTTGTGTCATTGAATGAACATTTAGGTCATTTTCGTCCTCCCTAGGCTTATTCTTGTCCAATTAGGGTTTTTAAACAATCTTGTGCATCTAATAGGTGTGTTTGTGTCATTGGATGAACAATTAGGTCATTTTCGTCCTCCTTAGGTTTATTCTTTTCCAATTAGGGTTTTTAACAAATCTTGTGCATCCAATAAGTTCATTTGTGTCATTGAATGAACATTTAGTTCATTTTCGTCCTCCCTAGCCTTATTCTTGTCCAATTATGGTTTTTAACCAATCTTGTGCATCCAATAGGTGTGTTTGTGTCATTGGATTAACACTTAGGTCATTTTTTTCCTCCCTAGGCTTAATCTTGTCCAATTAGGGTTTTTAACCAATCTTGTGCATCCAATAGGTGTATTTGTGTCATTGGATTATCATTTAGGGCATTTTCGTCCTCCCTTGGCTTATTCTAGTCCAATTAGGGTTTTTAACCAATCTTGTGCATCCAATAGTTGTGTTTGTGTCATTGGATTAACATTTAGGTCATCTTCGTCCTCCAAAGGCTTATTCTTGTCCAATTAGGGTTTTTATCCAATCTTGTGCATCCAATAAGTTCATTTGTATCATTGGATGAACATTTAGGTCATTTTCGTCCTCCCTATGCTTAATCATGTCCAATTAGGGTTTTTAACCAATCTTGTGCATCCAATAGGTATGTTTGTGTCCTTGGATGAACAATTAGGTCATCTTCGTCTTCCCTAGGCTTAATCATGTCCAATTAGGGTGTTTAACCAATCCTCTGCATCCAATAGCTATGTTTGTGTCCTTGGATGAACAATTAGGTCATTTTCGTCTTCCCAAGGCTTATTCTTATCCAGTTAGCGTTTTAAATAATCTTGTGCATCAAATAAGTTCATTTGTGTCATTGGATGAACATTTAGGTCATTTTCGTCCTCCCCAGGCTTATTCTTGTCCAATTAGGGTTTTTAACCAATCTTGTGTATCCTATAGGTGTGTTTGTGTCATTGGATTTACATTTAGGTCATTTTCGTCTTCCGTAGGTTTATTCTTGTCCAATTAGGGTTTTTAACCAATCTTGTGCATCCAATAGGTTTGTTTGAGCCCTTGGATGAACAATTACGTCATTTTCGTCATCCCAAGGCTTATTCTTATCCAATTAGGGTTTTAGCAAATCTTGTGCATCCAATAAGTTCATTTGTGACATTGGATGAACATTTAGGTCATTTTCGTCCTCCCAAGGCTTATTCTTGTCAAATTAGGGATTTAACCAATCTTGTGCATCCAATAAGTTCATTTGTGTCATTGGATGAACATTTAGGTCATTTTCGTCCTCCCTATGCTTAATCATGTCCAATTAGGGTTTTTAACCAATCTTGTGCATCCAATAGGTATGTTTGTGCCCTTGGATGAACAATTACGTCATTTTCGTCTTCCCAAGGCTTATTCTTATCCAATTAGGGTTTTAACCAATCTTGTGCATCCAATAAGTTCATTTGTGACATTGGATGAACATTTAGGTCATTTTCGTCCTCCCTAGGCTTATTCTTGTCCAATAAGGGTTTTTAAACAATCTTGTGCATCCATTAGGTGTGTTTGTGACATTGGATGAACATTTAGAGCATTTTCGCCCTCCCAAGGCTTATTCTTGTCCAATTAGTGTTTTTAACCAATCTTGTGCATCCAATAAATTCATTTTTATCATTGGATGAACATTTAGGTCATTTTCGTCCTACCTAGGCTTATTCTTGTCCAATTAGGGTTTTTAACTAATCTTGTGCATCCAATAGGTGTGTTTTTGTCATTGGATTTACATTTAGGTCATTTTTGTCCTCCCTAGGTTTATTCTTGTCCAATTAGGGTTTTTAACTAATCTTGTGCATCCAATAGGTGTGTTTGTGTCATTGGATTAACATTTAGGTCATTTTCGTCCTCCCTAGGTTTATTCTTGTCCAATTAGGGTTTTAAATCAATCTTGTGCATCCTATAGGTGTGTTTGTGTCATTGGATTTATATTTAGGTCATTTTCGTCTTCCGTAGGCTTATTCTTGTCCAATTAGGGTTTTTAACCAATCTTGTGCATCCAATAGGTATGTTTGTGTCATTGGATGAACATTTAGGTCATTTTCGTCCTCCAAAGGCTTATTCTTGTCAAATTAGGGTTTTTAACCAATCTTTTGCATCCAATAAGTTCATTTGTGTCATTGGATGAACATTTAGGTCCTTTTCGTCCTCCCTAGGCTTAATCATGTCCAATTAGGGTTTTTAACCAATCTTGTGCATCCAATAGGTATGTTTGTGTCCTTGGATGAACAATTAGGTCATCTTCGTCCTCCAAAGGCTTATTCTTGTCCAATTAGGGTTTTTATCCAGTCTTGTGAATCCAATAAGTTCATTTGTGTCATTGGATGAACATTTAGGTCATTTTCGTCCTCCTTAGGTTTATTCTTGTCCAATTAGGGTTTTTAACAAATCTTGTGCATCCAATAGGTGTGTTTGTGTCATTGGATTAACATTTAGATCATTTTCGTCCTCAAAAGGCTTATTCTTGTCAAATTAGGGTTTTTAACCAATCTTGTGCATCCAATAAGTTCATTTGTGTCATTGGATGAACATTTAGGTCATTTTCGTCCTCCCTAGGCTTATTCTTGTCCAATTAGAGTTTTTAAAAAATCATGTGCATCCAATAAGTTCATTTGTGTCATTGAATGAACATTTAGGTCATTTTCGTCCTCCCTAGGCTTATTCTTGTCCAATTAGGGTTTTTAAACAATCTTGTGCATCTAATAGGTGTGTTTGTGACATTGGATGAACAATTAGGTCATTTTCGTCCTCCTTAGGTTTATTCTTTTCCAATTAGGGTTTTTAACAAATCTTGTGCATCCAATAAGTTCATTTGTGTCATTGAATGAACATTTAGTTCATTTTCGTCCTCCCTAGCCTTATTCTTGTCCAATTATGGTTTTTAACCAATCTTGTGCATCCAATAGGTGTGTTTGTGTCATTGGATTAACACTTAGGTCATTTTTTTCCTCCCTAGGCTTAATCTTGTCCAATTAGGGTTTTTAACCAATCTTGTGCATCCAATAGGTGTATTTGTGTCATTGGATTATCATTTAGGGCATTTTCGTCCTCCCTTGGCTTATTCTTGTCCAATTAGGGTTTTTAACCAATCTTGTGCATCCAATAGTTGTGTTTGTGTCATTGGATTAACATTTAGGTCATCTTCGTCCTCCAAAGGCTTATTCTTGTCCAATTAGGGTTTTTATCCAATCTTGTGCATCCAATAAGTTCATTTGTATCATTGGATGAACATTTAGGTCATTTTCGTCCTCCCTATGCTTAATCATGTCCAATTAGGGTTTTTAACCAATCTTGTGCATCCAATAGGTATGTTTGTGTCCTTGGATGAACAATTAGGTCATCTTCGTCTTCCCTAGGCTTAATCATGTCCAATTAGGGTGTTTAACCAATCCTCTGCATCCAATAGCTATGTTTGTGTCCTTGGATGAACAATTAGGTCATTTTCGTCTTCCCAAGGCTTATTCTTATCCAGTTAGCGTTTTAAATAATCTTGTGCATCAAATAAGTTCATTTGTGTCATTGGATGAACATTTAGGTCATTTTCGTCCTCCCTAGGTTTATTCTTGTCCAATTAGGATTTTTAATCAATCTTGTGCATCCTATAGGTGTGTTTGTGTCATCGGATTTATATTTAGGTCATTTTCGTCTTCCGTAGGCTTATTCTTGTCCAATTAGGGTTTTTAACCAATCTTGTGCATCCAATAGGTATGTTTGTGTCCTTGGATGAACAATTAGGTCATCTTCGTCCTCCAAAGGCTTATTCTTATCCAATTAGGGTTTTAACCAATCTTGTGCATCCAATAAGTTCATTTGTGACATTGGATGAACATTTAGGTCATTTTCGTCCTCCCTAGGCTTATTCTTGTCCAATTAGGGTTTTTAAACAATCTTGTCCATCCATTAGGTGTGTTTGTGTCATTGGATGAACATTTAGAGCATTTTCGTCCTCCCAAGGCTTATTCTTGTCCAATTAGTGTTTTTAACCAATCTTGTGCATCCAATAAATTCATTTTTATCATTGGATGAACATTTAGGTCATTTTCGTCCTACCTAGGCTTATTCTTGTCCAATTAGGGTTTTTAACTAATCTTGTGCATCCAATAGGTGTGTTTTTGTCATTGGATTTACATTTAGGTCATTTTTGTCCTCCCTAGGTTTATTCTTGTCCAATTAGGGTTTTTAACTAATCTTGTGCATCCAATAGGTGTGTTTGTGTCATTGGATTAACATTTAGGTCATTTTCGTCCTCCCTAGGCTTATTCTTGTCCAATTAGGGTTTTTAATCAATCTTGTGCATCCTATAGGTGTGTTTGTGTCATTGGATTTATATTTAGGTCATTTTCGTCTTCCGTAGGCTTATTCTTGTCCAATTAGGGTTTTTAACCAATCTTGTGCATCCAATAGGTATGTTTGTGTCATTGGATGAACATTTTGGTCATTTTCGTCCTCCAAAGGCTTATTCTTGTCAAATTAGGGTTTTTAACCAATCTTGTGCATCCAATAAGTTCATTTGTGTCATTGGATGAACATTTAGGTCCTTTTCGTCCTCCCTAGGCTTAATCATGTCCAATTAGGGTTTTTAACCAATCTTGTGCATCCAATAGGTATGTTTGTGTCCTTGGATGAACAATTAGGTCATCTTCGTCCTCCAAAGGCTTATTCTTGTCCAATTAGGGTTTTTATCCAATCTTGTGCATCCAATAAGTTCATTTGTGTCATTGGATGAACATTTAGGTCATTTTCGTCCTCCCTAGGCTTATTCTTGTCCAATTAGAGTTTTTAAAAAATCTTGTGCATCCAATAAGTTCATTTGTGTCATTGAATGAACATTTAGGTCATTTTCGTCCTCCCTAGGCTTATTCTTGTCCAATTAGGGTTTTTAAACAATCTTGTGCATGTAATAGGTGTGTTTGTGTCATTGGATGAACAATTAGGTCATTTTCGTCCTCCTTAGGTTTATTCTTTTCCAATTAGGGTTTTTAACAAATCTTGTGCATCCAATAAGTTCATTTGTGTCATTGAATGAACATTTAGTTCATTTACGTCCTCCCTAGCCTTATTCTTGTCCAATTATGGTTTTTAACCAATCTTGTGCATCCAATAGGTGTGTTTGTGTCATTGGATTAACACTTAGGTCATTTTTGTCCTCCCTAGGCTTAATCTTGTCCAATTAGGGTTTTTAACCAATCTTGTGCGTCCAATAGATGTGTTTGTGTCATTGGAATATCATTTAAGGTATTTTCATCCTCCCTTGGCTTATTCTAGTCCAATTAGGGTTTTTAACCAATCTTGTGCATCCAATAAGTTCATTTGTGTCATTGGATGTATATTTAGGTCATTTTCATCCTCCCTAGGCTTAATCGTGTCCAATTAGGGTTTTTAACCAATCTTGTGCATCCTATAGGTGTGTTGGTGTCATTGGATTTACATTTAGGTCATTTTCGTCTTCCGTAGGCTTATTCTTGTCCAATTAGGGTTTTTAACCAATCTTGTGCATCCAATAGGTATGTTTGTGTCATTGGATGAACATTTAGGTCATTTTCGTCCTCCCAAGGCTTATTCTTGTCAAATTAGGGATTTAACCAATCTTGTGCATCCAATAAGTACATTTGTGTCATTGGATGAACATTTAGGTCATTTTCGTCCTCCCTTGGCTTATTCTTGTCCAATTAGGGTTTTTAACCAATCTTGTGCATCCAATAAGTTCATTTGTGTCATTGGATGTACATTTGTGTCATTTGTGTCATTGAACAATTAGGTCATTTTCGTCCTCCCTAAGCTTAATCATGTCAAATTAGGGTTTTTAACCAATCTTGTGCTTCCTGTAGGTGTGTTTGTGTCATTGGATTAACATTAAGGTCATTATCGTCCTCCATAGGCTTATTTTTTGTCCAATTAGGGTTTTTAACCAATCTTGTGCATCCAATAGGTGTGTTTGTGTCATTGGATTAACATTTTGGTCATTTTCGTCCTCCCTAGGTTTATTCTTGTCCAATTAGGGTTTTTAACCAATCTTGGGCATCCTGTAGGTGTGTTTGTGTCATTGGATTTACATTTAGGTCATTTTCGTCTTCCGTAGGCTTATTCTTGTCCAATTAGGGTTTTTAACCAATCTTGTGCATCCAATAGGTATGTTTGTGTCATTGGATGAACATTTAGGTCATTTTCGTCCTCTCAAGGCTTATTCTTGTCAAATTAGGGATTTAACCAATCTTGTGCATCCAATAAGTTCATTTGTGTCATTGGACGAACATTTAGGTCATTTTCGTCCTCCCTAGGCTTAATCATGTCCAATTAGGGTTTTTAACCAATCTTGTGCATCCAATAGGTTTGTTTGTGCCCTTGGATGAATAATTACGTCATTTTCGTCATCCCAAGGCTTATTCTTATCCAATTAGGGTTTTAGCCAATCTTGTGCATCCAATAAGTTCATTTGTGACATTGGATGAACATTTAGGTCTTTTTCGTCCTCCCCAAGCTTAATCTTGTCCAATTAGGGTTTTGAGACAATCTTGGGAATCCAATAGGTGTGTTTGTGTCATTGGATTAACATTTAGGTCATTTTCGTCCTCCCTAGGTTTATTCTTGTCCAATTAGGGTTTTTTACCAATCTTGTGCATCCTATAGGTGTGTTTGTGTCATTGGATTTACATTTAGGTCATTTTCGTCTTCCGTAGGCTTATTCTTGTCCAATTAGGGTTTTTAACCAATTTTGTGCATCCAATAGGTATGTTTGTTTCATTGGGTGAACATTTAGGTCATTTTCGTCCTCCCAAGGCTTATTCTTGTCAAATTAGGGATTTAACCAATCTTGTGCATCCAATAAGTTCATTTGTGTCATTGGATGAACATTTAGGTCATTTTCGTCCTCCCTATGCTTAATCATGTCCAATTAGGGTTTTTAACCAACCTTGTGCATCCAATAGGTATGTTTGTGCCCTTGGATGAACAATTACGTCATTTTCGTCTTCCCAAGGCTTATTCTTATCCAATTAGGGTTTTAACCAATCTTGTGCATCCAATAAGTTCATTTGTGACATTGGATGTACATTTAGGTCATTTTCGTCCTCCCTATGCTTATTCTTGTCCAATTAGGGTTTTTAAACAATCTTGTGCATCCATTAGGTGTGTTTGTGTCATTGGATGCACATTTAGGGCATTTTCGTCCTCCCAAGGCTTATTCTTGTCCAATTAGTATTTTTAACCAATCTTGTGCATCCAATAAATTCATTTTTATCATTGGATGAACATTTAGTTCGTTTTTGTCCTCCCTAGGCTTATTCTTGTCCAATTAGGGTTTTTAACTAATCTTGTGCATCCAATAGGTGTGTTTGTGTCATTGGATTAACATTTAGGTCATTTTTGGTCTCCCTAGGTTTATTCTTGTCCAATTAGGGTTTTTAACTAATCTTGTGCATCCAATAGGTGTGTTTGTGTCATTGGATTAACATTTAGGTCATTTTCGTCCTCCCTAGGTTTATTCTTGTCCAATTAGGGTTTTTAATCAATCTTGTGCATCCTATAGGTGTGTTTGTGTCATTGGATTTACATTTAGGTCATTTTCGTCTTCCGTAGGCTTATTCTTGTCCAATTAGGGTTTTTAACCAATCTTGTTCGTCCAATAGGTATGTTTGTGTCATTGGATGAACATTTAGGTTATTTTCGTCCTCCAAAGGCTTATTCTTGTCAAATTAGGGTTTTTAACCAATCTTGTGCGTCCTATAAGTTCATTTGTGTCATTGGATGAACATTTAGGTCATTTTCGTCCTCCCTAGGCTTAATCATGTCCAATTAGGGTTTTTAACCAATCTTGTGCATCCAATAGGTATGTTTGTGTCCTTGGATGAACAATTAGGTCATCTTCGTCCTCCAAAGGCTTATTCTTGTCCAATTAGGGTTTTTATCCAATCTTGTGCATCCAATAAGTTCATTTGTGTCATTGGATGAACATTTAGGTCATTTTCGTCCTCCTTAGGTTTATTCTTGTCCAAATAGGGTTTTTAACAAATCTTGTGCATCTAATAGGTGTGTTTGTGTCATTGGATTAACATTTAGGTCATCTTCGTCCTCCAAAGGCTTATTCTTGTCCAATTAGGGTTTTTATCCAATCTTGTGCATCCAATAAGTTCATTTGTGTCATTGAATGAACATTTAGGTCATTTTCGTCCTCCCTAGGCTTATTCTTGTCCAATTAGGGTTTTTAAACAA
Source organism: Cicer pinnatifidum (assembly GCA_037974775.1). Lineage (NCBI taxonomy): Eukaryota > Viridiplantae > Streptophyta > Magnoliopsida > Fabales > Fabaceae > Cicer > Cicer pinnatifidum. The sequence continues at coordinate 24,752,553 of JBBPBR010000004.1, read as the reverse complement.
TCTTGTGCATCCAATAGGTGTGTTTGTGTCATTGGATGAACATTTAGGTCATTTTCGTCCTCCATAGGTTTATTCTTTTCCAATTAGGGTTTTTAACAAATCTTGTGCATCCAATAAGTTCATTTGTGTCATTGGTTGTATATTTAGGTCATTTTCATCCTCACTAGGCTTAATCATGTCCAATTAGGGTTTTTAACCAATCTTGTGCTTCCTGTAGGTGTGTTTGTGTCATTGGATTAACATTAAGGTCATTATCGTTCTCCATAGGCTTATTTTTTGTCCAATTAGGGTTTTTAACCAATCTTGTGCATCCAATAGGTGTGTTTGTGTCATTGGATTAACATTTAGGTCATTTTCGTCCTCCCTAGGTTTATTCTTGTCCAATTAGGGTTTTTAACAAATCTTGTGCATCCAATAGGTGTGTTTGTGTCATTGGATTAACATTTAGGTCATCTTCGTCCTCCCAAGGCTTATTCTTGTCCAATTAGGGTTTTTAACCAATCTTGTGCATCCAATAAGTTCATTTGTGTAATTGGATAAACATTTAGGTCATTTTCGTCCTCCCTAGGCTTAATCATGTCCAATTAGGGTTTTTAACCAATCTTGTGCATCCAATAGGTATGTTTGTGTCCTTGGATGAACAATTAGGTCATTTTCGTCTTCCCAAGGCTTATTCTTATCCAATTAGGGTTTTAACCAATCTTGTGCATCCAATAAGTTCATTTGTGTCATTGGATGAACATTTAGGTCATTTTCGTCCTCCCTAGGCTTAATCATGTCTAATTAGGGTTTTTAACCAATCTTGTGCATCCAATAGGTATGTTTGTGTCATTGGATGTACATTAAGGTCATTTTTGTCCTCCCAAGGCTTATACTTGTCAAATTAGGGTTTTTAAACAATCTTGTGCATCCAATAAGTTCTTTTGTGTCATTGGATGTACATTTAGGTCATTTTCGTCCTCCTTAGGCTTATTCTTGTCCAATTAGGGTTTTTACCCAATCTTGTGCATCCAATAAGTTCATTTGTGTCATTGGATGAACATTTAGGTCATTTTCGTCCTCCTTAGGCTTATTCTTGTCCAATTAGGGTTTTTAACAAATCTTGTGCATCCAATAAATTCATTTGTGTCATTGAATGAACATTTAGGTCATTTTCGTCCTCCCTAGTCTTATTTTTGTCCAATTAGGGTTTTTAACCAATCTTGTGCATCCAATAGGTATGTTTGTGCCCTTGGATGAACAATTACGTCATTTAACATTTAGGTCATTTTTGTCCTCCCTAGGCTTAATCTTGTCCAATTAGGGTTTTTAACCAATCTTGTGCATATAATAGGTGTGTTTGTGTCATTGAATTAACATTTAGGTCATCTTCGTCCTCCCTAGGCTTAATCATGTCCAATTAAGATTTTTAACCAATCTTGTGCATCCAATAGGTATGTTTGTGTCCTTGGATGAACAATTAGGTCATTTTCGTCTTCCCTAGGCTTAATCATGTCCAATTAGGGTTTTTAACCAATATTGTGCATATAATTGGTGTGTTTGTGTCATTGGATTAACATTTAGGTCATCTTCGTCCTCCAAAGGCTTATTCTTGTCCAATTATGGTTTTTATCCAATCTTGTGCATCCAATAAGTTCATTTGTGTCATTGGATGAACATTTAGGTCATTTTCGTCCTCCCTAGGCTTATTCTTGTCCAATTATGGTTTTTAAACAGTCTTGTGCATCCAATAAGTTCATTTGTGTCATTAGATGAACATTTTGGTCATTTTCGTCCTCCTTAGGCTTATTCTTGTCCAATTAGAGTTTTTAACAAATCTTGTGCATCCTATAAGTTCATTTGTGTCATTGAATGAACATTTAGGTCATTTTCGTCCTCCCAAGGCTTATTCTTGTCCAATTAGGGTTTTTAACCAATCATGTGCATCCAATAAGTTCCTTTGTGTCATTGGATGAACATTTAGGGCATTTTCGTCCTCCCAAGGCTTATTCTTGTCCAATTAGTGTTTTTAACCAATCTTGTGCATCCAATAAGTTCATTTGTATCATTGGATGAACATTTAGGTCATTTTCGTCCTCCCTAGGCTTATTCTTTTCCAATTAGGGTTTTTAACCAATCTTGTGCTTCCAATAGGTGTGTTTGTGTCATTGGTTTAACATTTAGGTCATCTTCGTCGTCCCAAGGCTTATTCTTGTCCAAATATGGTTTTTATCCAATCTTGTGCATCCAACAAGTTCATCTGTGTCGTTGGATGAACATTTAGGTCATTTTCGTCCTCCCTAGGCTTAATCATGTCCAATTAGCGTTTTTAACCAATCTTGTGCATCCATTAGGTATGTTTGTGTCATTGGATGAACAATTAGGTCATTTTCGTCCTCCCAAGGCTTATTCTTATCCAATTAGGGTTTTTAACCAATCTTGTGCATCCAATAAGTTCATTTGTGTCATTGGATAAACATTTAGGTCATTTTCGTCCTCCCTAGGATTAATCATGTCCAATTAGGGTTTTTAACCAATCTTGTGCATCCAATAGGTATGTTTGTGTCCTTGGATGAACAATTAGGTCATTTTCGTCTTCCCAAGGCTTATTCTTATCCAATTAGGGTTTTAACCAATCTTGTGCATCCAATAAGTTCATTTGTGTGATTGGATGAACATTTAGGTCATTTTTGTCCTCCCTAGGTTTATTCTTGTCAAATTAGGGTTTTTAAACAATCTTGTCCTTCCAATAAGATCTTTTGTGTCATTGGATGTACATTTAGGTCATTTTCGTCCTCCTTAGGCTTATTCTTGTCCAATTAGGGTTTTTACCCAATCTTGTGCATCCAATAAGTTCATTTGTGTCATTGGATGAACATTTAGGTCATTTTCGTCTTCCTTAGGCTTATTCTTGTCCAATTAGGGTTTTTAACAAATCTTGTGCATCCAATAAGTTCATTTGTGTCATTGAATGAACATTTAGGTCATTTTCGTCCTACCTAGCCTTATTCTTGTCCAATTAGGGTTTTTAACCAATCTTGTGCATCCAATAGGTGTGTTTGTGTCATTGGATTATCATTTAGGGCATTTTCGTCCTCCCATGGCTTATTCTTGTCAAATTAGGGTTTTTAACCAATCTTGTGCATATAATTGGTGTGTTTGTGTCATTGGATTAACATTTAGGTCATCTTCGTCCTCCAAAGGCTTATTCTTGTCTAATTAGGGTTTTTATCCAATCTTGTGCATCCAATAAGTTCATTTGTGTCATTGGATGAACATTTAGGTCATTTTCGTCCTCCCTAGGCTTAATCATGTCCAATTAGGGTTTTTAACCAATCTTGTGCATCCAATAAGTTCATTTGTGTCATTGGATGAACATTTAGGTCATCTTCGTCCTCCCTAGGCTTATTCTTGTCCAATTAGGGTTTTTAAACAGTCTTGTGCATCCAATAAGTTCATTTGTGTCATTAGATGAACATTTAGGTCATTTTCGTCCTCCTTAGGCTTATTCTTGTCCAATTAGGGTTTTTAACAAATCTTGTGCATCCAATAAGTTCATTTGTGTCATTGAATGAACATTTAGGTCGTTTTCGTCCTCCCAAGGCTTATTCTTGTCCAATTAGGGTTTTTAACCAATCATGTGCATCCAATAAGTTCCTTTGTGTCATTGGATGAACATTTAGGTCATTTTCGTCCTCCCTAGGCTTAATCATGTCCAATTAGGGTTTTTAACCAATCTTGTGCATCCAATAGGTATGTTTGTGCCCTTGGATGAACAATTACATCATTTTCATCTTCCCAAGGCTTATTCTTATCCAATTAGGGTTTTAACCAATCTTGTGCATCCAATAACCTTATTTGTGACATTGGATGAACATTTAGGTCATTTTCGTCCTCCATAGGCTTATTCTTGTCCAATTAGGGTTTTTAAACAATCTTGTGCATCCAATAGGTGTGTTTGTGTCACTGATTGAACATTTACGGCATTTTCGTCCTTCCAAGGCTTATTCTTGTCCAATTATTGTTTTTAACCAATCTTGTGCATCCAATAAGTTCATTTGTATCATTGGATGAACATTTAGGTCATTTTCGTCCTCACTAGGCTTATTCTTGTCCAATTAAGGTTTTTAACCAATCATGTGTATCCAATAGGTGTATTTGTATCATTGGATGAACATTTAGGTTATTTTCGTCCTCCCTAGGCTTACTCTTGTCCAATTAGGGTTTTTAAGTAATCTTTTGCATCCAATAGGTGTGTTTGTGTCATTGGATTAACATTTAGGTCATTTTCGTCCTCCCTAGGTTTATTCTTGTCCAATTAGGGTTTTTAACCAATCTTGTGCATCCTATAGGTGTGTTTGTGTCATTGGATTTACATTTAGGTCATTTTCGTCTTTGGTAGGCTTATTCTTGTCCAATTAGGGTTTTTAACCAATCTTGTGCATCCAATAGGTATGTTTGTGTCATTGGATGAACATTTAGGTCATTTTCGCCTTCCCAAGGCTTATTCTTATCCAATTAGGGTTTTAACCAATCTTGTGCATCCGATAAGTTCATTTGTGTTATTGGATGAACATTTAGGTCATTTTCGTCCTCCCTAGGCTTAATCATGTCCAATTAGGGTTTTTAACCAATCTTGTGCATCCAATAGGTATGTTTGTGTCATTGGATGTACATTAAGGTCATTTTTGTCCTCCCAAGGCTTATTCTTGTCAAATTAGGGTTTTTAAACAATCTTGTGCATCCAATAAGTTCTTTTGTGTCATTGGATGTACATTTAGGTCATTTTCGTCCTCCTTAGGCTTATTCTTGTCAATTTAGGGTTTTTACCCAATCTTGTGCATCCAATAAGTTCATTTGTGTCATTGGATGAGCATTTAGGTCATTTTCGTCCTCCTTAGGCTTATTCTTGTCCAATTAGGGTTTTTAACAAATCTTGTGCATCCAATAAGTTCATTTGTGTCATAGAATGAACATTTAGGTCATTTTCGTCCTCCCTAGTCTTATTCTTGTCCAATTAGGGTTTTTAACCAATCTTCTGCATCCAATAGGTATGTTTGTGCCCTTTGATGAACAATTACGTCATTTAACATTTAGGTCATTTTTGTCCTCCCTAGGCTTAATCTTGTCCAATTAGGGTTTTTAACCAATCTTGTGCATATAATAGGTGTGTTTGTGTCTTTGAATTAACATTTAGGTCATCTTCGTCCTCCAAAGGCTTATTCTTGTCCAATTAGGATTTTTATCCAATCTTGTGCATCCAATAAGTTCATTTGTGTCATTGGATGAACATTTAGGTCATTTTCGTCCTCCCTAGGCTTAATCATGTCCAATTAAGATTTTTAACCAATCTTGTGCATCCAATAGGTATGTTTGTATCCTTGGATGAACAATTAGGTCATTTTCGTCTTCCCTAGGCTTAATCATGTCCAATTAGGGTTTTTAACCAATCTTGTGCATCCAATAGGTATGTTTGTGTCCTTAGATGAACAATTAGGTCATTTTCGTCCTCCTTAGGCTTATTCTTATCCAATTAGGGTTTTAACTAATCTTGTGCATCCAATAAGTTCATTTGTGTCATTGGATGAACATTTAGGTCATTTTCGTCCACCCTAGGCTTATTCTTGTCCAATTAGCGTTTTTAAACAGTCTTGTGCATCCAATAGGTGTGTTTGTGTTTGTGTTATTGGATTATCATATAGGTCATTTTCGTCCTCCCTAGGCTTAATCTTGTCCAATTAGGGTTTTTAACCAATCTTGTGCATCCAATAGGTGTGTTTGTGTTATTGGATTATCATTTAGGACATTTTCGTCCTCCCATGGCTTATTCTTGTCCATTTAGGGTTTTTAACCAATCTTGTGCATATAATTGGTGTGTTTGTGTCATTGGATTAACATTTAGGTCATCTTCGTCCTCCAAAGGCTTATTCTTGTCCAATTAGGGTTTTTATCCAATCTTGTGCATCCAATAAGTTCATTTGTGTCATTGGATGAACATTTAGGTCATTTTCGTCCTCCCTAGGCTTATTCTTGTCCAATTATGGTTTTTAAACAGTCTTGTGCATCCAATAAGTTCATTTGTGTCATTAGATGAACATTTAGGTCATTTTCGTCCTCCTTAGGCTTATTCTTGTCCAATTAGAGTTTTTAACAAATCTTGTGCATCCAATAAGTTCATTTGTGTCATTGAATGAACATTTAGGTCATTTTCGTCCTCCCAAGGCTTATTCTTGTCCAATTAGCGTTTTTAACCAATCTTGTGCATCCAATAAGTTCATTTGTGTCATTGGATAAACATTTAGGTCATTTTCGTCCTCCCTAGGCTTAATCATGTCCAATTAGGGTTTTTAACCAATCTTGTGCATCCAATAGGTATGTTTGTGTCCTTGGATGAACAATTAGGTCATTTTCGTCTTCCCAAGGCTTATTCTTATCCAATTAGGGTTTTAACCAATCTTGTGCATCAAATAAGTTCATTTGTGTGATTGGATGAACATTTAGGTCATTTTCGTCCTCCCTAGGCTTAATCATGTCCAATTAGGGTTTTTAACCAATCTTGTGGATCCAATAGGTATGTTTGTGTCATTGGATGTACATTTAGGTCATTTTTGTCCTCCCTAGGCTTATTCTTGTCAAATTAGGGTTTTTAAACAATCTTGTGCATCCAATAAGATCTTTTGTGTCATTGGATGTACATTTAGGTCATTTTCGTCCTCCCTAGGCTTATTCTTGTCCAATTTGGGTTTTTACCCAATCTTGTGCATCCAATAAGTTCATTTGTGTCATTGGATGAACATTTAGGTCATTTTCGTCCTCCTTAGGCTTATTCTTGTCCAATTAGGGTTTTTAACAAATCTTGTGCATCCAATAAGTTCATTTGTGTCATTGAATGAACATTTAGGTCATTTTCGTCCTACCTAGCCTTATTCTTGTCCAATTAGGGTTTTTAACCAATCTTGTGCATCCAATAGGTGTGTTTGTGTCATTGGATTATCATTTAGGGCATTTTCTTCCTCCCATGGCTTATTCTTGTCCAATTAGGGTTTTTAACCAATCTTGTGCATATAATTGGTGTGTTTGTGTCATCGGATTAACATTTAGGTCATCTTCGTCCTCCAAAGGCTTATTCTTGTCCAATTAGGGTTTTTATCCAATCTTGTGCATCCAATAAGTTCATTTGTGTCATTGGATGAACATTTAGGTCATTTTCGTCCTCCCTAGGCTTAATCATGTCCAATTAGGGTTTTTAACCAATCTTGTGCATCCAATAGGTATGTTTGTATCCTTGGATGAACAATTAGGTCATTTTCGTCTTCCCAAGGCTTATTCTTATCCAATTAGGGTTTTAACTAATCTTGTGCATCCAATAAGTTCATTTGTGTCATTGGATGAACATTTAGGTCATTTTCGTCCTCCCTAGGCTTAATCATGTCCAATTAGGGTTTTTAACCAATCTTGTGCATCCAATAGGTATGTTTGTATCATTGGATGAACAATTAGGTCATTTTCGTCTTCCCAAGGCTTATTCTTATCCAATTAGGGTTTTAACTAATCTTGTGCATCCAATAAGTTCATTTGTGTCATTGGATGAACATTTAGGTCATTTTCGTCCTCCCTAGGCTTATTCTTGTCCAATTAGGGTTTTTAAACAGTCTTGTGCATCCAATAAGTTCATTTGTATTATTAGATGAACATTTAGGTCATTTTCGTCCTCCTTAGGCATATTCTTGTCCAATTAGCGTTTTTAAGTAATCTTGTGCATCCAATAGGTGTGTTTGTGTCATTGGATTAACATTTAGGTCATCTTCGTCCTCCCTAGGTTTATTCTTGTCCAATTAGGGTTTTTAACCAATCTTGTGCATCCTATAGGTGTGTTTGTGTCATTGGATTTACATTTAGGTCATTTTCGTCTTTCGTAGGCGTATTCTTGTCCAATTAGGGTTTTTAACCAATCTTGTGCATCCAATAGGTATGTTTGTGTCATTGGATGAACATTTAGGTCATTTTCGTCCTCCAAAGGCTTATTCTTGTCAAATTAGGGTTTTTAACCAATCTTGTGCATCCAATAAGTTCATTTGTGTCATTGGTTGAACATTTAGGTCATTTTCGTCCTCCGTAGGCTTAATCATGTCCAATTAGGGTTTTTAACCAATCTTGTGCATCCCATAGGTATGTTTGTGTCCTTGGATGATCAATTAGGTCATTTTCGTCTTCCCAAGGCTTATTCTTATCCAATTAGGGTTTTAACTAATCTTGTGCATCCAATAAGTTCATTTGTGTCATTGGATGAACATTTAGGTCATTTTCGTCCTCCCTAGACTTATTCTTGTCCAATTAGGGTTTTTAAACAGTCTTGTGCATCCAATAAGTTCATTTGTGTCATTGGATGAACATTTAGATCATTTTCGTCCTCCTTAGGCTTATTCTTGTCCTATTAGGGTTTTTAACAAATCTTGTGCATCCAATAAGTTCATTTGTGTCATTGAATGAACATTTAGGTCATTTTCATCCTCCCAAGGCTTATTCTTGTCCAATTAGGGTTTTTAACCAATCTTGTGCATCCAATAAGTTCCTTTGTGTCATTGGATGAACATTTAGGTCATTTTCTTCCTCCATAGGCTTATTCTTGTCCAATTAGGGTTTTTAATCAATCTTGTGCATCCGATAAGTTCCTTTGTGTCATTGGATCAACATTTAGGTCATTTTCGTCCTCCCTAGCCTTATTCTTGTCCAATTAGGGTTTTTAACCAATCATGTGTATCCAATAGGTGTATTTGTATCATTGGATGAACATTTAGGTTATTTTCGTCCTCCCTAGGCTTATTCTTGTCCAATTAGGGTTTTTAACTAATCTTGTGCATCCAATAGGTGTGTTTGTGTCATTGGATTAACATTTAGGTCATTTTCGTCCTCCCTAGGTTTATTCTTGTCCAATTAGGGTTTTTAACCAATCTTGTGCATCCTATAGGTGTGTTTGTGTCATTGGATTTACATTTAGGTCATTTTCGTCTTTCGTAGGCTTATTCTTGTCCAATTAGGGTTTTTAACCAATATTGTGCATCCAATAGGTATGTTTGTGTCATTGGATGAACATTTAGGTCATTTTCGTCCTCCAAAGGCTTATTCTTGTCAAATTAGGGTTTTTAACCAATCTTGTGCATCTAATAAGTTCATTTGTGTCATTGGTTGAACATTTAGGTCATTTTCGTCCTCCCTATGCTTAATCATGTACAATTAGGGTTTTTAACCAATCTTGTGCATCCAATAGGTATGTTTGTGTCCTTGGATGAACAATTAGGTCATTTTCGTCTTCCCAAGGCTTATTCTTATCCAATTAGGGTTTTAACTAATCTTGTGCATCCAATAAGTTCATTTGTGTCATTGGATGAACATTTAGGTCATTTTTGTCCTCCCTAGGCTTAATCATGTCCAATTAGGGTTTTTAACCAATCTTGTGCATCCAATAGGTATGTTTGTGTCCTTGGATGATCAATTAGGTCATTTTCGTCTTCCCAAGGCTTATTCTTATCCAATTAGGGTTTGAACTAATCTTGTGCATCCAATAAGTTCATTTGTGTCATTGGATGAACATTTAGGTCATTTTCGTCCTCCCTAGGCTTACTCTTGTCCAATTAGGGTTTTTAAACAGTGTTGTGCATCCAATAAGTTCATTTGTGTCATTGGATGAACATTTAGATCATTTTCTTCCTCCATAGGCTTATTCTGGTCCTATTACTGTTTTTAATCAATCTTGTGCATCCGATAAGTTCCTTTGTGTCATTGGATCGACATTTAGGTCATTTTCGTCCTCCCTAGCCTTTTTCTTGTCCAATTAGGGTTTTTAACCAATCTTGTGCATCCAATAGGTGTGTTTGTGTCATTGGATTAACATTTAGGTCATTTTTGTCCTCCCTAGGCTTAATCTTGTCCAATTAGGGTTTTTAACCAATCTTGTGCATCCAATAGGTGTGTTTGTGTCATTGGATTATCATTTAGGGCATTTTCGTCCTCCCTTGGCTTATTCTTGTCCAATTAGGGTTTTTAACCAATCTTGTGCATCCTATAGGTGTGTTTGTGTCATTGGATTTACATTTAGGTCATTTTCGTCTTTCGTAGGCTTATTCTTGTCCAATTAAGGTTTTTAACCAATCTTGTGCATCCAATAGGTATGTTTGTGTCATTGGATGAACATTTAGGTCATTTTCGTCCTCCAAAGGCTTATTCTTGTCAAATTAGGGTTTTTAACCAATCTTGTGCATCTAATAAGTTCATTTGTGTCATTGGTTGAACATTTAGGTCATTTTCGTCCTCCCTATGCTTAATCATGTCCAATTAGGGTTTTTAACCAATCTTGTGCATCCAATAGGTATGTTTGTGTCCTTGGACGAACAATTAGGTCATTTTCGTCTTCCCAAGGCTTATTCTTATCCAATTAGGGTTTTAACTAATCTTGTGCATCCAATAAGTTCATTTGTGTCATTGGATGAACATTTAGGTCATTTTTGTCCTCCCTAGGCTTAATCATGTCCAATTAGGGTTTTTAACCAATCTTGTGCATCCAATAGGTATGTTTGTGTCCTTGGATGATCAATTAGGTCATTTTCGTCTTCCCAAGGCTTATTCTTATCCAATTAGTGTTTGAACTAATCTTGTGCATCCAATAAGTTCATTTGTGTCATTGGATGAACATTTAGGTCATTTTCGTCCTCCCTAGGCTTACTCTTGTCCAATTAGGGTTTTTAAACAGTCTTGTGCATCCAATAAGTTCATTTGTGTCATTGGATGAACATTTAGATCATTTTCTTCCTCCATAGGCTTATTCTTGTCCAATTACTGTTTTTAATCAATCTTGTGCATCCGATAAGTTCCTTTGTGTCATTGGATCGACATTTAGGTCATTTTCGTCCTCCCTAGCCTTTTTCTTGTCCAATTAGGGTTTTTAACCAATCTTGTGCATCCAATAGGTGTGTTTGTGTCATTGGATTATCATTTAGGTCATTTTCGTCCTCCCTTGGCTTATTCTTGTCCAATTAGGGTTTTTAACCAATCTTGTGCATCCAATAGGTGTGTTTGTGTCATTGGATTAACATTTAGGTCATCTTCGTCCTCCCAAGGCTTATTCTTGTCCAAATATGGTTTTTATCCAGTCTTGTGCATCCAACAAGTTCATTTGTGTCATTCGATGAACATTTAGGTCATTTTCGTCCTCCCTAGGCTTAATCATGTCCAATTAGCGTTTTTAACCAATCATGTGCATCCATTAGGTATGTTTGTGTCATTGGATGAACAATTAGTTCATTTTCGTCCTCCCAAGGCTTATTCTTATCCAATTAGGGTTTTTAACCAATCTTGTGCATCCAATAGGTATGTTTGTGTCCTTGGATGATCAATTAGGTCATTTTCGTCTTCCCAAGGCTTATTCTTATCCAATTAGGGTTTTAACTAATCTTGTGCATCCAATAAGTTCATTTGTGTCATTGGATGAACATTTAGGTCATTTTCGTCCTCCCTAGGCTTACTCTTGTCCAATTAGGGTTTTTAAACAGTGTTGTGCATCCAATAAGTTCATTTGTGTCATTGGATGAACATTTAGATCATTTTCTTCCTCCATAGGCTTATTCTGGTCCTATTACTGTTTTTAATCAATCTTGTGCATCCGATAAGTTCCTTTGTGTCATTGGATCGACATTTAGGTCATTTTCGTCCTCCCTAGCCTTTTTCTTGTCCAATTAGGGTTTTTAACCAATCTTGTGCATCCAATAGGTGTGTTTGTGTCATTGGATTATCATTTAGGTCATTTTCGTCCTCCCTTGGCTTATTCTTGTCCAATTAGGGTTTTTAACCAATCTTGTGCATCCAATAGGTGTGTTTGTGTCATTGGATTAACATTTAGGTCATCTTCGTCCTCCCAAGGCTTATTCTTGTCCAAATATGGTTTTTATCCAGTCTTGTGCATCCAACAAGTTCATTTGTGTCATTCGATGAACATTTAGGTCATTTTCGTCCTCCCTAGGCTTAATCATGTCCAATTAGCGTTTTTAACCAATCATGTGCATCCATTAGGTATGTTTGTGTCATTGGATGAACAATTAGTTCATTTTCGTCCTCCCAAGGCTTATTCTTATCCAATTAGGGTTTTTAACCAATCTTGTGCATCCAATAGGTATGTTTGTGTCCTTGGATGATCAATTAGGTCATTTTCGTCTTCCCAAGGCTTATTCTTATCCAATTAGGGTTTTAACTAATCTTGTGCATCCAATAAGTTCATTTGTGTCATTGGATGAATATTTAGGTCATTTTCGTCCTCCCTAGGCTTACTCTTGTCCAATTAGGGTTTTTAAACAGTCTTGTGCATCCAATAAGTTCATTTGTGTCATTGGATGAACATTTAGATCATTTTCTTCCTCCATAGGCTTATTCTTGTCCAATTAGTGTTTTTAATCAATCTTGTGCATCCGATAAGTTCCTTTGTGTCATTGGATCAGCATTTAGGTCATTTTCGTCCTCCCTAGCCTTTTTCTTGTCCAATTAGGGTTTTTAACCAATCTTGTGCATCCAATAGGTGTGTTTGTGTCATTGGATTAACATTTAGGTCATTTTTGTCCTCCCTAGGCTTATTCTTGTCCAATTAGGGTTTTTAACCAATCTTGTGCATCCAATAAGTTTGTTTGTGTCATTGAATTAATATTTAGGTCATTTTCGTCCTCCCTAGGCTTATTCTTGCCCAATTAGGGTTTTTAACCAATCTTGTGCATCCAATAGGTGTGTTTGTGTCATTGGATGATCAATTAGGTCATTTTCGTCCTCCCTAGGCTTATTCTTGTCCAATTAGGGTTTTTAACCAATCTTGTGCATCCAATAAGTTCATTTGTGTCATTGGATGAACATTTAGGTCATTTTGGTCCTCCCTAGGCTTATTCTTGTCCAATTAGGGTTTTTAACCAATCTTGTGCATCCAATAGGTGTGTTTGTGTCATTGGATTATCATTTAGGGCATTTTCGTCCTCCCTTGGCTTATTCTTGTCCAATTAGGGTTTTTAACCAATCTTGTGCATCCAATAGGTGTGTTTGTGTCATTGGATTAACATTTAGGTCATCTTCGTCCTCCAAAGGCTTATTCTTGTCCAATTAGGGTTTTTATCCAATCTTGTGCATCCAATAAGTTCATTTGTGTCATTGGATGAACATTTAGGTCATTTTCGTCCTCCCTATGCTTAATCATGTCCAATTAGGGTTTTTAACCAATCTTGTGCATCCAATAGGTATGTTTGTGTCCTTGGATGAACAATTAGGTCATTTTCGTCTTCCCAAGGCTTATTCTTATCCAATTAGGGTTTTAACTAATCTTGTGCATCCAATAAGTTCATTTGTGTCATTGGATGAACATTTAGGTCATTTTTGTCCTCCCTAGGCTTAATCATGTCCAATTAGGGTTTTTAACCAATCTTGTGCATCCAATAGGTATGTTTGTGTCCTTGGATGATCAATTAGGTCATTTTCGTCTTCCCAAGGCTTATTCTTATCCAATTAGGGTTTTAACTAATCTTGTGCATCCAATAAGTTCATTTGTGTCATTGGATGAACATTTAGGTCATTTTCGTCCTCCCTAGACTTATTCTTGTCCAATTAGGGTTTTTAAACAGTCTTGTGCATCCAATAAGTTCATTTGTGTCATTGGATGAACATTTAGATCATTTTCGTCCTCCTTAGGCTTATTCTTGTCCTATTAGGGTTTTTAACAAATCTTGTGCATCCAATAAGTTCATTTGTGTCATTGAATGAACATTTAGGTCATTTTCATCCTCCCAAGGCTTATTCTTGTCCAATTAGGGTTTTTAACCAATCTTGTGCATCCAATAAGTTCCTTTGTGTCATTGGATGAACATTTAGGTCATTTTCTTCCTCCATAGGCTTATTCTTGTCCAATTAGGGTTTTTAATCAATCTTGTGCATCCGATAAGTTCCTTTGTGTCATTGGATCAACATTTAGGTCATTTTCGTCCTCCCTAGCCTTATTCTTGTCCAATTAGGGTTTTTAACCAATCATGTGTATCCAATAGGTGTATTTGTATCATTGGATGAACATTTAGGTTATTTTCGTCCTCCCTAGGCTTATTCTTGTCCAATTAGGGTTTTTAACTAATCTTGTGCATCCAATAGGTGTGTTTGTGTCATTGGATTAACATTTAGGTCATTTTCGTCCTCCCTAGGTTTATTCTTGTCCAATTAGGGTTTTTAACCAATCTTGTGCATCCTATAGGTGTGTTTGTGTCATTGGATTTACATTTAGGTCATTTTCGTCTTTCGTAGGCTTATTCTTGTCCAATTAGGGTTTTTAACCAATATTGTGCATCCAATAGGTATGTTTGTGTCATTGGATGAACATTTAGGTCATTTTCGTCCTCCAAAGGCTTATTGTTGTCAAATTAGGGTTTTTAACCAATCTTGTGCATCTAATAAGTTCATTTGTGTCATTGGTTGAACATTTAGGTCATTTTCGTCCTCCCTATGCTTAATCATGTCCAATTAGGGTTTTTAACCAATCTTGTGCATCCGATAAGTTCCTTTGTGTCATTGGATCAACATTTAGGTCATTTTCGTCCTCCCTAGCCTTTTTCTTGTCCAATTAGGGTTTTTAACCAATCTTGCGCATCCAATAGGTGTGTTTGTGTCATTGGATTAACATTTAGGTCATTTTTGTCCTCCCTAGGCTTAATCTTGTCCAATTAGGGTTTTTAACCAATATTGTGCATCCAATAGGTATGTTTGTGTCATTGGATGAACATTTAGGTCATTTTCGTCCTCCAAAGGCTTATTGTTGTCAAATTAGGGTTTTTAACCAATCTTGTGCATCTAATAAGTTCATTTGTGTCATTGGTTGAACATTTAGGTCATTTTCGTCCTCCCTATGCTTAATCATGTCCAATTAGGGTTTTTAACCAATCTTGTGCATCCAATAGGTATGTTTGTGTCCTTGGACGAACAATTAGGTCATTTTCGTCTTCCCAAGGCTTATTCTTATCCAATTAGGGTTTTAACTAATCTTGTGCATCCAATAAGTTCATTTGTGTCATTGGATGAACATTTAGGTCATTTTTGTCCTCCCTAGGCTTAATCATGTCCAATTAGGGTTTTTAACCAATCTTGTGCATCCAATAGGTATGTTTGTGTCCTTGGATGATCAATTAGGTCATTTTCGTCTTCCCAAGGCTTATTCTTATCCAATTAGTGTTTGAACTAATCTTGTGCATCCAATAAGTTCATTTGTGTCATTGGATGAACATTTAGGTCATTTTCGTCCTCCCTAGGCTTACTCTTGTCCAATTAGGGTTTTTAAACAGTCTTGTGCATCCAATAAGTTCATTTGTGTCATTGGATGAACATTTAGATCATTTTCTTCTTCCATAGGCTTATTCTTGTCCAATTACTGTTTTTAATCAATCTTGTGCATCCGATAAGTTCCTTTGTGTCATTGGATCGACATTTAGGTCATTTTCGTCCTCCCTAGCCTTTTTCTTGTCCAATTAGAGTTTTTAACCAATCTTGTGCATCCAATAGGTGTGTTTGTGTCATTGGATTAACATTTAGGTCATTTTTGTCCTCCCTAGGCTTAATCTTGTCCAATTAGGGTTTTTAACCAATCTTGTGCATCCAATAGGTGTGTTTGTGTCATTGGATTATCATTTAGGGCATTTTCGTCCTCCCTTGGCTTATTCTTGTCCAATTAGGGTTTTTAACCAATCTTGTGCATCCAATAGGTGTGTTTGTGTCATTGGATTAACATTTAGGTCATCTTCGTCCTCCCAAGGCTTATTCTTGTCCAAATATGGTTTTTATCCAGTCTTGTGCATCCAACAAGTTCATTTGTGTCATTCGATGAACATTTAGGTCATTTTCGTCCTCCCTAGGCTTAATCATGTCCAATTAGCGTTTTTAACCAATCATGTGCATCCATGAGGTATGTTTGTGTCATTGGATGAACAATTAGTTCATTTTCGTCCTCCCAAGGCTTATTCTTATCCAATTAGGGTTTTTAACCAATCTTGTGCATCCAATAGGTATGTTTGTGTCCTTGGATGATCAATTAGGTCATTTTCGTCTTCCCAAGGCTTATTCTTATCCAATTAGGGTTTTAACTAATCTTGTGCATCCAATAAGTTCATTTGTGTCATTGGATGAATATTTAGGTCATTTTCGTCCTCCCTAGGCTTACTCTTGTCCAATTAGGGTTTTTAAACAGTCTTGTGCATCCAATAAGTTCATTTGTGTCATTGGATGAACATTTAGATCATTTTCTTCCTCCATAGGCTTATTCTTGTCCAATTAGTGTTTTTAATCAATCTTGTGCATCCGATAAGTTCCTTTGTGTCATTGGATCAACATTTAGGTCATTTTCGTCCTCCCTAGCCTTTTTCTTTTCCAATTAGGGTTTTTAACCAATCTTGTGCATCCAATAGGTGTGTTTGTGTCATTGGATTAACATTTAGGTCATTTTTGTCCTCCCTAGGCTTAATCTTGTCCAATTAGGGTTTTTAACCAATCTTGTGCATCCAATAGGTGTGTTTGTGTCATTGGATTATCATTTAGGGCATTTTCGTCCTCCCTTGGCTTATTCTTGTCCAATTAGGGTTTTTAACCAATCTTGTGCATCCAATAGGTGTGTTTGTGTAATTAGATTAACATTTAGGTCATTTTCGTCATCCCTAGGCTTATTCTTGTCCAATTAGGGTTTTTAACCAATCTTGTGCATCCAATAAGTTCATTTGTGTCATTGGATGAACATTTAGGTCATTTTCGTCATCCCTAGGCTTATTCTTGTCCAATTAGGGTTTTTAACCAATCTTGTGCATCCAATAGGTGTGTTTGTGTCATTGGATGAACATTTAGGTCATTTTCGTCCTCCCTAGTCTTATTCTTGTCCAATCAGGATTTTAAGCAATCTTGTGCATCCAATAAGTTCATTTGTGTCATTGAATGACCATTTAGGTCATTTTTCGTCCTCCCTAGGCTTATTCTTGTCCAATTAGGGTTTTTAAGCAATCTTGTGCATCCAATAAGTTCATTTGTGTCATTGGATGAACATTTAGGTCATTTTCGTCCTCCCTAGGCTTATTCTTGTCCAATTAGGGTTTTTAACCAATCTTGTGCATCCAATAGGTGTGTTTGTGTCATTGGATTAAGATTTAAGTCATTTTCGTTCTCCCTAGGCTTATTCTTGTCCAATTAGGGTTTATAACCAATCTTGTGCATCCAATAGGTTCATTTGTGTCATTGGATGAACATTTAGGTGATTTTCATCCTCCCTAGGCTTATTCTTGTCCAATTAGGGTTTTTAACCAATCTTGTGCATCCAATAAGTTCATTTGTGTCATTGGATGAACATTTAGGTCATTTTCGTCCTCCCTAGGCTTATTCTTGTCCAATTAGGGTTTTTAACCAATCTTGTGCATCCAATAAGTTCATTTGTGTCATTGGATGAACATTTAGGTCATTATCGTCCTCCATAGTCTTATTCTTGTCTAATTAGGGTTTTAAGCAATCTTGTGCATCCAATATGTGTGTTTGTATCATTGGACGAACATTTAGGTCATTTTCGTCCTCCCTAGGCTTATTCTTGTCCAATTAGGGTTTTTAACCAATCTTGTGCATCCAATAAGTTCATTTGTGTCATTGGATGAACATTTAGGTCATTTTCGTCCTCCCTAGGCTTATTCTTGTCCAATTAGGGTTTTTAACCAATCTTGTGCATCCAATAAGTTCATTTGTGTCATTGGATGAACATTTAGGTCATTTTCGTCCTCCCTAGGCTTATTCTTGTCCAATTAGGGTTTTTATGCAATCTTGTGCATCCAATAGGTGTGTTTGTGTCATTGGACGAACATTTAGGTCATTTTCGTCATCCCAAAGCTTATTCTTGTCCAATTAGGGTTTTTATGCAATCTTGTGCATCCAATTGGTGTGTTTGTGTCATTGGACGAACATTTAGGTCATTTTCGTCCTCCCTAGGCTTATTCTTGTTCAATTAGGGTTTTTAACTAACCTTGTGCATCCAATAAGTTCATTTGTGTCATTGGTTGAACATTTAGGTCATTTTCGTCCTCCCTAGGCTTATTCTTGTCCAATTAGGGTTTTTAACCAACCTTGTGCATCCAATAAGTTCATTTGTGTCATTGGTGGAACATTTAGGTCATTTACGTCCTCCCTAGGCTTATTCTTGTCCAATTAGGGTTTTTAACCAATCTTGTGCATCCAATAAGTTCATTTGTGTCATTGGATGAACATTTAGGTCATTTTAGTACTCCCTAGGCTTATTCTTGTCCAATTAGGGTTTTTAACCAATCTTGTGCATCCAATAAGTTCATTTGTGTCATTGGATGAACATTTAGGTCATTTTCGTCCTCCCTAGGCTTATTCTTGTCCAATTAGGGTTTTTAACCAATCTTGTGCATCCAATAAGTTCATTTGTGTCATTGGATGAACATTTAGGTCATTTTCGTCCTCCCTAGGCTTATTCTTGTCCAATTAGGGTTTTCAACAAATTTTGTGCATCCAATACGTTCATTTGTGTCATTGGATGAACATTTAGGTCATTTTCGTTCTCCCTAGGCTTATTCTTGTCCAATTAGGGTTTTTAACCAATCTTGTGCATCCAATAAGTTCATTTGTGTCATTGGATGAACATTTAGGTCATTTTCGTCCTCCCTAGGCTTATTCTTGTCCAATTAGGGTTTTTATGCAATCTTGTGCATACAATAAGTTCATTTCTGTCATTGGAGGAACATTTAGGTCATTTTCGTCCTCACTAGTCTTATTCTTGTCGAATTAGGGTTTTTATGCAATCTTGTGCATCCAATAGGTGTGTTTGTGTCATTGGAGGAACATTTAGGTCATTTTCGTCCTCCCTAGTCTTATTCTTGTCCAATTAGGGTTTTTATGCAATCTTGTGCATCCAATAGGTGTGTTTGTGTCATTGGACGAACATTTAGGTCATTTTCGTCCTCCCTAGGCTTATTCTTGTCCAATTAGGGTTTTTAACCAATCTTGTGCATCCAATAAGTTCATTTGTGTCATTGGATGAACATTTAGGTCATTTTCGTCCCCCCTAGTCTTATTCTTGTCCAATTAGGGTTTTAAGCAATCTTGTGCATCCAATATGTGTGTTTGTGTCATTGGATGAACATTTAGGTCATTTTCGTCCTCCCTATGCTTATTCTTGTCCAATTAGGGTTTTTAACCAATCTTGTGCATACAATAAGTTCATTTGTGTCATTGGACGAACATTTAGGTCATTTTCGTCCTCCCTAGTCTTATTCTTGTCCAATTAGGGTTTTTATGCAATCTTGTGCATCCAATAGGTGTGTTTGTGTCATTGGACGAACATTTAGGTCATTTTCGTCCTCCCTAGGCTTATTCTTTTCCGATTAGGGTTTTTAACCAATCTTGTGCATCCAATAAGTTCATTTGTGTCATTGGATGAACATTTAGGTCATTTTCGTCCTCCCTAGTCTTATTCTTGTCCAATTAGGGTTTTTATGCAATCTTGTGCATCCAATAGGTGTCTTTGTGTCATTGGAGGAACATTTAGGTCATTTTCGTCCTCCCTAGGCTTATTCTTGTCCAATTAGGGTTTTTAACCAATCTTGTGCATCCAATAAGTTCATTTGTGTCATTGGATGAACATTTAGGTCATTTTTGTCCTCCCTAGGCTTATTCTTGTCCAATTAGGGTTTTCAACCAATCTTGTGCATCCAATAAGTTCATTTGTGTCATTGGATGAACATTTAGCTCATTTTCGTTCTCCCTAGGCTTATTCTTGTCCAATTAGGGTTTTTAACCAATCTTGTGCATCCAATAAGTTCATTTGTGTCATTGGATGAACATTTAGGTCATTTTCGTCCTCCCTAGGCTTATTCTTGTCCAATTAGGGTTTTTAACCAATCTTGTGCATCCAATAAGTTCATTTGTGTCGTTGGACGAACATTTAGGTCATTTTCGTCCTCCCTAGGCTTATTCTTGTCCAATTAGGGTTTTTAACCAATCTTGTGCATCCAATAAGTTCATTTGTGTCATTGGATGAACATTTAGGTCATTTTCGTCCTCCCTAGTCTTATTCTTGTCCAATTAGGGTATTTATGCAATCTTGTGCATCCAATAGGTGTGTTTGTGTCATTGCAGGAACATTTAGGTCATTTTCGTCCTCCCTAGGCTTATTCTTGTCCAATTAGGGTTTTTAACCAATCTTGTGCATCCAATAAGTTCATTTGTGTCGTTGGACGAACATTTAGGTCATTTTCGTCCTCCCTAGGCTTATTCTTGTCCAATTAGGGTTTTTAACCAATCTTGTGCATCCAATAAGTTCATTTGTGTCATTGGATGAACATTTAGGTCATTTTCGTCCTCCCTAGGCTTATTCTTGTACAATTAGGGTTTTTAACCAATCTTGTGCATCCAATAAGTTCATTTGTGTCATCGGATGAACATTTAGGTCATTTTCGTCCTCCCTAGGCTTATTCTTGTCCAATTAGGGGTTTTAGCCAATCTTGTGCAACCAATTAGTTCATATGTCTCATTGGATGAACATTTAGGTCATTTTCGTCCTCCCTAGGCTTATTCTTGTCCAATTAGGGGTTTTAGACAATCTTGTGCAACCAATAAGTTCATTTGTGTCATTGGAGGAACATTTATGACACTTTCGTCCTCCCTAGGCTTATTCTTGTCCAATTAGGATTTTTAACCAATCTTGTGCATCCAATAGGTGTTTGTGTCATTGGAGGAACATTTAAGTCATTTTCGTCCTCCCTAGTCTTATTCTTGTCCAATTAGCGTTTTTATGCAATCTTTTGCATCCAATAGGTGTGTTTGTGTCATTGGACGAACATTTAGGACATTTTCGTCGTCCCTAGGCTTATTCTTGTCCAATTAGGGTTTTTAACCAATCTTGTGCATCCAATAAGTTCATTTGTGTCATTGGATGAACATTTAGGTCATTTTCGTCCTCCCTAGGCTTATTCTTGTCCAATTAGGGTTTTTAACCAATCTTGTGCATCCAATAAGTTCATTTGTGTCATTGGATGAACATTTAGGTCATTTTCGTCCTCCCTAGGCTTATTCTTGTCCAATTAGGGTTTTTAACCAATCTTGTGCATCCAATAAGTTCATTTGTGTCATTGGATGAACATTTAGGTCATTTTCGTCCTCCCTAGGCTTATTCTTGTCCAATTAGGGTTTTGACCAATCTTGTGCCTCCAATAAGTTCATTTGTGTCATTGGATGAACATTTAGGTCATTTTCGTCCTCCCAAGGCTTATTCTTGTCCAATTAGGGTTTTTAACCAATCTTGTGCATCCAATAAGTTCATTTGTGTCATTGGATGAACATTTAGGTCATTTTGGTCCTCCCTAGGCTTATTCTTGTCCAATTAGGGTTTTTAACCAATCTTGTGCATCCAATAGGTGTGTTTGTGTCATTGGATTATCATTTAGGGCATTTTCGTCCTCCCTTGGCTTATTCTTGTCCAATTAGGGTTTTTAACCAATCTTGTGCATCCAATAGGTGTGTTTGTGTCATTGGATTAACATTTAGGTCATCTTCGTCCTCCCAAGGCTTATTCTTGTCCAATTATGGTTTTTATCCAGTCTTGTGCATCCAACAAGTTCATTTGTGTCATTCGATGAACATTTAGGTCATTTTCGTCCTCCCTAGGCTTAATCATGTCCAATTAGCGTTTTTAACCAATCATGTGCATCCATTAGGTATGTTTGTGTCATTGGATGAACAATTAGTTCATTTTCGTCCTCCCAAGGCTTATTCTTATCCAATTAGGGTTTTTAACCAATCTTGTGCATCCAATAGGTATGTTTGTGTCCTTGGATGATCAATTAGGTCATTTTCGTCTTCCCAAGGCTTATTCTTATCCAATTAGGGTTTTAACTAATCTTGTGCATCCAATAAGTTCATTTGTGTCATTGGATGAATATTTAGGTCATTTTCGTCCTCCCTAGGCTTACTCTTGTCCAATTAGGGTTTTTAAACAGTCTTGTGCATCCAATAAGTTCATTTGTGTCATTGGATGAACATTTAGATCATTTTCTTCCTCCATAGGCTTATTCTTGTCCAATTAGTGTTTTTAATCAATCTTGTGCATCCGATAAGTTCCTTTGTGTCATTGGATCAACATTTAGGTCATTTTCGTCCTCCCTAGCCTTTTTCTTGTCCAATTAGGGTTTTTAACCAATCTTGTGCATCCAATAGGTGTGTTTGTGTCATTGGATTAACATTTAGGTCATTTTTGTCCTCCCTAGGCTTAATATTGTCCAATTAGGGTTTTTAACCAATCTTGTGCATCCAATAGGTGTGTTTGTGTCATTGGATTATCATTTAGGGCATTTTCGTCCTCCCTTGGCTTATTCTTGTCCAATTAGGGTTTTTAACCAATCTTGTGCATCCAATAGGTGTGTTTGTGTCATTGGATTAACATTTAGGTCATCTTCGTCCTCCCAAGGCTTATTCTTGTCCAAATATGGTTTTTATCCAGTCTTGTGCATCCAACAAGTTCATTTGTGTCATTCGATGAACATTTAGGTCATTTTCGTCCTCCCTAGGCTTAATCATGTCCAATTAGCGTTTTTAACCAATCATGTGCATCCATTAGGTATGTTTGTGTCATTGGATGAACAATTAGTTCATTTTCGTCCTCCCAAGGCTTATTCTTATCCAATTAGGGTTTTTAACCAATCTTGTGCATCCAATAGGTATGTTTGTGTCCTTGGATGATCAATTAGGTCATTTTCGTCTTCCCAAGGCTTATTCTTATCCAATTAGGGTTTTAACTAATCTTGTGCATCCAATAAGTTCATTTGTGTCATTGGATGAATATTTAGGTCATTTTCGTCCTCCCTAGGCTTACTCTTGTCCAATTAGGGTTTTTAAACAGTCTTGTGCATCCAATAAGTTCATTTGTGTCATTGGATGAACATTTAGATCATTTTCTTCCTCCATAGGCTTATTCTTGTCCAATTAGTGTTTTTAATCAATCTTGTGCATCCGATAAGTTCCTTTGTGTCATTGGATCAGCATTTAGGTCATTTTCGTCCTCCCTAGCCTTTTTCTTGTCCAATTAGGGTTTTTAACCAATCTTGTGCATCCAATAGGTGTGTTTGTGTCATTGGATTAACATTTAGGTCATTTTTGTCCTCCCTAGGCTTAATCTTGTCCAATTATGGTTTTTAACCAATCTTGTGCATCCAATAGGTGTGTTTGTGTCATTGGATTATCATTTAGGGCATTTTCGTCCTCCCTTGGCTTATTCTTGTCCAATTAGGGTTTTTAACCAATCTTGTGCATCCAATAGGTGTGTTTGTGTCATTGGATTAACATTTAGGTCATCTTCGTCCTCCCAAGGCTTATTCTTGTCCAAATATGGTTTTTATCCAGTCTTGTGCATCCAACAAGTTCATTTGTGTCATTCGATGAACATTTAGGTCATTTTCGTCCTCCCTAGGCTTAATCATGTCCAATTAGCGTTTTTAACCAATCATGTGCATCCATTAGGTATGTTTGTGTCATTGGATGAACAATTAGTTCATTTTCGTCCTCCCAAGGCTTATTCTTATCCAATTAGGGTTTTTAACCAATCTTGTGCATCCAATAGGTATGTTTGTGTCCTTGGATGATCAATTAGGTCATTTTCGTCTTCCCAAGGCTTATTCTTATCTAATTAGGGTTTTAACTAATCTTGTGCATCCAATAAGTTCATTTGTGTCATTGGATGAATATTTAGGTCATTTTCGTCCTCCCTAGGCTTACTCTTGTCCAATTAGGGTTTTTAAACAGTCTTGTGCATCCAATAAGTTCATTTGTATTATTAGATGAACATTTAGGTCATTTTCGTCCTCCTTAGGCTTATTCTTGTCCAATTAGCGTTTTTAAGTAATCTTGTGCATCCAATAGGTGTGTTTGTGTCATTGGATTAACATTTAGGTCATCTTCGTCCTCCCTAGGTTTATTCTTGTCCAATTAGGGTTTTTAACCAATCTTGTGCATCCTATAGGTGTGTTTGTGTCATTGGATTTACATTTAGGTCATTTTCGTCTTTCGTAGGCGTATTCTTGTCCAATTAGGGTTTTTAACCAATCTTGTGCATCCAATAGGTATGTTTGTGTCATTGGATGAACATTTAGGTCATTTTCGTCCTCCAAAGGCTTATTCTTGTCAAATTAGGGTTTTTAACCAATCTTGTGCATCCAATAAGTTCATTTGTGTCATTGGTTGAACATTTAGGTCATTTTCGTCCACCCTAGGCTTAATCATGTCCAATTAGGGTTTTTAACCAATCTTGTGCATCCAATAGGTATGTTTGTGTCCTTGGATGATCAATTAGGTCATTTTCGTCTTCCCAAGGCTTATTCTTATCCAATTAGGGTTTTAACTAATCTTGTGCATCCAATAAGTTCATTTGTGTCATTGGATGAACATTTAGGTCATTTTCGTCCTCCCTAGACTTATTCTTGTCCAATTAGGGTTTTTAAACAGTCTTGTGCATCCAATAAGTTCATTTGTGTCATTGGATGAACATTTAGATCATTTTCGTCCTCCTTAGGCTTATTCTTGTCCTATTAGGGTTTTTAACAAATCTTGTGCATCCAATAAGTTCATTTGTGTCATTGAATGAACATTTAGGTCATTTTCATCCTCCCAAGGCTTATTCTTGTCCAATTAGGGTTTTTAACCAATCTTGTGCATCCAATAAGTTCCTTTGTGTCATTGGATGAACATTTAGGTCATTTTCTTCCTCCATAGGCTTATTCTTGTCCAATTAGGGTTTTTAACCAATCATGTGTATCCAATAGGTGTATTGTATCATTGGATGAACATTTAGGTTATTTTCGTCCTCCCTAGGCTTATTCTTGTCCAATTAGGGTTTTTAACTAATCTTGTGCATCCAATAGGTGTGTTTGTGTCATTGGATTAACATTTAGGTCATTTTCGTCCTCCCTAGGTTTATTCTTGTCCAATTAGGGTTTTTAACCAATCTTGTGCATCCTATAGGTGTGTTTGTGTCATTGGATTTACATTTAGGTCATTTTCGTCTTTCGTAGGCTTATTCTTGTCCAATTAGGGTTTTTAACCAATATTGTGCATCCAATAGGTATGTTTGTGTCATTGGATGAACATTTAGGTCATTTTCGTCCTCCAAAGGCTTATTCTTGTCAAATTAGGGTTTTTAACCAATCTTGTGCATCTAATAAGTTCATTTGTGTCATTGGTTGAACATTTAGGTCATTTTCGTCCTCCCTATGCTTAATCATGTACAATTAGGGTTTTTAACCAATCTTGTGCATCCAATAGGTATGTTTGTGTCCTTGGATGAACAATTAGGTCATTTTCGTCTTCCCAAGGCTTATTCTTATCCAATTAGGGTTTTAACTAATCTTGTGCATCCAATAAGTTCATTTGTGTCATTGGATGAACATTTAGGTCATTTTTGTCCTCCCTAGGCTTAATCATGTCCAATTAGGGTTTTTAACCAATCTTGTGCATCCAATAGGTATGTTTGTGTCCTTGGATGATCAATTAGGTCATTTTCGTCTTCCCAAGGCTTATTCTTATCCAATTAGGGTTTGAACTAATCTTGTGCATCCAATAAGTTCATTTGTGTCATTGGATGAACATTTAGGTCATTTTCGTCCTCCCTAGGCTTACTCTTGTCCAATTAGGGTTTTTAAACAGTGTTGTGCATCCAATAAGTTCATTTGTGTCATTGGATGAACATTTAGATCATTTTCTTCCTCCATAGGCTTATTCTGGTCCTATTACTGTTTTTAATCAATCTTGTGCATCCGATAAGTTCCTTTGTGTCATTGGATCGACATTTAGGTCATTTTCGTCCTCCCTAGCCTTTTTCTTGTCCAATTAGGGTTTTTAACCAATCTTGTGCATCCAATAGGTGTGTTTGTGTCATTGGATTATCATTTAGGTCATTTTCGTCCTCCCTTGGCTTATTCTTGTCCAATTAGGGTTTTTAACCAATCTTGTGCATCCAATAGGTGTGTTTGTGTCATTGGATTAACATTTAGGTCATCTTCGTCCTCCCAAGGCTTATTCTTGTCCAAATATGGTTTTTATCCAGTCTTGTGCATCCAACAAGTTCATTTGTGTCATTCGATGAACATTTAGGTCATTTTCGTCCTCCCTAGGCTTAATCATGTCCAATTAGCGTTTTTAACCAATCATGTGCATCCATTAGGTATGTTTGTGTCATTGGATGAACAATTAGTTCATTTTCGTCCTCCCAAGGCTTATTCTTATCCAATTAGGGTTTTTAACCAATCTTGTGCATCCAATAGGTATGTTTGTGTCCTTGGATGATCAATTAGGTCATTTTCGTCTTCCCAAGGCTTATTCTTATCCAATTAGGGTTTTAACTAATCTTGTGCATCCAATAAGTTCATTTGTGTCATTGGATGAATATTTAGGTCATTTTCGTCCTCCCTAGGCTTACTCTTGTCCAATTAGGGTTTTTAAACAGTCTTGTGCATCCAATAAGTTCATTTGTGTCATTGGATGAACATTTAGATCATTTTCTTCCTCCATAGGCTTATTCTTGTCCAATTAGTGTTTTTAATCAATCTTGTGCATCCGATAAGTTCCTTTGTGTCATTGGATCAGCATTTAGGTCATTTTCGTCCTCCCTAGCCTTTTTCTTGTCCAATTAGGGTTTTTAACCAATCTTGTGCATCCAATAGGTGTGTTTGTGTCATTGGATTAACATTTAGGTCATTTTTGTCCTCCCTAGGCTTAATCTTGTCCAATTATGGTTTTTAACCAATCTTGTGCATCCAATAGGTGTGTTTGTGTCATTGGATTATCATTTAGGGCATTTTCGTCCTCCCTTGGCTTATTCTTGTCCAATTAGGGTTTTTAACCAATCTTGTGCATCCAATAGGTGTGTTTGTGTCATTGGATTAACATTTAGGTCATCTTCGTCCTCCCAAGGCTTATTCTTGTCCAAATATGGTTTTTATCCAGTCTTGTGCATCCAACAAGTTCATTTGTGTCATTCGATGAACATTTAGGTCATTTTCGTCCTCCCTAGGCTTAATCATGTCCAATTAGCGTTTTTAACCAATCATGTGCATCCATTAGGTATGTTTGTGTCATTGGATGAACAATTAGTTCATTTTCGTCCTCCCAAGGCTTATTCTTATCCAATTAGGGTTTTTAACCAATCTTGTGCATCCAATAGGTATGTTTGTGTCCTTGGATGATCAATTAGGTCATTTTCGTCTTCCCAAGGCTTATTCTTATCCAATTAGGGTTTTAACTAATCTTGTGCATCCAATAAGTTCATTTGTGTCATTGGATGAATATTTAGGTCATTTTCGTCCTCCCTAGGCTTACTCTTGTCCAATTAGGGTTTTTAAACAGTCTTGTGCATCCAATAAGTTCATTTGTGTCATTGGATGAACATTTAGATCATTTTCTTCCTCCATATGCTTATTCTTGCCCAATTAGTGTTTTTAATCAATCTTGTGCATCCGATAAGTTCCTTTGTGTCATTGGATCAACATTTAGGTCATTTTCGTCCTCCCTAGCCTTTTTCTTGTCCAATTAGGGTTTTTAACCAATCTTGTGCATCCAATAGGTGTGTTTGTGTCATTGGATTAACATTTAGGTCATTTTTGTCCTCCCTAGGCTTAATCTTGTCCAATTAGGGTTTTTAACCAATCTTGTGCATCCAATAGGTGTGTTTGTGTCATTGGATTATCATTTAGGGCATTTTCGTCCTCCCTTGGCTTATTCTTGTCCAATTAGGGTTTTTAACCAATCTTGTGCATCCAATAGGTGTGTTTGTGTCATTGGATTAACATTTAGGTCATCTTCGTCCTCCCAAGGCTTATTCTTGTCCAAATATGGTTTTTATCCAGTCTTGTGCATCCAACAAGTTCATTTGTGTCATTCTATGAACATTTAGGTCATTTTCGTCCTCCCTAGGCTTAATCATGTCCAATTAGCGTTTTTAACCAATCATGTGCATCCATTAGGTATGTTTGTGTCATTGGATGAACAATTAGTTCATTTTCGTCCTCCCAAGGCTTATTCTTATCCAATTAGGGTTTTTAACCAATCTTGTGCATCCAATATGTATGTTTGTGTCCTTGGATGATCAATTAGGTCATTTTCATCTTCCCAAGGCTTATTCTTATCCAATTAGGGTTTTAACTAATCTTGTGCATCCAATAAGTTCATTTGTGTCATTGGATGAATATTTAGGTCATTTTCGTCCTCCCTAGGCTTAATCATGTCCAATTAGGGTTTTTAACCAATCTTGTGCATCCAATAGGTATGTTTGTGTCCTTGGATGATCAATTAGGTCATTTTCGTCTTCCCAAGGCTTATTCTTATCCAATTAGGGTTTGAACTAATCTTGTGCATCCAATAAGTTCATTTGTGTCATTGGATGAACATTTAGGTCATTTTCGTCCTCCCTAGGCTTACTCTTGTCCAATTAGGGTTTTTAAACAGTCTTGTGCATCCAATAAGTTCATTTGTGTCATTGGATGAACATTTAGATCATTTTCTTCCTCCATAGGCTTATTCTTGTCCAATTACTGTTTTTAATCAATCTTGTGCATCCGATAAGTTCCTTTGTGTCATTGGATCGACATTTAGGTCATTTTCGTCCTCCCTAGCCTTTTTCTTGTCCAATTAGGGTTTTTAACCAATCTTGTGCATCCAATAGGTGTGTTTGTGTCATTGGATTAACATTTAGGTCATTTTTGTCCTCCCTAGGCTTAATCTTGTCCAATTAGGGTTTTTAACCAATCTTGTGCATCCAATAGGTGTGTTTGTGTCATTGGATTATCATTTAGGGCATTTTCGTCCTCCCTTGGCTTATTCTTGTCCAATTAGGGTTTTTAACCAATCTTGTGCATCCAATAGGTGTGTTTGTGTCATTGGATTAACATTTAGGTCATCTTCGTCCTCCCAAGGCTTATTCTTGTCCAAATATGGTTTTTATCCAGTCTTGTGCATCCAACAAGTTCATTTGTGTCATTCTATGAACATTTAGGTCATTTTCGTCCTCCCTAGGCTTAATCATGTCCAATTAGCGTTTTTAACCAATCATGTGCATCCATTAGGTATGTTTGTGTCATTGGATGAACAATTAGTTCATTTTCGTCCTCCCAAGGCTTATTCTTATCCAATTAGGGTTTTTAACCAATCTTGTGCATCCAATATGTATGTTTGTGTCCTTGGATGATCAATTAGGTCATTTTCATCTTCCCAAGGCTTATTCTTATCCAATTAGGGTTTTAACTAATCTTGTGCATCCAATAAGTTCATTTGTGTCATTGGATGAATATTTAGGTCATTTTCGTCCTCCCTAGGCTTAATCATGTCCAATTAGGGTTTTTAACCAATCTTGTGCATCCAATAGGTATGTTTGTGTCCTTGGATGATCAATTAGGTCATTTTCGTCTTCCCAAGGCTTATTCTTATCCAATTAGGGTTTGAACTAATCTTGTGCATCCAATAAGTTCATTTGTGTCATTGGATGAACATTTAGGTCATTTTCGTCCTCCCTAGGCTTACTCTTGTCCAATTAGGGTTTTTAAACAGTCTTGTGCATCCAATAAGTTCATTTGTGTCATTGGATGAACATTTAGATCATTTTCTTCCTCCATAGGCTTATTCTTGTCCAATTACTGTTTTTAATCAATCTTGTGCATCCGATAAGTTCCTTTGTGTCATTGGATCGACATTTAGGTCATTTTCGTCCTCCCTAGCCTTTTTCTTGTCCAATTAGGGTTTTTAACCAATCTTGTGCATCCAATAGGTGTGTTTGTGTCATTGGATTAACATTTAGGTCATTTTTGTCCTCCCTAGGCTTAATCTTGTCCAATTAGGGTTTTTAACCAATCTTGTGCATCCAATAGGTGTGTTTGTGTCATTGGATTATCATTTAGGGCATTTTCGTCCTCCCTTGGCTTATTCTTGTCCAATTAGGGTTTTTAACCAATCTTGTGCATCCAATAGGTGTGTTCGTGTCATTGGATTAACATTTAGGTCATCTTCGTCCTCCCAAGGCTTATTCTTGTCCAAATATGGTTTTTATCCAGTCTTGTGCATCCAACAAGTTCATTTGTGTCATTCGATGAACATTTAGGTCATTTTCGTCCTCCCTAGGCTTAATCATGTCCAATTAGGGTTTTTAAACAGTCTTGTGCATCCATTAGGTATGTTTGTGTCATTGGATGAACAATTAGTTCATTTTCGTCCTCCCAAGGCTTATTCTTATCCAATTAGGGTTTTTAACCAATCTTGTGCATCCAATAGGTATGTTTGTGTCCTTGGATGATCAATTAGGTCATTTTCGTCTTCCCAAGGCTTATTCTTATCCAATTAGGGTTTTAACTAATCTTGTGCATCCAATAAGTTCATTTGTGTCATTGGATGAATATTTAGGTCATTTTCGTCCTCCCTAGGCTTACTCTTGTCCAATTAGGGTTTTTAAACAGTCTTGTGCATCCAATAAGTTCATTTGTGTCATTGGATGAACATTTAGATCATTTTCTTCCTCCATATGCTTATTCTTGCCCAATTAGTGTTTTTAATCAATCTTGTGCATCCGATAAGTTCCTTTGTGTCATTGGATCAACATTTAGGTCATTTTCGTCCTCCCTAGCCTTTTTCTTGTCCAATTAGGGTTTTTAACCAATCTTGTGCATCCAATAGGTGTGTTTGTGTCATTGGATTAACATTTAGGTCATTTTCGTCCTCCCTAGGCTTATTCTTGTCCAATTAGGGTTTTTAACCAATCTTGTGCATCCGATAAGTTTGTTTGTGTCATTGAATTAATATTTAGGTCATTTTCTTCCTCCCTAGGCATATTCTTGTCCAATTAGGGTTTTTAACCAATCTTGTGCATCCAATAGGTGTGTTTGTGTCATTGGATTATCAATTAGGTCATTTACGTCCTCCCTAGGCTTATTCTTGTCCAATTAGGGTTTTTAACCAATCTTGTGCATCCAATAACTTTGTTTGTGTCATTGAATTAATATTTAGGTCATTTTCGTCCTCCCTAGGCATATTCTTGTCCAATTAGGGTTTTTAACCAATCTTGTGCATCCAATAGGTGTGTTTGTGTCATTGGATGATCAATTAGGTCATTTTCGTCCTCCCTAGGCATATTCTTGTCCAATTAGGGTTTTTAACCAATCTTGTGCATCCAATAGGTGTGTTTGTGTCATTGGATGATCAATTAGGTCATTTTCGTCCTCCCTATGCATATTCTTGTCCAATTAGGGTTTTTAACCAATCTTGTGCATCCAATAGGTGTGTTTGAGTCATTGGATGATCAATTAGGTCATTTTCGTCCTCCCTAGGCTTATTCTTGTCAAATTAAGGTTTTTAACCAATCTTGTGCCTCCAATAAGTTGAGTTGTGTCATTGGATTAACAATTAGGTCATTTTCGTCCTCCCTAGGCTTATTCTTGTCCAATTAGGGTTTTTAACCGATCTTGTGCATCCAATAAGTTCATTTGTGTCATTGGATTAACATTTAGGTCATTTTCGTCCTCCCTAGGCTTATTCTTGTCCAATTAGGGTTTTTAACCAATCTTGTGCATCCAATAAGTTCATTTGTGTCATTGGAATAACATTTAGGTCATTTTCGTCCTCCCTAGGCATATTATTGTCCAAGTTAGGTTTTTAACCAATCTTGTGCATCCAATAGGTGTGTCTGTGGCAATGGATGATCAATTAGGTCATTTTCGTCCTCCCTAGGCTTATTCTTGTCCAATTAGGGTTTTTAACCAATCTTGTGCATCCAATAGGTGTGTTTGTGTCATTGGATGATCAATTAGGTCATTTTCGTCCTCCCTAGGCTTATTCTTGTCTAATTAGAGTTTTTAACGAATCTTGTGCATCCAATTGGTGTGTTTGTGTCATTGGATGATCAATTAGGTCATTTTCGTCCTCCCTAGGCTTATTCTTGTCCAATTAGGGTTTTTAACCAATCTTGTGCATCCAATAACTTTGTTTGTGTCATTGAATTAATATTTAGGTCATTTTCGTCCTCCCTAGGCATATTCTTGTCCAATTAGGGTTTTTAACCAATCTTGTGCATCCAATAGGTGTGTTTGTGTCATTGGATGATCAATTAGGTCATTTTCGTTCCCCCTAGGCTTATTCTTGTCCAATTAGGGTTTTTCACCAATCTTGTGCATCCAATAACTTTGTTTGTGTCATTGAATTAATATTTAGGTCATTTTCGTCCTCCCTAGGCATATTCTTGTCCAATTAGGGTTTTTAACCAATCTTGTGCATCCAATAGGTGTGTTTGTGTCATTGGATGATCAATTAGGTCATTTTCGTCCTCCCTAGGCTTATTCTTGTCCAATTAGGGTTTTTAACCAATCTTGTGCATCCAATAACTTTGTTTGTGTCATTGAATTAATATTTAGGTCATTTTCGTCCTCCCTAGGCATATTCTTGTCCAATTAGGGTTTTTAACCAATCTTGTGCATCCAATAGGTGTGTTTTTGTCATTGGATGATTAATTAGGTCATTTTCGCCCTCCCTAGGCTTATTCTTGTCCAATTAGGGTTTTTAACCAATCTTTTGCATCCAATAAGTTCATTTGTGTCATTGGATTAACATTTAGGTCATTTTCGTCCTTCCTATGCATATTCTTGTCCAATTAGGGTTTTTAACCAATCTTGTGCTTCCAATAGGTGTGTTTGTGTCATTGGATGATCAATTAGGTCATTTTGGTCCTCCCTAGGCTTATTCTTGTCCAATTAGGGTTTTTAACCAATCTTGTGCATCCAATAACTTTGTTTGTGTCATTGAATTAATATTTAGGTCATTTTCGTCCTCCCTAGGCATATTCTTGTCCAATTAGGGTTTTTAACCAATCTTGTGCATCCAAGACGTTCATTTGTGTCATTGGATGATCAATTAGGTCATTTTCGTCCTCCCTAGGCATATTCTTGTCCAATTAGGGTTTTTAACCAATCTTGTGCATCCAATAGGTGTGTTTGTGTCATTGGATGATCAATTAGGTCATTTTCGTCCTCCCTAGGCATATTCTTGTCCAATTAGGGTTTTTAACCGATCTTGTGCATCCAAAAGGTGTGTTTGTGTCATTGGATGATCAATTAGGTCATTTTCGTCCTCCATAGGCATATTCTTGTCCAATTAGGGTTTTTAACCAATCTTGTGCATCCAATAGGTGTGTTTGTGTCATTGGATGACTAATTAGGTCATTTTCGTCCTCCCTAGGCTTATTCTTGTCCAATTAGGGTTTTTAACCAATCTTGTGCATCCAATAGGTGTGTTTGTGTCATTGGATGATCAATTAGGTCATTTTCGTCCTCCCTAGGCTTATTCTTGTCCAATTAGGGTTTTTAACCAATCTTGTGCATCCGATAAGTTTGTTTGTGTCATTGAATTAATATTTAGGTCATTTTCGTCCTCCCTAGGCATATTCTTGTCCAATTTGGGTTTTTAACCAATCTTGTGCATCCAATAGGTGTGTTTGTGTCATTGGATGATCAATTAGGTAATTTTCGTCCTCCCTAGGCATATTCTTGTCCAATTAGGGTTTTTAACCAAACTTTTGTATCCAATAAGTTGAGTTGTGTCATTGGATTAACATTTAGGTCATTTTCGTCCTCCCTAGGCTTATTCTTGTCCAATTAGGGTTTTTAACCAATCTTGTGCATCCAATAGGTGTGTTTGTGTCATTGGATGATCAATTAGGTCATTTTCGTCCTCCCTAGGCTTATTCTTGTCCAATTAGGGTTTTTAACCAATCTCGTGTATCCAATAAGTTGAGTTGTGTCATTGGATTAACATTTAGGTCATTTTCGTCCTCCCTAGGCTTATTCTTGTCCAATTAGGGTTTTTAACCAATCTTGTGCATCCAATAGGTGTGTTTGTGTCATTGGATTAACATTTAGGTCATTTTTGTCCTCCCTAGGCTTAATCTTGTCCAATTAGGGTTTTTAACCAATCTTGTGCATCCAATAGGTGTGTTTGTGTCATTGGATTATCATTTAGGGCATTTTTGTCCTCCCTTGGCTTATTCTTGTCCAATTAGGGTTTTTAACCCATATTGTGCATCCAATAAGTTAATTCGTGTCATTGGATGAACATTTAGGTCATTTTCGTGCTCCGAAGGCTTATTCTTGTCCAATTAGGGTTTTTAACCAATCTTGTGCATCCAATAAGTTCCTTTGTGTCATTGGATGAACATTTAGGTTTTTCCTCCTCCCTAGGCTTATTCTTGTCCAATTAGGGTTTTTAACCAATCATGTGCATCCAATAGGTGTATTGGTGTCATTGGATGAACATTTAGGTTATTTTCGTCCTCCCTAAGCTTATTCTTGTCCAATTAGGGTTTTTAACCAATCTTGTGCATCCAATAGGTGTGTTTGTGTCATTGGATTAACATTTAGGTCATTTTTGTCCTCCCTAGGCTTAATCTTGTCCAATTAGGGTTTTTAACCAATCTTGTGCATCCAATAGGTGTGTTTGTGTCATTGGATTATCATTTAGGGCATTTTCGTCCTCCCTTGGCTTATTCTTGTCCAATTAGGGTTTTTAACCAATCTTGTGCATCCAATAGGTGTGTTTGTGTCATTGGATTAACATTTAGGTCATCTTCGTCCTCCCAAGGCTTATTCTTGTCCAAATATGGTTTTTATCCAGTCTTGTGCATCCAACAAGTTCATTTGTGTCATTCTATGAACATTTAGGTCATTTTCGTCCTCCCTAGGCTTACTCTTGTCCAATTAGGGTTTTTAAACAGTCTTGTGCATCCAATAAGTTCATTTGTGTCATTGGATGAACATTTAGATCATTTTCTTCCTCCATAGGCTTATTCTTGTCCAATTAGTGTTTTTAATCAATCTTGTGCATCCGATAAGTTCCTTTGTGTCATTGGATCAACATTTAGGTCATTTTCGTCCTCCCTAGCCTTTTTCTTTTCCAATTAGGGTTTTTAACCAATCTTGTGCATCCAATAGGTGTGTTTGTGTCATTGGATTAACATTTAGGTCATTTTTGTCCTCCCTAGGCTTATTCTTGTCCAATTAGGGTTTTTAACCAATCTTGTGCATCCAATAGGTGTGTTTGTGTCATTGGATTAACATTTAGGGCATTTTCGTCCTCCCTTGGCTTATTCTTGTCCAATTAGGGTTTTTAACCAATCTTGTGCATCCAATAGGTGTGTTTGTGTCATTGGATTAACATTTAGGTCATCTTCGTCCTCCCAAGGCTTATTCTTGTCCAAATATGGTTTTTATCCAGTCTTGTGCATCCAACAAGTTCATTTGTGTCATTCGATGAACATTTAGGTCATTTTCGTCCTCCCTAGGCTTAATCATGTCCAATTAGCGTTTTTAACCAATCATGTGCATCCATTAGGTATGTTTGTGTCATTGGATGAACAATTAGTTCATTTTCGTCCTCCCAAGGCTTATTCTTATCCAATTAGGGTTTTTAACCAATCTTGTGCATCCAATAGGTATGTTTGTGTCCTTGGATGATCAATTAGGTCATTTTCGTCTTCCCAAGGCTTATTCTTATCCAATTAGGGTTTTAACTAATCTTGTGCATCCAATAAGTTCATTTGTGTCATTGGATGAACATTTAGGTCATTTTCGTCCTCCCTAGGCTTACTCTTGTCCAATTAGGGTTTTTAAACAGTGTTGTGCATCCAATAAGTTCATTTGTGTCATTGGATGAACATTTAGATCATTTTCTTCCTCCATAGGCTTATTCTGGTCCTATTACTGTTTTTAATCAATCTTGTGCATCCGATAAGTTCCTTTGTGTCATTGGATCGACATTTAGGTCATTTTCGTCCTCCCTAGCCTTTTTCTTGTCCAATTAGGGTTTTTAACCAATCTTGTGCATCCAATAGGTGTGTTTGTGTCATTGGATTAACATTTAGGTCATTTTTGTCCTCCCTAGGCTTAATCTTGTCCAATTA
>JBBPBR010000004.1:24700362-24716046 GCA_037974775.1 Cicer pinnatifidum | reverse complement strand
GTCCTCCCTAGGCTTATTCTTGTCCAATTAGGGTTTTTAACCAATCTTGTGCATCCAATAGGTGTGTTTGTGTCATTGGATTATCATTTAGGGCATTTTCGTCCTCCCTTGGCTTATTCTTGTCCAATTAGGGTTTTTAACCAATCTTGTGCATCCAATAGGTATGTTTGTGTCCTTGGATGAACAATTAGGTCATATTCGTCCTCCCATGGCTTATTCTTGTCCAATTAGGGTTTTTAACCAATCTTGTGCATCCAATAAGTTTATTTGTGTCATTGGATGAACATTTTGGTCATTTTCGTCCTCCCTAGGCTTAATCACGTCCAATTAGGGTTTTTAACCAATCTTGTGCATCCAATAGGTATGCTTGTGTCATTGGATGTACATTTAGGTCATTTTTGTCCTCCCTAGGCTTATTCTTGTCAAATTAGGGTTTTTAAACAATCTTGTGCATCCAATAAGATCTTTTGTGTCATTGGATGTACATTTAGGTCATTTTTGTCCTCCTTAGGCTTATTCTTGTCCAATTAGGGTTTTTACCCAATCTTGTGCATCCAATAAGTTCATTTGTGTCATTGGATGAACATTTAGGTCATTTTCGTCCTCCTTAGGCTTATTCTTGTCCAATTAGGGTTTTTAACAAATCTTGTGCATCGAATAAGTTCATTTGTGTCATTGAATGAACATTTAGGTCATTTTCGTCCTACCTAGCCTTATTCTTGTCCATTTAGGGTTTTTAACCAATCTTGTGCATCCAATAGGTGTGTTTGTGTCATTGGATTAACATTTAGGTCATTTTTGTCCTCCCTAGGCTTAATCTTGTCCAATTAGGGTTTTTAACCAATCTTGTGCATCCAATAGGTGTGTTTGTGTCATTGGATTATCATTTAGGGCATTTTCGTCCTCCCTTAGCTTATTCTTGTCCAATTAGGGTTTTTAACCAATCTTGTGCATCCAATAGGTTTGTTTGTGTCATTGGATTAACATTTACGTCATCTTCGTCCTCCCAAGGCTTATTCTTGTCCAAATATGGTTTTTATCCAATCTTGTGCATCCGACAAGTTCATTTGTGTCATTGGATGAACATTTAGGTCATTTTCGTCCTCCCTAGGCTTAATCATGTCCAATTAGCGTTTTTAACCAATCTTGTGCATCCATTAGGTATGTTTGTGTCATTGGATGAACAATTAGGTCATTTTCGTCCTCCCAAGGCTTATTCTTATCCAATTAGGGTTTTTAACCAATCTTGTGCATCCAATAAGTTCATTTGTGTCATTGGATAAACATTTAGGTCATTTTCGTCCTCCCTAGGCTTAATCATGTCCAATTAGGGTTTTTAACCAATCTTGTGCATCCAATAGGTATGTTTGTGTCCTTGGATGAACAATTAGGTCATTTTCGTCTTCCTAAGGCTTATTCTTATCCAATTAGGGTTTTAACCAATCTTGTGCATCCAATAAGTTAATTTGTGTGATTGGATGAACATTTAGGTCATTTTCGTCCTCCCTAGGCTTAATCATGTCCAATTAGGGTTTTTAACCAATCTTGTGAATCCAATAGGTATGTTTGTGTCCTTG
The DNA here is from genome assembly GCA_037974775.1 of Cicer pinnatifidum. NCBI lineage: Eukaryota > Viridiplantae > Streptophyta > Magnoliopsida > Fabales > Fabaceae > Cicer > Cicer pinnatifidum. The sequence goes on along the minus strand of JBBPBR010000004.1, from coordinate 24,714,469 downwards.
GATGAACAATTAGGTCATTTTCGTCCTCCCAAGGCTTATTCTTGTCCAATTAGGGTTTTTAACCAATCTTGTGCATCCAATAAGTTTATTTGTGTCATTGGATGAACATTTAGGTCATTTTTGTCCTCCCTAGGCTTAATCATGTCCAAGCAGGGTTTTTAACCAATCTTGTGCATCCAATAGGTATGTTTGTGTCATTGGATGTACATTTAGGTCATTTTTGTCCTCCCTAAGCTTATTCTTGTCAAATTAGGGTTTTTAAACAATCTTGTGCATCCAATAAGATCTTTTGTGTCATTAGATGTACATTTAGGTCATTTTTGTCCTCCTTAGGTGTGTTTTTGTCCAATTAGGGTTTTTACCCAATTAGGGTTTTGTCCTCCTTAGGTGTGTTTTTGTCCTCCAAGGCTTATTCTTGTCCAATTAGGGTTTTTTACCCAATCTTGTGCATCCAATAGGTGTGTTTGTGTCATTGGATTATCATTAAGGGCATTTTCGTCCTCCCATGGCTTATTCTTGTCCAATTAGGGTTTTTAACCAATCTTGTGCATATAATTGGTGTGTTTGTGTCATTGGATTAACCTTTAGGTCATCTTCGTCCTCCCAAGGCTTATTCTTGTCCAAATATGGTTTTTATCCAGTCTTGTGCATCCAACAAGTTCATTTGTGATATTGGATGAACATTTAGGTCATTTTCGTCCTCCCTAGGCATAATCATGTCCAATTAGCGTTTTTAACCAATCTTGTGCATCCATTAGGTATGTTTGTGTCATTGGATGTACAATTAGGTCATTTTCGTCCTCCCAAGGCTTATTCTTATCCAATTAGGGTTTTTAACCAATCTTGTGCATCCAATAAGTTTATTTGTGTCATTGGATAAACATTTAGGTCATTTTCGTCCTCCCTAGGCTTAATCATGTCCAATTAGGGTTTTTAACCAATCTTGTGCATCCAATATGTATGTTTGTGTCCTTGGATGAACAATTAGGTCATTTTCGTCTTCCCAAGGCTTATTCTTATCCAATTAGGGTTTTAACCAATCTAGTGCATCCAATAAGTTCATTTGTGTGATTGGATGAACATTTAGGTCATTTTCGTCCTCCCTAGGCTTAATCATGTCCAATTAGGGTTTTTAACCAATCTTGTGCATCCAATAGGTATGTTTGTGTCCTTGGATGAACAATTAGGTCATTTTCGTCCTCCCAAGGCTTATTCTTGTCCAATTAGGGTTTTTAACCAATCTTGTGCATCCAATAAGTTTATTTGTGTCATTGGATGAACATTTAGGTCATTTTCGTCCTCCCTTGGCTTAATCATGTCCAATTAGCGTTTTTAACCAATCTTGTGCATCCATTAGGTATGTTTGTGTCATTGGATGAACAATTAGGTCATTTTCGTCCTCCCAAGGCTTATTCTTAACCAATTAGGGTTTTTAACCAATCTTGTGCATCCAATAAGTTCATTTGTGTCATTGGATAAACATTTAGGTCATTTTCGTCCTCCTTAGGCTTAATCATGTCCAATTAGGGTTTTTAACCAATCTTGTGCATCCAATAGGTATGTTTGTGTCCTTGGATGAACAATTAGGTCATTTTCGTCTTCCCAAGGCTTATTCTTATCCAATTAGGGTTTTAACCAATCTTGTGCATCCAATAAGTTCATTTGTGTGATTGGATGAACATTTAGGTCATTTTCGTCCTCCCTAGGCTTAATCATGTCCAATTATGGTTTTTAACCAATCTTGTGCATCCAATAGGTATGTTTGTGTCATTGGATGTACATTTAGGTCATTTTTGTCCTCCCTAGGCTTATTCTTGTCAAATTACGGTTTTTAAACAATCTTGTGCATCCAATAAGATCTTTTGTGTCATTGGATGTACATTTAGGTCATTTTTGTCCTCCTTAGGCTTATTCTTGTCCAATTAGGGTTTTTACCCAATCTTGTGCATCCAATAAGTTCATTTGTGTCATTGGATGAACATTTAGGTCATTATCGTCCTCCTTAGGCTTATTCTTGTCCAATTAGGGTTTTTAACAAATCTTGTGCATCCAATAAGTTCATTTGTGTCATTGAATTAACATTTAGGTCATTTTCGTCCTACCTAGCCTTATTCTTGTCCAATTAGGGTTTTTAACCAATCTTGTGCATCCAATAGGTTTGTTTGTGTCATTGGATTATCATTTAGGGCATTTTCGTCCTCCCATGGCTTATTCTTGTCCAATTAGGGTTTTTAACCAATCTTGTGCATATAATTGGTGTGTTTGTGTCATTGGATTAACATTTAGGTCATCTTCGTCCTCCAAAGGCTTATTCTTGTCCAATTAGGGTTTTTATCCAATCTTGTGCATCCAATAAGTTCATTTGTGTCATTGGATTAACATTTAGGTCATTTTCGTCCTCCCTAGGCTTAATCATGTCCAATTAGGGTTTTTAACCAATCTTGTCCATCCAATAGGTATGTTTGTGTCCTTGGATGAACAATTAGGTCATTTTCGTCTTCACAAGGCTTATTCTTATCCAATTAGGGTTTTAACTAATCTTGTGCATCCAATAAGTTCATTTGTGTCATTGGATGAACATTTAGGTCATTTGCGTCCTCCCTAGGCTTATTCTTGTCCAATTAGGGTTTTTAAACAGTCTTGTGCATCCAATAAGTTCATTTGTGTCATTAGATGAACATTTAGGTCATTTTCGTCCTCCTTAGGCTTATTCTTGTCCAATTAGAGTTTTTAACAAATCTTGTGCATCCAATAAGTTCATTTGTGTCATTGAATGAACATTTAGGTCATTTTCGTCCTTTCAAGGCTTATTCTTGTCCAATTAGGGTTTTTAACCAATCATGTGCATCCAATAAGTTCCTTTGTGTCATTGGATGAACATTTAGGTCATTTTTGTCCTCCCTAGGCTTAATCATGTCCAATTAGGGTTTTTAACCAATCTTGTGCATCCAATAGGTATGTTTGTGCCCTTGGATGAACAATTACGTCATTTTCGTCTACCCAAGGCTTTTTCTTATCCAATTAGGGTTTTAACCAATCTTGTGCATCCAATAAGCTCATTTGTGACATTGGATGAACATTTAAGTCATTTTCGTCCTCCATAGGCTTATTCTTGTCCAATTAGGGTTTTTAAACAATCTTGTCCATCCAATAGGTGTGTTTGTGTCACTGATTGAACATTTTGGGCATTTTCGTCCTCCCAAGGCTTATTCTTGTCCAATTAGTGTTTTTAACCAATCTTGTGCATCCAATAAGTTCATTTGTATCATTGGATGAACATTTAGTTCATTTTCGTCCTCCCTAGGCTTATTCTTGTCCAATTAGGGTTTTTAACCAATCATGTGTATCCAATAGGTGTATTTGTATCATTGGATGAACATTTTGGTTATTTTCGTCCTCCCTAGGCTTGTTCTTGTCCAATTAGGGTTTTTAACTAATCTTGTGCATCCAATAGGTGTGTTTGTGTCATTGGATTAACATTTAGGTCATTTTCGTCCTCCCTAGGTTTATTCTTGTCCAATTAGGGTTTTTAACCAATCTTGTGCATCCTATAGGTGTGTTTGTGTCATTGGATTTACATTTAGGTCATTTTCGTCTTTCGTAGGCTTATTCTTGTCCAATTAGGGTTTTTAACCAATCTTGTGCATCCAAAAGGTATGTTTGTGTCATTGGATGAACATTTAGGTCATTTTCGTCCTCCAAAGGCTTATTCTTGTCAAATTAGGGTTTTTAACCAATCTTGTGCATCCAATAAGTTCCTTTGTGTCATTGGTTGAACATTTAGGTCATTTTCGTCCTCCCTAGGCTTAATCATGTCCAATTAGGGTTTTTAACCAATCTTGTGCATCCAATAGGTATGTTTGTGTCCTTGGATGATCAATTAGGTCATTTTCGTCTTCCCAAGGCTTATTCTTATCCAATTAGGGTTTAAACTAATCTTGTGCATCCAATAAGTTAATTTGTGTCATTGGATGAACATTTAGGTCATTTTCGTCCTCCCTAGGCTTATTCTTGTCCAATTAGGGTTTTTAAACAGTCTTGTGCATCCAATAAGTTCATTTGTGTCATTGGATGAACATTTAGATCATTTTCGTCCTCCTTAGGCTTATTCTTGTCCTATTAGGGTTTTTAACAAATCTTGTGCATCCAATAAGTTCGTTTGTGTCATTGAATGAACATTTTGTTCATTTTCGTCCTCCCAAGGCTTATTCTTGTCCATTTAGGGTTTCTAACCAATCTTGTGCATCCAATAAGTTCCTTTGTGTCATTGGATGAACATTTAGGTCATTTTCTTCCTCCATAGGCTTATTCTTGTCCAATTAGGGTTTTTAATCAATCTTGTGCATCCGATAAGTTCCTTTGTGTCATTGGATCAACATTTAGGTCATTTTCGTCCTCCCTAGCCTAATTCTTGTCCAATTAGGGTTTTTAACCAATCTTGTGCATCCAATAGGTGGGTTTGTGTCATTGGATTAACATTTAGGTCATTTTTGTCCTCCCTAGGCTTAATCTTGTCCAATTAGGGTTTTTAACCAATCTTGTGCATCCAATAGGTGTGTTTGAGTCATTGGATTATCATTTAGGGCATTTTCGTCCTCCCTTGGCTAATTCTTGTCCAATTAGGGTTTTTAACCAATCTTGTGCATCCAATAGGTGTGTTTGTGTCATTGGATTAACATTTAGGTCATCTTCGTCCTCCCAAGGCTTATTCTTGTCCAATTAGGGTTTTTATCCAATCTTGTGCATGCAATAAGTTCATTTGTGTCATTGGATAAACATTTAGGTCATTTTCGTCCTCCCAAGGCTTATTCTTATCCAATTAGGGTTTTAACCAATCTTGTGCATCCAATAAGTTCATTTGTGTGATTGGATGAACATTTAGGTCATTTTCGTCCTCCCTAGGCTTAATCATGTCCAATTATGGTTTTTAACCAATCTTGTGCATCCAATAGGTATGTTTGTGTCATTGGATGTACATTTAGGTCATTTTTGTCCTCCCTAGGCTTATTCTTGTCAAATTACGGTTTTTAAACAATCTTGTGCATCCAATAAGATCTTTTGTGTCATTGGATGTACATTTAGGTCATTTTCGTCCTCCTTAGGCTTATTCTTGTCCAATTAGGGTTTTTACCCAATCTTTTGCATCCAATAAGTTCATTTGTGTCATTGGATGAACATTTAGGTCATTATCGTCCTCCTTAGGCTTATTCTTGTCCAATTAGGGTTTTTAACAAATCTTGTGCATCCAATAAGTTCATTTGTGTCATTGAATTAACATTTAGGTCATTTTCGTCCTACCTAGCCTTATTCTTGTCCAATTAGGGTTTTTAACCAATCTTGTGCATCCAATAGGTTTGTTTGTGTCATTGGATTATCATTTAGGGCATTTTCGTCCTCCCATGGCTTATTCTTGTCCAATTAGGGTTTTTAACCAATCTTGTGCATATAATTGGTGTGTTTGTGTCATTGGATTAACATTTAGGTCATCTTCGTCCTCCAAAGGCTTATTCTTGTCCAATTAGGGTTTTTATCCAATCTTGTGCATCCAATAAGTTCATTTGTGTCATTGGATGAACATTTAGGTCATTTTCGTCCTCCCTAGGCTTATTCTTGTCCAATTAGGGTTTTTAAGCAATCTTGTGCATCCAATAAGTTCATTTGTGTCATTGGATGAACATTTAGGTCATTTTCGTCCTCCCTAGGCTTATTCTTGTTCAATTAATGTTTCTAACCAATATTGTGCATCCAATAGGTGTGTTGGTGTCATTGGATGAACATTTAGGTCATTTTCGTCCTCCCTAGGCTTATTCTTGTCTAATTAGGGTTTTTAAGCAATCTTGTGCATCCAATAAGTTCATTTGTGTCATTGGATGAACATTTAGGTCATTTTCGTCCTCCCTAGGCTTATTCTTGTCCAATTAGGGTTTTTAAGCAATCTTGTGCATCCAATAAGTTCATTTGTGTCATTGGATGAACATTTAGGTCATTTTCGTCCTCCCTAGGCTTATTCTTGTTCAATTAATGTTTCTAACCAATATTGTGCATCCAATAGGTGTGTTGGTGTCATTGGATGAACATTTAGGTCATTTTCGTCCTCCCTAGGCTTATTCTTGTCTAATTAGGGTTTTTAAGCAATCTTGTGCATCCAATAAGTTCATTTGTGTCATTGGATGAACATTTAGGTCATTTTCGTCCTCCCTAGGCTTATTCTTGTCCAATTTGGAATTTTAACCAATCTTGTGCATCCAATAAGTTCATTTGTGTCATTGGATGAACATTTAGGTCATTTTCGTCCTCCCTAGGCTTATTCTTGTCCAATTAGGGTTTTTAAGCAATCTTGTGCATCCAATAAGTTCATTTGTGTCATTGGATGAACATTTAGGTCATTTTCGTCCTCCCTAGACTTATTCTTGTTCAATTAGGGTTTCTAACCAATCTTGTGCATCCAATAGGTGTGTTTGTGTCATTGGATGAACATTTAGGTCATTTTCGTCCTCCCTAGTCTTATTCTTGTCCAATTAGGGTTTTAAGCAATCTTGTGCATCCAATAAGTTCATTTGTGTCATTGGATGAACATTTAGGTCATTTTTCGTCCTCCCTAGGCTTATTCTTGTCCAATTAGGGTTTTTAAGCATTCTTGTGCATCCAATAAGTTCATTTGTGTCATTGGATGAATATTTAGGTCATTTTCGTCCTCCCTAAGCTTATTCTTGTCCAATTAGGGTTTTAAGCAATCTTGTGCATCCAATAAGTTCATTTGTGTCATTGGATGAACATTTAGGTCATTTTTCGTCCTCCCTAGGCTAATTCTTGTCCAATTAGGGTTTTTAACAAATCTTGTGCATCCAATAAGTTCATTTGTGTCATTGGATGAACATTTAGGTCATTTTCGTCCTCCCAAGGCTTATTCTTGTCCAATTAGGGTTTTTAACCAATCTTGTGCATCCAATAGGTGTGTTTGTGTCATTGGATGAACATTTAGGTCATTTTCGTTCTCCCTAGGCTTATTCTTGTCCAATTAGGGTTTTTAACCAATTTTGTGCATCCAATAAGTTCATTTGTGTCATTGGATGAACATTTAGGTCATTTTAATCCACCCTAGGCTTATTCTTGTCCAATTAGGGTTTTTAACCAATCTTGTGCATCCAATAAGTTCATTTGTGTCATTGGATGAACATTTAGGTCATTTTCGTCCTCCCAAGGCTTATTCTTGTCCAATTAGGGTTTTTAACCACTCTTGTGCATCCAATAGGTGTGTTTGTGTCATTGGATGAACATTTAGGTCATTTTCGTCCTCCCTAGTCTTATTCTTGTCCAATTAGGGTTTTAAGCAATCTTGTGCATCCAATAAGTTCATTTGTGTCATTGGATGAACATTTAGGTTGTTTTCGTCCTCACTAGGCTTAGTTTTGTGCAATTATGGTTTTTAACAAATCTTGTGCATCCAATAGGTGTGTTTGTGTCATTGGATGAACATTTAGGTCATTTTCGTCCTCCCTAGTCTTATTCTTGTCCAATTAGGGTTTTAAGCAATCTTGTGCATCCAATAAGTTCATTTGTGTCATTGGATTAACATTTAAGCCATTTTCGTCCTCCCTAGGCTTATTCTTGTTCAATTAGGGTTTCTTACCAATCTTGTGCATCCAATAGGTGTGTTTGTGTCATTGGATGAACATTTAGGTCATTTTCGTCCTCCCTAGTCTTATTCTTGTCCAATTAGGGTTTTAAGCAATCTTGTGCATCCAATAAGTTCATTTGTGTCATTGGATTAAGATTTAAGTCATTTTCGTCGTCCCTAGGCTTATTCTTGTTCAATTAGGGTTTCTAACCAATCTTGTGCATCCAATAGGTGTATTTGTGTCATTGGATGAACATTTAGGTCATTTTCGTCCTCCCTAGGCTTATTCTTGTCCAATTAGGGTTTCTAACCAATCTTTTGCATCCAATAGGTGTATTTGTGTCATTGGATGAACATTTAGGTCATTTTCGTCCTCTCTAGGCTTATTCTTGTCCAATTAGGGTTTATAAGCAATCTTGTGCATCCAATAAGTTCATTTGTGTCATTGGATGAACATTTAGGTCATTTTCGTCCTCTCTAGGCTTATTCTTGTCCAATTAGGGTTTTTAACCAATCTTGTGCATCCAATAAGTTCATTTGTGTCATTGGATGAACATTTAGGTCATTTTCGTCCTCCCTAGTCTTATTCTTGTCCAATTAGGGTTTTTTTGCAATCTTGTGCATCCAATAGGTGTGTTTGTGTCATTGGAGGAACATTTAGGTCATTTTCGTCCTCCCTAGTCTTATTCTTGTCCAATTAGGGTTTTTAACCAATCTTGTGCATCCAATAAGTTCATTTGTGTCATTGGATGAACATTTAGGTCATTTTCGTCCTCCCTAGTCTTATTCTTGTCCGATTAGGATTTTTATGCAATCTTGTGCATCCAATAGGTGTGTTTGTGTCATTGGACGAATATTTAGGTCATTTTCGTCCTCCCTAGGCTTATTCTTGTCCAATTAGGGTTTTTAACCAATCTTGTGCATCCAATAAGTTCATTTGTGTCATTGGATGAACATTTAGGTCATTTTCGTCCTCCCTAGCCTTATTCTTGTCCAATTAGGGTTTTTAACCAATCTTGTGCATCCAATAGGTGTGTTTGTGTCATTGGATTAACATTTAGGTCATTTTTGTCCTCCCTAGGCTTAATCTTGTCCAATTAGGGTTTTTAACCAATCTTGTGCATCCAATAGGTGTGTTTGTGTCATTGGATTATCATTTAGGTCATTTTCGTCCTCCCTTGGCTTATTCTTGTCCAATTAGGGTTTTTAACCAATCTTGTGCATCCAATAGGTGTGTTTGTGTCATTGGATTAACATTTAGGTCATCTTCGTCCTCCCAAGGCTTATTCTTGTCCAAATATGGTTTTTATCCAGTCTTGTGCATCCAACAAGTTCATTTGTGTCATTCGATGAACATTTAGGTCATTTTCGTCCTCCCTAGGCTTAATCATGTCCAATTAGCGTTTTTAACCAATCATGTGCATCCATTAGGTATGTTTGTGTCATTGGATGAACAATTAGTTCATTTTCGTCCTCCCAAGGCTTATTCTTATCCAATTAGGGTTTTTAACCAATCTTGTGCATCCAATAGGTATGTTTGTGTCCTTGGATGATCAATTAGGTCATTTTCGTCTTCCCAAGGCTTATTCTTATCCAATTAGGGTTTTAACTAATCTTGTGCATCCAATAAGTTCATTTGTGTCATTGGATGAACATTTAGGTCATTTTCGTCCTCCCTAGACTTATTCTTGTCCAATTAGGGTTTTTAAACAGTCTTGTGCATCCAATAAGTTCATTTGTGTCATTGGATGAACATTTAGATCATTTTCGTCCTCCTTAGGCTTATTCTTGTCCTATTAGGGTTTTTAACAAATCTTGTGCATCCAATAAGTTCATTTGTGTCATTGAATGAACATTTAGGTCATTTTCATCCTCCCAAGGCTTATTCTTGTCCAATTAGGGTTTTTAACCAATCTTGTGCATCCAATAAGTTCCTTTGTGTCATTGGATGAACATTTAGGTCATTTTCTTCCTCCATAGGCTTATTCTTGTCCAATTAGGGTTTTTAATCAATCTTGTGCATCCGATAAGTTCCTTTGTGTCATTGGATCAACATTTAGGTCATTTTCGTCCTCCCTAGCCTTATTCTTGTCCAATTAGGGTTTTTAACCAATCATGTGTATCCAATAGGTGTATTTGTATCATTGGATGAACATTTAGGTTATTTTCGTCCTCCCTAGGCTTATTCTTGTCCAATTAGGGTTTTTAACTAATCTTGTGCATCCAATAGGTGTGTTTGTGTCATTGGATTAACATTTAGGTCATTTTCGTCCTCCCTAGGTTTATTCTTGTCCAATTAGGGTTTTTAACCAATCTTGTGCATCCTATAGGTGTGTTTGTGTCATTGGATTTACATTTAGGTCATTTTCGTCTTTCGTAGGCTTATTCTTGTCCAATTAGGGTTTTTAACCAATCTTGTGCATCCAAAAGGTATGTTTGTGTCATTGGATGAACATTTAGGTCATTTTCGTCCTCCAAAGGCTTATTCTTGTCAAATTAGGGTTTTTAACCAATCTTGTGCATCCAATAAGTTCCTTTGTGTCATTGGTTGAACATTTAGGTCATTTTCGTCCTCCCTAGGCTTAATCATGTCCAATTAGGGTTTTTAACCAATCTTGTGCATCCAATAGGTATGTTTGTGTCCTTGGATGATCAACTAGGTCATTTTCGTCTTCCCAAGGCTTATTCTTATCCAATTAGGGTTTAAACTAATCTTGTGCATCCAATAAGTTAATTTGTGTCATTGGATGAACATTTAGGTCATTTTCGTCCTCCCTAGGCTTATTCTTGTCCAATTAGGGTTTTTAAACAGTCTTGTGCATCCAATAAGTTCATTTGTGTCATTGGATGAACATTTAGATCATTTTCGTCCTCCTTAGGCTTATTCTTGTCCTATTAGGGTTTTTAACAAATCTTGTGCATCCAATAAGTTCGTTTGTGTCATTGAATGAACATTTTGTTCATTTTCGTCCTCCCAAGGCTTATTCTTGTCCATTTAGGGTTTCTAACCAATCTTGTGCATCCAATAAGTTCCTTTGTGTCATTGGATGAACATTTAGGTCATTTTCTTCCTCCATAGGCTTATTCTTGTCCAATTAGGGTTTTTAATCAATCTTGTGCATCCGATAAGTTCCTTTGTGTCATTGGATCAACATTTAGGTCATTTTCGTCCTCCCTAGCCTAATTCTTGTCCAATTAGGGTTTTTAACCAATCTTGTGCATCCAATAGGTGGGTTTGTGTCATTGGATTAACATTTAGGTCATTTTTGTCCTCCCTAGGCTTAATCTTGTCCAATTAGGGTTTTTAACCAATCTTGTGCATCCAATAGGTGTGTTTGAGTCATTGGATTATCATTTAGGGCATTTTCGTCCTCCCTTGGCTTATTCTTGTCCAATTAGGGTTTTTAACCAATCTTGTGCATATAATTGGTGTGTTTGTGTCATTGGATTAACATTTAGGTCATCTTCGTCCTCCAAAGGCTTATTCTTGTCCAATTAGGGTTTTTATCCAATCTTGTGCATCCAATAAGATCGTTTGTGATATTGGATGAACATTTAGGTCATTTTCGTCCTCCCTAGGCATAATCATGTCCAATTAGCGTTTTTAACAAATCTTGTGCATCCAATAAATTCATTTGTGTCATTGAATGAACATTTAGGTCATTTTCGTCCTCCCTAGCCTTATTCTTGTCCAATTAGGGTTTTTAACCAATCTTGTGCATCCAATAGGTGTGTTTGTGTCATTGGATTATCATTTAGGGCATTTTCGTCCTCCCATGGCTTATTCTTGTCCAATTAGGGTTTTTAAACAATCTTGTGCATATAATTGGTGTGTTTGTGTCATTGGATTAACATTTAGGTCATCTTCGTCCTCCAAAGGCTTATTCTTGTCCAATTAGGGTTTTTATCCAATCTTGTGCATCCAATAAGATCGTTTGTGTTATTGGATGAACATTTAGGTCATTTTCGTCCTCCCTAGGCTTAATCATGTCCAATTAGGGTTTTTAACCAATCTTGTGCATCCAATAGGTATGTTTGTGTCCTTGGAGGAACAATTAGGTCATTTTCGTCTTCCCAAGGCTTATTCTTATCCAATTAGGGTTTTAACTAATCTTGTGCATCCAATAAGTTCATTTGTGTCATTGGATGAACATTTAGGTCATTTTCGTCCTCCCTAGGCTTATTCTTGTCCAATTAGGGTTTTTAAACAGTCTTGTGCATCCAATAATTTCATTTGTGTCATTAGATGAACATTTAGGTCATTTTCGTCCTCCTTAGGCTTATTCTTGTCCAATTAGGGTTTTTAACAAATCTTGTGCATCCAATAAGTTCATTTGTGTCATTGAATGAACATTTAGGTCATTTTCGTCCTCCCAAGGCTTATTCTTGTCCAATTAGGGTTTTAAACCAATCATGTGCATCCAATAAGTTCCTTTGTGTCATTGGATGAACATTTAGGTCATTTTCGTCCTCCCTAGGCTTAATCATGTCCAATTAGGGTTTTTAACCAATCTTGTGCATCCAATAGGTATGTTTGTGCCCTTGGATGAACAATTACGTCATTTTCGTCTTCCCAAGGCTTATTCTTATCCAATTAGGGTTTTAACCAATCTTGTGCATCCAATAAGTTCATTTGTATCATTGGATGAACATTTAGGTCATTCTCGTCCTCCCTAGGCTTATTCTTGTCCAATTAGGGTTTTTAACCAATCATGTGCATCCAATAGGTGTATTTGTATCATTGGATTAACATTTAGGTTATTTTCGTCCTCCCTAGGCTTATTCTTGTCCAATTAGGGTTTTTAACTAATCTTGTGCATCCAATAGGTGTGTTTGTGTCATTGGATTAACATTTAGGTCATTTTCGTCCTCCCTAGGTTTATTCTTGTCCAATTAGGGTTTTTAACCAATCTTGTGCATCCTATAGGTGTGTTGGTGTCATTGGATTTACATTTAGGTCATTTTCGTCTTCCGTAGGCTTATTCTTATCCAATTAGGGTTTTTAACCAATCTTGTGCATCCAATAGGTATGTTTGTGTCATTGGATGAACATTTAGGTCATTTTTGTCCTCTAAATGCTTATTCTTGTCAAATTAGGGTTTTAAACCAATCTTGTGCGTCCAATAAGTTCATTTGTGTCATTGGATGAACATTTAGGTCATGTCCAATTAGGGTTTTTAACCAATCTTGTGCATCCAATAGGTTTGTTTGTGTCCTTGGATGAACAATTAGGTCATTTTCGTCTTCCCAAGCCTTATTTTTATGCAATTAGGGTTTTAACTAATCTTGTGCATCCAATAAGTTCATTTGTGTCATTGGATGAACATTTAGATCATTTTCGTCCTCCTTAGGCTTATTCTTGTCCTATTAGGGTTTTTAACAAATCTTGTGCATCCAATAATTTCATTTGTGACATTGAATAAACATTTAGTTCATTTTCGTCCTCCCTAGCCTTATTCTTGTCCAATTAGGGTTTTTAGCCAATCTTGTGCATCCAATAGGTGTGTTTGTGTCATTGGATTAACATTTAGGTCATTTTCTTCCTCCATAGGCTTATTCTTGTCCAATTAGGGTTTTTAATCAATCTTGTGCATCCGATAAGTTCCTTTGTGTCATTGGATCAACATTTAGGTCCTTTTCGTCCTCCCTAGCCTTATTCTTGTCCAATTAGGGTTTTTAACCAATCTTGTGCATCCAATAGGTGTGTTTGTGTCATTGGATTAACATTTAGGTCATTTTTGTCCTCCCTAGGCTTAATCTTGTCCAATTAGGGTTTTTAACCAATCTTGTGCAACCAATAGGTGTGTTTGTGTCATTGGATTATCATTTAGGGCATTTTCGTCCTCCCTTGGCTTATTGTTGTCCAATTAGGGTTTTTAACCAATCTTGTGCATCCAATAGGTGTGTTTGTGTCATTGGATTAACATTTAGGTCATCTTCGTTTTCCCAAAGCTTATTCTTGTCCAATTAGGGTTTTTATCCAATCTTGTGCATCCAATAAGTTCATTTGTGTCATTGGATGAACATTTAGGTCATTTTCGTCCTTCCTAGGCTTAACCATGTCCAATTAGGGTTTTTAACCAATCTTGTGCATCCAATAGGTATGTTTGTGTCCTTGGATGAACAATTAGGTCATTTTCGTCCTCCCAAGGCTTATTCTTGTCCAATTAGGGTTTTTAACCAATCTTGTGCATCCAATAAGTTCATTTGTGACATTGGATGAACATTTAGGTCATTTTCCTCCTCCCTAGGCTTAATCATGTCCAATTAGGGTTTTTAACCAATCTTGTGCATCCAATAGGTATGTTTGTGCCCTTGGATGAACAATTACGTCATTTTCGTCTACCCAAGGCTTTTTCTTATCCAATTAGGGTTTTAACCAATCTTGTGCATCCAATAAGCTCATTTGTGACATTGGATGAACATTTAAGTCATTTTCGTCCTCCATAGGCTTATTCTTGTCCAATTAGGGTTTTTAAACAATCTTGT
>JBBPBR010000004.1:24665717-24697797 GCA_037974775.1 Cicer pinnatifidum | reverse complement strand
TCATTTTCGTCCTCCCTAGGCTTATTCTTGTCCAATTAGGGTTTTTAACCAATCATGTGTATCCAATAGGTGTATTTGTATCATTGGATGAACATTTTGGTTATTTTCGTCCTCCCTAGGCTTGTTCTTGTCCAATTAGGGTTTTTAACTAATCTTGTGCATCCAATAGGTGTGTTTGTGTCATTGGATTAACATTTAGATCATTTTCGTCCTCCCTAGGTTTATTCTTGTCCAATTAGGGTTTTTAACCAATCTTGTGCATCCTATAGGTGTGTTTGTGTCATTGGATTTACATTTAGGTCATTTTCGTCTTTCGTAGGCTTATTCTTGTCCAATTAGGGTTTTTAACCAATCTTGTGCATCCAAAAGGTATGTTTGTGTCATTGGATGAACATTTAGGTCATTTTCGTCCTCCAAAGGCTTATTCTTGTCAAATTAGGGTTTTTAACCAATCTTGTGCATCCAATAAGTTCATTTGTGTCATTGGTTGAACATTTAGGTCATTTTCGTCCTCCCTAGGCTTAATCATGTCCAATTAGGGTTTTTAACCAATCTTGTGCTTCAAATAGGTATGTTTGTGTCCTTGGATGATCAATTAGGTCATTTTCGTCTTCCCAAGGCTTATTCTTATCCAATTAGGGTTTTAACTAATCTTGTGCATCCAATAAGTTAATTTGTGTCATTGGATGAACATTTAGGTCATTTTCGTCCTCCCTAGGCTTATTCTTGTCCAATTAGGGTTTTTAAACAGTCTTGTGCATCCAATAAGTTCATTTGTGTCATTGGATGAACATTTAGATCATTTTCTTCCTCCTTAGGCTTATTCTTGTCCTATTAGGGTTTTTAACAAATCTTGTGCATCCAATAAGTTCATTTGTGTCATTGAATGAACATTTTGTTCATTTTCGTCCTCCCAAGGCTTATTCTTGTCCATTTAGGGTTTCTAACCAATCTTGTGCATCCAATAAGTTCCTTTGTGTCATTGGATGAACATTTAGGTCATTTTCTTCCTCCATAGGCTTATTCTTGTCCAATTAGGGTTTTTAATCAATCTTGTGCATCCGATAAGTTCCATTGTGTCATTGGATCAACATTTAGGTCATTTTCGTCCTCCCTAGCCTAATTCTTGTCCAATTAGGGTTTTTAACCAATCTTGTGCATCCAATAGGTGTGTTTGTGTCATTGGATTAACATTTAGGTCATTTTTGTCCTCCCTAGGCTTAATCTTGTCCAATTAGGGTTTTTAACCAATCTTGTGCATCCAATAGGTGTGTTTGAGTCATTGGATTATCATTTATGGCATTTTCGTCCTCCCTTGGCTAATTCTTGTCCAATTAGGGTTTTTAACCAATCTTGTGCATCCAATAGGTGTGTTTGTGTCATTGGATTAACATTTAGGTCATCTTCGTCCTCCCAAGGGTTATTCTCGTCCAATTAGGGTTTTTATCCAATCTTGTGCATCCAATAAGTTCATTTGTGTCATTGGATGAACATTTAGGTCATTTTCGTCCTCCTTAGACTTATTCTTGTCCAATTAGGGTTCTTAACAAATCTTGTGCATCCAATAAATTCATTTGTGTCATTGAATGAACATTTAGGTCATTTTCATCCTCCCTAGCCTTATTCTTGTCCAATTAGGGTTTTTAACCAATCTTGTGCATCCAATAGGTGTGTTTGTGTCATTGGATTATCATTTAGGGCATTTTCGTCCTCCCATGGCTTATTCTTGTCCAATTAGGGTTTTTAACCAATCTTGTGCATATAATTGGTGTGTTTGTGTCATTGGATTAACATTTAGGTCATCTTCGTCCTCCAAAGGCTTATTCTTGTCCAATTAGGGTTTTTATCCAATCTTGTGCATCCAATAAGATCGTTTGTGTTATTGGATGAACATTTAGGTCATTTTCGTCCTCCCTAGGCTTAATCATGTCCAATTAGGGTTTTTAACCAATCTTGTGCATCCAATAGGTATGTTTGTGTCCTTGGAGGAACAATTAGGTCATTTTCGTCTTCCCAAGGCTTATTCTTATCCAATTAGGGTTTTAACTAATCTTGTGCATCCAATAAGTTCATTTGTGTCATTGGATGAACATTTAGGTCATTTTCGTCCTCCCTAGGCTTATTCTTGTCCAATTAGGGTTTTTAAAAAGTCTTGTGCATCCAATAATTTCATTTGTGTCATTAGATGAACATTTAGGTCATTTTCGTCCTCCTTAGGCTTAATCTTGTCCAATTAGGGTTTTTAACAAATCTTGTGCATCCAATAAGTTCATTTGTGTCATTGAATGAACATTTAGGTCATTTTCGTCCTCCCAAGGCTTATTCTTGTCCAATTAGGGTTTTAAACCAATCATGTGCATCCAATAAGTTCCTTTGTGTCATTGGATGAACATTTAGGTCATTTTCGTCCTCCCTAGACTTAATCATGTCCAATTAGGGTTTTTAACCAATCTTGTGCATCCAATAGGTATGTTTGTGCCCTTGGATGAACAATTACGTCATTTTCGTCTTCCCAAGGCTTATTCTTATCCAATTAGGGTTTTAACCAATCTTGTGCATCCAATAAGTTCATTTGTGACATTGGATGAACATTTAGGTCATTTTCGTCCTCCCTCGGCTTATTCTTGTCCAATTAGGGTTTTTAAACAATCTTGTGCATCCAATAGGTGTGTTTGTGTCATTGATTGAACATTTAGGGCATTTTCGTCCTCCCAAGGCTTATTCTTGTCCAATTAGTGTTTTTAACCAATCTTGTGCATCCAATAAGTTCATTTGTATCATTGGATGAACATTTAGGTCATTCTCGTCCTCCCTAGGCTTATTCTTGTCCAATTAGGGTTTTTAATCAATCATGTGCATCCAATAGGTGTATTTGTATCATTGGATGAACATTTAGGTTATTTTCGTCCTCCCTAGGCTTATTCTTGTCCAATTAGGGTTTTTAACTAATTTTGTGCATCCAATAGGTGTGTTTGTGTCATTGGATTAACATTTAGGTAATTTTCGTCCTCCCTAGGTTTATTCTTGTCCAATTAGGGTTTTTAACCAATCTTGTGCATCCTATAGGTGTGTTTGTGTCATTGGATTTACATTTAAGTCATTTTCGTCTTCCGTAGGCTTATTCTTATCCAATTAGGGTTTTTAACCAATCTTGTGCATCCAATAGGTATGTTTGTGTCATTGGATGAACATTTAGGTCATTTTCGTCCTCTAAATGCTTATTCTTGTCAAATTAGGGTTTTTAACCAATCTTGTGCGTCCAATAAGTTCATTTGTGTCATTGGTTGAACATTTAGGTCATTTTCGTCATCCCTAGGCTTAATCATGTCCAATTAGGGTTTTTAACCAATCTTGTGCATCCAATAGGTATGTTTGTGTCCTTGGATGAACAATTAGGTCATTTTCCTCTTCCCAAGCCTTATTTTTATCCAATTAGGGTTTTAACTAATCTTGTGCATCCAATAAGTTCATTTGTGTCATTGGATGAACATTTAGATCATTTTCGTCCTCCTTAGGCTTATTCTTGTCCTATTAGGGTTTTTAACAAATCTTGTGCATCCAATAATTTCATTTGTGACATCGAATAAACATTTAGTTCATTTTCGTCCTCCCTAGCCTTATTCTTGTCCATTTAGGGTTTTTAGCCAATCTTGGGCATCCAATAGGTGTGTTTGTGTCATTGGATTAACATTTATGTCATTTTCTTCCTCCATAGGCTTATTCTTGTCCAATTAGGGTTTTTAATCAATCTTGTGCATCCGATAAGTTCCTTTGTGTCATTGGATCAACATTTATGTCATTTTCGTCCTCCCTAGCCTTATTCTTGTCCAATTAGGGTTTTTAACCAATCTTGTGCATCCAATAGGTGTGTTTGTGTCATTGGATTAACATTTAGGTCATTTTTGTCCTCCCTAGGCTTAATCTTGTCCAATTAGGGTTTTTAACCAATCTTGTGCAACCAATAGGTGTGTTTGTGTCATTGGATTATCATTTAGGGCATTTTCGTCCTCCCTTGGCTTATTCTTGTCCAATTAGGGTTTTTAACCAATCTTGTGCATCCAATAGGTGTGTTTGTGTCATTGGATTAACATTTAGGTCATCTTCGTTCTCCCAAGGCTTATTCTTGTCCAATTAGGGTTTTTATCCAATCTTGTGCATCCAATAAGTTGATTTGTGTCATTGGATGAACATTTAGGGTTTTTAACCAATCTTGTGCATCCAATAGGTGTGTTTGTGTCCTTGGATGAACAATTAGGTCATTTTCGTCCTCCCAAGGCTTATTCTTGTCCAATTAGGGTTTTTAACCAATCTTGTGCATCCAATAAGTTCATTTGTGTCATTGGATGAACATTTAGGTCATTTTCCTCCTCCCTAGGCTTAATCATGTCCAATTAGGGTTTTTAACCAATCTTTTGAATCCAATAGGTATGTTTGTGTCCTTGGATGAACAATTAGGTCATTTTCGTCTTCCCAAGGCTTATTCTTATCCAATTAGGGTTTTTAACCAATCTTGTGCATCCAATAAATTCATTTGTGTCATTGAGTGAACATTTAGGTCAATTTCGTCCTCCCAAGGCTTATTCTTGTCCAATTTGGGTTTTTAAACAATCTTGTGCATCCAATAAGTTCATTTGTGTCGTTGGATGAACATTTAGGTCATTTTCGTCCTCCCTAAGCTTAATCATGTCCAATTTGGGTTTTTAACCAATCTTGTGAATCCAATAGGTATGTTTGTGTCCTTGGATGAACAATTAGGTCATTTTCATCCTCCCTAGCCTTATTCTTGTCCAATTAGGGTTTTTAACCAATCTTGTGCATCCAATAGGTGTGTTTGTGTCATTGGATTAACATTTAGGTCATTTTTGTCCTCCCTAGGCTTAATCTTGTCCAATTAGGGTTCTAAACCAATCTTGTGCATCCAATAGGTGTGTTTGGTTCCTTGGATTATCATTTAGGGCATTTTCGTCCTCCCTTGGCTTATTCTTGTCCAATTAGGGTTTTTAACCAATCTTGTGCATATAATAGGTGTGTTGGTGTCATTGGATTAACATTTAGGTCATCTTCGTCCTCCCTAGGCTTAATCATGTCCAATTAGGGTTTTTAACCAATCATGTGCATCCAATAGGTATGTTTGTGTCCTTGGATGAACAATTAGGTCATTTTTGTCTTCCCAAGGCTTATTCTTATCCAATTAGGGTTTTAACTAATCTTGTGCAGCCAATAAGTTCATTTGTGTCATTGGATGAACATTTAGGTCATTTTCGTCCTCCCTAGGCTTATTCTTGTCCAATTAGGGTTTTTAAACAGTCTTGTGCATCCAATAAGTTCATTTGTGTCATTGGACGAACATTTAGGTCATTTTCGTCCTCCTTAGGCTTATTCTTGTCCAATTAGGGTTTTTAACAAATCCTGTGCATCCAATAAGTTCATTTGTGTCATAGAATGAACATTTAGGTCATTTTCGTCCTCCCAAGGCTTATTCTTGTCGTATTAGGGTTTTTACCCAATCTTGTGCATCCAATAAGTTTATTTGTGTCATTGGATGAACATTTAGGTCATTCTCGTCCTCCCTAGGCTTATTCTTGTCCAATTAGGGTTTTTAACCAATCATGTGCATCCAATAGGTGTATTCGTATCATTGGATGAACATTTAGGTTATTTTCGTCCTCCCTAGGCTTATTCTTGTCCAATTCGGGTTTTTAACTAATATTTTGCATCCAATAGGTGTGTTTGTGTCATTGGATTAACATTTAGGTCATTTTCGTCCTCCCTAGGTTTATTCTTGTCCAATTAGGGTTTTTAACCAATCTTGTGCATCCTATAGGTGTGTTTGTGTCCTTGGATGAACAATTAGGTCATTTTCGTCTTCCCAAGCCTTATTTTTATCCAATTAGGGTTTTAACTAATCTTGTGCATCCAATAAGTTCATTTGTGTCATTGGATGAACATTTAGATCATTTTCGTCCTCCTTAGGCTTATTCTTGTCCTATTAGGGTTTTTAACAAATCTTGTGCATCCAATAAATTCATTTGTGACATTGAATAAACATTTAGTTTATTTTCGTCCTCCCTAGCCTTATTCTTGTCCAATTAGGGTTTTTAGCCAATCTTGTTCATCCAATAGGTGTGTTTGTGTCATTGGATTAACATTTAGGTCATTTTCTTCCTCCATAGGCTTATTCTTGTCCAATTAGGGTTTTTAATCAATCTTGTGCATCCGATAAGTTCCTTTGTGTCATTGGATCAACATTTAGGTCATTTTCGTCCTCCCTAGCCTTAATCATGTCCAATTAGCGTTTTTAACCAATCTTGTGCATCCAATAGGCGTGTTTGTGTCATTGGATTAACATTTAGGTCATTTTTGTCCTCCCTAGACTTAATCTTGTCCAATTAGGGTTTTTAATCAATCTTGTGCATCCAATAGGTTTGTTTGTGACATTGGATTATCATTTAGGGCATTTTCGTCCTCCCTTGGCTTATTCTTGTCCAATTAGGGTTTTTAACCAATCTTGTGCATCCAATAGGTGTGTTTGTGTCATTGGATTAAAATTTAGGTCATCTTCGTCCTCCAAAGGCTTATTCTTGTCCAATTAGGGTTTTTATCCAATCTTGTGCATCCAATAAGTTCATTTGTGTCATTGGATGAACATTTAGGTCATTTTCGTCCTCCCTAGGCTTAATCATGTCCAATTAGGGTTTTTAACCAATCTTGTGCTTCCAATAGGTATGTTTCTGTCCTTGGATCAACAATTAGGTCATTTTCGTCCTCCCAAGGCTTATTCTTGTCCAATTAGGGTTTTTAACCAATCTTGTGCATCCAATAAGTTCATTTGTGTCATTGGATGAACATTTAGGTCATTTTCGTCCTCCCTAGGCTTAATCATGTCCAATTAGGGGTTTTAACCAATCTTGTGCATCCAATAGGTATGTTTGTGTCATTGGATGTACATTTAGGTCATTTTTGTCCTCCCTAGGCTTATTCTTGTCAAATTAGGGTTTTTAACCAATCTTGTGCATCCGATAGGTGTGTTTGTGTCATTGGATTAACATTTAGGTCATTTTTGTCCTCCCTATGCTTAATCATGTCCAATTAGGGTTTTTAACCAATCTTGTGCATCCAATAGGTGTGTTTGTGTTATTGGATTATCATTTAGGGCATTTTAGTCCTCCCTTGCCTTATTCTTGTCTAATTAGGGTTTTTAAACAGTCTTGTGCATCCAATAAGTTCATTTGTGTCATTGGATGAACATTTAGGTCATTTTCGTCCTCCCTAGCCTTAATCATGTCCAATTAGCGTTTTTAACCAATCTTGTGCATCCAATAGGTATGTTTGTGTCATTGGATGAACAATTAGGTCATTTTCGTCCTCCCAAGGCTTATTCTTGTCCAATTAGGGTTTTTAACCAATCTTGTGCATCTAATATGTTCATTTGTGTCATCGGATAAACATTTATGTCATTTTCGTCCTCCCTAGGCTTAATCATATCCAATTAGGGTTTTTAACCAATCTTGTGCATCCAATAGGTATGTTTGTGTCCTTGGATGAACAATTAGGTCATTTTCGTCTTCCCAAGGCTTATTCTTATCCAATTAGGGTTTTAACCAATCTTGTGCATCCAATAAGTTCATTTGTGTCATTGGATGAACATTTAGGTCATTTTCGTCCTCCCTAGGCTTAATCATGTCCAATTAGGGTTTTTAACCAATCTTGTGCATCCAATAGGTATGTTTGTGTCCTTGGATGAACAATTAGGTCATTTTCGTCCTCCCAAGTCTTATTCTTGTCCAATTAGGGTTTTTAACCAATCTTGTGGATCCAATAAGTTCATTTGTGTCATTGGATGAACATTTAGGTCATTTTCGTCCTCCCTAGGCTTAATCATGTCCAATTAGGGTTTTTAACCAATCTTGTGCATCCAATAGGTATGTTTGTGTCATTGGATGTACATTTAGGTCATTTTTGTCCTCCCTAGGTTTATTCTTGTAAAATTAGGGTTTTTAACCAATCTTGTGCATCCAATAGGTGTGTTTGTGTCATTGGATGAACATTTAGGTCATTTTCGTCCTTCCTAGGCTTAATCATGTCCAATTAGGGTTTTTAACCAATCTTATGCATCCAATAGGTATGTTTGTGTCCTTGGATGAACAATTAGGTCATTTTCGTCCTCCCAAGGCTTATTCTTGTCCAATTAGGGTTTTTAACCAATCTTGTGCATCCAATAAGTTCATTTGTGTCATTGGATGAACATTTCGGTCATTTTCGTCCTCCCTAGGCTTAATCATGTCCAATTAGGGTTTTTAACCAATCTTGTGAATCCAATAGGTATGTTTGTGTCCTTGGATAAACAATTAGGTCATTTTCGTCTTCCCAAGGCTTATTCTTATCCAATTAGGGTTTTTAACCAATCTTGTGCATCAAATAAGTTCATTTGTGTCATTGAGTGAACATTTAGGTCAATTTCGTCCTCCCTAGGCTTATTCTTGTCCAATTAGGGTTTTAAAACAGTCTTGTGCATCCAATAAGTTCATTTGTGTCATTGGACGAACATTTAGGTCATTTTCGTCCTCCTTAGGCTTATTCTTGTCCAATTAGGGTTTTTAACAAATCCTGTGCATCCAATAAGTTCATTTGTGTCATAGAATGAACATTTAGGTCATTTTCGTCCTCCCAAGGCTTATTCTTGTCCTATTAGGGTTTTTACCCAATCTTGTGCATCCAATAAGTTTATTTGTGTCATTGGATGAACATTTAGGTCATTCTCGTCCTCCCTAGGCTTATTCTTGTCCAATTAGGGTTTTTAACCAATCATGTGCATCCAATAGGTGTATTCGTATCATTGGATGAACATTTAGGTTATTTTCGTCCTCCCTAGGCCTATTCTTGTCCAATTAGGGTTTTTAACTAATCTTGTGCATCCAATAGGTGTGTTTGTGTCATTGGATTAACATTTAGGTCATTTTCGTCCTCCCTAGGTTTATTCTTGTCCAATTAGGGTTTTTAACCAATCTTGTGCATCCTATAGGTGTGTTTGTGTCCTTGGATGAACAATTAGGTCATTTTCGTCTTCCCAAGCCTTATTTTTATCCAATTAGGGTTTTAACTAATCTTGTGCATCCAATAAGTTCATTTGTGTCATTGGATGAACATTTAGATCATTTTCGTCCTCCTTAGGCTTATTCTTGTCCTATTAGGGTTTTTAACAAATCTTCTGCATCCAATAAATTCATTTGTGACATTGAATAAACATTTAGTTTATTTTCGTCCTCCCTAGCCTTATTCTTGTCCAATTAGGGTTTTTAGCCAATCTTGTTCATCCAATAGGTGTGTTTGTGTCGTTGGATTAACATTTAGGTCATTTTCTTCCTCCATAGGCTTATTCTTGTCCAATTAGGGTTTTTAATCAATCTTGTGCATCCGATAAGTTCCTTTGTGTCATTGGATCAACATTTAGGTCATTTTCGTCCTCCCTAGCCTTATTCTTGTCCAATTAGGGTTTTTAACCAATCTTGTGCATCCAATAGGTGTGTTTGTGTCATTGGATTAACATTTAGGTCATTTTTGTCCTCCCTAGGCTTAATCTTGTCCAATTAGGGTTTTTAACCAATCTTGTGCAACCAATAGGTGTGTTTGTGTCATTGGATTATCATTTAGGGCATTTTCGTCCTCCCTTGGCTTATTCTTGTCCAATTAGGGTTTTTAACCAATCTTGTGCATCCAATAGGTGTGTTTGTGTCATTGGATTAACATTTAGGTCATCTTCGTTCTCCCAAGGCTTATTCTTGTCCAATTAGGGTTTTTATCCAATCTTGTGCATCCAATAAGTTGATTTGTGTCATTGGATGAACATTTAGGTCATTTTCGTCCTCGCTAGGCTTATTCTTGTCCAATTAGGGTTTTTAAACAGTCTTGTGCATCCAATAAGTTCATTTGTGTCATTGGGCGAACATTTAGGTCATTTTCGTCCTCCTTAGGCTTATTCTTGTCCAATTAGGGTTTTTAACAAATCCTGTGCATCCAATAAGTTCATTTGTGTCATAGAATGAACATTTAGGTCATTTTCATCCTCCCAAGGCTTATTCTTGTCCTATTAGGGTTTTTACCCAATCTTGTGCATCCAATAAGTTCATTTGTGTCATCGGATGAACATTTAGGTCATTTTCGTACTTCTTAGGATTATTCTTGTCCAATTAGGGTTTTTAACAAATCTTGTGCATCCAATAAGTTCATATGTCATTGAATGAACATTTAGGTCATTTTCGTCCTCCCTAGCCTTAATCATGTCCAATTAGCGTTTTTAACCAATCTTGTGCATCCAATAGGTGTGTTTGTGTCATTGGATTAACATTTAGGTCATTTTTGTCCTCCCTAGACTTAATCTTGTCCAATTAGGGTTTTTAATCAATCTTGTGCATCCAATAGGTTTGTTTGTGTCATTGGATTATCATTTAGGGCATTTTCGTCCTCCCTTGGCTTATTCTTGTCCAATTAGGGTTTTTAACCAATCTTGTGCATCCAATAGGTGTGTTTATGTCATTGGATTAACATTTAGGTCATCTTCGTCCTCCAAAGGCTTATTCTTGTCCAATTAGGGTTTTTATCCAATCTTGTGCATCCAATAAGTTCATTTGTGTCATTGGATGAACATTTAGGTCATTTTCGTCCTCCCTAGGCTTAATCATGTCCAATTAGGGTTTTTAACCAATCTTGTGCTTCCAATAGGTATGTTTCTGTCCTTGGATGAACAATTAGGTCATTTTCGTCCTCCCAAGGCTTATTCTTGTCCAATTAGGGTTTTTAACCAATCTTGTGCATCCAATAAGTTCATTTGTGTCATTGGATGAACATTTAGGTCATTTTCGTCCCCCTAGGCTTAATCATGTCCAATTAGGGGTTTTAACCAATCTTGTGCATCCAATAGGTATGTTTGTGTCATTGGATGTACATTTAGGTCATTTTTGTCCTCCCTAGGCTTATTCTTGTCAAATTAGGGTTTTTAACCAATCTTGTGCATCCGATAGGTGTGTTTGTGTCATTGGATTAACATTTAGGTCATTTTTGTCCTCCCTATGCTTAATCATGTCCAATTAGGGTTTTTAACCAATCTTGTGCATCCAATAGGTGTTTTTGTGTTATTGGATTATCATTTAGGGCATTTTAGTCCTCCCTTGCCTTATTCTTGTCTAATTAGGGTTTTTAAACAGTCTTGTGCATCCAATAAGTTCATTTGTGTCATTGGATGAACATTTAGGTCATTTTCGTCCTCCCTAGCCTTAATCATGTCCAATTAGCGTTTTTAACCAATCTTGTGCATCCAATAGGTATGTTTGTGTCATTGGATGAACAATTAGGTCATTTTCGTCCTCCCAAGGCTTATTCTTGTCCAATGAGGGTTTTTAACCAATCTTGTGCATCTAATATGTTCATTTGTGTCATCGGATAAACATTTATGTCATTTTCGTCCTCCCTAGGCTTAATCATATCCAATTAGGGTTTTAAACCAATCTTGTGCATCCAATAGGTATGTTTGTGTCCTTGGATGAACAATTAGGTCATTTTCGTCTTCCCAAGGCTTATTCTTATCCAATTAGGGTTTTAACCAATCTTGTGCATCCAATAAGTTCATTTGTGTCATTGGATGAACATTTAGGTCATTTTCGTCCTCCCTAGGCTTAATCATGTCCAATTAGGGTTTTTAACCAATCTTGTGCATCCAATAGGTATGTTTGTGTCCTTGGATGAACAATTAGGTCATTTTCGTCCTCCCAAGTCTTATTCTTGTCCAATTAGGGTTTTTAACCAATCTTGTGGATCCAATAAGTTCATTTGTGTCATTGGATGAACATTTAGGTCATTTTCGTCCTCCCTAGGCTTAATCATGTCCAATTATGGTTTTTAACCAATCTTGTGCATCCAATAGGTATGTTTGTGTCATTGGATGTACATTTAGGTCATTTTTGTCCTCCCTAGGTTTATTCTTGTAAAATTAGGGTTTTTAACCAATCTTGTGCATCCAATAGGTGTGTTTGTGTCATTGGATAAACATTTAGGTCATTTTCGTCCTTCCTAGGCTTAATCATGTCCAATTAGGGTTTTTAACCAATCTTATGCATCCAATAGGTATGTTTGTGTCCTTGGATGAACAATTAGGTCATTTTCGTCCTCCCAAGGCTTATTCTTGTCCAATTAGGGTTTTTAACCAATCTTGTGCATCCAATAAGTTCATTTGTGTCATTGGATGAACATTTCGGTCATTTTCGTCCTCCCTAGGCTTAATCATGTCCAATTAGGGTTTTTAACCAATCTTGTGAATCCAATAGGTATGTTTGTGTCCTTGGATGAACAATTAGGTCATTTTCGTCTACCCAAGGCTTATTCTTATCCAATTAGGGTTTTTAGCCAATCTTGTGCATCAAATAAGTTCATTTGTGTCATTGAGTGAACATTTAGGTCAATTTCGTCCTCCCTAGGCTTATTCTTGTCCAATTAGGGTTTTTAAACAATCTTGTGCATCCAATAAGTTCATTTGTGTCATTGGATGAACATTTAGGTCATTTTCGTCCTCCCTAAGCTTAATCATGTCCAATTTGGGTTTTTAATCAATCTTGTGAATCCAATAGGTATGTTTGTGTCCTTGGATGAACAATTAGGTCATTTTCGTCTTGCCAAGGCTTATTCTTATCCAATTAGGGTTTTTAACCAATCTTGTACATCCAATAAGTTCATTTGTGTCATTAAATGAACATTTAGGTCATTTTCGTCCTCCCTAGCCTTATTCTTGTCCAATTAGGGTTTTTAACCAATCTTGTGCATCCAATAGGTGTGTTTGTGTCATTGGATTAACATTTAGGTCATTTTTGTCCTCCCTAGGCTTAATCTTGTCCAATTAGGGTTTTTAACCAATCTTGTGCATCCAATAGGTGTGTTTGTGTCAATGGATTATCATTTAGGGCATTTTCGTCCTCCCTTGGCTTATTCTTGTGCAATTAGGGTTTTTAACCAATCTTGTGCATATAATAGGTGTGTTAGTGTCATTGGATTAACATTTAGGTCATCTTCGTCCTCCAAAGGCTTATTCTTGTCCAATTAGGGTTTTTATCCAATCTTGTGCATCCAATAAGTTTATTTGTGTCATTGGATGAACATTTAGGTCATTTTCGTCCTCCCTAGGCTTAATCATGTCCAATTAGAGTTTTTAACCAATCTTGTGCATCCAATAGGTATGTTTGTGTCCTTGGATGCACAATTAGGTCATTTTTGTCTTCCTAAGGCTTATTCTTATCCAATTAGGGTTTTAACTAATCTTGTGCAGCCAATAAGTTCATTTGTGTCATTGGATGAACATTTAGGTCATTTTCGTCCTCCCTAGGCTTATTCTTGTCCAACTAGGGTTTTTAAACAGTCTTGTGCATCCAATAAGTTCATTTGTGTCATTGGATGAACATTTAGGTCATTTTCGTCCTCCTTAGGCTTATTCTTGTCCAATTAGGGTTTTTAACAAATCTTGTGCATCTAATAAATTCATTTGTGTCATAGAATGAACATTTAGGTCATTTTCGTCCTCCCAAGGCTTATTCTTGTCCAGTTAGGGTTTTTACGCAATCTTGTGCATCCAATAAGTTCATTTGTGTCATTGGATGAACATTTAGGTCATTTTCGTACTTCTTATGCTTATTCTTGTCCAATTAGGGTTTTTAACAAATCTTGTGTATCCAATAAGTTCATTTGTGTCATTGAATGAACATTTAGGTCATTTTCGTCCTCCCTAGCCTTAATCATGTCCAATTAGCGTTTTTAACCAATCTTGTGCATCGAATAGGTGTGTTTGTGTCATTGGATTAACATTTAGGTCATTTTTGTCCTCCCTAGACTTAATCTTGTCCAATTAGGGTTTTTAATCAATCTTGTGCATCCAATAGGTGTGTTTGTGACATTGGATATCATTTAGGGCATTTTCGTCCTCCCTTGGCTTATTCTTGTCCAATTAGGGTTTTTAACCAATCTTGTGCATCCAATAGGTGTGTTTGTGTCATTGGATTAACATTTAGGGCATCTTCGTCCTCCAAAGGCTTATTCTTGTCCAATTAGGGTTTTTATCCAATCTTGTGCATCCAATAAGTTCATTTGTGTCATTGGATGAACATTTAGGTCATTTTCGTCCTCCCTAGGCTTAATCATGTCCAATTAGGGTTTTTAACCAATCTTGTGCATCCAATAGGTATGTTTGTGTCCTTGGATGAACAATTAGATCATTTTCGTCCTCCCAAGGCTTATTCTGGTCCAATTAGGGTTTTTAACCAATCTTGTGCATCTAATAAGTTCATTTGTGTCATTGGATAAACATTTAGGTCATTTTCGTCCTCCCTAGGCTTAATCATGTCCAATTAGGGTTTTTAACCAATCTTGTGCATCCAATAGGTATGTTTGTGTCCATGGATGAACAATTAGGTCATTTTCGTCCTCCCAAGGCTTATTCTTGTCCAATTAGGGTTTTTAACCAGTCTTGTGCATCCAATAAGTTCATTTGTGTCATTGGATGAACATTTAGGTCATTTTCGTCCTCCCTAGGCTTAATCATGTCCAATTAGGGTTTTTAACCAATCTTGTGCATCCAATAGGTATGTTTGTGTCATTGGATGTACATTTAGGTCATTTTTGTCCTCCCTACGCTTATTCTTGTCAAATTAGGGTTTTTAACCAATCTTGTGCATCCAATAGGTGTGTTTGTGTCATTGGATTAACATTTAGGTCATTTTTGTCCTCCCTATGCTTAATCATGTCCAATTAGGGTTTTTAACCAATCTTGTGCATCCAATAGGTATGTTTGTGTCATTGGATGTTTATTTAGGTCATTTTCGTCCTCCTTAGGCTTATTCTTGTCCAATTAGGGTTTTTACCCAATCTTGTGCATCCAATAAGTTCATTTGTGTCATTGGATGAACATTTAGGTCATTTTCGTCCTCCTTTGGCTTATTCTTGTTCAATTAAGGTTTTTAACAAATCTTGTGCATCCAATAAGTTTATTTGTGTCATTGAATAAACATTTAGTTCATTTTCGTCCTCCCTAGCCTTATTCTTGTCCAATTAGGGTTTTTAACCAATCTTGTGCATCCAATAGGTGTGTTTGTGTCATTGGATTAACATTTAGGTCATTTTTGTCCTTCCTAGGCTTAATCTTGTCCAATTAAGGTTTTTAACCAATCTTGTGCATCCAATAGGTGTGTTTGTGTCATTGGATTATCATTTAGGGCATTTTAGTCCTCCCTTGCCTTATTCTTGTCTAATTAAGTTTTTTAAACAGTCTTGTTCATCCAATAAGTTCATTTGTGTCATTGGATGAACATTTAGGTCATTTTCGTACTCCTTAGGCTTATTATTGTCCAATTAGGGTTTTTAACAAATCTTGTGCATCCAATAAGTTCATTTGTGTCATTGAATGAAAATTTAGGTCATTTTCGTCCTCCCTAGCCTTAATCATGTCCAATTAGCGTTTTTAACCAATCTTGTGCATCCAATAGGTATGTTTGTGTCATTGGATGAACAATTAGGTCATTTTCGTCCTCCAAAGGCTTATTCTTGTCCAATTAGGGTTTTTAACCAATTTTGTGCATCTAATATGTTCATTTGTGTCATTGGATAAACATTTAGGTCATTTTAGTCCTCCCTAGGCTTAATCATATCCAATTAGGGTTTTTAACCAATCTTTTGCATCCAATAGGTTTGTTTGTGTCCTTGGATGAACAATTAGGTCATTTTCGTCTTCCCAAGGCTTATTCTTAACCAATTAGGGTTTTAACCAATCTTGTGCATCCAATAAGTTCATTTGTGTCATTGGATGAACATTTAGGTCATCTTCGTCCTCCCAATCCTTATTCTTGTCCAATTAGGGGTTTTATCCAATCTTGTGCATCCAATAAGTTCATTTGTGTCCTTGGATGAACAATTAGGTCATTTTCGTCCTCCCAAGTCTTATTCTTGTCCAATTAGGGTTTTTAACCAATCTTGTGCATCCAATAAGTTCATTTGTGTCATTGGATGAACATTTAGGTCATTTTCGTCCTCCCTAGGCTTATTCTTGTCCAATTAGGGTTTTTAACCAATCTTGTGCATCCAATAGGTGTATTTGTGTCATTGGATGAACATTTAGGTTATTTTCGTCCTGCCTAGACTTATTCTTTTCCAATTAGGGTTTTTAACCAATCTTGTGCATCCAATAGGTGTGTTTGTGTCATTGGATTAACATTTAGGGCATTTTTGTCCTCCCTAGGCTTATTCTTGTCCAATTAGGGATTTTAAGCAATCTTGTGCATCCAATACGTGTGTTGTCGTCATTGGATGTACATTTAGGTCATTTTCGTCCTCCCTAGGCTTAATCATGATCAATTAGGGTTTTTAACCAATCTTGTGCTTCCAATAGGTGTGTTTGTGTCATTGGATTAACATTTAGGTCATTTTCGTCCTCCATAGGCTTTTTTTTTGTCCAATTAGGGTTTTTAACCAATCTTGTGCATCCAATAGGTGTGTTTGTGTCATTGGATTAACATTTAGGTCATTTTCGTCCCCCCTAGGTTTATTCTTGTCCAATTATGGTTTTTAACCAATCTTGTGCATCCAATAGGTGTGTTTGTGTCATCGGATTAACATTTAGGGCATTTTTGTCCTCCCTATGCTTAATCATGTCCAATTAGGGTTTTTAACCAATCTTGTGCATCCAATAGGTATGTTTGTGTCATTGGATGTACATTTAGGTCATTTTCGTCTTCCCAAGGATTATTCTTATCCAATTAGGGTTTTAACCAATCTTGTGCATCCAATAAGGTCATTTGTGTCATTGGATGAACATTTAGGTCATTTTCGTCCTCC
Source organism: Cicer pinnatifidum (assembly GCA_037974775.1). NCBI lineage: Eukaryota > Viridiplantae > Streptophyta > Magnoliopsida > Fabales > Fabaceae > Cicer > Cicer pinnatifidum. The sequence goes on along the minus strand of JBBPBR010000004.1, from coordinate 24,680,937 downwards.
CTAGGCTTATTCTTGTCCAATTAGGGTTTTTAACCAATCTTGTGCGTCCAATAGGTGTGTTTGTGTCATTGGATTATCATTTAGGGCATTTTCGTCCTCCCTTGGCTTAATCTTATCCAATTATGGTTTTTAACCAATCTTGAGCATCCAATATGTGTGTTTGTGTCATTGGATTGACATTTAGGTCATCTTCGTCCTCCCAATCCTTATTCTTGTCCAATTAGGGGTTTTATCCAATCTTGTGCATCCAATAAGTTCATTTGTGTCATTGGATGAACATTTAGGTCATTTTCGTCCTCCCTAGGCTTAATCTTGTCCAATTAGGGTTTTTAACCAATCTTGTGCATCCAATAGGTATTTTAGTGTCCTTGGATGAACAATTAGGTCATTTTCGTCCTCCCAAAACTTATTCTTGTCCAATTAGGGTTTTTAACCAATCTTGTGCATCCAATAAGTTCATTTGTGTCATTGGATGAACATTTAGGTCATTTTCGTCCTCCCTAGGCTTAATGATGTCCAATTTGGGTTTTTAACCAATCTTGTGCATCCAATAGGTATGTTTGTGTCCTTGGATGAACAATTAGGTCATTTTCGTCCTCCCAAGGCTTATTCTTGTCCAATTAGGGTTTTTAACTAATCTTGTGCATCCAATAAGTTCATTTGTGTAATTGGAAGAACATTTAGGTCATTTTCGTTCTCCCTAGGCTTAATCATGTCCAATTAGGGTTTTTAACCAATCTTGTGCATCCAATAGGTATGTTTGTGTCCTTGGATGAACAATTAGGTCATTTTCGTCTCCCAAGGCTTATTCTTATCCAATTAGGTTTTTAACCAATCTTGTGCATCCAATAAGTTCATTTGTGTCATTGGATGAACATTTAGGTCATTTTCATCCTCCCTAGGCTTAATCATGTCCAATTAGGGTTTTTAACCAATCTTGTGAATCCAATAGGTATGTTTGTGTCCTTGGGTGAACAATTAGGTCATTTTCGTCCACCGAAGGCTTATTCTTGTCCAATTAGGATTTTTAACCAATCTTGTGCATCCAGTAAGTTCATTTGTGTCATTGGATGAACATTTAGGTAATTTTCGTCCTCCCTACGCTTATTCTTGTCCAATTAGGGTTTTTAACCAATCTTGTGCATCCAATATGTGTGTTTGTGTCATTGGATGTACAAATTGGTCATTTTCGTCCTCCATAGGCTTATTCTTGTCCAATTAGGTTTTTTAACCAATCTTGTGCATCCAATAAGTTCATTTGTGTCATTGGATGAACATTTAGGTCATTTTCGTCCTCCCTAGGCTTATTCTTGTCCAATTAGGGTTTTTAACCAATCATGTGCATCCAATAGGTGTATTTGTGTCATTGGATGAACATTTAGGTTATTTTCGTCCTGCCTAGGCTTATTCTTTTCCAATTAGGGTTTTTAACCAATCTTGTGCATCCAATAGGTGTGTTTGTGTCATTGGATTAACATTTAGGTTATTTGTGTCCTCCCTAGGCTTATTCTTGTCCAATTAGGGATTTTAAGCAATCTTGTGCATCCAATACGTGTGTTGTCGTCATTGGATGTACATTTAGGTCATTTTCGTCCTCCCTAGGCTTAATCATGATCAATTAGGGTTTTTAACCAATCTTGTGCTTCCTATAGGTGTGTTTGTGTCATTGGATTAACATTTAGGTCATTTTCGTCCTCCCTAGGCTTTTTTTTTGTCCAATTAGGGTTTTTAACCAATCTTGTGCATCCAATAGGTGTGTTTGTGTCATTGGATTAACATTTAGGTCATTTTCGTCCCCCCTAGGTTTATTCTTGTCCAATTATGGTTTTTAACCAATCTTGTGCATCCAATAGGTGTGTTTGTGTCATCGGATTAACATTTAGGGCATTTTTGTCCTCCCTATGCTTAATCATGTCCAATTAGGGTTTTTAACCAATCTTGTGCATCCAATAGGTATGTTTGTGTCATTGGATGTACATTTAGGTCATTTTTGTCCTCCTTAGGCTTATTCTTGTCCAATTAGGGTTTTAACCAATCTTGTGCATCCAATAAGGTCATTTGTGTCATTGGATGAACATTTAGGTCATTTTCGTCCTCCCTAGGCTTATTCTTGTCCAATTAGGGTTTTTAACCAATCTTGTGCGTCCAATAGGTGTGTTTGTGTCATTGGATTATCATTTAGGGCATTTTCGTCCTCCCTTGGCTTAATCTTATCCAATTATGGTTTTTAACCAATCTTGAGCATCCAATATGTGTGTTTGTGTCATTGGATTGACATTTAGGTCATCTTCGTCCTCCTAATCCTTATTCTTGTCCAATTAGGGGTTTTATCCAATCTTGTGCATCCAATAAGTTCATTTGTGTCATTGGATGAACATTTAGGTCATTTTCGTCCTCCCTAGGCTTAATCTTGTCCAATTAGGGTTTTTAACCAATCTTGTGCATCCAATAGGTATTTTAGTGTCCTTGGATGAACAATTAGGTCATTTTCGTCCTCCCAAAACTTATTCTTGTCCAATTAGGGTTTTTAACCAATCTTGTGCATCCAATAAGTTCATTTGTGTCATTGGATGAACATTTAGGTCATTTTCGTCCTCCCTAGGCTTAATGATGTCCAATTTGGGTTTTTAACCAATCTTGTGCATCCAATAGGTATGTTTGTGTCCTTGGATGAACAATTAGGTCATTTTCGTCCTCCCAAGGCTTATTCTTGTCCAATTAGGGTTTTTAACTAATCTTGTGCATCCAATAAGTTCATTTGTGTAATTGGAAGAACATTTAGGTCATTTTCGTTCTCCCTAGGCTTAATCATGTCCAATTAGGGTTTTTAACCAATCTTGTGCATCCAATAGGTATGTTTGTGTCCTTGGATGAACAATTAGGTCATTTTCGTCTCCCAAGGCTTATTCTTATCCAATTAGGTTTTTAACCAATCTTGTGCATCCAATAAGTTCATTTGTGTCATTGGATGAACATTTAGGTCATTTTCATCCTCCCTAGGCTTAATCATGTCCAATTAGGGTTTTTAACCAATCTTTTGAATCCAATAGGTATGTTTGTGTCCTTGGGTGAACAATTAGGTCATTTTCGTCCACCGAAGGCTTATTCTTGTCCAATTAGGATTTTTAACCAATCTTGTGCATCCAGTAAGTTCATTTGTTTCATTGGATGAACATTTAGGTAATTTTCGTCCTCCCTACGCTTATTCTTGTCCAATTAGGGTTTTTAACCAATCTTGTGCATCCAATATGTGTGTTTGTGTCATTGGATGTACAAATTGGTCATTTTCGTCCTCCATAGGCTTATTCTTGTCCAATTAGGTTTTTTAACCAATCTTGTGCATCCAATAAGTTCATTTGTGTCATTGGATGAACATTTAGGTCATTTTCGTCCTCCCTAGGCTTATTCTTGTCCAATTAGGGTTTTTAACCAATCATGTGCATCCAATAGGTGTATTTGTGTCATTGGATTAACATTTAGGTCATTTTTGTCCTCCCTAGGCTTATTCTTGTCTAATTAGGGTTTTTAACCAATCTTGTGCCTCCTATAGGTGTGTTTGGGTCATTGGATTATCATTTAGGGCATTTTCGTCCTCCCAAGGCTTATTATTGTCCTATTAGGATTTTTAAACAATCTTGTGCATCCAATAGGTGTGTTTGTGTCATTGGATTAACATTTAGGTCATTTTCGTCCTCCTTAGGCTTATTCTTGTCCAATTAGGGTTTTTAACCAATCTTGTGCATCCAATAAGTTCATTTGTGTCATTGGATGAACATTTAGGTCATTTTCGTCCTCCCTAGGCTTATTGTTGTCCAATTAGGGTTTTTAACCAATCTTGTGCATCCAATAGGTGTGTTTGTGTCATTGGATGAACATTTAGGTCATTTTTCGTCCTCCCTAGGCTTATTCTTGTCCAATTAGGGTTTTTAACCAATCTTGTGCATCCAATAAGTTCATTTGTGTCATTGGATGAACATTTAGGTCATTTTCGTCCTCCCTAGGCTTATTGTTGTCCAATTAGGGTTTTTAACCAATCTTGTGCATCCAATAAGTTCATTTGTGTCATTGGATGAACATTTAAGTCATTTTCGTCCTCCCAAGGCATATTCTTGTCCAATTAGGGTTTCTAACCAATCTTGTGAATCCAATAGGTGTGTTTGTGTCATTGGATGAACATTTAGGTCATTTTCGTCCTCCCTAGGCTTATTCTTGTCCAATTAGGGTTTTTAACCAATCTTGTGCATCCAATAAGTTCATTTGTGTCATTGGATGAATAGTTAGGTCATTTTCGTCCTCCCTAGGCTTATTCTTGTCAAATTAGGGTTTCTAACCAATCGTGTGCATCCAATAGGTGTGTCTGTGTCATTGGATGAACATTTAGGTCATTTTCGTCCTCCCTAGGCTTATTCTTGTCCAATTAGGGTTTTTAACCAATCTTGTGCATCTAATAGGTGTGTTTGTGTCATTGGATGAACATTTAGGTCATTTTTGTCCTCCCTAGGCTTATTCATGTCCAATTTGGGTTTTTAACCAATCTTGTGCATCCAATAAGTTCATTTGTGTCATTGGATGAATAGTTAGGTCATTTTTGTCCTCCCTAGGCTTATTCTTGTCCAATTAGGGTTTCTAACCAATCTTGTGCATCCAATAGGTGTGTTTGTGTCATTGGATGAACATTTAGGTCATTTTCGTCCTCCCTAGGCTTATTCTTTTCCAATTAAGGTTTTTAACCAATCTTGTGCATCCAATGAGTTCATTTGTGTCATTGGATGAACATTTAGGTCATTTTCTTCCTCCCTAGGCATATTCTTGTCGAATTAGGGTTTCTAACCAATCTTGTGCATCCAATAGGTGTGTTTGTGTCATTGGATGAACATTTAGGTCATTTTCGTCCTCCCTAGGCTTATTCTTGTCCAATTAGGGTTTTTAACCAATCTTGTGCATCCAATAAGTTCATTTGTGTCATTGGATGAATAGTTAGGTCATTTTCGTCCTCCCTATGCTTATTCTTGTCAAATTAGGGTTTCTAACCAATCTTGTGCATCCAATAGGTGTGTTTGTGTCATTGGATGAACATTTAGGTTATTTTCGTCCTCCCTAGTCTTATTCTTGTCAAATTAGGGTTTTGAGCAATCTTGTGCATCCAATAAGTTCATTTGTGTCATTGGATTAACAATTAGGTCATTTTCGTCCTCCCTAGGCTTATTCTTGTTTAATTAGGGTTTCTAACCAATCTTGTGCATCCAATAGGTGTGTTTGTGTCATTGGATGAACATTTAGGTCATTTTCGTCCTCCCTAGGCTTATTCTTGTCCAATTAGGGTTTTTAACCAATCTTGTGCATCCAATAAGTTCATTTGTGTCATTGGATGAATAGTTAGGTCATTTTCGTCCTCCCTAGGCTTATTCTTGTCCAATTAGGGTTTCTAACCATTCTTGTGCATCGAATAGGTGTGTTTAGTCATTTGATGAACATTTAGGTTATTTTCGTCCACCCTAGGCTTATTCTTGTCCAATTAGGGTTTTTAACCAATCTTGTGCATCCAATAAGTTCATTTGTGTCATTGGATTAACATTTAGGTCATTTTCGTCCTCCCTAGGCTTATTCTTGTCCAATTAGGGTTTTAACCAATCTTGTGCATCCAATAGGTGTGTTTGTGTCATTGGATGATCAATTAGGTCATTTTCGTCCTCCCTAGGCTTATTCTTGTCCAATTAGGGTTTTTAACCAATCTTGTGCGTCCAATAAGTTCATTAGTGTCATTGGATGATCAATTAGGTCATTTTCGTCCTCCCTAGGCATGTTCTTGTCCAACTAGGGTTTTTAACCAATCTTGTGCATCCAATAGGTGTGTTTGTGTCATTGGATGATCAATTAGGTCATTTTCGTCCTCCCTAGGCTTATTCTTGTCCAATTAGGGTTTTTAACCAATCTTGTGAATCCAATAAGTTCATTTGTGTCATTGGATTAACATTTAGGTCATTTTCGTCCTCCCTAGGCATGTTCTTGTCCAACTAGGGTTTTTAACCAATCTTGTGCATCCAATAGGTGTGTTTGTGTCATTGGATGATCAATTAGGTCATTTTCGTCCTCCCTAGGCTTATTCTTGTCCAATTAGGGTTTTTAACCAATCTTGTGCATCCAATAAGTTTGTTTGTGTCATTGAATTAATATTTAGGTCATTTTCGTCCTCCCTAGCGATCATCTTGTCCAATTAGAGTTTTTAACCAATCTTTTGCTTCCAATAGGTGTGTTTGTGTCATTGGATGATCAATTAGGTCATTTTCGTCCTCCCTAGGCTTATTCTTGTCCAATTAGGGTTTTTAACCAATCTTGTGCATCCAATAAGTTCATTTGTGTCATTGGATTAATATTAAGGTCATTTTCGTCCTCCCTAGGCATATTCTTGTCTAATTAGGCTTTTTAACCAATCTTGTGCTTCCAATAGGTGTGTTTGGGTCATTGGATGATCAATTAGGTCATTTTCGTCCTCCCTAGGCTTATTCTTGTCCAATTAGGGTTTTTAACCAATCTTGTGCATCCAATAGGTGTGTTTGTGTCATTGGATGATCAATTAGGTCATTTTCGTCCTCCCTAGGCATATTCTTGTCCAATTAGGGTTTTTAACGAATCTTGTGCATCCAATAGGTGTGTTTGTGTCGTTGGATGATCAATTAGGTCATTTTCGTTCTGCCTAGGCTTATTCTTGTCCAATTAGGGTTTTTAACCAATCTTGTGCATCCAATAACTTTGTTTGTGTCATTAAATTAATATTTAGGTCATTTTCCTCCTCCCTAGGCATATTGTTGTCCAATTAGGGTTTTTAACCAATTTTGTGCATCCAATAGGTGTGTTTGTGTCATTGGATGATCAATTAGGTCATTTTCGTCCTCCCTAGGCTTATTCTTGTCCAATTAGGGTTTTTAATCAATCTTGTGCATCCAATAAGTTCATTTGTGTCATTGGATGAACATTTAGGTCATTTTCGTCCTCCCTAGGCTTATTCTTGTCCAATTAGGGTTTTCAACCAATCTTGTGCATCCAATAAGTTCATTTGTGTCATTGGATGAACCTTTAGGTCATTTTCGTCCTCCCTAGGCTTATTCTTGTCCAATTAGGGTTTTTAACCAATCTTGTGCATCCAATAAGTTCATTTGTGTCATTGGATGAACATTTAGGTCATTTTCGTCCTCCCTAGGCTTATTCTTGTCCAATTAGGGTTTTTATCCAATCTTGTGCATCCAATAAGTTCATTTGTGTCATTGGATGAACATTTAGGTCATTTTCGTCCTCCCTAGGCTTAATCTTGTCCAATTAGGGTTTTTAACCAATCTTGTGCATCCAATAGGTATTTTAGTGTCCTTGGATGAACAATTAGGTCATTTTCGTCCTCCCAAAACTTATTCTTGTCCAATTAGGGTTTTTAACCAATCTTGTGCATCCAATAAGTTCATTTGTGTCATTGGATGAACATTTAGGTCATTTTCGTCCTCCCTAGGCTTAATGATGTCCAATTAGGGTTTTTAACCAATCTTGTGCATCCAATAGGTATGTTTGTGTCCTTGGATGAACAATTAGGTCATTTTCGTCCTCCCAAGGCTTATTCTTGTCCAATTAGGGTTTTTAACTAATCTTGTGCATCCAATAAGTTCATTTGTGTAATTGGAAGAACATTTAGGTCATTTTCGTTCTCCCTAGGCTTAATCATGTCCAATTAGGGTTTTTAACCAATCTTGTGCATCCAATAGGTATGTTTGTGTCCTTGGATGAACAATTAGGTCATTTTCGTCTCCCAAGGCTTATTCTTATCCAATTAGGTTTTTAACCAATCTTGTGCATCCAATAAGTTCATTTGTGTCATTGGATGAACATTTAGGTCATTTTCATCCTCCCTAGGCTTAATCATGTCCAATTAGGGTTTTTAACCAATCTTGTGAATCCAATAGGTATGTTTGTGTCCTTGGGTGAACAATTAGGTCATTTTCGTCCACCGAAGGCTTATTCTTGTCCAATTAGGATTTTTAACCAATCTTGTGCATCCAGTAAGTTCATTTGTGTCATTGGATGAACATTTAGGTAATTTTCGTCCTCCCTACGCTTATTCTTGTCCAATTAGGGTTTTTAACCAATCTTGTGCATCCAATATGTGTGTTTGTGTCATTGGATGTACAAATTGGTCATTTTCGTCCTCCATAGGCTTATTCTTGTCCAATTAGGTTTTTTAACCAATCTTGTGCATCCAATAAGTTCATTTGTGTCATTGGATGAACATTTAGGTCATTTTCGTCCTCCCTAGGCTTATTCTTGTCCAATTAGGGTTTTTAACCAATCATGTGCATCCAATAGGTGTATTTGTGTCATTGGATGAACATTTAGGTTATTTTCGTCCTGCCTAGGCTTATTCTTTTCCAATTAGGGTTTTTAACCAATCTTGTGCATCCAATAGGTGTGTTTGTGTCATTGGATTAACATTTAGGTTATTTGTGTCCTCCCTAGGCTTATTCTTGTCCAATTAGGGATTTTAAGCAATCTTGTGCATCCAATACGTGTGTTGTCGTCATTGGATGTACATTTAGGTCATTTTCGTCCTCCCTAGGCTTAATCATGATCAATTAGGGTTTTTAACCAATCTTGTGCTTCCTATAGGTGTGTTTGTGTCATTGGATTAACATTTAGGTCATTTTCGTCCTCCCTAGGCTTTTTTTTTGTCCAATTAGGGTTTTTAACCAATCTTGTGCATCCAATAGGTGTGTTTGTGTCATTGGATTAACATTTAGGTCATTTTCGTCCCCCCTAGGTTTATTCTTGTCCAATTATGGTTTTTAACCAATCTTGTGCATCCAATAGGTGTGTTTGTGTCATCGGATTAACATTTAGGGCATTTTTGTCCTCCCTATGCTTAATCATGTCCAATTAGGGTTTTTAACCAATCTTGTGCATCCAATAGGTATGTTTGTGTCATTGGATGTACATTTAGGTCATTTTTGTCCTCCTTAGGCTTATTCTTGTCCAATTAGGGTTTTTACCCAATCTTGTGCATCCAATAATTTCATTTGTGTTATTGGATTCACATTTAGGTCATTTTCGTCTTCCCAAGGATTATTCTTATCCAATTAGGGTTTTAACCAATCTTGTGCATCCAATAAGGTCATTTGTGTCATTGGATGAACATTTAGGTCATTTTCGTCCTCCCTAGGCTTATTCTTGTCCAATTAGGGTTTTTAACCAATCTTGTGCGTCCAATAGGTGTGTTTGTGTCATTGGATTATCATTTAGGGCATTTTCGTCCTCCCTTGGCTTAATCTTATCCAATTATGGTTTTTAACCAATCTTGAGCATCCAATATGTGTGTTTGTGTCATTGGATTGACATTTAGGTCATCTTCGTCCTCCCAATCCTTATTCTTGTCCAATTAGGGGTTTTATCCAATCTTGTGCATCCAATAAGTTCATTTGTGTCATTGGATGAACATTTAGGTCATTTTCGTCCTCCCTAGGCTTAATCTTGTCCAATTAGGGTTTTTAACCAATCTTGTGCATCCAATAGGTATTTTAGTGTCCTTGGATGAACAATTAGGTCATTTTCGTCCTCCCAATACTTATTCTTGTCCAATTAGGGTTTTTAACCAATCTTGTGCATCCAATAAGTTCATTTGTGTCATTGGATGAACATTTAGGTCATTTTCGTCCTCCCTAGGCTTAATGATGTCCAATTTGGGTTTTTAACCAATCTTGTGCATCCAATAGGTATGTTTGTGTCCTTGGATGAACAATTAGGTCATTTTCGTCCTCCCAAGGCTTATTCTTGTCCAATTAGGGTTTTTAACTAATCTTGTGCATCCAATAAGTTCATTTGTGTAATTGGAAGAACATTTAGGTCATTTTCGTTCTCCCTAGGCTTAATCATGTCCAATTAGGGTTTTTAACCAATCTTGTGCATCCAATAGGTATGTTTGTGTCCTTGGATGAACAATTAGGTCATTTTCGTCTCCCAAGGCTTATTCTTATCCAATTAGGTTTTTAACCAATCTTGTGCATCCAATAAGTTCATTTGTGTCATTGGATGAACATTTAGGTCATTTTCATCCTCCCTAGGCTTAATCATGTCCAATTAGGGTTTTTAACCAATCTTGTGAATCCAATAGGTATGTTTGTGTCCTTGGGTGAACAATTAGGTCATTTTCGTCCACCGAAGGCTTATTCTTGTCCAATTAGGATTTTTAACCAATCTTGTGCATCCAGTAAGTTCATTTGTGTCATTGGATGAACATTTAGGTAATTTTCGTCCTCCCTACGCTTATTCTTGTCCAATTAGGGTTTTTAACCAATCTTGTGCATCCAATATGTGTGTTTGTGTCATTGGATGTACAAATTGGTCATTTTCGTCCTCCATAGGCTTATTCTTGTCCAATTAGGTTTTTTAACCAATCTTGTGCATCCAATAAGTTCATTTGTGTCATTGGATGAACATTTAGGTCATTTTCGTCCTCCCTAGGCTTATTCTTGTCCAATTAGGGTTTTTAACCAATCATGTGCATCCAATAGGTGTATTTGTGTCATTGGATGAACATTTAGGTTATTTTCGTCCTGCCTAGACTTATTCTTTTCCAATTAGGGTTTTTAACCAATCTTGTGCATCCAATAGGTGTGTTTGTGTCATTGGATTAACATTTAGGTTATTTGTGTCCTCCCTAGGCTTATTCTTGTCCAATTAGGGATTTTAAGCAATCTTGTGCATCCAATATGTGTGTTGTCGTCATTGGATGTACATTTAGGTCATTTTCGTCCTCCCTAGGCTTAATCATGATCAATTAGGGTTTTTAACCAATCTTGTGCTTCCTATAGGTGTGTTTGTGTCATTGGATTAACATTTAGGTCATTTTCGTCCTCCCTAGGCTTTTTTTTTGTCCAATTAGGGTTTTTAACCAATCTTGTGCATCCAATAGGTGTGTTTGTGTCATTGGATTAACATTTAGGTCATTTTCGTCCCCCCTAGGTTTATTCTTGTCCAATTATGGTTTTTAACCAATCTTGTGCATCCAATAGGTGTGTTTGTGTCATCGGATTAACATTTAGGGCATTTTTGTCCTCCCTATGCTTAATCATGTCCAATTAGGGTTTTTAACCAATCTTGTGCATCCAATAGGTATGTTTGTGTCATTGGATGTACATTTAGGTCATTTTTGTCCTCCTTAGGCTTATTCTTGTCCAATTAGGGTTTTTACCCAATCTTGTGCATCCAATAAGTTCATTTGTGTTATTGGATTCACATTTAGGTCATTTTCGTCTTCCCAAGGATTATTCTTATCCAATTAGGGTTTTAACCAATCTTGTGCATCCAATAAGGTCATTTGTGTCATTGGATGAACATTTAGGTCATTTTCGTCCTCCCTAGGCTTATTCTTGTCCAATTAGGGTTTTTAACCAATCTTGTGCGTCCAATAGGTGTGTTTGTGTCATTGGATTATCATTTAGGGCATTTTCGTCCTCCCTTGGCTTAATCTTATCCAATTATGGTTTTTAACCAATCTTGAGCATCCAATATATGTGTTTGTGTCATTGGATTGACATTTAGGTCATCTTCGTCCTCCCAATCCTTATTCTTGTCCAATTAGGGGTTTTATCCAATCTTGTGCATCCAATAAGTTCATTTGTGTCATTGGATGAACATTTAGGTCATTTTCGTCCTCCCTAGGCTTAATCTTGTCCAATTAGGGTTTTTAACCAATCTTGTGCATCCAATAGGTATTTTAGTGTCCTTGGATGAACAATTAGGTCATTTTCGTCCTCCCAAAACTTATTCTTGTCCAATTAGGGTTTTTAACCAATCTTGTGCATCCAATAAGTTCATTTGTGTCATTGGATGAACATTTAGGTCATTTTCGTCCTCCCTAGGCTTAATGATGTCCAATTTGGGTTTTTAACCAATCTTGTGCATCCAATAGGTATGTTTGTGTCCTTGGATGAACAATTAGGTCATTTTCGTCCTCCCAAGGCTTATTCTTGTCCAATTAGGGTTTTTAACTAATCTTGTGCATCCAATAAGTTCATTTGTGTAATTGGAAGAACATTTAGGTCATTTTCGTTCTCCCTAGGCTTAATCATGTCCAATTAGGGTTTTTAACCAATCTTGTGCATCCAATAGGTATGTTTGTGTCCTTGGATGAACAATTAGGTCATTTTCGTCTCCCAAGGCTTATTCTTATCCAATTAGGTTTTTAACCAATCTTGTGCATCCAATAAGTTCATTTGTGTCATTGGATGAACATTTAGGTCATTTTCATCCTCCCTAGGCTTAATCATGTCCAATTAGGGTTTTTAACCAATCTTGTGAATCCAATAGGTATGTTTGTGTCCTTGGGTGAACAATTAGGTCATTTTCGTCCACCGAAGGCTTATTCTTGTCCAATTAGGATTTTTAACCAATCTTGTGCATCCAGTAAGTTCATTTGTGTCATTGGATGAACATTTAGGTAATTTTCGTCCTCCCTACGCTTATTCTTGTCCAATTAGGGTTTTTAACCAATCTTGTGCATCCAATATGTGTGTTTGTGTCATTGGATGTACAAATTGGTCATTTTCGTCCTCCATAGGCTTATTCTTGTCCAATTAGGTTTTTTAACCAATCTTGTGCATCCAATAAGTTCATTTGTGTCATTGGATGAACATTTAGGTCATTTTCGTCCTCCCTAGGCTTATTCTTGTCCAATTAGGGTTTTTAAGCAATCTTGTGCATCCAATAAGTACATTTGTGTCATTGGATGAACATTTAGGTCATTTTCGTCCTCCCTAGGCTTATTCTTGTCCAATTAGGGTTTTTAACCAATCTTGTGCATCCAATAGGTGTGTTTGTGTCATTGGATGAACATTTAGGTCATTTTCGTCCTCCTTACGCTTATTCTTGTCCAATTAGGGTTTTTAACCAATCTTGTGCATCCAATAGGTGTGTTTGTGTCATTGGATGAACATTTAGGTCATTTTCGTTCTCCCTAGGCTTATTCTTGTCCAATTAGGGTTTTTAACCAATCTTGTGCATCCAATAAGTTCATTTGTGTCATTGGATGAACATTTAGGTCATTTTCGTCCTCCCTAGGCTTATTCTTGTCCTATTAGGGTTTTTAACCAATCATGTGCATCCAATAGGTGTATTTGTATCATTGGATGAACATTTAGGTTATTTTCGTCCTCCCTAGGCTTATTCTTGTCCAATTAGGGTTTTTAACCAATCTTGTGCATCCAATAGGTGTGTTTGTGTCATTGGATTAACATTTAGGTCATTTTTGTCCTCCCTAGGCTTATTCATGTCCATGTAGGGTTTTTAACCAATCTTGTGCATCCAATAGGTAAGTTTGTGTCCTTGGATGAACAATTAGGTCATTTTCGTCTTCCTAAGGCTTATTCTTATCAAATTACGATTTTAACTAATCTTGTGCATCCAATAAGTTCATTTGTGTCATTGGATGAACATTTAGGTCATTTTCGTCCTCCCTAGGCTTATTCTTGTCCAATTAGGGTTTTTAAACAATCTTGTGCATCCAATAGGTGTGTTTGTGTCATTGGATGAACATTTAGGTCATTTTCGTCCTCCCAAGGCTTATTCTTGTCCAATTAGGGTTTTTAACCTATCTTGTGCATCCAATAAGTTCCTTTGTGCCATTGGATGAACATTTAGGACATTTTCGTCCTCCATAGGCTTATTCTTGTCTAATTAGGGTTTTTAACCAATTTTGTGCATCCAATCAGTTCCTTTGTGTCATTGGATCAACATTTAGGTCATTTTCGTCGTCCCTAACCTTATTCTTGTCCAATTAGGGTTTTTAACCAATCTTGTGCATCCAATAGGTGTGTTTGTGTCATTGGATTAACATTTAGGTCATTTTTGTCCTCCCTAGGCTTAACCTTGTCCAATTAGGTTTTTTAACCAATCTTGTGCATCCAATAGGTGTGTTTGTGTCATTGGATTATCATTTAGGGCATTTTCGTCCTCCCTTGGCTTATTCTTGTCCAATTAGGGTTTTTAACCAATCTTGTGCATCCAATAAGTTCATTTGTGTCATTGGATGAACATTTAGGTCATCTTCGTCCTCCCTAGGCTTAATCATGTCCAATTAGGGTTTATAACCAATCTTGTGCATCCAATAGGTATGTTTGTGTCCGTGGATGAACAATTAGGTCATTTTCGTCTTCCCAAAGCTTATTCTTATCCAATTATGGTTTAAACCAATCTTGTGCATCCAATAAGTTCATTTGTGTCATTGGATGAACATTTACGTCATTTTCGTCCTCCCTATGCTTATTCTTGTCCAATTAGGGTTTTTAAACAATCTTGTGCATCCAACAAGTTCTTTTGTATCATTGGATGTACGTTTAGGTCATTTTCGTCCTCCTTAGGCTTATTCTTGTCCAATTAGGGCATTTAACCAATCTTGTGCATCCAATAACTTCATTTGTGTCATTGGATGAACATTTAGGTCATTTTAACCAACCATGTGCATCCAATAGGTGTCTTTGTGTCATTGGATGAACATTTAGGTCATTTTCGTCCTCCCTAGGCTTATTCTTGTCCAATTAGGGTTTTTAAACAATCTTGTGCTTCCAATAAGTTCTTTTGTGTCATTGGATGTACATTTAGGTCATTTTCGTCCTCCGTAGGCTTATTCTTGTCCAATTAGGGTTTTTAACCAATCTTGTGCATCCAATAAGTTCATTTGTGTCATTGGATTAACATTTAGGTTATTTGTGTCCTCCCTAGGCTTATTCTTGTCCAATTAGGGATTTTAAGCAATCTTGTGCATCCAATACGTGTGTTGTCGTCATTGGATGTACATTTAGGTCATTTTCGTCCTCCCTAGGCTTAATCATGATCAATTAGGGTTTTTAACCAATCTTGTGCATCCAATAGGTGTGTTTGTGTCATTGGATTAACATTTAGGTCATTTTCGTCCCTACTAGGTTTATTCTTGTCCAATTAGGGGTTTTAACCAATCTTGTGCATCCAATAGGTGTGTTTGTGTCATTGGATTAACATTTAGGGCATTTTCGTCCGCCCTAGGCTTAATCATGTCCAATTATGGTTTTTAACCAATCTTCTGCGTCCAATAGGTGTGTTTGTGTCCTTGGATGAACAATTAGGTCATTTTCGTCTTCCCAAGGCTTATTCTTATCCAATTAGGGTTTTAACCAATCTTGTGCATCCAATAAGTTCATTTGTGACATTGGAT
>JBBPBR010000004.1:24650760-24662916 GCA_037974775.1 Cicer pinnatifidum | reverse complement strand
CAATTAGGGTTTTTAACCAATCTTGTGCATCCAATAGGTGTGTTTGTGTCATTGGATTAACATTTAGGTCATTTTCGTCCCTACTAGGTTTATTCTTGTCCAATTAGGGGTTTTAACCAATCTTGTGCATCCAATAGGTGTGTTTGTGTCATTGGATTAACATTTAGGGCATTTTCGTCCGCCCTAGGCTTAATCATGTCCAATTATGGTTTTTAACCAATCTTCTGCGTCCAATAGGTGTGTTTGTGTCCTTGGATGAACAATTAGGTCATTTTCGTCTTCCCAAGGCTTATTCTTATCCAATTAGGGTTTTAACCAATCTTGTGCATCCAATAAGTTCATTTGTGACATTGGATGAACATTTAGGTCATTTTCGTCCACCCTAGGCTTATTCTTGTCCAATTAGGGTTTTTAAACAATCTTGTGCTTCCAATAGGTGTGTTTGTGTCATTGGATGAATATTTAGGGCATTTTCGTCCTCCAAAGCCCTATTCTTGTCCAATTAGGGTTTTTAACCAATCTTGTGCATCCAATAAGTTTATTTGCGTCATTGGATGAACATTTAGGTCATTTTCGTCCTCCCTAGGCTTATTCTTGTCCAATTAGGGTTTTTAACCAATCATGTGAATCCAATAGGTGTACTTGTATCATTGGATGAACATTTAGGTTATTTTCGTCCTCCCTAGGCTTATTCTTGTCCAATTAGGGTTTTTAACCAATCTTGTGCATCCAATAGGTGTGTTTGTGTCATTGGATTAACATTTAGGTCATTTTTGTCCTCCCTAGGCTTATTCATGTCCATGTAGGGTTTTTAACCAATCTTGTGCATCCAATAGGTAAGTTTGTGTCCTTGGATGAACAATTAGGTCATTTTCGTCTTCCTAAGGCTTATTCTTATCAAATTACGATTTTAACTAATCTTGTGCATCCAATAAGTTCATTTGTGTCATTGGATGAACATTTAGGTCATTTTCGTCCTCCCTAGGCTTATTCTTGTCCAATTAGGGTTTTTAAACAATCTTGTGCATCCAATAGGTGTGTTTGTGTCATTGGATGAACATTTAGGTCATTTTCGTCCTCCCTAGGCTTATTCTTGTTCAATTAGGGTTTTTAACCAATCTTGTGCATCCAATAAGTTCATTTGTGTCATTGGATGTACATTTAGGTCATTTTCGTCCTCCCTAGTCTTATTCTTGTCCAATTAGGGTTTTTATGCAATCTTGTGCATCTAATAGGTGTGTTTGTGTCATTGCACGAACATTTAGGTCATTTTCGTCCTCCCTAGGCTTATTCTTGTCCAATTAGGGTTTTTAACCAATCTTGTGCATCCAATAAGTTCATTTGTGTCATTGGATGAACATTTAGGTCATTTTCGTCCTCCCTAGGCTTATTCTTGTCCAATTAGGGTTTTTATGCAATCTTGTGCATCCAATAGGTGTGTTTGTGTCATTGGACGAACATTTAGGTCATTTTCGTCCTCCCTAGGCTTATTCTTGTATAATTAGGGTTTTTAACCAATCTTGTGCGTCCAATAAGTTCATTTGTGTTTGTGTCAATAGGTGTGAACATTTAGGTCATTTTCGTCCTCCCTAGGCTTATTCTTGTCCAATTAGGGTTTTTAACCAATCTTGTGCATCCAATAAGTTCATTTGTGTCATTGGATGAACATTTAGGTCATTTTCGTCCTCCCTAGGCTTATTCTTGTCCAATTAGGGTTTTTATGCAAACTTGTGCATCCAATAGGTGTGTTTGTGTCATTGGACGAACATTTAGGTCATTTTCGTCCTCCCTAGGCTTATTCTTGTCCAATTAGGGTTTTTAACCAATCTTGTGCATCCAATAAGTTCATTTGTGTCATTGGATTAACATTTAGGTCATTTTTGTCCTCCCTAGGCTTTTTCTTGTCCAATTAGGGTTTTTAACCAATCTTGTGCATCCAATAAGTTCATTTGTGTCATTGGATGAACATTTAGGTCATTTTCGTCCTCCCTAGGCTTATTCTTGTCCAATTAGGGTTTTTATGCAATCTTGTGCATCCAATAGGTGTGTTTGTGTCATTGGACGAACATTTAGGTCATTTTCGTCCTCCCTAGGCATATTCTTGTCCAATTAGGGTTTTTAACCAATCTTGTGCATCCAATAGGTGTGTTTGTGTCATTGGATGATCAATTAGGTCATTTTCGTCCTCCCTAGGCTTATTCTTGTCCAATTAGGGTTTTTAACCAATCTTGTGCATCCAATAAGTTCATTTGTGTCATTGGATGATCAATTAGGTCATTTTCATCCTCCCTAGGCTTATTCTTGTCCAACTAGGGTTTTCAACCAATGATGTGCATCCAATAGGTGTGTTTGTGTCATTGGATGATCAATTAGGTCATTTTCGTCCTCCCTAGGCTTATTCTTGTCCAATTAGGGTTTTTAACCAATCTTGTGCATCTAATAAGTTGAGTTGTGTCATTGGATTAACATTTAGGTCATTTTCGTTCTCCCTAGGCTTATTCTTGTCCAATTAGGGTTTTTAATCAATCTTGTGCATCCAATAAGTTCATTTGTGTCATTGGATTAACATTTAGGTCATATTCGTCCTCCCTAGGCATATTCTTGTCCAATTAGGGTTTTTAACCAATCTTGTGCATCCAATAGGTGTGTATGTGTCATTGGATGATCAATTAGGTCATTTTCGTCCTCCCTAGGCTTATTCTTGTCCAATTAGGGTTTATAACCAATCTTGTGCATCCAATAGGTGTGTTTCTGTCATTGGATGATCAATTAGGTCATTTTCGTCCTCCCTACGCTTATTCTTGTCCAATTAGGGTTTTTAACCAATCTTGTGCATCCAATAAGTTCATTTGTGTCATTGGATTAACATTTAGGTCATATTCGTCCTCCCTAGGCATATTCTTGTCCAATTAGGGTTTTTAATCAATCTTGTGCATCCAATAAGTTCATTTGTGTCATTGGATTAACATTTAGGTCATATTCGTCCTCCCTAGGCATATTCTTGTCCAATTAGGGTTTTTAACCAATCTTGTGCATCCAATAGGTGTGTTTGTGTCATTGGATGATCAATTAGGTCATTTTCGTCCTCCCTAGGCATATTCTTGTCCAGTTAGGGTTTTTAACCAATCTTGTGCATCCAATAGGTGTGTTTGTGTCATTGGATGATCAATTAGGTCATTTTCGTCCTGCCTAGGCTTATTCTTGTCCAATTAGGGTTTTTAACCAATCTTGTGCATCCAATAAGTTCATTTGTGTCATTGGATTAACATTTAGGTCATTTTCGTCCTCCCTAGGCTTATTCTTGTCCAATTAGGGTTTTTAACCAATCTTGTGCATCCAATATGTGTGTTTGTGTCATTGGATGAACATTTAGGTCATTTTCGTCCTCCCTATGCTTATTCTTGTCCAATTAGGGTTTTTAACCAATCTTGTGCATACAATAAGTTCATTTGTGTCATTGGACGAACATTTAGGTCATTTTCGTCCTCCCTAGTCTTATTCTTGTCTAATTAGGGTTTTTATGCAATCTTGTGCATCCAATAGGTGTGTTTGTGTCATTGGACGAACATTTGGGTCATTTTCGTCCTCCCTAGGCTTATTGTTGTCCAATTAGGGTTTTTAACCAATCTTGTGCATCCAATAAGTTCATTTGTGTCACTGGATGAACATTTAGGTCATTTTCATCCTCCCTAGGCTTATTCTTGTCCAATTAGGGTTTTTAACCAATCTTGTGCATCCAATAAGTTCATTTGTGTCATTGGATGAACATTTAGGTCATTTTCGTCCTCCCTAGTCTTATTCTTGTCCAATTAGGGTTTTTATGCAATCTTGGGCATCCAATATGTGTGTTTGTGTCATTGGACGAACATTTAGGTCATTTTCGTCCTCCCTAGGCTTATTCTTGTCCAATTAGGGTTTTTAACCAATCTTGTGCATCCAATAAGTTCATTTGTGTCATTGGATGAACATTTAGGTCATTTTCGTCATCCCTAGTTTTATTCTTGTCCAATTAGGTTTTTAAGCAATCTTGTGCATCCAATATGTGTGTTTGTGTCATTGGATGAACATTTAGGTCATTTTCGTCCTCCATATGCTTATTCTTGTCCAATTAGGGTTTTTAACCAATCTTGTGCATCCAATAAGTTCATTTGTGTCATTGGATGAACATTTAGGTCATTTACGTCCTCCCTAGGCTTATTCTTGTCCAATTAGGGTTTTTATCCAATCTTGTGCATCCAATAAGTTCATTTGTGTCATTGGATGAACATTTAGGTCATTTTCGTCCTCCCTAGGCTTATTCTTGTCCAATTAGGGTTTTTAACCAATCATGTGCATCCAATAGGTGTATTTGTGTCATTGGATGAACATTTAGGTTATTTTCGTCCTGCCTAGGCTTATTCTTTTCCAATTAGGGTTTTTAACCAATCTTGTGCATCCAATAGGTGTGTTTGTGTCATTGGATTAACATTTAGGTTATTTGTGTCCTCCCTAGGCTTATTCTTGTCCAATTAGGGATTTTAAGCAATCTTGTGCATCCAATACGTGTGTTGTCGTCATTGGATGTACATTTAGGTCATTTTCGTCCTCCCTAGGCTTAATCATGATCAATTAGGGTTTTTAACCAATCTTGTGCTTCCTATAGGTGTGTTTGTGTCATTGGATTAACATTTAGGTCATTTTCGTCCTCCCTAGGCTTTTTTTTTGTCCAATTAGGGTTTTTAACCAATCTTGTGCATCCAATAGGTGTGTTTGTGTCATTGGATTAACATTTAGGTCATTTTCGTCCCCCCTAGGTTTATTCTTGTCCAATTATGGTTTTTAACCAATCTTGTGCATCCAATAGGTGTGTTTGTGTCATCGGATTAACATTTAGGGCATTTTTGTCCTCCCTATGCTTAATCATGTCCAATTAGGGTTTTTAACCAATCTTGTGCATCCAATAGGTATGTTTGTGTCATTGGATGTACATTTAGGTCATTTTTGTCCTCCTTAGGCTTATTCTTGTCCAATTAGGGTTTTTACCCAATCTTGTGCATCCAATAAGTTCATTTGTGTTATTGGATTCACATTTAGGTCATTTTCGTCTTCCCAAGGATTATTCTTATCCAATTAGGGTTTTAACCAATCTTGTGCATCCAATAAGGTCATTTGTGTCATTGGATGAACATTTAGGTCATTTTCGTCCTCCCTAGGCTTATTCTTGTCCAATTAGGGTTTTTAACCAATCTTGTGCGTCCAATAGGTGTGTTTGTGTCATTGGATTATCATTTAGGGCATTTTCGTCCTCCCTTGGCTTAATCTTATCCAATTATGGTTTTTAACCAATCTTGAGCATCCAATATGTGTGTTTGTGTCATTGGATTGACATTTAGGTCATCTTCGTCCTCCCAATCCTTATTCTTGTCCAATTAGGGGTTTTATCCAATCTTGTGCATCCAATAAGTTCATTTGTGTCATTGGATGAACATTTAGGTCATTTTCGTCCTCCCTAGGCTTAATCTTGTCCAATTAGGGTTTTTAACCAATCTTGTGCATCCAATAGGTATTTTAGTGTCCTTGGATGAACAATTAGGTCATTTTCGTCCTCCCAAAACTTATTCTTGTCCAATTAGGGTTTTTAACCAATCTTGTGCATCCAATAAGTTCATTTGTGTCATTGGATGAACATTTAGGTCATTTTCGTCCTCCCTAGGCTTAATGATGTCCAATTTGGGTTTTTAACCAATCTTGTGCATCCAATAGGTATGTTTGTGTCCTTGGATGAACAATTAGGTCATTTTCGTCCTCCCAAGGCTTATTCTTGTCCAATTAGGGTTTTTAACTAATCTTGTGCATCCAATAAGTTCATTTGTGTAATTGGAAGAACATTTAGGTCATTTTCGTTCTCCCTAGGCTTAATCATGTCCAATTAGGGTTTTTAACCAATCTTGTGCATCCAATAGGTATGTTTGTGTCCTTGGATGAACAATTAGGTCATTTTCGTCTCCCAAGGCTTATTCTTATCCAATTAGGTTTTTAACCAATCTTGTGCATCCAATAAGTTCATTTGTGTCATTGGATGAACATTTAGGTCATTTTCATCCTCCCTAGGCTTAATCATGTCCAATTAGGGTTTTTAACCAATCTTGTGCATCTAATAGGTATGTTTGTGTCCTTGGATGAACAATTAGGTCATTTTCGTCCACCGAAGGCTTATTCTTGTCCAATTAGGATTTTTAACCAATCTTGTGCATCCAGTAAGTTCATTTGTGTCATTGGATGAACATTTAGGTAATTTTCGTCCTCCATAGGCTTAATCATGTCAAATTAGGGTTTTTAACCAATCTTGTGCATCCAATATGTGTGTTTGTGTCATTGGATTGACATTTAGGTCATCTTCGTCCTCCCAATCCTTATTCTTGTCCAATTAGGGGTTTTATCCAATCTTGTGCATCCAATAAGTTCATTTGTGTCATTGGATGAACATTTAGGTCATTTTCGTCCTCCCTAGGCTTAATCTTGTCCAATTAGGGTTTTTAACCAATCTTGTGCATCCAATAGGTATTTTAGTGTCCTTGGATGAACAATTAGGTCATTTTCGTCCTCCCAAAACTTATTCTTGTCCAATTAGGGTTTTTAACCAATCTTGTGCATCCAATAAGTTCATTTGTGTCATTGGATGAACATTTAGGTCATTTTCGTCCTCCCTAGGCTTAATGATGTCCAATTTGGGTTTTTAACCAATCTTGTGCATCCAATAGGTATGTTTGTGTCCTTGGATGAACAATTAGGTCATTTTCGTCCTCCCAAGGCTTATTCTTGTCCAATTAGGGTTTTTAACTAATCTTGTGCATCCAATAAGTTCATTTGTGTAATTGGAAGAACATTTAGGTCATTTTCGTTCTCCCTAGGCTTAATCATGTCCAATTAGGGTTTTTAACCAATCTTGTGCATCCAATAGGTATGTTTGTGTCCTTGGATGAACAATTAGGTCATTTTCGTCTCCCAAGGATTATTCTTATCCAATTAGGTTTTTAACCAATCTTGTGCATCCAATAAGTTCATTTGTGTCATTGGATGAACATTTAGGTCATTTTCATCCTCCCTAGGCTTAATCATGTCCAATTAGGGTTTTTATCCAATCTTGTGCATCTAATAGGTATGTTTGTGTCCTTGGATGAACAATTAGGTCATTTTCGTCCACCGAAGGCTTATTCTTGTCCAATTAGGATTTTTAACCAATCTTGTGCATCCAGTAAGTTCATTTGTGTCATTGGATGAACATTTAGGTAATTTTCGTCCTCCATAGGCTTAATCATGTCAAATTAGGGTTTTTAACCAATCTTGTGCATCCAATAGGTATGTTTGTGTCCTTGGATGAACAATTAGGTCATTTTCTTCCTCCCAAGGCTTATTCTTGTCAAATTAGGGTTTTTAACCAATCTTGTGCATCCAATAAGTTCATTTGTGTCATTGGATGAACATTTAAGTTATTTTCGTCCTCCCTAGGCTTAATCATGTCCAATTAGGGTTTTTAACCAATCTTGTGAATCCAATAGGTATGTTTGTGTCCTTGGGTGAACAATTAGGTCATTTTCGTCTTCCCAAGTCTTATTCTTATCCAATTGTGGTTTTAACCAATCTTGTGCATCCAATATGTTCATTTGTGTCATTGGATGAACATTTAGGTCATTTTCGTCCTCCCTACGCTTATTCTTGTCCAATTAGGGTTTTTAAACAATCTTGTGCATCCAATAAGTTCTTTTGTGTCATTGGATGTACAAATTGGTCATTTTCGTCCTCCATAGGCTTATTCTTGTCCAATTAGGTTTTTTAACCAATCTTGTGCATCCAATAAGTTCATTTGTGTCATTGGATGAACATTTAGGTCATTTTCGTCCTCCCTAGGCTTATTCTTGTCCAATTAGGGTTTTTAACCAATCATGTGCATCCAATAGGTGTATTTGTGTCATTGGATGAACATTTAGGTTATTTTCGTCCTCCCTAGACTTATTCTTTTCCAATTAGCGTTTTTAACCAATCTTGTGCATCCAATAGGTGTGTTTGTGTCATTGGATTAACATTTAGGTTATTTGTGTCCTCCCTAGGCTTATTCTTGTCCAATTAGGGATTTTAAGCAATCTTGTGCATCCAATACGTGTGTTGTCGTCATTGGATGTACATTTAGGTCATTTTCGTCCTCCCTAGGCTTAATCATGATCAATTAGGGTTTTTAACCAATCTTGTGCTTCCCATAGGTGTGTTTGTGTCATTGGATTAACATTTAGGTCATTTTCTTCCTCCCTAGGCTTTTTTTTTGTCCAATTAGGGTTTTTAACCAATCTTGTGCATCCAATAGGTGTGTTTGTGTCATTGGATTAACATTTAGGTCATTTTCGTCCCCCCTAGGTTTATTCTTGTCCAATTATGGTTTTTAACCAATCTTGTGCATCCAATAGGTGTGTTTGTGTCATCGGATTAACATTTAGGGCATTTTTGTCCTCCCTATGCTTAATCATGTCGAATTAGGGTTTTTGACCAATCTTCTGCGTCCAATAGGTGTGTTTGTGTCCTTGGATGAACAATTATGTCATTTTCGTCTTCCCAAGGCTTATTCTTATCCAATTAGGGTTTTAACTAATCTTGTGCATCCAATAAGTTCATTTGTGTCATTGGATGAACATTTAGGTCATTTTCGTCCTCCGTAGGCTTATTCTTGTCCAATTAGGGTTTTTAAACAGTCTTGTGCATCCAATAAGTTCATTTGTGTCAATGGATGAACATTTAGGTCTTTTTCGTCCTCCTTAGGCTTATTCTTGTCCAATTAGGGTTTTTAACAAATCTTGTGCATCCAATAAGTTCATTTTTGTCATTGAATGAACATTTAGGTCATTTTCGTCTTCCCAAGGCTTATTCTTATCCAATTAGGGTTTTTAACCAATCTTGTGATTCCAATAAGTTCATTTGTGTCATTGAGTGAACATTTAGGTCATTTTCTTCCTCCCTAGGCTTATTCTTGTCCAATTAGCGTTTTTAAACAATCTTGTGCATCCAATAAGTTCATTTGTGTCATTGGATGAACATTTAGGGTATTTTCGTTCTCCCTTAGGCTTATTCTTATCCAATTAGGGTTTTTAACCAATCTTGTGCATCCAATAGGTGTGTTTGTGTCATTGGATTAACATTTAGGTCATTTTTGTCCTCCCTAGGCTTAATCTTGTCCAATTAGAGTTTTTAACCAATTTTGTGTATCCAATAGGTGTGTTTGTGTCATTGGATTATCATTTAGGGCATTTTAGACCTCCCTTGCCTTATTCTTGTCTAATTAGGGTTTTTAACCAATCTTGTGCATCCAATAGGTGTGTTTGTGTTAATGGATTAACAACTAGGTCATCTTCGTCATCCTAAGGCTTATTCTTGTCCAATTTGGGTTTTTATCCTATCTTGTGCATCCAATAAGTTCAATTATGTCATTGGATGAACGTTTAGGGCATTTTCGTCCTTCCTAGGCTTAATCATGTCCAATTAGGATTTTTAACCAATCTTGTGCATCCAATAGGTATGTTTGTGTCCTTGGATGAACAATTAGATCATTTTCGTCTTCCCAAGGATTATTCTTATCCAATTAGGGTTTTAACCAATCTTGTGCATCCAATAAGGTCATTTGTGTCATTGGATGAACATTTAGGTCATTTTCGTCCTCCCTAGGCTTATTCTTGTCCAATTAGGGTTTTTAACCAATCTTGTGCGTCCAATAGGTGTGTTTGTGTCATTGGATTATCATTTAGGGCATTTTCGTCCTCCCTTGGCTTATTCTTGTCCAATTATGGTTTTTAACCAATCTTGAGCATCCAATATGTGTGTTTGTGTCATTGGATTAACATTTAGGTCATCTTCGTCCTCCCAATCCTTATTCTTGTCCAATTTGGGTTTTTATCCTATCTTGTGCATCCAATAAGTTCAATTATGTCATTGGATGAACGTTTAGGGCATTTTTGTCCTCCCTAGGCTTAATCATGTCCAATTAGGGTTTTTAACCAATCTTGTGCATCCAATAGGTATTTTTGTGTCCTTGGATGAACAATTAGGTCATTTTCGTCCTCCCAAGACTTATTCTTGTCCAATTAGGGTTTTTAACCAATCTTGTGCATCCAATAAGTTCATTTGTGTCATTGGATGAACATTTAGGTCATTTTCGTCCTCCCTAGGCTTAATGATGTCCAATTTGGGTTTTTAACCAATCTTGTGCATCCAATATGTATGTTTGTGTCCTTGGATGAACAATTAGGTCATTTTCGTCCTCCCAAGGCTTATTCTTGTCCAATTAGTGTTTTTAAGTAATCTTGTGCATCCAATAAGTTCATTTGTGTAATTGGAAGAACATTTAGGTCATTTTCGTCCTCCCTAGGCTTAATCATGTCCAATTACGGTTTTTAACCAATCTTGTGCATCCAATAGGTATGTTTGTGTCCTTGGATGAACAATTAGGTCATTTTCGTCTTCCCAAGGCTTATTCTTATCCAATTAGGTTTTTAACCAATCTTGTGCAACCAATAACTTCATTTGTGTCATTGGATGAACATTTAGGTCATTTTCATCCTCCCTAGGCTTAATCATGTCCAATTAGGGTTTTTAACCAATCTTGTGCATACAATAGGTATGTTTGTGTCCTTGGATGAACAATTAGGTCATTTTCGTCCACCCAAGGCTTATTCTTGTCCAATTAGGGTTTTTAACCAATCTTGTGCATCCAGTAAGTTCATTTGTGTCATTGGATGAACATTTAGGTCATTTTCGTCCTCCATAGGCTTAATCATGTCAAATTCGGGTTTTTAACCAATTTTGTTGATCCAATAGGTATGTTTGTGTCCTTGGATGAACAATTAGGTCATTTTCGTCCTCCCAAGGCTTATTCTTGTCAAATTAGGGTTTTTAACCAATCTTGTGCATCCAATAAGTTCATTTGTGTCATTGGATGAACATTTAGGTCATTTTCGTCCTCCCTACGCTTATTCTTGTTCAATTAGGGTTTTTAAATAATCTTGTGCATCCAATAAGTTCTTTTGTGTCTTTGGATGTACAAATTGGTCATTTTCGTCCTCCATAGGCTTATTCTTGTCCAATTAGGTTTTTTAACCAATCTTGTGCATCCAATTAGTTCATTTGTGTCATTGGATTAACATTTCGGTCATTTTCGTCCTCCCTAGGCTTATTTTTTGTCCAATTAGGGTTTTTAACCAATCTTGTGCATCCAATAGGTGTGTTTGTGTCATTGGATTAACATTTAGGTCATTTTCGTCCCCCCTAGGTTTATTCTTGTCCAATTAGCGTTTTTAACTAATCTTGTGCATCCAATAAGTTCATTTGTGTCATTGGATGAACATTTAGGTCATTTTCGTCCTCCCTAGGCTTATTCTTGTCCAATTAGGGTTTTTAAACAATCTTGTGCATCCAATAGGTGTGTTTGTGTCATTGGATGAACATTTAGGGCATTTTCGTCCTCCCAAGGTTTATTCTTGTCCAATTAGGGTTTTTAACCAATATTGTGCATCCACTAAGTTCATTTGTGTCATTGGATGAACATTTAGGTCATTTTCGTCCTCCTTAGGCTTATTCTTGTCCAATTAGGGTTTTTAACAAATCTTGTGCATCCAATAAGTTCATTTGTGTCATTGGATTATCATTTAGGTCATTTTCGTCCTCCCAAGGCTTATTCTTGTCCAATTAGGGTTTTTAACCTATCTTGTGCATCCAATAAGTTCCTTTGTGCCATTGGATGAACATTTAGGTCATTTTCGTCCTCCATAGGCTTATTCTTGTCCAATTAGGGTTTTTAACCAATCTTGTGCATCCAATAGGTGTGTTTGTGTCATTGGATTAACATTTAGGTCATTTTCGTCCCTACTAGGTTTATTCTTGTCCAATTAGGGGTTTTAACCAATCTTGTGCATCCAATAGGTGTGTTTGTGTCATTGGATTAACATTTAGGGCATTTTCGTCCGCCCTAGGCTTAATCATGTCCAATTATGGTTTTTAACCAATCTTCTGCGTCCAATAGGTGTGTTTGTGTCCTTGGATGAACAATTAGGTCATTTTCGTCTTCCCAAGGCTTATTCTTATCCAATTAGGGTTTTAACCAATCTTGTGCATCCAATAAGTTCATTTGTGACATTGGAT
>JBBPBR010000004.1:24571996-24645043 GCA_037974775.1 Cicer pinnatifidum | reverse complement strand
AGGCTTATTCTTGTCGAATTAGGGTTTTTAACCTATCTTGTGCATCCAATAAGTTCCTTTGTGCCATTGGATGAACATTTAGGTCATTTTCGTCCTCCATAAGCTTATTCTTGTCTAATTAGGGTTTTTAGCCAATCTTGTGCATCCAATAAGTTCCTTTGTGTCATTGGATCAACATTTAGTTCATTTTCGTCGTCCCTTGCCTTATTCTTGTCCAATTAGATTTTTTAACCAATCTTGTGCATCCAATAGGTGTGTTTGTGTCATTGGATTAACATTTAGGTCATTTTTGTCCTCCCTAGGCTTAACCTTGTCCAATAAGGGTTTTTAACCAATCTTGTGCATCCAATAGGTGTGTTTGTGTCATTGGATTAAAATTTAGGTAATTTTTGTCCCCCCTAGGTTTATTCTTGTCCAATTAGGGTTTTTAACCAATCTTGTGCATCCAATAGGTGTGTTTGTGTCATTGGATTATCATTTAGGGCATTTTCGTCCTCCCTAGGCTTAATCATGTCCAATTAGGCTTTTTAACCAATCTTCTGCGTCCAATAGGTGTTTTTGTATCCTTGGATGAACAATTAGGTCATTTTCGTCTTCCCAAGGCTTATTCTTATCCAATTAGGGTTTTAACCAATCTTGTGCATCCAATAAGTTCATTTGTGACATTGGATGAACATTTAGGTCATTTTCGTCCACCCTAGGCTTATTCTTGTCCAATTTGGGTTTTTAAACAATCTTGTGCATCCAATAGGTGTCTTTGTGTCATTGGATGAACATTTAGGGCATTTTCGTCCTCCAAAGGCTTATTCTTGTCCAATTAGGGTTTTTAACCAATCTTGTGCATCCAATAAGTTTATTTGCGTCATTGGATGAACATTTAGGTCATTTTCGTCCTCCCTAGGCTTATTCTTGTCCAATTAGGGTTTTTAAACAATCTTGTGCATCCAATAGGTGTGTTTGTGTCATTGGATGAACATTTAGGGCATTTTCGTCCTCCCAAGGCTTATTCTTGTCCAATTAGGGTTTTTAACCAATCTTGTGCAGCCAATAAGTTCATTTGTGTCATTGGACGAACATTTAGGTCATTTTCGTCCTCCTTAGGCTTATTCTTGTCCAATTAGGGTTTTTAATAAATCTTGTGCATCCAATAAGTTCATTTGTGTCATTGGATTATCATTTAGGTCATTTTCGTCCTCCCAAGGCTTATTCTTGTCGAATTAGGGTTTTTAACCTATCTTGTGCATCCAATAAGTTCCTTTGTGCCATTGGATGAACATTTAGGTCATTTTCGTCCTCCATAAGCTTATTCTTGTCTAATTAGGGTTTTTAGCCAATCTTGTGCATCCAATAAGTTCCTTTGTGTCATTGGATCAACATTTAGTTCATTTTCGTCGTCCCTTGCCTTATTCTTGTCCAATTAGATTTTTTAACCAATCTTGTGCATCCAATAGGTGTGTTTGTGTCATTGGATTAACATTTAGGTCATTTTTGTCCTCCCTAGGCTTAACCTTGTCCAATAAGGGTTTTTAACCAATCTTGTGCATCCAATAGGTGTGTTTGTGTCATTGGATTATCATTTAGGGCATTTTCGTCCTCCCTTGGCTTATTCTTGTCCAATTAGGGTTTTTAACCAATGTTGTGCATCCAATAAGTTCATTTGTGTCATTGGATGAACATTTAGGTCATCTTCGTCCTCCCTAGGCTTAATCATGTCCAATTAGGGTTTTAAACCAATCTTGTGCATCCAATAGGTATGTTTGTGTCCTTGGATGAACAATTAGGTCATTTTCGTCTTCCCAAAGCTTATTCTTATCCAATTAGGGTTTTAACCAATCTTGTGCATCCAATAAGTTCATTTGTGTCATTGGATGAACATTTACGTCGTTTTCGTCCTCCCTATGCTTATTCTTGTCCAATTAGGGTTTTTAAACAATCTTGTGCATCCAACAAGTTCTTTTGTATCATTGGATGTACGTTTAGGTCATTTTCGTCCTCCTTAGGCTTATTCTTGTCCAATTAGGGCATTTAACCAATCATGTGCATCCAATAAGTTCATTTGGGTCATTGGATGAACATTTAGGTCATTTTCGTCCTCCCTAGGCTTATTCTTGTCCAATTAGGGTTTTTAACCAATCATGTGCATCCAATAGGTGTATTTGTGTCATTGGATGAACATTTAGGTCATTTGCGTCTTCCCTAGGCTTATTCTTGTCCAATTAGGGTTTTTAAACAATCTTGTGCATCCAATAAGTTCTTTTGTGTCATTGAATGTACATTTAGGTCATTTTCGTCCTCCTTAGGCTTATTCTTGTCCAATTAGGGTTTTTAACCAATCTTGTGCATCAAATAAGTTCATTTGTGTCATTGGATGAACATTTAGGTCATTTTCGTCCTCCCTATGCTTATTCTTGTCCAATTAGGGTTTTTAACCAATCATGTGCATCCAATAGGTGTATTTGTGTCATTGGATGAACATTTAGGTTATTTTTGTCCTCCCTTGGCTTGTTCTTGTCCAATTAGGGTTTTTAAACAATCTTGTGCATCCAATAGGTGTGTTTGTGTCATTGGATTAACATTTAGGTCATTTTTGTCCTCCCTAGGCTTAATCTTGTCCAATTAGTGTTTTTAACCAATCTAGTGCATCCAATAGGTGTGTTTGTGTCATTGGATTAACATTTAGGTCATCTTCGTCCTCCCAAGGCTTATTCTTGTCCAATTAGGGATTTTATCCAATCTTGTGCATCCAATAAGTTCATTTGTGTCATTGGATGAATATTTAGGTCATTTTCGTCCTCCCTAGGCTTAATCATGTTCAATTAGGGTTTTTAACCAATCTTGTGCATCCAATAGGTATGTTTGTGTCCTTGTATGAACAATTAGGTAATTTTCGTCCTCCCAAGGCTTATTCTTGTCCAATTAGGGTTTTTAACCAATTTTGTGCATCCAATAAGTTCATTTGGGTCACTGGATGAGCATTTAGGTCATCTTCGTCCTCCCTAGGCTTAATCATGTCCAATTAGGGTTTTTAACCAATCTTGTGCATCCAATAGGTATGTTTGTGTCCTTGGATGAAAAATTAGGTCATTTTCGTCTTCCCAAGGCTTATTCTTATCCAATTAGGGTTTTAACCAATCTTGTGCATCCAATAAGTTCATTTGTGTCATTAGATGAACATTTAGGTCATTTTCGTCCTCCCTAGGCTTATTCTTGTCCAATTAGGGTTTTTAAACAATCTTGTGCATCCAACAAGTTCTTTTGTATCATTGGATGTACGTTTAGGTCATTTTCGTCCTCCTTAGGCTCATTCTTGTCCAATTAGGGTTTTTAACCAATCTTGTATATCCAATAAGTTCATTTGTATCATTGGATGAACATTTAGGTCATTTTCGTCCTCCTTAGGCTTATTCTTGTCCAATTAGGGTTTTTAAACAATCATGTGCATCCAATAGGTGTATTTGTGTCATTGGATGAACATTTAGGTCATTTTCGTCCTCCCGAGGCTTATTCTTGTCCAATTAGGGTTTTTAAACAATCTTGTGCATCCAATAAGTTCTTTTGTGTCATTGGATGTACATTTAGGTCATTTTCGTCCTCCTTAGGCCTATTCTTGTCCAATTAGGGTTTCTAACCAATCTTGTGCAACCAATAAGTTCATTTGTGTCATTGGATGAACATTTAGGTCATTTTTGTCATCCTTAGGCTTATTCTTGTCCAATTAGAATTTTTAACCAATCTTGTGCAACCAATAAGTTCATTTGTGTCATTGGATGAACATTTAGGTCATTTTCGTCCTCCCTAGGCTTATTCTTGTCCAATTAGGGTTTTTAAACAATCATGTGCATCCAATAGGTGTTCACCCAATGACACAAATGAACTTATTGGATGCACAAGATTTGATAAAAACCCTAATTGGACAAGAATTAGCCTAAGGAGGACGAAAATTACCTAAATGTTCATCCAATGACAAAAACACACCTATTGGATGCACAAGATTGGTTAAAAACCCTAATTGGACAAGAAGATACCTAAGGAAGACGAAAATGACCTAAATGTTCATCCAATGACACAAACACACCTATTGGATGCACATGATTGTTTAAAAACCCTAATTGGACAAGAATAATCCTAGGGAGGACGAAAATGACCTAAATGTTCATCCAATGACACAAATTAACTTATTGGATGCACAAGATTGGTTAATAACCCTAATTGGACAAGAATAAGTCTTGGGAGGACGAAAATGCCCTAAATGTTTATCCAATTAACATTTAGGGCATTTTCGTCCTCCTTAAGCTTATTCTTGTCCAATTAGGGTTTTTAACCAATCTTGTGCAACCAATAAGTTCATTTGTGTCATTGGATGAACATTTAGGTCATTTTCGTCCTCCCTAGGCTTATTCTTGTCCAATTAGGGTTTTTAACCAATCTTGTGCATCCAATAAGTTCATTTGTGTCATTGGATGAACATTTAGGTCATTTTCATCCTCCCTAGGCTTATTCTTGTCCAATTAGGGTTTTTAACCAATCTTGTGTATCCAATAGGTGTGTTTGTGTCATTGGATGAACATTTAGGTCATTTTCGTCCTCCCTAGGCTTATTCTTGTCCAATTAGGGTTTTTAAGCAATCTTGTGCATCCAATAAGTTCATTTGTGTCATTGGATGAACATTTAGGTCATTTTCGTCCACCCTAGGCTTATTCTTGTCCAGTTAGGGTTTTTAACCAATGTTGTGCATCCAATAAGTTCATTTGTGTCATTGGATGAACATTTAGGTCATTTTCGTCCTCCCAAGGCATATTCTTGTCCAATTAGGGTTTTTAACCAATCTTGTGCATCCAATAAGTTCATTTGTGTCATTGGATGAACATTTAGGTCATTTTCGTCCTCCCTAGGCTTATTCTTGTCCAATTAGGGTTTTTAAACAATCATGTGCATCCAATAGGTGTATTTGTGTCATTGGATGAACATTTAGGTCATTTTCGTCCTCCCTATGCTTATTCTTGTCCAATTAGGGTTTTTAAACAATCTTGTGCATCCAATAAGTTCTTTTGTGTCATTGGATGTACATTTAGGTCATTTTCGTCCTCCTTAGGCTTATTCTTGTCCAAATAGGGTTTCTAACCAATCTTGTGCAACCAATAAGTTCATTTGTGTCATTGGATGAACATTTAGGTCATTTTTGTCATCCTTAGGCTTATTCTTGTCCAATTAGAATTTTTAACCAATCTTGTGCAACCAATAAGTTCATTTGTGTCATTGGATGAACATTTAGGTCATTTTCGTCCTCCCTAGGCTTATTCTTGTCCAATTAGGGTTTTTAAACAATCATGTGCCTCCAATAGGTGTTCACCCAATGACACAAATGAACTTATTGGATGCACAACATTTGATAAAAACCCTAATGGGACAAGAATTAGCCTAAGGAGGACGAAAATGACCTAAATGTTCATCCAATGACACAAACACACCTATTGGATGCACAAGATTGGTTAAAAACCCTAATTGGACAAGAAGATGCCTAAGGAAGACGAAAATGACCTAAATGTTCATCCAATGACACAAACACACCTATTGGATGCACATGATTGTTTAAAAACCCCAATTGGACAAGAATAAGCCTAGGGAGGATGAAAATGACCTAAATGTTCATCCAATGACACAAATTAACTTATTGGATGCACAAGATTGGTTAATAACCCTAATTGGACAAGAATAAGTCTTGGGAGGACGAAAATGCCCTAAATGTTTATCCAATTAACATTTAGGGCATTTTCGTCCTCCTTAAGCTTATTCTTGTCCAATTAGGGTTTTTAACCAATCTTGTGCAACCAATAAGTTCATTTGTGTCATTGGATGAACATTTAGGTCATTTTCGTCCTCCCTAGGCTTATTCTTGTCCAATTAGGGTTTTTAACCAATCTTGTGCATCCAATAAGTTCATTTGTGTCATTGGATGAACATTTAGGTCATTTTCATCCTCCCTAGGCTTATTCTTGTCCAATTAGGGTTTTTAACCAATCATGTGCATCCAATAGGTGTATTTGGTTCATTGGATGAACATTTAGGTTATTTTTGTCCTCCCTAGGCTTATTATTGTCCAATTAGGGTTGTTAAACAATCTTGTGCATCCAATAGGTGTGTTTGTGTCATTGGATTAACATTTGGGTCATTTTTGTCCTCCCTAGGTTTAATCTTTTCCAATTAGGGTTTTTAACCAATCTTGTGCATCCAATAGGTGTGCTTGTGTCATTGGATTATCATTTAGGGCATTTTCGTCCTCCCTTGGCTTATTCTTGTCCAATTAGGGTTTTTATGCAATCTTGTGCATCCAATAAGTTCATTTGTGTCATTGGATGAATATTTAGGTCATTTTCGTCCTCCCTAGGCTTAATCATATCCAATTAGGGTTTTTAACCAATCTTGTGCATCCAATAAGTTCATTTGTGTCATTGGATGAACATTTAGGTCATTTTCGTCCTCCCTAGGCTTATTCTTGTCCAATTAGGGTTTTTAACCAATCTTGTGCATCCAATAAGTTCATTTGTGTCATTGGATGAACATTTAGGTCATTTTCGTCCTCTCTAGGCTTATTCTTGTCCAATTAGGGTTTTTAACCAATCATGTGCATTCAATAGGTGTGTTTGTGTCATTGGATGAACATTTAGGTTATTTTTGTCCTCCCTAGGCTTATTCTTGACCAATTAGGGTATTTAAACAATCTTGTGCATCCAATAGGTGTCTTTGTGTCATTGGATTAACATTTAGGTCATTTTTGTCCTCCCTAGACTTATTCTTGTCCAATTAGTGTTTTTAACCAATCTTGTGCATCCAATAGGTGTGTTTGTGTCATTGGATTATCATTTAGGGCATTTTCGTCCTCCCTTGGCTTATTCTTGTCCAATTAGTGTTTTTAACCAATCTTGTGCATCCAATAGGTGTGTTTGTGTCATTGGATTAACATTTAGGTCATCTTCGTCCTCCCAAGGCTTATTCTTGTCCAATTAGGGTTTTTATCCAATCTTGTGCATCCAATAAGTTCATTTGTGTCATTGGATGAATATTTAGGTCATTTTCGTCCTCCCTAGGCTTAATCATGTCCAATTAGGGTTTTAACCAATCTTGTGCATCCAATAAGTTCATTTGTGTCATTGGATGAACATTTAGGTCATTTTCGTCCTCCCTAGGCTTATTCTTGTCCAATTAGG
The DNA here is from genome assembly GCA_037974775.1 of Cicer pinnatifidum. Lineage (NCBI taxonomy): Eukaryota > Viridiplantae > Streptophyta > Magnoliopsida > Fabales > Fabaceae > Cicer > Cicer pinnatifidum. The sequence goes on along the minus strand of JBBPBR010000004.1, from coordinate 24,637,838 downwards.
GTTTTTAAACAATCTTGTGCATCCAACAAGTTCTTTTGTATCATTGGATGTACGTTTAGGTCATTTTCGTCCTCCATAGGCTTATTCTTGTCCAATTAGGGTTTTTAACCAATCTTGTCCATCCAATAAGTTCATTTGTATCATTGGATGAACATTTAGGTCATTTTCGTCCTCCCTAGGCTTATTCTTGTCCAATTAGGGTTTTTAAACAATCATGTGCATCCAATAGGTGTATTTGTGTCATTGGATGAACATTTAGGTCATTTTCGTCCTCCCTATGCTTATTCTTGTCCAATTAGGGTTTTTAAACAATCTTGTGCATCCAATAAGTTCTTTTGTGTCATTGGATGTACATTTAGGTCATTTTCGTCCTCCTTAGGCTTATTCTTGTCCAAATAGGGTTTCTAACCAATCTTGTGCAACCAATAAGTTCATTTGTGTCATTGGATGAACATTTAGGTCATTTTTGTCATCCTTAGGCTTATTCTTGTCCAATTAGAATTTTTAACCAATCTTGTGCAACCAATAAGTTCATTTGTGTCATTGGATGAACATTTAGGTCATTTTCGTCCTCCCTAGGCTTATTCTTGTCCAATTAGGGTTTTTAAACAATCATGTGCCTCCAATAGGTGTTCACCCAATGACACAAATGAACTTATTGGATGCACAACATTTGATAAAAACCCTAATGGGACAAGAATTAGCCTAAGGAGGACGAAAATGACCTAAATGTTCATCCAATGACACAAACACACCTATTGGATGCACAAGATTGGTTAAAAACCCTAATTGGACAAGAAGATGCCTAAGGAAGACGAAAATGACCTAAATGTTCATCCAATGACACAAACACACCTATTGGATGCACATGATTGTTTAAAAACCCCAATTGGACAAGAATAAGCCTAGGGAGGATGAAAATGACCTAAATGTTCATCCAATGACACAAATTAACTTATTGGATGCACAAGATTGGTTAATAACCCTAATTGGACAAGAATAAGTCTTGGGAGGACGAAAATGCCCTAAATGTTCATCCAATTAACATTTAGGGCATTTTCGTCCTCCTTAAGCTTATTCTTGTCCAATTAGGGTTTTTAACCAATCTTGTGAAACCAATAAGTTCATTTGTGTCATTGGATGAACATTTAGGTCATTTTCGTCCTCCCTAGGCTTATTCTTGTCCAATTAGGGTTTTTAACCAATCTTGTGCATCCAATAAGTTCATTTTTTCATTGGATGAACATTTAGGTCATTTTCATCCTCCCTAGGCTTATTCTTGTCCAATTAGGGTTTTTAACCAATCATGTGCATCCAATAGGTGTATTTGTGTCATTGGATGAACATTTAGGTTATTTTTGTCCTCCCTAGGCTTATTATTGTCCAATTAGGGTTGTTAAACAATCTTGTGCATCCAATAGGTGTGTTTGTGTCATTGGATTAACATTTGGGTCATTTTTGTCCTCCCTAGGCTTAATCTTTTCCAATTAGGGTTTTTAACCAATCTTGTGCATCCAATAAGTTCATTTGTGTCATTGGATGAACATTTAGGTCATTTTCATCCTCCCTAGGCTTATTCTTGTCCAATTAGGGTTTTTAACCAATCATGTGCATCCAATAGGTGTATTTGTGTCATCGGATGAACATTTAGGTTATTTTTGTCCTCCCTAGGCTTACTATTGTCCAATTAGGGTTGTTAAACAATCTTGTGCATCCAATAGGTGTGTTTGTGTCATTGGATTAACATTTGGGTCATTTTTGTCCTCCCTAGGCTTAATCTTTTCCAATTAGGGTTTTTAACCAATCTTGTGCATCCAATAGGTGTGCTTGTGTCATTGGATTATCATTTAGGGCATTTTCGTCCTCCCTTGGCTTATTCTTGTCCAATTAGGGTTTTTATGCAATCTTGTGCATCCAATAAGTTCATTTGTGTCATTGGATGAATATTTAGGTCATTTTCGTCCTCCCTAGGCTTAATCATATCCAATTAGGGTTTTTAACCAATCTTGTGCATCCAATAAGTTCATTTGTGTCATTGGATGAACATTTAGGTCATTTTCGTCCTCCCTAGGCTTATTCTTGTCCAATTAGGGTTTTTAACCAATCTTGTGCATCGAATAAGTTCATTTGTGTCATTGGATGAACATTTAGGTCATTTTCGTCCTCCCTAGGCTTATTCTGGTCCAATTAGGGTTTTTAACCAATCATGTTCATCCAATAGGTGTGTTTGACTCATTGGATTAACATTTAGGTCATTTTTGTCCTCCCTAGACTTATTCTTGTCCAATTAGTGTTTTTAACCAATCTTGTGCATCCAATAGGTGTGTTTGTGTCATTGGATTATCATTTAGGGCATTTTCGTCCTCCCTTGGCTTATTCTTGTCCAATTAGTATTTTTAACCAATCTTGTGCATCCAATAGGTGTGTTTGTGTCATTGGATTAACATTTAGGTCATCTTCGTCCTCCCAAGGCTTATTATTGTCCAATTAGGGTTTTTGTCCAATCTTGTGCTTCCAATAAGTTCATTTGTGTCATTGGATGAATATTTAGGACATTTTCGTCCTCCCTAGGCTTAATCATGTCCAATTAGGGTTTTTAACCAATCTTGTGCATCCAATAGGTATCTTTGTGTCCTTGTATGAACAATTAGGTCATTTTCGTCGTCCCAAGGCTTATTCTTGTCCAATTAGGGTTTTTAACCAATTTTGTGCATCCAATAAGTTCATTTGTGTCATTGGATGAACATTTAGGCCATTTTCGTCCTCCCTAGGCTTAATCATGTCCAATTAGGGTTTTTAACCAATCTTGTGCATCCAATAGGTATGTTTGTGGCCATGGATGAAAAATTAGGTCATTTTCGTCTTCCCAAGGCTTATTCTTATCCAATTAGGGTTTTAACCAATCTTATGCATCCAATAAGTTCATTTGTGTCATTGGATGAACATTTAGGTCATTTTCGTCCTCCCTAGGCTTATTCTTGTCCAATTAGGGTTTTTAAACAATCTTGTGCATCCAATAGGTGTGTTTGTGTCATTGGATTTTCATTTAGGGCATTTTCGTCCTCCCTTGGCTTATTCTTGTCCAATTAGTGTTTTTAACCAATCTTGTGCATCCAATAGGTGTGTTTGTGTCATTGGATTAAAATTTAGGTCATTTTCGTCCTCCCTAGGCTTATTCTTGTCCAATTAGGGTTTTTAACAAATCATGTGCATCCAATAGGTGTATTTGTGTCATTGGATGAACATTTAGGTTATTTTTGTTCTCCCTAGGCTTATTCTTGTCCAATTAGGGTTTTTAAACAATCTTGTGCATCCAATAGGTGTGTTTGTGTCATTGGAATAACATTTGGGTCATTTTTGTCCTCCCTAGGCTTAATCTTGTCCAATTAGGGTTTTTAACCAATCTTGTGCATCCAATAGGTGTGTTTGTGTCATTGGATTATCATTTAGGGCATTTTCGTCCTCCCTTGGCTTATTCTTGTCCAATTAGTGTTGTTAACCAATCTTGTGCATCCAATAGGTGTGTTTGTGTCATTGGATTAACATTTAGGTCATCTTCGTCCTCCCAAGGCTTATTCTTGTTCAATTAGGGTTTTTATCCAATCTTGTGCATCCAATAAATTCATTTGTGTCATTGGATGAATATTTAGGTCATTTTCGTCCTCCCTAGGCTTAATCATGTCCAATTAGGGTTTTTAACCAATCTTGTGCATCCAATAAGTTCATTTGTGTCATTGGATGAACATTTAGGTCATTTTCGTCCTCCCTAGGCTTATTCTTGTCCAATTAGGGTTTTTAACCAATCTTGTGCATCCAATAAGTTCATTTGTGTCATTGGATGAACATTTAGGTCATTTTCGTCCTCCCTAGGCTTATTCTTGTCCAATTAGGGTTTTTAACCAATCTTGTGCATCCAATAAGTTCATTTGTGTCATTGGACGAACCTTTAGGTCATTTTCGTCCTCCCTAGGCTTATTCTTGTCCAATTAGGGTTTTAAGCAATCTTGTGCATCCAATAAGTTCATTTGTGTCATTGGATGAACATTTAGGTCATTTTCGTCCTCCCTAGGCTTATTCTTGTCCAATTAGGGTTTTTAACCAATCTTGTGCATCCAATAAGTTCATTTGTGTCATTGGATGAACATTTAGGTCATTTTCGTCCTCCCTAGGCTTATTCTTGTCCAATTAGGGTTTTTAACCAATCTTGTGCATCCAATAAGTTCATTTGTGTCATCGGTTGAACATTTAGGTCATTTTCGTCCTCCCTAGGCTTATTCTTGTCCAATTAGGGTTTTTAACCAACCTTGTGCATCCAATAAGTTCATTTGTGTCATTGGTGGAACATTTAGGTCATTTACGTCCTCCCTAGTCTTATTCTTGTCCAATTAGGGTTTTTATGCAATCTTGTGCATCAAATAGGTGTGTTTGTGTCATTGGACGAACATTTAGGTCATTTTCGTCCTCCATAGGCTTATTTTTGTCCAATTAGGGTTTTTAACCAATCTTGTGCATCCAATAAGTTCATTTGTGTCATTGGATGAACATTTAGGTCATTTTCGTCCTCCCTAGGCTTATTCTTGTCCAATTAGGGTTTTTAACCAATCTTGTGCATCCAATAAGTTCATTTGTGTCATTGGATAAACATTTAGGTCATTTTCGTCCTCCCTAGGCTTATTCTTGTCAAATTAGGGTTTTTAACCAATCTTGTGCATCGAAAAAGTTCATTTGTGTCATTGGATGAAAATTTAGGTCATTTTCGTCCTCCCTAGGCTTATTCTTGTCCAATTAGGGTTTTTAACCAATCTTGTGCATCCAATAAGTTCATTTGTGTCATTGGATGAACATTTAGGTCATTTTCGTCATCCCTAGTCTTATTCTTGTCCAATTAGGGTTTTAAGCAATCTTGTGCATCCAATAAGTTCATTTGTGTCATTGGATGAACATTTAGGTCATTTTCGTCCTCCCTAGTCTTATTCTTGTCCAATTAGGGTTTTTATGCAATCTTGTGCATCCAATAGGTGTGTTTGTGTCATTGGAGGAACATTATGTCATTTTCGTCCTCCCTAGTCTTATTCTTGTCCAATTAGGGTTTTTAACCAATCTTGTGCATCCAATAAGTTCATTTGTGTCATTGTATGAACATATAGGTCATTTACGTCCTCCCTAGGCTTATTCTTGTCCAATTAGGGTTTTTAACCAATCTTGTGCATCCAATAAGTTCATTTGTGTCATTGGATGAACATTTAGGTCATTTTCGTCCTCCCTAGGCTTATTCTTGTCCAATTAGAGTTTTTAACCAATCTTGTGCATCCAATAAGTTCATTTGTGTCATTGGATGAACATTTAGGTCATTTTAGTCCTCCCTAGTCTTATTCTTGTCCAATTAGGGTTTTTATGCAATCTTGTGCATCCAATAGGTGTGTTTGTGTCATTGGACGAACATTTAGGTCATTTTCGTCCTCCCTAGGCTTATTCTTGTCCAATTAGGGTTTTTAACCAATCTTGTGCATTCAATAGGTGTGTTTGTGTCATTGGATGAACATTTAGGTCATTTTCGTCCTCCCTAGGCTTATTCTTGTCCAATTAGGGTTTTTAACCAATCTTGTGCATCCAATAAGTTCATTTGTGTCATTGGATGAACATTTAGGTCATTTTCGTCCTCCCTAGGCTTATTCTTGTCCAATTAGGGTTTCTAGCCAATCTTGTGCATCCAATAGGTGTGTTTGTGTCATTGAATGAACATTTAGGTCATTTTCGTCCTCCCTAGTCTTATTCTTGTCCAATTAGGGTTTTAAGCAATCTTGTGCATCCAATAAGTTCATTTGTGTCATTGGATGAACATTTAGGTCATTTTCGTCCTCCCTAGGCTTATTTTTGTGCAATTATGGTTTTTAACCAGTCTTGTGCATCCAATAGGTGTGTTTGTGTCATTGGATTAACATTTAGGTCATTTTCGTCCTCCCTAGTCTTATTCTTGTCCAATTAGGGTTTCTAACCAATCTTGTGCATCCAATAGATGTATTTGTGTCATTGGATGAACATTTAGGTCATTTTCGTCCTCCCTAGGCTTATTCTTGTCCAATTAGGGTTTTTAACCAATCTTGTGCATCCAATAAGTTCATTTGTGTCATTGGATGAACATTTAGGTCATTTTCGTCCTCCCTATGATTATTCTTGTCCAATTAGGGTTTTTAACCAATCTTGTGCATCCAATAGGTGTGTTTGTGTCATTGGATGAACATTTAGGTCATTTTCGTCCTCCCTAGGCTTATTCTTGTCCAATTAGGGTTTTTAACCAATCATGTGCATCCAATAGGTGTATTTGTGTCATTGGATGAACATTTAGGTTATTTTTGTCCTCCCTAGGCTTATTCTTGTCCAATTAGGCTTTTTAAACAATCTTGTGCATCCAATAGGTGTGTTTGTGTCATTGGATTAACATTTGGGTCATTTTTGTCCTCCCTAGGCTTAATCTTGTCCAATTAGGGTTTTTAACCAATCTTGTGCATCCAATAGGTGTGTTTGTGTCATTGGATTATCATTTAGGGCATTTTCGTCCTCCCTTGGCTTATTCTTGTCCAATTAGTGTTTTTAACCAATCTTGTGCATCCAATAGGTGTGTTTGTGTCATTGGATTAACATTTAGGTTATCTTCGTCCTCCCAAGGCTTATTCTTGTCCAATTAGGGTTTTTATCCAATCTTGTGCATCCAATAAGTTCATTTGTGTCATTGGATGAATATTTAGGTCATTTTCGTCCTCCCTAGGCTTAATCATGTCCAATTAGGGTTTTTAACCAATCTTGTGCATCCAATAAGTTCATTTGTGTCATTGGATGAACATTTAGGTCATTTTCGTCCTCCCTAGGCTTATTCTTGTCCAATTAGGGTTTTTAACCAATCTTGTGCATCCAATAAGTTCATTTGTGTCATTGGATGAACATTTAGGTCATTTTCGTCCTCCATAGTCTTATTCTTGTCCAATTAGAGTTTTTATGCAATCTTGTGCATCCAATAGGTGTGTTTGTGTCATTGGACGAACATTTAGGTCATTTTCGTCCTCCCTAGGCTTATTCTTGTCCAATTAGGGTTTTAAGCAATCTTGTGCGTCCAATATGTGTGTTTGTGTAATTGGATGAACATTTAGGTAATTTTCGTCCTCCCTATGCTTATTCTTGTCCAATTAGGGTTTTTTAACCAATCTTGTGTATACAATAAGTTCATTTGTGTCATTGGATGAACATTTAGGTCATTTTCGTCCTCCCTAGTCTTATTCTTGTCCAATTAGGGTTTTTATGCAATCTTGTGTATCCAATAGGTGTGTTTGTGTCATTGGAGGAACATTTAGGTCATTTTCGTCCTCCCTAGTCTTATTCTTGTCCAATTAGGGATTTTATGCAATCTTGTGCATCCAATAGGTGTGTTTGTGTCATTGGACGAACATTTAGGTCATTTTCGTCCTCCCTAACCTTATTCTTGTCCAATTAGGGTTTTTAACCAATCTTGTGCATCCAATAAGTTCATTTGTGTCATTGGATGAACATTTTGGTCATTTTTGTCCTCCCTAGGCTTATTCTTGTGCAATTAGGGTTTTTAACCAATCTTGTGCATCCAATAAGTTCATTTGTGTCATTGGATGAACATTTAGGTCATTTTCGTCCTCCCTAGGCTTATTCTTGTCCAATTAGGGTTTTTAACCAATCTTGTGCATCCAATAAGTTCATTTGTGTCATTGGATGAACATTTAGGTCATTTTCGTCCTCCCTAGTCTTATTCTTGTCCAATTAGGGTTTTTATGCAATCTTGTGCATCCAATAGGTGTGTTTGTGTCATTGGAGGAACATTTAGGTCATTTTCGTCCTCCCTAGTCTTATTCTTGTCCAATTAGGGTTTAGATGCAATCTTGTGCATCCAATATGTGTGTTTGTGTCATTGGACGAACATTTAGGTCATTTTCATCCTCCCTAGACTTATTCTCGTCCAATTAGGGTTTTTAACCAATCTTGTGCATCCAATAAGTTCATTTGTCTCATTGGATGAACATTTAGGTCATTTTCGTCCTCCCTAGTCTTATTCTTGTCCAATTAGGGTTTTTATGCAATCTTGTGCATCCAATAGGTGTGTTTGTGTCATTGGAGGAACATTTAGGTCATTTTCATCCTCCCTAGTCTTATTCTTGTCCAATTAGGGATTTTATGCAATCTTGTGCATCCAATAGGTGTGTTTGTGTCACTGGACGAACATTTAGGTCATTTTCGTCCTCCCTAGGCTTATTCTTGTCCAATTAGGGTTTTTAACCAATCTTGTGCATCCAATAAGTTCATTTGTGTCATAGGAGGCACATTTAGGTCATTTTCGTCCTCCCTAGGCTTATTCTTGTCCAATTAGGGTTTTTAACCAATCTTGTGCATCCAATAAGTTCATTTGTGTCATTGGATGAACATTTAGGTCATTTTCGTCCTCCCTAGGCTTATTCTTGTCCAATTAGGGTTTTTAACCAATCTTGTGCATCCAATAAGTTCATTTGTGTCATTGGATGAACATTTAGGTCATTTTCGTCCTCCCTAGGCTTATTCTTGTCCAATTAGGGTTTTTAAACAATCTTGTGCATCCAATAGGTGTGTTTGTGTCATTGGATTATCATTTAGGGCATTTTCGTCCTCCCTTGGCTTATTCTTGTCCAATTAGTGTTTTTAACCAATCTTGTGCATCCAATAGGTGTGTTTGTGTCATTGGATTAACATTTAGGTCATCTTCGTCCTCCCAAGGCTTATTCTTGTCCAATTAGGGTTTTTATCCAATCTTGTGCATCCAATAAGTTCATTTGTGTCATTGGATAAATATTTAGGTCATTTTCGTCCTCCCTTGGCTTAATCATGTCCAATTAGGGTTTTTAACCAATCTTGTGCATCCAATAAGTTCATTTGTGTAATTGGATGAACATTTAGGTCATTTTCGTCCTCCCTTGGCTTATTCTTGTCCAATTAGGGTTTTTAACCAATCTTGTGCATCCCATAAGTTCATTTGTGTCATTGGATGAACATTTAGGTCATTTTCGTCCTCCCTAGGCTTATTCTTGTCCAATTAGGGTTTTTAAACAATCTTGTGCATCCAATAGGTGTGTTTGTGTCATTGAATTAACATTTAGGTCATCTTCGTCCTCCCAAGGCTTATTCTTGTCCAATTAGGGTTTTTATCCAATCTTGTGCTTCCAATAAGTTCATTTGTGTCATTGGATGAATATTTAGGACATTTTCGTCCTCCCTAGGCTTAATCATGTCCAATTAGGGTTTTTAACCAATCTTGTGCATCCAATAGGTATCTTTGTGTCCTTGTATGAACAATTAGGTCATTTTCGTCGTCCCAAGGCTTATTCTTGTCCAATTAGGGTTTTTAACCAATTTTGTGCATCCAATAAGTTCATTTGTGTCATTGGATGAACATTTAGGTCATTTTCGTCCTCCCTAGGCTTAATCATGTCCAATTAGGGTTTTTAACCAATCTTGTGCATCCAATAGGTATGTTTGTGGCCATGGATGAAAAATTAGGTCATTTTCGTCTTCCCAAGGCTTATTCTTATCCAATTAGGGTTTTAACCAATCTTGTGCATCCAATAGGTGTGTTTGTGTCATTGGATGAACATTTAGGTCATTTTCGTCCTCCCTAGGCTTATTCTTGTCCAATTAGGGTTTTTAAACAATCTTGTGCATCCAATAGGTGTGTTTGTGTCATTGGATGAACATTTAGGTCATTTTCGTCCTCCCTAGTCTTATTCTTGTCCAATTAGGGTTTTAAGCAATCTTGTGCATCCAATAAGTTCATTTGTGTCATTGGATGAATATTTAGGTCATTTTCGTCCTCCCTAGGCTTATTCTTGTCCAATTAGGGTTTCTATCCAATCTTGTGCATCCAATAGGTGTGTTTGTGTCATTGGATGAACATTTAGGTCATTTTCGTCCTCCCTATGCTTATTCTTGTCCAATTAGGGTTTTTAACCAATCTTGTGCATCCAATAGGTGTGTTTGTGTCATTGGATGAACATTTAGGTCATTTTCGTCCTCCCTAGGCATATTCTTGTCAAATTAGGGTTTCTAACCAATCTTGTGCATCAAATAAGTTCATTTGTGTCATTGGATTAACATTTACGTCATTTTCGTCCTCCATAGGCTTATTCTTGTCCAATTATGGTTTCTAACCAATCTTGGGCATCCAATAGGTGTGTTTGTGTCATTGGATTAACAATTAGGTCATTTTCGTCCTCCCTAGGCTTATTCTTGTCCAATTAGGGTTTTTAACCAATCTTGTGCATCCAATAAGTTCATTTGTGTCATTGGATGAACATTTAGGTCATTTTCGTCCTCCCTAGGCTTATTCTTGTCCAATTAGGGTTTTTAACCAATCTTGTGCATCCAATAAGTTCATTTGTGTCATTGGATTAACATTTAGGTCATTTTCGTCCTCCCTAGTCTTATTCTTGTCCAATTAGGGTCTTAAGCAATCTTGTGCATCCAATAAGTTCATTTGTGTCATTGGATGAACATTTAGGTCATTTTCGTCCTCCCTAGGATTATTCTTGTCCAATTAAGGTTTTTAACCAATCATCTACATCCAATAAGTTCATTTGTGTCATTGGATGAACATTTAGGTCATTTTCGTCCTCCCTAGGCTTATTCTTGTCCAATTAGGGTTTTTAACCAATCTTGTGCATCCAATAAGTTCATTTGTGTCATTGGATGAACATTTAGGTCATTTTCGTCCTCCCTAGGCTTATTCTTGTCCAATTAAGGTTTTTAACCAATCTTGCGCATCCAATAAGTTCATTTGTGTCATTGGATGAACATTTAGGTCATTTTCGTCCTCCCTAGTCTTATTCTTGTCCAATTAGGGTTTTAAGCAATCTTGTGCATCCAATATGTGTGTTTGTGTCATTGGATGAACATTTAGGTCATTTTCGTCCTCCCTATGCTTATTCTTGTCCAATTAGGGTTTTTAACCAATCTTGTGCATCCAATAAGTTCATTTGTGTCATTGGATGAACATTTAGGTCATTTTTGTCCTCCTTGTGCTTATTCTTGTCCAATTAGGGTTTTTATGCAATCTTGTGCATCCAATAGGTGTGTTTGTGTCATTGGACGAACATTTAGGTCATTTTCGTCCTCCCTAGGCTTATTCTTGTCCAATTAGGGTTTTTAACCAATCTTGTGCATCCAATAAGTTCATTTGTGTCATTGGATGAACATTTAGGTCATTTTCGTCCTCCCTAGGCTTATTCTTGTCCAATTAGGATTTTTAACCAACCTTGTGCATCCAATAATTTCATTTGTGTCATTGGTGGAACATTTAGGTCATTTACGTCCTCCCTAGTCTTATTCTTGTCCAATTAGGGTTTTTATGCAATCTTGTGCATCCAATAGGTGTGTTTGTGTCATTGGAGGAACATTTAGGTCATTTTCGTCCTCCCTAGTCTTATTCTTGTCGAATTAGGGTTTTTATACAATCTTGTGCATCCAATAGGTGTATTTGTGTCATTGGAGAAACATTTAGGTCATTTTCGTCCTCCCTAGTCTTATTCTTGTCCAATTAGGGTTTTTTTTGCAATCTTGTGCATCCAATAGGTGTGTTTGTGTCATTGGACGAACATTTAGGTCATTTTCGTCCTCCCTAGGCTTATTCTTGTCCAATTAGGGTTTTTAACCAATCTTGTGCATCCAATAAGTTCATTTGTGTCATTGGATGAACATTTAGGTCATTTTCGTCCTCCCTAGGCTTATTCTTGTCCAATTATAGTTTTTAACCAATCTTGTGCATCCAATAAGTTCATTTGTGTCATTGGATGAACATTTAGGTCATTTTCATCCTCCCTAGGCTTATTCTTGTCCAATTAGGGTTTTCAACCAATCTTGTGCATCCAATAAGTTCATTTGTGTCATTGGATGAACATTTAGGTCATTTTCGTCCTCCCTAGGCTTATTCTTGTCCAATTAGGGTTTTTAACCAATCTTGTGCATCCAATAAGTTCATTTGTGTCATTGGATGAACATTTAGGTCATTTTCTTCCTCCCTAGGCTTATTCTTGTCCAATTAGGGTTTTTAACCAATCTTGTGCATCCAATAGGTGTGTTTGTGTCATTGGACGAACATTTAGGTCATTTTCGTCCTCCCTAGGCTAATTCTTGTCCAATTAGGGTTTTTAACCAATCTTGTGCATCCAATAAGTTCATTTGTGTCATTGGATGAACATTTAGGTCATTTTCGTCCTCCCTAGGCTTATTCTTGTCCAATTAGGGTTTTTAACCAATCTTGTGCATCCAATAAGTTCATTTGTGTCATTGGATGAACATTTAGGTCATTTTCGTCCTCCCTAGGCTTATTCTTGTCCAATTAGGGTTTTTAACCAATCTTGTGCATCCAATAAGTTCATTTGTGTCATTGGACGAACATTTAGGTCATTTTTGTCCTCCCTATGCTTATTCTTGTCCAATTAGGGTTTTTATGCAATCTTGTGCATCCAATAGGTGTGTTTGTGTCATTGGACGAACATTTAGTTCATTTTTGTCCTCCCTAGTCTTATTCTTGTCCAATTAGGGTTTTTATGCAATCTAGTGCATCCAGTAGGTGTGTTTGTGTCATTGGAAGAACATTTAGGTCATTTTCGTCCTCCCTAGGCTTATTCTTGTCCAATTAGGGTTTTTAACCAATCTTGTGCATCCAATAAGTTCATTTGTGTCATTGGATGAACATTTAGGTCATTTTCGTCCTCCCTAGGCTTATTCTTGTCCAATTAGGGTTTTTAAACAATCTTGTGCATCCAACAGGTGTGTTTGTGTCATTGATTTATCATTTAGGGCATTTTCGTCCTCCCTTGGCTTATTCTTGTCCAATTAGTGTTTTTAACCAATCTTGTGCTTCCAATACGTGTGTTTGTGTCATTGGATTAACATTTAGGTCATTTTCGTCCTCCCTAGGCTTATTCTTGACCAATTAGGGTTTTTAACCAATCATGTGCATCCAATAGGTGTATTTGTGTCATTGGATGAACCTTTAGGTTATTTTTGTCCTCCCTAGGCTTATTCTTGTCCAATTAGGCTTTTTAAACAATCTTTTGCATCCAATAGGTGTGTTTGTGTCATTGGATTATCATTTAGGGCATTTTCGTCCTCCCTTGGCTTATTCTTGTACAATTAGTGTTTTTAACCAATCTTGTGCATCCAATAGGTGTGTTTGTGTCATTGGATTAACATTTAGGTCATCTTCGTCCTCCCAAGGCTTATTCTTGTCCAATTAGGGTTTTTATCCAATCTTGTGCATCCAATAAGTTCATTTGTGTCATTGGATGAATATTTAGGTCATTTTCGTCCTCCCTAGGCTTAATCATGTCCAATTAGGGTTTTTAACCAATCTTGTGCATCCAATAAGTTCATTTGTGTCATTGGATGAACATTTAGGTCATTTTTGTCCTCCCTAGGCTTATTCTTGTCCAATTAGGGTTTTTAAACAATCTTGTGCATCCAATAGGTGTGTTTGGGTCATTGGATTAACATTTATGTCATTTTTATCCTCCCTAGGCTTATTCTTGTCCAATTAGTGTTTTTAACCAATCTGGTGCATCCAATAGGTGTGTTTGTGTCATTGGATTATCATTTAGGGCATTTTCGTCCTCCCTTGGCTTATTCTTGTCCAATTAGTGTTTTTAACGAATCTTGTGCATCCAATAGGTGTGTTTGTGTCATTGGATTAACATTTAGGTCATCTTCGTCCTCCCAAGGCTTATTCTTGTCCAATTAGGGTTTTTATCCAATCTTGTGCTTCCAATAAGTTTATTTGTGTCATTGGATGAATATTTAGGTCATTTTCGTCCTCCCTAGGCTTAATCATGTCCAATTAGGGTTTTTAACCAATCTTGTGCATCCAATAAGTTCATTTGTGTCATTGGATGAACATTTAGGTCATTTTCGTCCTCCCTAGGCTTATTCTTGTCCAATTAGGGTTTTTAACCAATCTTGTGCATCCAATAAGTTCATTTGTGTCATTGGATGAACATTTAGGTCATTTTCGTCCTCCCTAGGCTTATTCTTGTCCAATTACGGTTTTTAAACAATCTTGTGCATCCAATAGGTGTGTTTGTGTCATTGGATTATCATTTAGGGCATTTTCGTCCTCCCTTGGCTTATTCTTGTCCAATTAGTGTTTTTAACCAATCTTGTGCATCCAATAGGTGTGTTTGTGTCATTGGATTAACATTTAGGTCATTTTCGTCCTCCCTAGGCTTATTCTTGTCCAATTAGGGTTTTTAACAAATCATGTGCATCCAATAGGTGTATTTGTGTCATTGGATGAACATTTAGGTTATCTTTGTTCTCCCTAGGCTTATTCTTGTCCAATTAGGGTTTTTAAACAATCTTGTGCATCCAATAGGTGTGTTTGTGTCATTGGATTAACATTTGGGTCATTTTTGTCCTCCCTAGGCTTAATCTTGTCCAATTAGGGTTTTTAACCAATCTTGTGCATCCAATAGGTGTGTTTGTGTCATTGGATTATCATTTAGGGCATTTTCGTCCTCCCTTGGCTTATTCTTGTCCAATTAGTGTTTTTAACCAATCTTGTGCATCCAATAGGTGTGTTTGTGTCATTGGATTAACATTTAGGTCATCTTCGTCCTCCCAAGGCTTATTCTTGTTCAATTAGGGTTTTTATCCAATCTTGTGCATCCAATAAATTCATTTGTGTCATTGGATGACTATTTAGGTCATTTTCGTCCTCCCTAGGCTTAATCATGTCCAATTAGGGTTTTTAACCAATCTTGTGCATCCAATAAGTTCATTTGTGTCATTGGATGAACATTTAGGTCATTTTCGTCCTCCCTAGGCTTATTCTTGTCCAATTAGGGTTTTTAACCAATCATGTGCATCCAATAGGTGTATTTGTGTCATTGGATGAACATTTAGGTTATTTTTGTCCTCCCGAGGCTTATTCTTGTCCAATTAGGGTTATTAAACAATCTTGTGCATCCAATAGGTGTGTTTGTGTCATTTGATTAACATTTAGGTCATTTTGGTCCTCCCTAGGCTTATTCTTGTCCAATTAGTGTTTTTAACCAATCTTGGGCATCCAATAGGTGTGTTTGTGTCATTGGATTATCATTTAGGGCATTTTCGTCCTCCCTTGGCTTATTCTTGTCCAATTAGTGTTTTTAACCAATCTTGTGCATCCAATAGGTGTGTTTGTGTCATTGGATGAACATTTAGGTCATTTTCGTCCTCCCTAGGCTTATTCTTGTCCAATTAGGGTTTTTAACCAATCTTGTGCATCCAATAAGTTCATTTGTGTCATTGGATGAACATTTAGGTCATTTTCGTCCTCCCTAGGCTTATTTTTGTCTAATTAGGTTTTTTAACCAATCTTGTGCATCCAATAGGTGTATTTGTGTCATTGGATGAACATTTAGGTCATTTTCGTCCTCCCTAGGCATATTCTTGTCCAATTAGGGATTTTAACCAATCTTGTGCATCCAATAGGTGTATTTGTGTCATTGGATGAACATTTAGGTCATTTTCGTCCTCCCTAGGCTTATTCTTGTCCAATTAGGGTTTTTAACCAATCTTGTGCATCCAATAAGTTCATTTGTGTCATTGGATGAACATTTAGGTCATTTTCGTCCTCCCTAGGCTTATTCTTGTCGAATTAGGGTTTTTAACCAATCTTGTGCATCCAATAGGTGTGTTTGTGTCATTGGATGAACATTTAGGTCATTTTCGTCCTACCTAGGCTTATTCTTGTCCAATTAAGGTTTCTAACCAATCTTGTGCATCCAATAGGAGTATTTGTGTCATTGGATGAACATTTAGGTCATTTTCGTCTTCCCTAGGCCTATTCTTGTCCAATTAGTTTTTTTAAGCAATCTTGTGCATCCAATAAGTTCATTTGTGTCATTGGATGAACATTTAGGTCATTTTCGTCCTCCCTGGGCTTATTCTTGTCCAATTAGGGTTTTTAACCAATCTTGTGAATCCAATAGGTGTGTTTGTGTCATTGGATGAACATTTAGGTCATTTTCGTCCTCCCTAGGCTTATTCTTGTCCAATTAGGATTTTTAACCAATCTTGTGCATCCAATAAGTTCATTTGTGTCATTGGATGAACATTTAGGTCATTTTCCTCGTCCCTAGAATTATTCTTGTCCAATTAGGGTTTCTAACCAATTTTGTGCATGCAATAAGTTCGTTTGTGTCATTGGATGAACATTTAGGTCATTTTCGTCCTCCCTAGGCTTATTCTTGTCCAATTAGGGTTTTTAACCAATCTTGTGCATCCAATAGGTGTGTTTGTGTCATTGGATGAACATTTAGGTCATTTTCGTCCTCCCTAGGCTTATTCTTGGCCAATTAGGGTTTCTAACCAATCTTTTGCATCCAATAGGTGTATTTGTGTCATTGGATGAACATTTAGGTCATTTTCGTCCTCCCTAGGCTTATTCTTGTCCAATTAGGGTTTTTAACCAATCTTGTGCATCCAATAGGTGTGTTTGTGTCATTGGATGAACATTTAGGTCATTTTCGTCCTCCCTAGGCTTATTCTTGTCCAATTAGGGTTTTTAACCAATCTTGTGCATCCAATAAGTTCATTTGTGTCATTGGATGAACATTTAGGTCATTTTCGTCCTCCCAAGACTTATTCTTGTCCAATTAGGGTTTTTAACCAATCTTGTGCATCCAATAAGTTCATTTGTGTCATTTGATGAACATTTAGGTCATTTTCGTCCACCCAAGGCTTATTCTTGTCCAATTAGGGTTTTTAAGCAATCTTGTGCATCCAATAAGTTCGTTTGTGTCATTGGATGAACATTTAGGTCATTTTCGTCCTCCCTAGGCTTAATCTTGTCCAATTAGGGTTTTTAAGCAATCTTGTGCATCCAATCAGTCATTGGATGAACATTTAGGTCATTTTCGTCCTCCCTAGGCTTATTCTTGTCCAATTAGGGTTTTTAAGCAATCTTGTGCATCAAATAAGTTCATTTGTGTCATTGGATGAACATTTAGGTCATTTTCGTCCACCCTAGGCTTATTCTTGTCCAATTAGGGTTTTTAACCAATCTTGTGCATCCAATAAGTTCATTTGTGTCATTGGATGAACATTTAGGTCATTTTCTTCCTCCCAAGGCTTATTCTTGTCCAATTAGGGTTTTTAACCAATCTTGTGCATCCAATAGGTGTGTTTGTGTCATTGGATGAACATTTAGGTCATTTTCGTTCTCCCTTGGCTTATTCTTGTCCAATTAGGGTTTTTAACCAATCTTGTGCATCCAATAAGTTCATTTGTGTCATTGGATGAACATTTAGGTCATTTTCGTCCTCCCTAGGCTTATTCTTGTCCAATTAGGGTTTTTAAGCAATCTTGTGCATCCAATAAGTTCATTTGTGTCATTGAATGAACATTTAGGTCATTTTCGTCCTCCCTAGGCTTATTCTTGTTCAATTAGGGTTTCTAACCAATCTTGTGCATCCAATAGGTGTGTTTGTGTCATTGGATGAACATTTTGGTCATTTTCGTCCTCCCTAGTCTTATTCTTGTCCAATTAGGGTTTTAAGCAATCTTGTGCATCCAATAAGTTCATTTGTGTCATTTGATGAACATTTAGGTTATTTTCGTCCTCCCTAGGCTTAGTTTTGTGCAATTAGGGTTTTTAACCATTCTGGTGCATCCAATAGGTCTGTTTGTGTCATTAGATGAACATTTAGGTCATTTTCATCCTCCCTAGGCTTATTGTTGTCCAATTAGGGTTTTTAACCAATCTTTTGCATCCAATAGGTGTGTTTGTGTCATTGGATGAACATTTAGGTCATTTTCGTCCTCCCTAGTCTTATTCTTGTCCAATTAGGGTTTTAAGCAATCTTGTGCATCCAATAAGTTCATTTGTGTCATTGGATTAAGATTTAAGTCATTTTCGTCCAACCTAGGCTTATTCTTGTTCAATTTGGGTTTCTAACCAATCTTGTGCATCCAATAGGTGTGTTTGTGTCATTGGATGAACATCTAGGTCATTTTCGTCCTCCCTAGTCTTATTCTTGTCCAATTAGGGATTTAAGCAATCTTGTGCATCCAATAAGTTCATTTGTGTCATTGGATGAACATTTAGGTCATTTTCGTCCTCCCTAGGCTTAGTCTTGTCCAATTAGGTTTTTAAGCAATCTTGCGCATCCAATAAGTTCATTTGTGTCATTGGAGGAACATTTAGGTCGTTTTCGTCCTCCTTAGGCTTATTCTTGTCCAACTAGGGTTTCTAACCAATCTCGTGCATCCAATAGGTGTATTTGTGTCAATGGATGAACATTTAGGTCATTTTCGTCCTCCCTAGGCTTATTCTGGTCCAATTAGGGTTTTTAAGCAATCTTGTGCATCCAATAAGTTCATTTGTGTCATTGGATGAACATTTAGGTCATTTTCGTCCTCCCTAGGCTTATTCTTGTCCAATTAGGGTTTTTAACCAATCTTGTGCATCCAATAAGTTCATTTGTGTCATTGGATGAACATTTTGGTCATTTTCGTCCTCCCTATGCTTATTCTTGTCCAATTAGGGTTTTTAACCAATCTTGTGCATCCAATAAGTTCATTTGTGTCATTGGATGAACATTTAGGTCATTTTCGTCCTCCCTAGGCTTATTCTTCTCCAATTAGGGTTTTAACCAATCATGTGCATCCAATAAGTTCATTTGTGTCATTGGATGAACATTTAGGTCATTTTCGTCCTCCCTAGGCTTATTCTTGTCCAATTAGGGTTTTTAACCAATCTTGTGCATCCAATAAGTTCATTTGTGTCATTGGATGAACATTTAGGTCATTTTCGTCCTCCCTAGGCTTATTCTTTTCCAATTAGGGTTTTTTACCAACCTTGTGCATCCAATAAGTTCATTTGTGTCATTGGTGGAACATTTAGGTCATTTACGTCCTCCCTAGTCTTATTCTTGTCCAATTAGGGTTTTTATGCAATCTTGTGCATCCAATAGGTGTGTTTGTGTCATTGGACGAACATTTAGGTCATTTTCGTCCTCCCTAGGCTTATTCTTGTCCAGTTAGGGTTTTTAACCAATCTTGTGCATCCAATAAGTTCATTTGTGTCATTGGATGAACATTTATGTCATTTTTGTCCTCCCTAGGCTTATTCTTGTCCAATTAGGGTTTTTAACCAATCTTGTGCATCCAATAAGTTCATTTGTGTCATTGGATGAACATTTAGGTCATTTTCGTCCTCCCTAGGCTTATTCTTGTCCAATTAGGGTTTTTAACCAACCTTGTGCGTCCAATAAGTTCATTTGTGTCTTTGGTGGAACATTTAGGTCATTTACGTCCTCCCTAGTCTTATTCTTGTCCAATTAGGGTTTTTATGCAATCTTGTGCATCCAATAGGTGTGTTTGTGTCATTGGACGAACATTTAGGTCATTTTCGTCCTCCCTAGGCTTATTCTTGTCCAATTAGGGTTTTTAACCAATCTTGTGCATCCAATAAGTTCATTTGTGTCATTGGATGAACATTTAGGTCATTTTCGTCCTCCCTAGGCTTATTGTTGTCCAATTACGGTTTTTAACCAATCTTGTGCATCCAATAAGTTCATTTGTGTCATTGGTGTTGGTACCAGTAACCTCTGTTAAATGAAAATTATGCGGAAGATTACCTATTTTTAGAGATATGCGCAGCAGTTTAACAAATCGTACATTTATTAAACATAACATCAAATAAGGTCCCAAAACTACAAAACAAATGAATGCACAAAGTATATGGATCAAAGAATATATTGAGAGATGCACCAGTTACGTTTATTATTCAAGATATTGATTCACTTACAATCATGCTGGAAACAGTCTTTCATGTAATATCAAAATATGCAGAAAGATATTCAAGTACTCAATCAATATCAAACAAATACACAATGCAGAAATTAAAAAGAGATAAGGGTAAGAAAGATTGTACGCAGTGATTTATACTGGTTCAGCCGTTGTTGAACGACCTACGTCCAGTCCCAAGATCAAATCCAATCTTGGCCTTTCCAATAGAATATCTCAGAATCCGTTTACAGATGTTCTAGCTCCTCGCCTATCAATCTAAAACGATTCTTTCTATTCTATTCTTATCTCCCTGAATCCCAGAGTTTATCTCCCATAAACTCTTCCAAGATTACAGTCAAGTTTCTTCTTGATGAGACCTCTCAATCACAGAAGATAACTACCAGTTAAGACTGGATTTCTCAATGTTATTTGTTTTAAGAATTTGTTTACAGATGTATCTAATCAGAAATTACACAGAAATTTCTTCAGCAGTCTTCTTCTCAAAAGTTGTTTCTCCAGCAATCTTTCTCAGTTCTTGTGGATCATGAAAGATGAATCTTCATAACTGAAAAAGTAATGTTCAAAGTTATTTCACAGTGAGAAACAAAGATATCAGAAAGTTATGTGTACGTTGTTGTATATTTTAAGAAGAGACTGAAAAACAGTTTATATAGTTTCAGGAAAAACAACATATGCATCGATTTATCCAATCGATTCATTAAAGTCATAATGCTGGTTAATCGATTTCCTCAATCGATTTCGCGAGTCTTGTTTTTCTTGAATCTTGAAACTGTACATACTAATCGATTTGCTCAATCGATTATTTTAAGTAGTTCTTCAAACTTTGATGACAGTATATGATTAAATCGATTTGCAGAATCGACTTGATGTGTTTTGTTCAAACAACGAGATCAAAACCATCGATGTGCTTAATCGATTTAACCATTCAGTCATCTCTGTTTATAAAACTTTTATGTCAATCGATTGTGCCAATCGATTGTGGATCTTAAGTCTGAAGAACTTTTCATCAGTTGGGTTATTCAATCGATTTACCAAGTCGATTGATACCAACTTTTATTACACAGATGTATATAAACAGATTGTAGTAATCGATTGTGTATGTTCCAGGCCTGAGTTATTTTGAGACTTGTTTTAGTGAATCGATTGGCCTAATCGATTTAGTAAACAGGTTTGGCTCTGGGACATTACCAATCGATTGTTTCAATCGGTGTAGACAAAAACCACAATTAAAGAAGTGATTATTTCAATCGATTTGCCAAATCGATTGCCTGCAAAACGTGCTACTGACTTGCACATTTTAAATTCAGTAAGCATGTCAATCGATTTGTCCAATCGATTTAAACAATCAGTTTAGTCTTGGTGATTCACTCAATCGATGTGCCTAATCGATTTGTGGCAAACTGGCTCTCTGACTTGTACAATTTATTTTCCAATATGTGTACCAATCGATTTGGAGAATCGATTGATAGCCCTTTTGTTTTCTTTAAGGATGTACAAATCGATTGTGCTACTCGATTGGGTAACACCAAACTTTGTAAACTTATTCAACCCTGTTATGGAATCGATTGTGCTAATCGATGTGCTCATGGATCTTCAAGATTTTGTTGATTCCTTGAGTTCCAAGCAATTGTTTCGAGTATGTAGGATTGAATTTGTTGTTCCTGAAATTTTTCTCAGTTGACAATGTTAGATGTATTTCAAATTGGATGCTTGTCAATAACATCAAAAACGAACATATGTCTAACATCTTGTGCATCCAATAAGTTCATTTGTGTCATTGGATGAACATTTTGGTCATTTTCGTCCTCCTTAGGCTTATTCTTGTCCAATTAGGGTTTTTAACCAATCTTGTGCATCCAATAAGTTCATTTGTGTCATTGGATGAACATTTAGGTCATTTTCGTCCTCCCTAGGCTTATTCTTGTCCAATTAGGGTTTTTAACCAATCTTGTGCATCCAATAAGTTCATTTGTGTCATTGGATGAACATTTAGGTCATTTTCGTCCTCCCTAGGCTTATTCTTGTCCAATTAGGGTTTTCAACCAATCTTGTGCATCCAATAAGATCATTTGTGTCATTGGATGAACATTTAGGTCATTTTCGTCCTCCCTAGGCTTACTCTTGTCCATTTTGGATTTTTAACCAATCTTGTGCATCCAATAACTTCATTTGTGTCATTGGATGAACATTTAGGTCATTTTCGTCCTCCTTAGTCTTATTCTTGTCCAATTAGGGTTTTTATGCAATCTTGTGCATCCAATAGGCGTGTTTGTGTCATTGGAGGAACATTTAGGTCATTTTCGTCCTCCCTAGGCTTGTTCTTGTCCAATTAGGGTTTTTAACCAACCTTGTGCATCCAATAAGTTCATTTGTGTCATTGGTTGAACATTTAGGTCATTTTCGTCCTCCCTAGGCTTATTCTTGTCCAATTAGGGTTTTTAACCAACCTTGGGCATCCAATAAGTTCATTTGTGTCATTGGTGGAACATTTAGGTCATTTACGTCCCCCCCTAGTCTTATTCTTGTTCAATTAGGGATTTTATGCAATCTTGTGCATCCAATAGGTGTGTTTGTGTCATTGGACGAACATTTAGGTCCTTTTCGTCCTCCCTAGGCTTATTTTTGTCCAATTATGGTTTTTAACCAATCTTGTGCATCCAATAAGTTCATTTGTGTCATTGGATGAACATTTAGGTCATTTTCGTCCTCCCTAGGCTTATTCTTGTCCAATTAGGGTTTTTAACCAATCTTGTGCATCCAATAAGTTCATTTGTGTCATTGGATGAACATTTAGGTCATTTTCGTCCTCCCTAGGCTTATTCTTGTCCAATTAGGGTTTTTAACCAATCTTGTGCATCCAATAAGTTCATTTGTGTCATTGGATGAACATTTAGGTCATTTTCGTCCTCCCTAGGCTTATTCTTGTCCAATTAGGGTTTTTAAACAATCTTGTGCATCCAATAGGTGTGTTTGTGTCATTGGATTATCATTTAGGGCATTTTCGTCCTCCCTTGGCTTATTCTTGTCAAATTAGTGTTTTTAACCAATCTTGTGCTTCCAATACGTGTGTTTGTGTCATTGGATTAACATTTAGGTCATTTTCGTCCTCCCTAGGCTTATTCTTGACCAATTAGGGTTTTTAACCAATCATGTGCATCCAATAGGTGTATTTGTGTCATTGGATGAACCTTTAGGTTATTTTTGTCCTCCCTAGGCTTATTCTTGTCCAATTAGGCTTTTTAAACAATCTTGTGCATCCAATAGGTGTGTTTGTGTCATTGGATTAACATTTGGGTCATTTTTGTCCTCCCTAGGATTAATCTTGTCCAATTAGGGTTTTTAACCAATCTTGTGCATCCAATAGGTGTGTTTGTGTCATTGGATTATCATTTAGGGCATTTTCGTCCTCCCTTGGCTTATTCTTGTACAATTAGTGTTTTTAACCAATCTTGTGCATCCAATAGGTGTGTTTGTGTCATTGGATTAACATTTAGGTCATCTTCGTCCTCCCAAGGCTTATTCTTGTCCAATTAGGGTTTTTATCCAATCTTGTGCATCCAATAAGTTCATTTGTGTCATTGGATGAATATTTAGGTCATTTTCGTCCTCCCTAGGCTTAATCATGTCCAATTAGGGTTTTTAACCAATCTTGTGCATCCAATAAGTTCATTTGTGTCATTGGATGAACATTTAGGTCATTTTTGTCCTCCCTAGGCTTATTCTTGTCCAATTAGGGTTTTTAAACAATCTTGTGCATCCAATAGGTGTGTTTGGGTCATTGGATTAACATTTATGTCATTTTTGTCCTCCCTAGGCTTATTCTTGTCCAATTAGTGTTTTTAACCAATCTGGTGCATCCAATAGGTGTGTTTGTGTCATTGGATTATCATTTAGGGCATTTTCGTCCTCCCTTGGCTTATTCTTGTCCAATTAGTGTTTTTAACGAATCTTGTGCATCGAATAGGTGTGTTTGTGTCATTGGATTAACATTTAGGTCATCTTCGTCCTCCCAAGGCTTATTCTTGTCCAATTAGGGTTTTTATCCAATCTTGTGCTTCCAATAAGTTTATTTGTGTCATTGGATGAATATTTAGGTCATTTTCGTCCTCCCTAGGCTTAATCATGTCCAATTAGGGTTTTTAACAAATCTTGTGCATCCAATAGGTATCTTTGTGTCCTTGTACGAACAATTAGGTCATTTTCGTCGTCCCAAGGCTTATTCTTATCCAATTAGGGTTTTAACCAATCTTGTGCATCCAATAAGTTCATTTGTGTCATGGGATGAACATTTAGGTCATTTTCGTCCTCCCTAGGCTTATTCTTGTCCAATTAGGGTTTTTAACCAATCATGTGCATCCAATAGGTGTATTTGTGTCATTGGATGAACATTTAGGTCATTTTCGTCCTCCTTAGACTTATTCTTGTCCAATTAGGGTTTTTAAACAATCTTGTGCATCCAATAAGTTCTTTTGTGTCATTGGATGTACATTTAGGTCATTTTCGTCCTCCTTAGTTTTATTCTTGTCCAATTAGGGTTCTTAACCAATCTTGTGCAACCAATAAGTTCATTTGTGTCATTGGATGAACATTTAGGTCATTTTCGTCCTCCTTAGGCTTATTCTTGTCCAATTAGGGTTTTTAACCAATCTTGTGCATCCAATAAGTTCATTTGTGTCATTGGATGAACATTTAGGGCACTTTCGTCCTCCTTAAGCTTATTCTTGTCCAATTAGGGTTTTTAACCAATCTTGTGCAACCAATAAGTTCATTTGTGTCATTGGATGAACATTTAGGTCATTTTCGTCCTCCCTAGGCTTATTCTTGTCCAATTAGGGTTTTTAACCAATCTTGTGCATCCAATAAGTTCATTTGTGTCATTGGATGAACATTTAGGTCATTTTCATCCTCCCTAGGCTTATTCTTGTCCAATTAGGGTTTTTAACCAACCTTGTGCATCCAATAAGTTCTTTTGTGTCATTGGTTGAACATTTAGGTCATTTTCGTCCTCCCTAGCCTTATTCTTGTCCAATTAGGGTTTTTAACCAATCTTGTGCATCCAATAAGTTCATTTGTGTCATTGGATGAACATTTAGGTCATTTTCGTCCTCCCTAGGCTTATTCTTGTCCAATTAGGGTTTTTAACCAATCTTGTGCATCCAATAAGTTCATTTGTGTCATTGGATGAACATTTAGGTCATTTTCGTCCTCTCTAGGCTTATTCTAGTCCAATTAGGGTTTTTATGCAATCTTGTGCATCCAATAGGTGTGTTTGTGTCATTGGACGAACATTTAGGTCATTTTCGTCATCCCTAGTCTTATTCTTGTCCAATTAGGGTTTTTAACCAATCTTGTGCATCCAATAAGTTCATTGTGTCATTGGTTGAACATTTACGTCATTTTCGTCCCCCCTCGGCTTATTCTTGTCCAATTAGGGTTTTTAACCAATCTTGTGCATCCAATAAGTTCATTTGTGTCATTGGAGGAACATTTAGGTCATTTTCGTCCTCCCTAGTCTTATTCTTGTCCAATTAGGATTTTAAGCAATCTTGTGCATCCAATATGTGTGTTTGTGTCATTGGACGAACATTTAGGTCATTTTCGTCCTCCCTAGGCTTATTCTTCTCCAATTAGGGTTTTTAACCAATCTTGTGCATCCAATAAGTTCATTTGTGTCATTGGATGAACATTTAGGTCATTTTCGTCCTCCCTATGCTTATTCTTGTCCAATTAGGGTTTTTAACCAATCTTGTGCATCCAATAAGTTCATTTGTGTCATTGGAGGAACATTTAGGTCATTTTCGTCCTCCCTAGGCTTCTTCTTGTCGAATTAGGGTTTTCAACCAATCTTGTGCATCCAATAAGTTCATTTGTGTCATTGGATGAACATTTAGGTCATTTTCGTCCTCCCTAGGCTTATTCTTGTCCAATTAGGGTTTTTAACCAATCTTGTGCATCCAATAAGTTCATTTGTGTCATTGGATGAACATTTAGGTCATTTTCGTCCTCCCTAGGCTTATTCTTGTCCAATTAGGGTTTTTAACCAATCTTGTGCATCAAATAAGTTCATTTGTGTCATTGGATGAACATTTAGGTCATTTTCGTCCTCCCTAGGCTTATTCTTGTCCAATTAGGGGTTTTAGCCAATCTTGTGCAACCAATAAGTTCATTTGTGTCATTAGAGGAACATTTAGTTCACTTTCGTCCTCCCTAGGCTTATTCTTGTCCAATTAGGATTTTTAACCAATCTTGTGCATCCAATAGGTGTGTTTGTGTCATTGGAGGAACATTTAGGTCATTTTCGTCCTCCCCAGTCTTATTCTTGTCCAATTAGGGTTTTTATGCAATCTTGTGCATCCAATAGGTGTGTTTGTGTCATTGGACGAACATTTAGGTCATTTTAGTCGTCCCTAAGCTTATTCTTGTCCAATTAGGGTTTTTAACTAACCTTGTGCATCCAATAAGTTCATTTGTGTCATTGGAGGAACATTTAGGTCATTTTCATCTTCCCTAGTCTTATTCTTGTCCAATTAGGGATTTTATGCAATCTTGTGCATCCAAATGGTGTGTTTGTGTCATTGGACGAACATTTAGGTCATTTTCGTCCTCCCTAGGCTTATTCTTGTCCAATTAGGGTTTTTAACCAATCTTGTGCATCCAATAAGTTCATTTGTGTCATTGGATGAACATTTAGGTCATTTTCGTCCTCCCTAGGCTTATTCTTGTCCAATTAGGGTTTTTAACCAATCTTGTGCATTCAATAAGTTCATTTGTGTCAATGGATGAACATTTAGGTCATTTTCGTCCTCCCTAGTCTTATTCTTGTCCAATTAGGGTTTTTAACCAATCTTGTGCTTCCAATAAGTTCATTTGTGTCATTGGATGAACATTTAGGTCATTTTCGTTTTCCCTAGGCTTATTCTTGTCCAATTAGGGTTTTTATGCAATCTTGTGCATCCAATAGGTGTGTTTGTGTCATTGGACGAACATTTAGGTCATTTTCGTCCTCCCTAGGCTTATTCTTGTCCAATTAGGGTTTTTAAACAATCTTGTGCATCCAATAAGTTCATTTGTGTCATTGGATGATCATTTAGGTCATTTTTGTCCTCCCTAGTCTTATTCTTGTCGAATTAGGGTTTTTATGCAATCTTGTGCATCCAATAGGTGTGTTTGTGTCATTGGAGGAACATTTAGGTCATTTTTGTCCTCCCTAGTCTTATTCTTGTCCAATTAGGGTTTTTATGCAATCTTGTGCATCCAATAGGTGTGTTTGTGTCATTGGACGAACATTTAGGTCATTTTCGTCCTCCTTAGGCTTATTCTTGTCCAATTAGGGTTTTTATGCAATCTTGTGCATCCAATAGGTGTGTTTGTGTCATTGGACGAACATTTAGGTCATTTTCGTCCTCCCTAGTCTTATTCTTGTCCAATAAGGGTTTTATGCAATCTAGTGCATCCAATAGGTGTGTTTGTGTCATTGGACAAACATTTAGGTCATTTTCGTCCTCCCTAGGCTTATTCTTGTCCAATTAGGGTTTTTAACCAATCTTGTGCATCCAATAAGTTCATTTGTGTCATTGGATGAACATTTAGGTCATTTTCGTCCTCCCTAGGCTTATTCTTGTCCAATTAGGGTTTTTAACCAATCTTGTGCATCCAATAAGTTCATTTGTGTCATTGGATGAACATTTAGGTCATTTTCGTCCTCCCTAGGCTTATTCTTGTCCAATTAGGGTTTTTAACCAATCTTGTGCATCCAATAAGTTCATTTGTGTCATTGGATGGACATTTAGGTCATTTTCGTCCTCCCTAGGCTTATTCTTGTACAATTAAGGTTTTTAACCAATCTTGTGCATCCAATAAGTTCATTTGTGTCATTGGTGGATCATTTAGGTCATTTACGTCCTCCCTAGGCTTATTCTTGTCCAATTAGGGTTTTTAACCAATCTTGTGCATCCAATAAGTTCATTTGTGTCATTGGATGAACATTTAGGTCATTTTCGTCCTCCCTAGGCTTATTCTTGTCCAATTAGAGTTTTTATCCAATCTTTTGCATCCAATAAGTTCGTTTGTGTCATTGGATGAACATTTAGGTCATTTTCGTCCTCCCTAGTCTTATTCTTGTCCAATTAGGGTTTTTATGCAATCTTGTGCATCCAATAGGTGTGTTTGTGTCATTGGAGGAACATTTAGGTCATTTTCGTCCTCCCTAGTCTTATTCTTGTCCAATTAGGGTTTTTATGCAATCTTGTGCATCCAATAGGTGTGTTTGTGTCATTGGACGAACATTTGGGTCATTTTCGTCCTCCCTAGGCTTATTCGTGTCCAATTAGGGTTTTTAACCAATCTTGTGCATCCAATAAGTTCATTTGTGTCATTGGATGAACATTTAGGTCATTTTCGTCCTCCCTAGGCTTATTCTTGTCCAATTAGGGTTTTTAACCAATCTTGTGCATCCAATAAGTTCATTTGTGTCATTGGATGAACATTTAGGTCATTTTCGTCCTCCCTAGGCTTATTCTTGTCCAATTAGGGTTTTTAACCAATCTTGTGCATCCAATAAGTTCATTTGTGTCATTGGATGAACATTTAGGTCATTTTCATCCTCCCTTGGCTTATTCTTGTCCAATTAGGGTTTTTAACCAATCTTGTGCATCCAATAGGTGTGTTTGTGTCATTGGATGAACATTTAGGTCATTTTGGTCCACCCTAGGCTTATTCTTGTCCAATTAGGGTTTCTAACCAATCTTGTGCATCCAATAGGTGTATTTGTGTCATTGGATGAACATTTAGGTCATTTTCGTCCTCCCTAGGCTTATTCTTGTCCAATTAGGGTTTTTAACCAATCATGTGCATCCAATAGGTGTATTTGTGTCATTGGATGAACATTTAGGTTATTTTTGTCCTCCCTAGGCTTATTCTTGTCCAATTAGGGTTATTAAACAATCTTGTGCATCCAATAGGTGTGTTTGTGTCATTTGATTAACATTTAGGTCATTTTGGTCCTCCCTAGGCTTATTCTTGTCCAATTAGTGTTTTTAACCAATCTTGTGCATCCAATAGGTGTGTTTGTGTCATTGGATTATCATTTAGGGCATTTTCGTCCTCCCTTGGCTTATTCTTGTCCAATTAGTGTTTTTAACCAATCTTGTGCATCCAATAGGTGTGTTTGTGTCATTGGATGAACATTTAGGTCATTTTCGTCCTCCCTAGGCTTATTCTTGTCCAATTAGGGTTTTTAACCAATCTTGTGCATCCAATAAGTTCATTTGTGTCATTGGATGAACATTTAGGTCATTTTCGTCCTCCCTAGGCTTATTCTTGTCCAATTAGGGTTTCTAACCAATCTTGTGCATCCAATAGGTGTGTTTAGTCATTTGATGAACATTTAGGTTATTTTCGTCCTCCCTAGGCTTATTCTTGTCCAATTAGGGTTTTTAACTAATCATGTGCATCCAATAAGTTCATTTGTGTCATTGGATTAACATTTAGGTCATTTTCGTCCTCCCATGGCTTATTCTTGTCCAATTAGGGTTTCTAACCAATCTTGTGCATCCAATAGGTGTGTTTGTGTCATTGGATGAACATTTAGGTCATTTTCGTCCTCCCTAGGCTTATTCTTGTCCAATTAGGGTTTCTAACCAATCTTGTGCATCTAATAGGTGTATTTGTGTCATTGGATGAACATTTAGGTCATTTTCGTCCTCCCTAGGCTTATTCTTGTCCAATTAGGGTTTTTAAGCAATCTTGTGCATCCAATAAGTTCATTTGTGTCATTGGATGAACATTTAGGTCATTTTCGTCCTCCATAGGCTTATTCTTGTCCAATTAGGGTTTTTAACCAATCTTGTGCATCCAATATGTTCATTTATGTCATTGGATGAACATTTAGGTCATTTTCGTCCTCCCTAGGCTTATTCTTGTCCAATTAGGGTTTTTAACCAATCTTGTGCATCCAATAAGTTCATTTGTGTCATTGGATGAACATTTAGGTCATTTTCGTCCTCCCTAGGCTTATTCTTGTCCAATTAGGGTTTTTAACCAATCTTGTGCATCCAATAAGTTCATTTGTGTCATTGGATGAACATTTAGGTCATTTTCGTCCTCCCTAGGCTTATTCTTGTCCAATTAGGCTTTTTAGCCAATCTTGTGCATCTAATAAGTTCATTTGTGTCATTGGAGGAACATTTAGGTCATTTTCGTCCTCCTTAGGCTTATTCTTGTCCAATTAGGGTTTTTAACCAATCTTGTGCATCCAATAAGTTCATTTGTGTCATTGGATGAACATTTAGGTCATTTTCGTCCTCCCTAGGCATATTCTTGTCCAATTAGGGTTTTTAATCAATCTTGTGCATCCAATAGGTGTCTTTGTGTCATTGGATGAACATTTAGGTCATTTTCGTCCTCCCTAGGCTTATTCTTGTCCAATTAGGGTTTTTAAGCAATCTTGTGCATCCAATAAGTTCATTTGTGTCATTGGATGAACATTTAGGTCATTTTCGTCCTCCCTAGGCTTATTCTTGTCCAATTAGGGTTTTTAACCAATCTTGTGCATCCAATAAGTTCATTTGTGTCATTGGATGAACATTTAGGTCATTTTCGTCCTCCCTAGGCTTATTCTTGTCCAATTAGTGTTTTTAACCAATCTTGTGCATCCAATAGGTCTGTTTGTGTCATTGGATGAACATTTAGGTCAGTTTCGTCCTCCCTAGGCTTATTCTTGTCCAATTAGGGTTTCTAACGAATCTTGTGCATCCAATAGGTGTATTTGTGTCATTGGATGGACATTTAGGTCATTTTCGTCCTCCCTAGGCTTATTCTTGTCCAATTAGGGTTTTTAACCAATCTTGTGCATCCAATAGGTGTGTTTGTGTCATTGGATGAACATTTAGGTCATTTTCGTCCTCCCTAGGCTTATTCTTGTCCAATTAGGGTTTTTAACCAATCTTGTGTATACAATTGGTGTGTTTGTGTCATTGGATGAACATTTAGGTCATTTTTGTCCCCCCTAGGCTTATTCTTGTCCAATTAGGGTTTTTAACCAATCTTGTGCATCCAATAAGTTCATTTGTGTCATTGGATGAACATTTAGGTCATTTTCGTCCTCCCTAGGCTTATTCTTGTCCAATTAGGGTTTTTAACCAATCTTGTTCATCCAATAAATTCATTTGTGTCATTGGATTAACATTTAGGTCATTTTCGTCCTCCCTAGGCTTATTCTTGTCCAATTAGGGTTTTTAACCAATCTTGTGCATCCAATAGGTGTGTTTGTGTCATTGGATGAACATTTAAGTCATTTTCGTCCTCCCTAGGCTTATTCTTGTCCAATTAGGTTTTTTAACCAATCTTGTGCATCCAATAAGTTCATTTGTGTCATTGGATGAACATTTAGGTCATTTTCGTCCTCCCTAGGCTTATTCTTGTCCAATTAGGGTTTTTAACCAATCTTGTGCATCCAATAAGTTCATTTGTGTCATTGGATGAACATTTAGGTCATTTTCGTCCTCCCTAGGCTTATTCTTGTCCAATTAGGGTTTTTAATCAACCTTGTACATCCAATAAGTTCTTTTGTGTCATTGGAGGAACATTTAGGTCATTTTCGTCCTCCCTAGGCTTATTCTTTTCCAATTAGGGTTTTTAACCAATCTTGTGCATCCAATAAGTTCATTTGTGTCATTGGATGAACATTTAGGTCATTTTCGTCCTCCCTAGGCTTATTCTTGTCCAATTAGGGTTTTTAAACAATCTTGTGCATCCAATAGGTGTGTTTGTGTCATTGGATTATCATTTAGGGCATTTTCGTCCTCCCTTGGCTTATTCTTGTCCAATTAGTGTTTTTAACCAATCTTGTGCATCCAATAGGTGTGTTTGTGTCATTGGATTAACATTTAGGTCATTTTCGTCCTCCCTAGGCTTATTCTTGTCCAATTAGGGTTTTTAACAAATCATGTGCATCCAATAGGTGTATTTGTGTCATTGGATGAACATTTAGGTTATTTTTGTTCTCCCTAGGCTTATTCTTGTCCAATTAGGGTTTTTAAACAATCTTGTGCATCCAATAGGTGTGTTTGTGTCATTGGATTAACATTTAGGTTATCTTCGTCCTCCCAAGGCTTATTCTTGTCCAATTAGGGTTTTTATCCAATCTTGTGCATCCAATAAGTTCATTTGTGTCATTGGATGAATATTTAGGTCATTTTCGTCCTCCCTAGGCTTAATCATGTCCAATTAGGGTTTTTAACCAATCTTGTGCATCCAATAAGTTCATTTGTGTCATTGGATGAACATTTAGGTCATTTTCGTCCTCCCTAGGCTTATTCTTGTCCAATTAGGGTTTTTAACCAATCTTGTGCATCCAATAAGTTCATTTGTGTCATTGGATGAACATTTAGGTCATTTTCGTCCTCCCTATTCTTATTCTTGTCCAATTAGGGTTTTTATGCAATCTTGTGCATCCAATAGGTGTGTTTGTGTCATTGGACGAACATTTAGGTCATTTTCGTCCTCCCTAGGCTTATTCTTGTCTAGTTAGGGTTTTTAACCAATCTTGTGCATCCAATTAGTTCATTTGTGTCATTCGATGAACATATAGGTCATTTTCGTCCTCCCTAGGCTTATTCTTGTCCAATTAGGGTTTTTAACCAATCTTGTGCATCCAATAAGTTCATTTGTGTCATTGGATGAACATTTAGGTCATTTTCGTCCTCCCTAGGCTTATTCTTGTCCAATTAGGGTTTTTAACCAATCTTGTGCATCCAATAAGTTCATTTGTGTCATTGGATGAACATTTAGGTCATTTTCGTCCTCCCTAGGCTTATTCTTGTCCAATTAGGGTTTTTAACCAATCTTGTGCATCCAATAAGTTCATTTGTGTCATTGGACGAACATTTAGGTCATTTTTGTCCTCCCTATGCTTATTCTTGTCCAATTAGGGTTTTTATGCAATCTTGTGCATCCAATAGGTGTGTTTGTGTCATTGGACGAACATTTAGTTCATTTTTGTCCTCCCTAGTCTTATTCTTGTCCAATTAGGGTTTTTATGCAATCTAGTGCATCCAGTAGGTGTGTTTGTGTCATTGGAAGAACATTTAGGTCATTTTCGTCCTCCCTAGGCTTATTCTTGTCCAATTAGGGTTTTTAACCAATCTTGTGCATCCAATAAGTTCATTTGTGTCATTGGATGAACATTTAGGTCATTTTCGTCCTCCCTAGGCTTATTCTTGTCCAATTAGGGTTTTTAAACAATCTTGTGCATCCAACAGGTGTGTTTGTGTCATTGATTTATCATTTAGGGCATTTTCGTCCTCCCTTGGCTTATTCTTGTCCAATTAGTGTTTTTAACCAATCTTGTGCTTCCAATACGTGTGTTTGTGTCATTGGATTAACATTTAGGTCATTTTCGTCCTCCCTAGGCTTATTCTTGACCAATTAGGGTTTTTAACCAATCATGTGCATCCAATAGGTGTATTTGTGTCATTGGATGAACCTTTAGGTTATTTTTGTCCTCCCTAGGCTTATTCTTGTCCAATTAGGCTTTTTAAACAATCTTTTGCATCCAATAGGTGTGTTTGTGTCATTGGATTATCATTTAGGGCATTTTCGTCCTCCCTTGGCTTATTCTTGTACAATTAGTGTTTTTAACCAATCTTGTGCATCCAATAGGTGTGTTTGTGTCATTGGATTAACATTTAGGTCATCTTCGTCCTCCCAAGGCTTATTCTTGTCCAATTAGGGTTTTTATCCAATCTTGTGCATCCAATAAGTTCATTTGTGTCATTGGATGAATATTTAGGTCATTTTCGTCCTCCCTAGGCTTAATCATGTCCAATTAGGGTTTTTAACCAATCTTGTGCATCCAATAAGTTCATTTGTGTCATTGGATGAACATTTAGGTCATTTTTGTCCTCCCTAGGCTTATTCTTGTCCAATTAGGGTTTTTAAACAATCTTGTGCATCCAATAGGTGTGTTTGGGTCATTGGATTAACATTTATGTCATTTTTATCCTCCCTAGGCTTATTCTTGTCCAATTAGTGTTTTTAACCAATCTGGTGCATCCAATAGGTGTGTTTGTGTCATTGGATTATCATTTAGGGCATTTTCGTCCTCCCTTGGCTTATTCTTGTCCAATTAGTGTTTTTAACGAATCTTGTGCATCGAATAGGTGTGTTTGTGTCATTGGATTAACATTTAGGTCATCTTCGTCCTCCCAAGGCTTATTCTTGTCCAATTAGGGTTTTTATCCAATCTTGTGCTTCCAATAAGTTTATTTGTGTCATTGGATGAATATTTAGGTCATTTTCGTCCTCCCTAGGCTTAATCATGTCCAATTAGGGTTTTTAACAAATCTTGTGCATCCAATAGGTATCTTTGTGTCCTTGTACGAACAATTAGGTCATTTTCGTCGTCCCAAGGCTTATTCTTATCCAATTAGGGTTTTAACCAATCTTGTGCATCCAATAAGTTCATTTGTGTCATGGGATGAACATTTAGGTCATTTTCGTCCTCCCTAGGCTTATTCTTGTCCAATTAGGGTTTTTAACCAATCATGTGCATCCAATAGGTGTATTTGTGTCATTGGATGAACATTTAGGTCATTTTCGTCCTCCTTAGACTTATTCTTGTCCAATTAGGGTTTTTAAACAATCTTGTGCATCCAATAAGTTCTTTTGTGTCATTGGATGTACATTTAGGTCATTTTCGTCCTCCTTAGTTTTATTCTTGTCCAATT
Organism: Cicer pinnatifidum; assembly: GCA_037974775.1. Lineage (NCBI taxonomy): Eukaryota > Viridiplantae > Streptophyta > Magnoliopsida > Fabales > Fabaceae > Cicer > Cicer pinnatifidum. The sequence goes on along the minus strand of JBBPBR010000004.1, from coordinate 24,603,276 downwards.
AGGGTTCTTAACCAATCTTGTGCAACCAATAAGTTCATTTGTGTCATTGGATGAACATTTAGGTCATTTTCGTCCTCCTTAGGCTTATTCTTGTCCAATTAGGGTTTTTAACCAATCTTGTGCATCCAATAAGTTCATTTGTGTCATTGGATGAACATTTAGGGCACTTTCGTCCTCCTTAAGCTTATTCTTGTCCAATTAGGGTTTTTAACCAATCTTGTGCAACCAATAAGTTCATTTGTGTCATTGGATGAACATTTAGGTCATTTTCGTCCTCCCTAGGCTTATTCTTGTCCAATTAGGGTTTTTAACCAATCTTGTGCATCCAATAAGTTCATTTGTGTCATTGGATGAACATTTAGGTCATTTTCATCCTCCCTAGGCTTATTCTTGTCCAATTAGGGTTTTTAACCAATCATGTGCATCCAATAGGTGTATTTGTGTCATTGGATGAACATTTAGGTTATTTTTGTCCTCCCTAGGCTTATTATTGTCCAATTAGGGTTGTTAAACAATCTTGTGCATCCAATAGGTGTGTTTGTGTCATTGGATTATCATTTAGGGCATTTTCGTCCTCCCTTCGCTTATTCTTGTCCAAATAGGGTTTTTATGCAATCTTGTGCATCCAATAAGTTCATTTGTGTCATTGGATGAATATTTAGGTCATTTTCGTCCTCCCTAGGCTTAATCATATCCAATTAGGGTTTTTAACCAATCTTGCGCATCCAATAAGTTCATTTGTGTCATTGGATGAACATTTAGGTCATTTTCGTCCACCCTAGGCTTATTCTTGTCCAATTAGGGTTTTCAACCAATCTTGTGCAACCAATAAGTTCATTTGTGTCATTGGATGAACATTTAGGTCATTTTCGTCCTCCCTAGGCTTATTCTTGTCCAATTAGGGTTTTTAACCAATCATGTGCATTCAATAGGTGTGTTTGTGTCATTGGATGAACATTTAGGTTATTTTTGTCCTCCCTATGCTTATTCTTGACCAATTAGGGTATTTAAACAATCTTGTGCATCCAATAGGTGTGTTTGTGTCATTGGATTAACATTTAGGTCATTTTTGTCCTCCCTAGGCTTATTCTTGTCCAATTAGTGTTTTTAACAAATCTTGTGCATCCAATAGGTGTGTTTGTGTCATTGGATTATCATTTAGGGCATTTTCGTCCTCCCTTGGCTTATTCTTGTCCAATTAGTGTTTTTAACCAATCTTGTGCATCCAATAGGTGTGTTTGTGTCATTGGATTAACATTTAGGTTATTTTTGTTCTCCCTAGGCTTATTCTTGTCAAATTAGGGTTTTTAACCAATCTTGTGCATCCAATAAGTTCATTTGTGTCATTGGATGAACATTTAGGTCATTTTTGTCCTCCCTAGGCTTATTCTTGTCCAATTAGGGTTTTTAAACAATCTTGTGCATCCAATAGGTGTGTTTGGGTCATTGGATTAACATTTATGTCATTTTTATCCTCCCTAGGCTTATTCTTGTCCAATTAGTGTTTTTAACCAATCTGGTGCATCCAATAGGTGTGTTTGTGTCATTGGATTATCATTTAGGGCATTTTCGTCCTCCCTTGGCTTATTCTTGTCCAATTAGTGTTTTTAACGAATCTTGTGCATCGAATAGGTGTGTTTGTGTCATTGGATTAACATTTAGGTCATCTTCGTCCTCCCAAGGCTTATTCTTGTCCAATTAGGGTTTTTATCCAATCTTGTGCTTCCAATAAGTTTATTTGTGTCATTGGATGAATATTTAGGTCATTTTCGTCCTCCCTAGGCTTAATCATGTCCAATTAGGGTTTTTAACAAATCTTGTGCATCCAATAGGTATCTTTGTGTCCTTGTACGAACAATTAGGTCATTTTCGTCGTCCCAAGGCTTATTCTTATCCAATTAGGGTTTTAACCAATCTTGTGCATCCAATAAGTTCATTTGTGTCATGGGATGAACATTTAGGTCATTTTCGTCCTCCCTAGGCTTATTCTTGTCCAATTAGGGTTTTTAACCAATCATGTGCATCCAATAGGTGTATTTGTGTCATTGGATGAACATTTAGGTCATTTTCGTCCTCCTTAGACTTATTCTTGTCCAATTAGGGTTTTTAAACAATCTTGTGCATCCAATAAGTTCTTTTGTGTCATTGGATGTACATTTAGGTCATTTTCGTCCTCCTTAGTTTTATTCTTGTCCAATTAGGGTTCTTAACCAATCTTGTGCAACCAATAAGTTCATTTGTGTCATTGGATGAACATTTAGGTCATTTTCGTCCTCCTTAGGCTTATTCTTGTCCAATTAGGGTTTTTAACCAATCTTGTGCATCCAATAAGTTCATTTGTGTCATTGGATGAACATTTAGGGCACTTTCGTCCTCCTTAAGCTTATTCTTGTCCAATTAGGGTTTTTAACCAATCTTGTGCAACCAATAAGTTCATTTGTGTCATTGGATGAACATTTAGGTCATTTTCGTCCTCCCTAGGCTTATTCTTGTCCAATTAGGGTTTTTAACCAATCTTGTGCATCCAATAAGTTCATTTGTGTCATTGGATGAACATTTAGGTCATTTTCATCCTCCCTAGGCTTATTCTTGTCCAATTAGGGTTTTTAACCAATCATGTGCATCCAATAGGTGTATTTGTGTCATTGGATGAACATTTAGGTTATTTTTGTCCTCCCTAGGCTTATTATTGTCCAATTAGGGTTGTTAAAAAATCTTGTGCATCCAATAGGTGTGTTTGTGTCATTGGATTATCATTTAGGGCATTTTCGTCCTCCCTTCGCTTATTCTTGTCCAATTAGGGTTTTTATGCAATCTTGTGCATCCAATAAGTTCATTTGTGTCATTGGATGAATATTTAGGTCATTTTCGTCCTCCCTAGGCTTAATCATATCCAATTAGGGTTTTTAACCAATCTTGCGCATCCAATAAGTTCATTTGTGTCATTGGATGAACATTTAGGTCATTTTCGTCCACCCTAGGCTTATTCTTGTCCAATTAGGGTTTTCAACCAATCTTGTGCAACCAATAAGTTCATTTGTGTCATTGGATGAACATTTAGGTCATTTTCGTCCTCCCTAGGCTTATTCTTGTCCAATTAGGGTTTTTAACCAATCATGTGCATTCAATAGGTGTGTTTGTGTCATTGGATGAACATTTAGGTTATTTTTGTCCTCCCTATGCTTATTCTTGACCAATTAGGGTATTTAAACAATCTTGTGCATCCAATAGGTGTGTTTGTGTCATTGGATTAACATTTAGGTCATTTTTGTCCTCCCTAGGCTTATTCTTGTCCAATTAGTGTTTTTAACAAATCTTGTGCATCCAATAGGTGTGTTTGTGTCATTGGATTATCATTTAGGGCATTTTCGTCCTCCCTTGGCTTATTCTTGTCCAATTAGTGTTTTTAACCAATCTTGTGCATCCAATAGGTGTGTTTGTGTCATTGGATTAACATTTAGGTTATTTTTGTTCTCCCTAGGCTTATTCTTGTCAGATTAGGGTTTTTAAACAATCTTGTGCATCCAATAGGTGTGTTTGTGTCATTGGATTAACATTTGGGTCATTTTTATCCTCCCTAGGCTTAATCTTGTCCAATTAGGGTTTTTAACCAATCTTGTGCATCCAATAGGTATCTTTGTGTCCATGTATGAACCATTAGGTCATTTTCGTCGTCCCAAGGCTTATTCTTGTCCAATTAGGGTTTTTAACCAATTTTGTGCATCCAATAAGTTCATTTGTGTCATCGGATGAACATTTAGGTCATCTTCGTCCTCCCTTGGCTTATTCTTGTCCAATTAGTGTTTTTAACCAATCTTGTGCATCCAATAGGTGTGTTTGTGTCATTGGATTAACATTTAGGTCATTTTCGTCCTCCCTAGGCTTATTCTTGTCCAATTAGGGTTTTTAACAAATCATGTGCATCCAATAGGTGTATTTGTGTCATTGGATGAACATTTAGGTTATTTTTGTTCTCCCTAGGCTTATTCTTGTCCAATTAGGGTTTTTAAACAATCTTGTGCATCCAATAGGTGTGTTTGTGTCATTGGATTAACATTTGGGTCATTTTTGTCCTCCCTAGGCTTAATCTTGTCCAATTAGGGTTTTTAACCAATCTTGTGCATCCAATAGGTGTGTTTGTGTCATTGGATTATCATTTAGGGCATTTTCGTCCTCCCTTGGCTTATTCTTGTCCAATTAGTGTTTTTAACCATTCTTGTGCATCCAATAGGTGTGTTTGTGTCATTGGATTAACATTTAGGTCATCTTCGTCCTCCCAAGGCTTATTCTTCTTCAATTAGGGTTTTTATCCAATCTTGTGCATCCAATAAGTTCATTTGTGTCATTGGATGAATATTTAGGTCATTTTCGTCCTCCCTAGGCTTAATCATGTCCAATTAGGGTTTTTAACCAATCTTGTGCATCCAATAAGTTCATTTGTGTCATTGGATGAACATTTAGGTCATTTTCGTCCTCCCTAGGCTTATTCTTGTCCAATTAGGGTTTTTAACCAATCTTGTGCATCCAATAAGTTCATTTGTGTCATTGGATGAACATTTAGGTCATTTTCGTCCTCCCTAGGCTTATTCTTGTCCAATTACGGTTTTTAAACAATCTTGTGCATCCAATAGGTGTGTTTGTGTCATTGGATTATCATTTAGGGCATTTTCGTCCTCCCTTGGCTTATTCTTGTCCAATTAGTGTTTTTAACCAATCTTGTGCATCCAATAGGTGTGTTTGTGTCATTGGATTAACATTTAGGTCATTTTCGTCCTCCCTAGGCTTATTCTTGTCCAATTAGGGTTTTTAACCAATCTTGTGCATCCAATAAGTTCATTTGTGTCATTGGATGAACATTTAGGTCATTTTCGTCCTCCCTAGGCTTATTCTTGCCCAATTAGTGTTTTAACCCAATCTTGTGCATCCAATAGGTGTGTTTGTGTCATTGGATGAACATTTAGGTCATTTTCGTCCTCCCTAGTCTTATTCTTGTCCAATTAGGGTTTTTAACCAATCTTGTGCATCCAATAAGTTCATTTGTGTCATTGGATGAACATTTAGGTCATTTTCGTCCTCCCTAGGCTTATTCTTGTCCAATTAGGGTTTTGTAACCAATCTTGTGCATCCAATAGGTGTGTTTGTGTCATTGGATTAACATTTAGGTCATTTTCGTCCTCCCTAGGCTTATTCTTGTCCAATTAGGGTTTTTAACCAATCTTGTGCATCCAATAAGTTCATTTGTGTCATTGGATGAACATTTAGGTCATTTTCGTCCTCCCTAGGCTTATTCTTGTCCAATTAGGGTTTTTAACCAATCTTGTGCATCCAATAAGTTCATTTGTGTCATTGGATGAACATTTAGGTCATTTTCATCCTCCCTAGGCTTATTCTTGTCCAATTAGGGTTTTTATGCAATCTTGTGTATCCAATAGGTGTGTTTGTGTCGTTGGACGAACATTTAGGTCATTTTCATCCTCCCTAGGCTTATTCTTGTCCAATTAGGGTTTTTATGCAATCTAGTGCATCCAATAGGTGTGTTTGTGTCATTGGACGAACATTTAGGTCATTTTCGTCCTCCCTAGCCTTATTCTTGTCCAATTAGGGTTTTTAACCAATCTTGTGCATCCAATAAGTTCATTTGTGTCATTGGATGAACATTTAGGTCATTTTCGTCCTCCCTAGGCTTATTCTTGTCCAATTAAGGTTTTTAACCAATCTTGTGCATCCAATAGGTGTGTTTGTGTCATTAAATAAACATTTAGGTCATTTTCGTCCTCCCTAGGCTTATTCTTGTCCAATTAGGGTTTTTAACCAATCTTGTGCATCCAATAAGTTCATTTGTGTCATTGGATGAACATTTAGGTCATTTTCGTCCTCCCTAGGCTTATTCTTGTCCAATTAGGGTTTTTAACCAATCTTGTGCATCCAATAAGTTCATTTGTGTCATTGGATGGACATTTAGGTCATTTTCGTCCTCCCTAGGCTTATTCTTGTACAATTAAGGTTTTTAACCAATCTTGTGCATCCAATAAGTTCATTTGTGTCATTGGTGGATCATTTAGGTCATTTACGTCCTCCCTAGGCTTATTCTTGTCCAATTAGGGTTTTTAACCAATCTTGTGCATCCAAAAAGTTCATTTGTGTCATTGGATGAACATTTAGGTCATTTTCGTCCTCCCTAGGCTTATTCTTGTCCAATTAGGGTTTTTAACCAATCTTGTGCATCCAATAAGTTCATTTGTGTCATTGGATGAACATTTAGGTCATTTTCGTCCTCCCTAGGCTTATTCTTGTCCAGTTAGGGTTTTTAACCAACCTTGTGCATCCAATAAGTTCATTTGTGTCATTGGAGGAACATTTAGGTCATTTTCGTCCTCCCTAGTCTTATTCTTGTCCAATTCGGGTTTTTATGCAATCTTGTACATCCATTAGGTGTGTTTGTGTCATTGGACGAACATTTAGGTCATTTTCGTCCTCCCTAGGCTTATTCTTGTCCAATTAGGGTTTTTAACCAATCTTGTGCATCCAATAAGTTCATTTGTGTCATTGGATGAACATTTATGTCATTTTTGTCCTCCCTAGGCTTATTCTTGTCCAATTAGGGTTTTTAACCAATCTTGTGCATCCAATAAGTTCATTTGTGTCATTGGATGAACATTTAGGTCATTTTCGTCCTCCCTAGGCTTATTCTTGTCCAATTAGGGTTTTTAACCAACCTTGTGCGTCCAATAAGTTCATTTGTGTCTTTGGTGGAACATTTAGGTCATTTACGTCCTCCCTAGTCTTATTCTTGTCCAATTAGGGTTTTTATGCAATCTTGTGCATCCAATAGGTGTGTTTGTGTCATTGGACGAACATTTAGGTCATTTTCGTCCTCCCTAGGCTTATTCTTGTCCAATTAGGGTTTTTAACCAATCTTGTGCATCCAATAAGTTCATTTGTGTCATTGGATGAACATTTAGGTCATTTTCGTCCTCCCTAGGCTTATTGTTGTCCAATTACGGTTTTTAACCAATCTTGTGCATCCAATAAGTTCATTTGTGTCATTGGTGTTGGTACCAGTAACCTCTGTTAAATGAAAATTATGCGGAAGATTACCTATTTTTAGAGATATGCGCAGCAGTTTAACAAATCGTACATTTATTAAACATAACATCAAATAAGGTCCCAAAACTACAAAACAAATGAATGCACAAAGTATATGGATCAAAGAATATATTGAGAGATGCACCAGTTACGTTTATTATTCAAGATATTGATTCACTTACAATCATGCTGGAAACAGTCTTTCATGTAATATCAAAATATGCAGAAAGATATTCAAGTACTCAATCAATATCAAACAAATACACAATGCAGAAATTAAAAAGAGATAAGGGTAAGAAAGATTGTACGCAGTGATTTATACTGGTTCAGCCGTTGTTGAACGACCTACGTCCAGTCCCAAGATCAAATCCAATCTTGGCCTTTCCAATAGAATATCTCAGAATCCGTTTACAGATGTTCTAGCTCCTCGCCTATCAATCTAAAACGATTCTTTCTATTCTATTCTTATCTCCCTGAATCCCAGAGTTTATCTCCCATAAACTCTTCCAAGATTACAGTCAAGTTTCTTCTTGATGAGACCTCTCAATCACAGAAGATAACCACCAGTTAAGACTGGATTTCTCAATGTTATTTGTTTTAAGAATTTGTTTACAGATGTATCTAAAACAGAAATTACACAGAAATTTCTTCAGCAGTCTTCTTCTCTAAAGTTGTTTCTTCAGCAATCTTTCTCAGTTCTTGTTGATCATGAAAGATGAATCTTCATGACTGAAAAAGTAATGTTCAAAGTTATTTCACAGTGAGAAACAAAGATATCAGAAAGTTATGTGTACGTTGTTGTATATCTTCGAAGAAGAGAATGAAAAACAGTTTATATAGTTTCAGGAAAAACAACATATGCATCGATTTACCCAATCGATTCATTAAAGTCATAATGCTGGTTAATCGATTTCCTCAATCGATTTCGTGAGTCTTGTTTTTCTTGAATCTTGAAACTGTACATTCTAATCGATTTACTCAATCGATTATTTTAAGTAGTTCTTCAAACTTTGATAACAGTATATAATTAAATCGATTTGCAGAATCGACTTGATGTGTTTTGTTCAAACAACGAGATCAAAACCATCGATGTGCTTAATCGATTTAACCATTCAGTCATCTCTGTTTATAAAACTTTTATGTCAATCGATTGTGCCAATCGATTGTGGTCTTTAAGTCTGAAGTACTTTTCATCAGTTGGGTTATTCAATCGATTTACCAAGTCGATTGATACCAACATTTATAACACAGATGTATATAAACAGATTGTAGTAATCGATTGTGTATGTTCCAGACCTAAGTTATTTGGAAACTTGTTTTAGTGAATCGATTGGCCTAATCGATTTAGTAAACAGGTTTGGCTTTGGGACATTAACAATCGATTGTTTCAATCGATGTAGACAAAACAAAATTAAAGATGTGATTATTTCAATCGATTTGCCAAATCGATTGCCTGCAAAACGTGCTACTGACTTGCACATTTTAATTTCAGTAAGAATGTCAATCGATTTGTCTAATCGATGTAAACAATCAGTTCAGTCTTAGTGATTTACTCAATCGATGTGCCTAATCGATTTGTGGCAAACTGGCTCTCTGACTTGTACAATTTATTTTCCAATATGTGTACCAATCGATTTGGAGAATCGATTGATAGCCCGTTTGATTTCTTCAAGGATGTACAAATCGATTGTGCTAATCGATTGGGTAACACCAAACTTTATAAACTTATTCAACCCTGTTATAGAATCGATTGTACTAATCGATGTGCTCATGGATCATCAAGATTTTGTTGATTCCTTGAGTTCCAAGCAATTGTCTCGAGTATGTAGGATTGAATTTGTTGTTCCTGAAATTTTTCTCTGTTGACAGTGTTAGATGTATTTCAAATTGGATGCTTGTCAATAACATCAAAAACGAACATATGTCTAACAATTGGATGAACATTTTGGTCATTTTCGTCCTCCCAATGCTTATTCTTGTCCAATTAGGGTTTTCAACCAATCTTGTGCATCCAATAAGTTCATTTGTGTCATTGGATGAACATTTAGGTCATTTTCGTCCTCCCTAGGCTTATTCTTGTCCAATTAGGGTTTTTAACCAATCTTGTGCATCCAATAAGTTCATTTGTGTCATTGGATGAACATTTAGGTCATTTTCGTCCTCCCTAGTCTTATTCTTGTCCAATTAGGGTTTTTATGCAATCTTGTGCATCCAATAGGTGTGTTTGTGTCATTGGAGGAACATTTAGGTCATTTTCGTCCTCCCTAGTCTTATTCTTGTCCAATTAGGGTTTTTATGCAATCTTGTGCATCCAATAGGTGTGTTTGTGTCATTGGACGAACATTTGGGTCATTTTCGTCCTCCCTAGGCTTATTCGTGTCCAATTAGGGTTTTTAACCAATCTTGTGCATCCAATAAGTTCATTTGTGTCATTGGATGAACATTTAGGTCATTTTCGTCCTCCCTAGGCTTATTCTTGTCCAATTAGGGTTTTTAACCAATCTTGTGCATCCAATAAGTTCATTTGTGTCATTGGATGAACATTTAGGTCATTTTCGTCCTCCCTAGGCTTATTCTTGTCCAATTAGGGTTTTTAACCAATCTTGTGCATCCAATAAGTTCATTTGTGTCATTGGATGAACATTTAGGTCATTATCGTCCTCTTAAGTCTTATTCTTGTCCAATTAGGGTTTTTATGCAATCTTGTGCATCCAATAGGTGTGTTTGTGTCATTGGAGGAACATTTAGGTCATTTTTGTCCTCCCTAGTCTTATTCTTGTCCAATTAGGGTTTTTATGCAATCTTGTGCATCCAATAGGTGTGTTTGTGTCATTGGACGAACATTTAGGTCATTTTCGTCCTCCTTAGGCTTATTCTTGTCCAATTAGGGTTTTTATGCAATCTTGTGCATCCAATAGGTGTGTTTGTGTCATTGGACGAACATTTAGGTCATTTTCGTCCTCCCTAGTCTTATTCTTGTCCAATAAGGGTTTTATGCAATCTAGTGCATCCAATAGGTGTGTTTGTGTCATTGGACAAACATTTAGGTCATTTTCGTCCTCCCTAGGCTTATTCTTGTCCAATTAGGGTTTTTAACCAATCTTGTGCATCCAATAAGTTCATTTGTGTCATTGGATGAACATTTAGGTCATTTTCGTCCTCCCTAGGCTTATTCTTGTCCAATTAGGGTTTTTAACCAATCTTGTGCATCCAATAAGTTCATTTGTGTCATTGGATGAACATTTAGGTCATTTTCGTCCTCCCTAGGCTTATTCTTGTCCAATTAGGGTTTTTAACCAATCTTGTGTATCCAATAAGTTCATTTGTGTCATTGGATGAATATTTAGGTTTCGTCCTCCCTAGGCTTATTCTTGTCCAATTAGGGTTTTTAACCAATCATGTGCATCCAATAGGTGTATTTGTGTCATTGGATGAACATTTAGGTTATTTTTGTCCTCCCTAGGCTTATTCTTGTCCAATTAGGGTTTTTAAACAATTTTGTGCATCCAATAGGTGTGTTTGTGTCATTGGATTAACATTTAGGTCATTTTTGTCCTCCCTAGGCTTAATCTTGTCCAATTAGGGTTTTTAACCAATCTTGTGCATCCAATAGGTGTGTTTGTGTCATTGGATTATCATTTAGGGCATTTTCGTCCTCCCTTGGCTTATTCTTGTCCAATTAGTGTTTTTAATTAATCTTGTGCATCCAATAGGTGTGTTTGTGTCATTGGATTAACATTTAGGTCATCTTCGTCCTCCCAAGGCTTATTCTTGTCCAATTAGGGTTTTTATCCAATCTTGTGCATCCAATAAGTTCATTTGTGTCATTGGATGAATATTTAGGTCATTTTCGTCCTCCCTAGGCTTAATCATGTCCAATTAGGGTTTTTAACCAATCTTGTGCATCTAATAAGTTCATTTGTGTCATTGGATGAACATTTAGGTCATTTTTGTCCTCCCTAGGCTTATTCTTGTCCAATTAGGGTTTTTAAACAATCTTGTGCATCCAATAGGTGTGTTTGGGTCATTGGATTAACATTTATGTCATTTTTATCCTCCCTAGGCTTATTCTTGTCCAATTAGTGTTTTTAACCAATCTGGTGCATCCAATAGGTGTGTTTGTGTCATTGGATTATCATTTAGGGCATTTTCGTCCTCCCTTGGCTTATTCTTGTCCAATTAGTGTTTTTAACGAATCTTGTGCATCCAATAGGTGTGTTTGTGTCATTGGATTAACATTTAGGTCATCTTCGTCCTCCCAAGGCTTATTCTTGTCCAATTAGGGTTTTTATCCAATCTTGTGCTTCCAATAAGTTTATTTGTGTCATTGGATGAATATTTAGGTCATTTTCGTCCTCCCTAGGCTTAATCATGTCCAATTAGGGTTTTTAACCAATCTTGTGCATCCAATAAGTTCATTTGTGTCATTGGATGAACATTTAGGTCATTTTCGTCCTCCCTAGGCTTATTCTTGTCCAATTAGGGTTTTTAACCAATCTTGTGCATCCAATAAGTTCATTTGTGTCATTGGATGAACATTTAGGTCATTTTCGTCCTCCCTAGGCTTATTCTTGTCCAATTACGGTTTTTAAACAATCTTGTGCATCCAATAGGTGTGTTTGTGTCATTGGATTATCATTTAGGGCATTTTCGTCCTCCCTTGGCTTATTCTTGTCCAATTAGTGTTTTTAACCAATCTTGTGCATCCAATAGGTGTGTTTGTGTCATTGGATTAACATTTAGGTCATTTTCGTCCTCCCTAGGCTTATTCTTGTCCAATTAGGGTTTTTAACCAATCTTGTGCATCCAATAAGTTCATTTATGTCATTCGATTAACATTTAGCTCATTTTTGTCCTCCCTAGGCTTATTCTTGTCCAATTAGGGTTTTTAACCAATCTTGTGCATCCAATAGGTGTGTTTGTGTCATTGGATGAACATTTAGGTCATTTTCGTCCTCCCTAGGCTTATTCTTGTCCAATTAGGGTTTTTAACCAATCTTGTGCATCCAATAAGTTCATTTGTGTCATTGGATGAACATTTAGGTCATTTACGTTCTCCCTAGGCTTATTCTTGTCCAATTAGGGTTTTAAGCAATCCTGTGCATCCAATAGGTGTGTTTGTGTCATTGGACGAAGATTTAAGTCATTTTCGTCCTCCCTAGTCTTATTCTTGTCGAATTAGGGTTTTTATGCAATCTTGTGAGTCCAATAGGTGTGTTTGTGTCATAGGACGAACATTTAGGTCATTTTCGTCCTCCCTAAGCTTATTCTTGTCCAATTAGTGTTTTTAACCAATCTTGTGCATCCAATAAGTTCATTTGTGTCATTGGATGAACATTTAGGTCATTTTCGTCCTCCCTAGTCTTATTCTTGTCCAATTAGGGTTTTTATGCAATCTTGTGCATCCAATATATGTGTTTGTGTCATTGGAGGAACATTTAGGTCATTTTCGTCCTCCCTAGTCTTATTCTTGTCCAATTAGGGTTTTTATGCAATCTTGTGCATCCAATAGGTGTGTTTGTGTCATTGGACGAACATTTAGGTCATTTTCGTCCTCCCTAGGCTTATTCTTGTCCAATTAGGGTTTTTAACCAATCTTGTGCATCCAATAAGTTCATTTGTGTCATTGGATGAACATTTAGGTCATTTTCGTCCTCCCTAGGCTTATTCTAGTCCAATTAGGGTTTTTAACCAATCTTTTGCATCCAATAAGTTCATTTGTGTCATTGGATGAGCATTTAGGTCATTTTCGTCCTCCCTAGTCTTATTCTTGTCCAATTAGGGTTTTTATGCAATCTTGTGCATCCAATAGGTGTGTTTGTGTCGTTGGAGGAACATTTAGGTCATTTTCGTCCTCCCTAGTCTTATTCTTGTCCAATTAGGGTTTTTATGCAATCTTGTGCATCCAATAGGTGTGTTTGTGTCATTGGACGAACATTTAGGTCATTTTCGCCCTCCCTAGGCTTATTCTTGTCCAATTAAAGTTTTTAACCAATCTTGTGCATCCAATAAGTTCATTTGTGTCATTGGATGAACATTTAGGTCATTTTCGTCCTCCCTAGGCTTATTCTTGTCCAATTAGGGTTTTTAACCAATCTTGTGCATCCAATAAGTTCATTTGTGTCATTGGATGAACATTTAGGTCATTTTCGTCCTCCCTAGGCTTATTCTTGTCCAATTAGGGTTTTCAACCAATCTTGTGCATCCAATAAGTTCATTTGTGTCATTGGATGAACATTTAGGTCATTTTCGTTCTCCCAAGGCTTATTCTTGTCCAATTAGTGTTTTTAACCAATCTTGTGCATCCAATAAGTTCATTTGTGTCATTGGATGAACATTTAGGTCATTTTCGTCCTCCCTAGGCTTATTCTTGTCCAATTAGGGTTTTTAACCAACCTTGTGCATCCAATAGGAGTGTTTGTGTCATTGGATGAACATTTAGGTCATTTTCGTCCTCCCTAGGCTTATTCTTGTCCAATTAGGGTTTTTAACCAATCTTGTGCATCCAATAAGTTCATTTGTGTCATTGGATGAACATTTAGGTCATTTTCGTCTTCCCTAGGCTTATTGTTGTCCAATTAGGGTTTTTAACCAATCTTGTGCATCCAATAGGTGTATTTGTGTCATTAGATAAACATTTAGGTCATTTTCGTCCTCCCTATGCTTATTCTTGTCCAATTAGGGTTTTTAAGCAATCTTGTGCATCCAATAAGTTCATTTGTGTCATTGGATGAACATTTAGGTCATTTTCGTCCTCCCTAGGCTTATTCTTGTCCAATTAGGGTTTCTAACAAATCTTGTGCATCCAATAGGTGTATTTGTGTCATTGTATGAACATTTAGGTCATTTTCGTCCTCCCTAGGCTTATTCTTGTCCAATTAGGGTTTTTAAGCAATCTTGTGCATCCAATAAGTTCATTTGTGTCATTGGATGAACATTTAGGTCATTTTCGTCCTCCCTAGGCTTATTCTTGTCCAATTAGGGTTTTTAACCAATCTTGTGCATCCAATAAGTTCATTTGTGTCATTGGATGAACATTTAGGTCATTTTCGTCCTCCCTAGGCTTATTCTTGTCCAATTAGTGTTTTTAACCAATCTTGTGCATCCAATAGGTCTGTTTGTGTCATTGGATGAACATTTAGGTCAGTTTCGTCCTCCCTAGGCTTATTCTTGTCCAATTAGGGTTTCTAACGAATCTTGTGCATCCAATAGGTGTATTTGTGTCATTGGATGGACATTTAGGTCATTTTCGTCCTCCCTAGGCTTATTCTTGTCCAATTAGGGTTTTTAACCAATCTTGTGCATCCAATAAGTTCATTTGTGTCATTGGATGAACATTTAGGTCATTTTCGTCCTCCCTAGGCTTATCCTTGTCCAATTAGGGTTTTTAACCAATCTTGTGCATCCAATAAGTTCATTTGTGTCATTGGATGAACATTTAGGTCATTTTCGTCCTCCCTAGTCTTATTCTTGTCCAATTAGGGTTTTTATGCAATCTTGTGCATCCAATAAGTTCATTTGTGTCATTGGATGCACATTTAGGTCATTTTCGTCCTCCCTAGGCTTATTCTTGTCCAATTAGGGTTTTTAACCAATCTTGTGCATCCAATAAGTTCATTTGTGTCATTGGATGAACATTTAGGTCATTTTCGTCCTCCCTAGGCTTATTCTTGTCCAATTAGGGTTTTAACCCAATCTTGTGCATCCAATAAGTTCATTTGTGTCATTGGATGAACATTTAGGTCATTTTCGTCCTCCCTAGGCTTATTCTTGTCCAATTAGGGTTTTCAACCAATCTTGTGCATCCAATAAGTTCATTTGTGTCATTGGATGAACATTTAGGTCATTTTCGTCCTCCCTAGGATTATTCTTGTCCAATTAGGGTTTTTAACCAATCTTGTGCATCCAATAAGTTCATTTGTGTCATTGGATGAACATTTAGGTCATTTTCGTCCTCCCTAGGCTTATTCTTGTCCAATTAGGGTTTTCAACCAATCTTGTGCATCCAATAAGATCATTTGTGTCATTGGATGAACATTTAGGTCATTTTCGTCCTCCCTAGGCTTACTCTTGTCCATTTTGGATTTTTAACCAATCTTGTGCATCCAATAACTTCATTTGTGTCATTGGATGAACATTTAGGTCATTTTCGTCCTCCTTAGTCTTATTCTTGTCCAATTAGGGTTTTTATGCAATCTTGTGCATCCAATAGGCGTGTTTGTGTCATTGGAGGAACATTTAGGTCATTTTCGTCCTCCCTAGGCTTGTTCTTGTCCAATTAGGGTTTTTAACCAACCTTGTGCATCCAATAAGTTCATTTGTGTCATTGGTTGAACATTTAGGTCATTTTCGTCCTCCCTAGGCTTATTCTTGTCCAATTAGGGTTTTTAACCAACCTTGGGCATCCAATAAGTTCATTTGTGTCATTGGTGGAACATTTAGGTCATTTACGTCCCCCCCTAGTCTTATTCTTGTTCAATTAGGGATTTTATGCAATCTTGTGCATCCAATAGGTGTGTTTGTGTCATTGGACGAACATTTAGGTCCTTTTCGTCCTCCCTAGGCTTATTTTTGTCCAATTATGGTTTTTAACCAATCTTGTGCATCCAATAAGTTCATTTGTGTCATTGGATGAACATTTAGGTCATTTTCGTCCTCCCTAGGCTTATTCTTGTCCAATTAGGGTTTTTAACCAATCTTGTGCATCCAATAAGTTCATTTGTGTCATTGGATGAACATTTAGGTCATTTTCGTCCTCCCTAGGCTTATTCTTGTCCAATTAGGGTTTTTAACCAATCTTGTGCATCCAATAAGTTCATTTGTGTCATTGGATGAACATTTAGGTCATTTTCGTCCTCCCTAGGCTTATTCTTGTACAATTAGGGTTTTTAACCAATCTTGTGCATCCAATAAGTTCATTTGTGTCATCGGATGAACATTTAGGTCATTTTCGTCCTCCCTAGGCTTATTCTTGTCCAATTAGGGGTTTTAGCCAATCTTGTGCAACCAATTAGTTCATATGTCTCATTGGATGAACATTTAGGTCATTTTCGTCCTCCCTAGGCTTATTCTTGTCCAATTAGGGGTTTTAGACAATCTTGTGCAACCAATAAGTTCATTTGTGTCATTGGAGGAACATTTATGACACTTTCGTCCTCCCTAGGCTTATTCTTGTCCAATTAGGATTTTTAACCAATCTTGTGCATCCAATAGGTGTTTGTGTCATTGGAGGAACATTTAAGTCATTTTCGTCCTCCCTAGTCTTATTCTTGTCCAATTAGCGTTTTTATGCAATCTTTTGCATCCAATAGGTGTGTTTGTGTCATTGGACGAACATTTAGGACATTTTCGTCGTCCCTAGGCTTATTCTTGTCCAATTAGGGTTTTTAACCAATCTTGTGCATCCAATAAGTTCATTTGTGTCATTGGATGAACATTTAGGTCATTTTCGTCCTCCCTAGGCTTATTCTTGTCCAATTAGGGTTTTTAACCAATCTTGTGCATCCAATAAGTTCATTTGTGTCATTGGATGAACATTTAGGTCATTTTCGTCCTCCCTAGGCTTATTCTTGTCCAATTAGGGTTTTTAACCAATCTTGTGCATCCAATAAGTTCATTTGTGTCATTGGATGAACATTTAGGTCATTTTCGTCCTCCCTAGTCTTATTCTTGTCCAATTAGGGTTTTTATGCAATCTTATGCCTCCAATAGGTGTGTTTGTGTTATTGTAGGAACGTTTAGGTCATTTTCGTCCTCCCTAGTTTTATTCTTGTCCAATTAGGGTTTTTATGCAATCTTGTGCATCCAATAGGTTTGTTTGTGTCATTGGACGAACATTTAGGTCATTTTGGTCCTCCCTAGGCTTATTCTTGTCCAATTAGGGTTTTTAACAACTCTTGTGCATCCAATAAGTTCATTTGTGTCATTGGATGAACATTTAGGTCATTTTCGTCATCCCTAGTCTTATTCTTGTCCAATTAGGGTTTTAAGCAATCTTGTGCATCCAATATGTGTGTTTGTGTCATTGGATGAACATTTAGGTCATTTTCGTCCTCCCTATGCTTATTCTTGTCCAATTAGGGTTTTTAACCAATCTTGTGCATCCAATAAGTTCATTTGTGTCATTGGATGAACATTTAGGTCATTTACGTCCTCCCTAGGCTTATTCTTGTCCAATTAGGGTTTTTAAACCAATCTTGTGCATCCAATAAGTTCATTTGTGTCATTGGATGAACATTTAGGTCATTTTCGTCCTCCCTAGTCTTATTCTTGTCCAATTAGGGTTTTTAACCAACCTTGTGCATCCAATAAGTTCATTTGTGTCATTGGTGGAACATTTAGGTCATTTACGTCCTCCCTAGTCTTATTCTTGTCCAATTAGGGTTTTTATGCAATCTTGTGCATCAAATAGGTGTGTTTGTGTCATTGGAGGAACATTTAAGTCGTTTTCGTCCTCCCTAGTCTTATTCTTGTCAAATTAGGGTTTTTATGCAGTCTTGTGCATCCAATAGGTGTGTTTGTGTCATTGGAGGAACATTTAGGTCATTTTCGTCCTCCCTAGTCTTATTCTTGTCCAATTAGGGTTTTTATGCAATCTTGTGCATCCAATAGGTGTGTTTGTGTCATTGGACGAACATTTATGTCATTTTCGTCCTCCCTAGTCTTATTCTTGTCCAATTAGGGTTTTTATGCAATCTTGTGCATCCAATAGGTGTGTTTGTGTCATTGGAGGAACATTTAGGTCATTTTCATCCTCCCTAGTCTTATTCTTGTCCAATTAGGGATTTTATGCAATCTTGTGCATCCAATAGGTGTGTTTGTGTCACTGGACGAACATTTAGGTCATTTTCGTCCTCCCTAGGCTTATTCTTGTCCAATTAGGGTTTTTAACCAATCTTGTGCATCCAATAAGTTCATTTGTGTCATAGGAGGCACATTTAGGTCATTTTCGTCCTCCCTAGGCTTATTCTTGTCCAATTAGGGTTTTTAACCAATCTTGTGCATCCAATAAGTTCATTTGTGTCATTGGATGAACATTTAGGTCATTTTCGTCCTCCCTAGGCTTATTCTTGTCCAATTAGGGTTTTTAACCAATCTTGTGCATCCAATAAGTTCATTTGTGTCATTGGATGAACATTTAGGTCATTTTCGTCCTCCCTAGGCTTATTCTTGTCCAATTAGGGTTTTTAAACAATCTTGTGCATCCAATAGGTGTGTTTGTGTCATTGGATTATCATTTAGGGCATTTTCATCCTCCCTTGGCTTATTCTTGTCCAATTAGTGTTTTTAACCAATCTTGTGCATCCAATAGGTGTGTTTGTGTCATTGGATTAACATTTAGGTCATTTTCGTCCTCCTTAGACTTATTCTTGTCCAATTAGGGTTTTTAAACAATCTTGTGCATCCAATAAGTTCTTTTGTGTCATTGGATGTACATTTAGGTCATTTTCATCCTCCTTAGTTTTATTCTTGTCCAATTAGGGTTCTTAACCAATCTTGTGCAACCAATAAGTTCATTTGTGTCATTGGATGAACATTTAGGTTATTTTCGTCCTCTTTAGGCTTATTCTTGTCCAATTAGGGTTTTTAACCAATCTTGTGCATCCAATAAGTTCATTTGTGTCATTGGATGAACATTTAGGTCATTTTCGTCCTCCCTAGGCTTATTCTTGTCCAATTAGGGTTTTTAACCAATCTTGTGCATCCAATAGGTGTGTTTGTGTCATTGGATGAACATTTAGGTCATTTTCGTCCTCCCTCGGCTTATTCTTGTCCAATTAGGGTTTTTTACCAATCTTGTGCATCCAATAAGTTCATTTGTGTCATTGGATTAACATTTAGGTCATTTTCGTCCTTCCTAGGCTTATTCTTGTCCAATTACGGTTTCTAACCAATCTTGTGCATCAAATAGGTGTGTTTGTGTCATTGGATGAACATTTAGGTCATTTTCGTCCTCCCTAGGCTTATTCTTGTCCAATTAGGGTTTTTAACCAATCTTGTGCATCCAATAAGTTCATTTGTGTCATTGGATGAACATTTAGGTCATTTTCGTCCTCCCTAGGCTTATTCTTGTCCAATTAGGGTTTTTAAACAATCTTGTGCATCCAATAGGTGTGTTTGTGTCATTGGATTATCATTTAGGGCATTTTCGTCCTCCCTTGGCTTATTCTTGTCAAATTAGTGTTTTTAACCAATCTTGTGCTTCCAATACGTGTGTTTGTGTCATTGGATTAACATTTAGGTCATTTTCGTCCTCCCTAGGCTTATTCTTGACCAATTAGGGTTTTTAACCAATCATGTGCATCCAATAGGTGTATTTGTGTCATTGGATGAACATTTAGGTTATTTTTGTCCTCCCTAGGCTTATTCTTGTCCAATTAGGCTTTTTAAACAATCTTGTGCATCCAATAGGTGTGTTTGTGTCATTGGATTAACATTTGGGTCATTTTTGTCCTCCCTAGGCTTAATCTTGTCCAATTAGGGTTTTTAACCAATCTTGTGCATCCAATAGGTGTGTTTGTGTCATTGGATTATCATTTAGGGCATTTTCGCCCTCCCTTGGCTTATTCTTGTACAATTAGTGTTTTTAACCAATCTTGTGCATCCAATAGGTGTGTTTGTGTCATTGGATTAACATTTAGGTCATCTTCGTCCTCCCAAGGCTTATTCTTGTCCAATTAGGGTTTTTATCCAATCTTGTGCATCCAATAAGTTCATTTGTGTCATTGGATGAATATTTAGGTCATTTTCGTCCTCCCTAGGCTTAATCATGTCCAATTAGGGTTTTTAACCAATCTTGTGCATCCAATAAGTTCATTTGTGTCATTGGATGAACATTTAGGTCATTTTTGTCCTCCCTAGGCTTATTCTTGTCCAATTAGGGTTTTTAAACAATCTTGTGCATCCAATAGGTGTGTTTGGGTCATTGGATTAACATTTATGTCATTTTTATCCTCCCTAGGCTTATTCTTGTCCAATTAGTGTTTTTAACCAATCTGGTGCATCCAATAGGTGTGTTTGTGTCATTGGATTATCATTTAGGGCATTTTCGTCCTCCCTTGGCTTATTCTTGTCCAATTAGTGTTTTTAACGAATCTTGTGCATCCAATAGGTGTGTTTGTGTCATTGGATTAACATTTAGGTCATCTTCGTCCTCCCAAGGCTTATTCTTGTCCAATTAGGGTTTTTATCCAATCTTGTGCTTCCAATAAGTTTATTTGTGTCATTGGATGAATATTTAGGTCATTTTCGTCCTCCCTAGGCTTAATCATGTCCAATTAGGGTTTTTAACCAATCTTGTGCATCCAATAAGTTCATTTGTGTCATTGGATGAACATTTAGGTCATTTTCGTCCTCCCTAGGCTTATTCTTGTCCAATTAGGGTTTTTAACCAATCTTGTGCATCCAATAAGTTCATTTGTGTCATTGGATGAACATTTAGGTCATTTTCGTCCTCCCTAGGCTTATTCTTGTCCAATTACGGTTTTTAAACAATCTTGTGCATCCAATAGGTGTGTTTGTGTCATTGGATTATCATTTAGGGCATTTTCGTCCTCCCTTGGCTTATTCTTGTCCAATTAGTGTTTTTAACCAATCTTGTGCATCCAATAGGTGTGTTTGTGTCATTGGATTAACATTTAGGTCATTTTCGTCCTCCCTAGGCTTATTCTTGTCCAATTAGGGTTTTTAACCAATCTTGTGCATCCAATAAGTTTGTTTGTGTCATTGCATTATTATTTAGGTCATTTTCGTCCTCCCTAGGCATATTCTTGCCCAATTAGGGTTTTTAACCAATCTTGTGCATCCAATAGGTGTGTTTGTGTCATTGGATGATCAATTAGGTCATTTTCGTCCTCCCTAGGCTTATTCTTGTCCAATTAGGGTTTTTAACCAATCTTGTGCATCCAATAAGTTCATTTGTGTCATTGGGTGATCAATTAGGTCATTTTCGTCCTCCCTAGGCATATTCTTGTCTAACTAGGGTTTTTAACCAATCTTGTGCATCCAATAGGTGTGTTTGTGTCATTGGATGATCAATTAGGTCATTTTCGTCCTCCCTAGGCTTATTCTTGTCCAATTAGGGTTTTTAACCAATCTTGTGCATCCAATAGGTGTGTTTGTGTCATTGGATGATCAATTAGGTCATTTTCGTCCTCCCTAGGCTTATTCTTGTCCAATTAGGGTTTTTAACCAATCTTGTGCATCAAATAAGTTTGTTTTTGTCATTGAATTATTATTTAGGTCATTTTCGTCCTCCCTAGGCATATTCTTGTCCAATTAGGCTTTTTAACCAATCTTGTGCTTCCAATAGGTGTGTTTGTGTCATTGGATGATCAATTAGGTCATTTTCGTCCTCCCTAGGCTAATTCTTGTCCAATTAGGGTTTTTAACCAATCTTGTGCATCCAATAGGTGTGTTTGTGTCATTGGATGATCAATTAGGTCATTTTCGTCCTCCCTAGGCTTATTCTTGCCCAATTAGGGTTTTTAACCAATCTTGTGCATACAATAAGTTAAGTTGTGTCATTGGATTAGCATTTAGGTCATTTTCGTCCTCCCTAGGCTTATTCTTGTCCAATTAGGGTTTTTAACCAATCTTGTGCATCCAATAGGTGTGTTTGTGTCATTGGATGATCAATTAGGTCATTTTCGTCCTCCCTAGGCTTATTCTTGTCCAATTAGGGTTTTTAACCAATCTTGTGCATCCAATAAGTTGAGTTGTGTCATTGAATTGACATTTAGGTCATTTTCGTCCTCCCTAGGCTTATTCTTGTCCAATTAGGGTTTTTAACCAATCTTGCGCATCCAATAGGTGTGTTTGTGTCATTGGATGATCAATTAGGTCATTTTCGTCCTCCATAGGCTTATTCTTGTCCAATTAGGGTTTTTAACCAATCTTGTGCATCCAATAGGTGTGTTTGTGTCATTGGATGAACATTTAGGTCATTTTCGTCCTCCCTAGGCTTATTCTTGTCCAATTAGGGTTTTTAAACAATCTTGTGCATCCAATAGGTGTGTTTGTGTCATTGGATTATCATTTAGGGCATTTTCGTCCTCCCTTGGCTTATTCTTGTCCAATTAGTGTTTTTAACCAATCTTGTGCATCCAATAGGTGTGTTTGTGTCATTGGATTAACATTTAGGTCATTTTCGTCCTCCCTAGGCTTATTCTTGTCCAATTAGGGTTTTTAACAAATCATGTGCATCCAATAGGTGTATTTGTGTCATTGGATGAACATTTAGGTTATTTTTGTTCTCCCTAGGCTTATTCTTGTCCAATTAGGGTTTTTAAACAATCTTGTGCATCCAATAGGTGTGTTTGTGTCATTGGATTAACATTTAGGTTATCTTCGTCCTCCCAAGGCTTATTCTTGTCCAATTAGGGTTTTTATCCAATCTTGTGCATCCAATAAGTTCATTTGTGTCATTGGATGAATATTTAGGTCATTTTCGTCCTCCCTAGGCTTAATCATGTCCAATTAGGGTTTTTAACCAATCTTGTGCATCCAATAAGTTCATTTGTGTCATTGGATGAACATTTAGGTCATTTTCGTCCTCCCTAGGCTTATTCTTGTCCAATTAGGGTTTTTAACCAATCTTGTGCATCCAATAAGTTCATTTGTGTCATTGGATGAACATTTAGGTCATTTTCGTCCTTCCTAGGCTTATTCTTGTCCAATTAGAGTTTTTAACCAATCTTGTGCATCCAATAGGTGTGTTTGTGTCATTGGATGAACATTTAGGTCATTTTCGTCCTCCCTAGGCTTATTCTTGTCCAATTAGGGTTTTTAACCAATCTTGTGCATCCAATAAGTTCATTTGTGTCATTGGATGAACATTTAGGTCATTTTCGTCCTCCTAAGGCTTATTCTTGTTCAATTAGGATATCTAACCAATCTTGTGCTTCCAATAGGTGTGTTTGTGTCATTGGATGAACATTTAGGTCATTTTCGTCCTCCCTAGGCTTATTCTTGTCCAATTAGGGTTTTTAACCAATCTTGTGCATCCAATAAGTTCATTTGTGTCATTGGATTAACATTTAGGTCATTTTCGTCCTCCCTAGGCTTATTCTTGTCCAATAAGGGTTTCTAACCAATCTTGTGCATCCAATAGGTGTGTTTGTGTCATTTGATGAACATTTAGGTCATTTTCGTCCTCCCTATGCTTATTCTTGTCCAATTAGGGTTTTTTACCAATCTTGTGCATCCAATAGGTGTGTTTGTGTCATTGGATGAACATTTAGGTCATTTTCGTCCTCCCTAGGCTTATTCTTGTCCAATTAGGGTTTTTAACCAATCTTGTGCATCCAATAAGTTCATTTGTGTCATTGGGTGAACATTTAGGTCATTTTCGTCCTCCCTAGGCTTATTCTTGTCCAATTATGGTTTCTAACCATTCTTGTGCATCCAATAGGTGTGTTTGTGTCATTGGATGAACATTTAGGTCATTTTCGTCCTCCCTAGGCTTATTCTTGTCCAATTAGGGTTTTTAACCAATCTTGTGCATCCAATAAGTTCATTTGTGTCATTGGATGAACATTTAGGTCATTTTCGTCCTCCCTAGGCTTATTCTTGTCCAATTAGGGTTTTTAACCAATCTTGGGCATCCAATAAGTTCATTTGTGTCATTGGATGAATAGTTAGGTCATTTTCGTCCTCCCTAGGCTTATTCTTGTCAAATTATGGTTTTTAACCAATCTTGTGCATCCAATAGGTGTGTTTGTGTCATTGGATGAACATTTAGGTCATTTTCGTCCTCCCTAGGCATATTCTTGTCCTATTAGGGTTTCTAACCAATCTTGTGCATCCAATAGGTGTGTTTGTGTCATTGGATGAACATTTAGGTCATTTTCGTCCTCCCTAGGCTTATTCTTGTCCAATTAGGGTTTTTAACCAATCTTGTGCATCCAATAAGTTCATTTGTGTCATTGGATGAACATTTAGGTCATTTTCGTCCTCCCTAGGCTTATTCTTGTCCAATTAGGGTTTTTAACCAATCTTGTGCATCCAATAAGTTCATTTGTGTCATTGGATGAACATTTAGGTCATTTTCTTCCTCCCTAGGCTTATTCTTGTCCAATTAGGGTTTTTAACCAATCTTGTGCATCCAATAGGTGTGTTTGTGTCATTGGACGAACATTTAGGTCATTTTCGTCCTCCCTAGGCTAATTCTTGTCCAATTAGGGTTTTTAACCAATCTTGTGCATCCAATAAGTTCATTTGTGTCATTGGATGAACATTTAGGTCATTTTCGTCCTCCCTAGGCTTATTCTTGTCCAATTAGGGTTTTTAACCAATCTTGTGCATCCAATAAGTTCATTTGTGTCATTGGATGAACATTTAGGTCATTTTCGTCCTCCCTAGGCTTATTCTTGTCCAATTAGGGTTTTTAAACAATCTTGTGCATCCAATAGGTGTGTTTGTGTCATTGGATTATCATTTAGGGCATTTTCATCCTCCCTTGGCTTATTCTTGTCCAATTAGTGTTTTTAACCAATCTTGTGCATCCAATAGGTGTGTTTGTGTCATTGGATTAACATTTAGGTCATTTTCGTCCTCCTTAGACTTATTCTTGTCCAATTAGGGTTTTTAAACAATCTTGTGCATCCAATAAGTTCTTTTGTGTCATTGGATGTACATTTAGGTCATTTTCGTCCTCCTTAGTTTTATTCTTGTCCAATTAGGGTTCTTAACCAATCTTGTGCAACCAATAAGTTCATTTGTGTCATTGGATGAACATTTAGGTCATTTTCGTCCTCTTTAGGCTTATTCTTGTCCAATTAGGGTTTTTAACCAATCTTGTGCATCCAATAAGTTCATTTGTGTCATTGGATGAACATTTAGGTCATTTTCGTCCTCCCTAGGCTTATTCTTGTCCAATTAGGGTTTTTAACCAATCTTGTGTATCCAATAAGTTCATTTGTGTCATTGGATGAACATTTAGGTTTCGTCCTCCCTAGGCTTATTCTTGTCCAATTAGGGTTTTTAACCAATCATGTGCATCCAATAGGTGTATTTGTGTCATTGGATGAACATTTAGGTTATTTTTGTCCTCCCTAGGCTTATTCTTGTCCAATTAGGGTTTTTAAACAATTTTGTGCATCCAATAGGTGTGTTTGTGTCATTGGATTAACATTTAGGTCATTTTTGTCCTCCCTAGGCTTAATCTTGTCCAATTAGGGTTTTTAACCAATCTTGTGCATCCAATAGGTGTGTTTGTGTCATTGGATTATCATTTAGGGCATTTTCGTCCTCCCTTGGCTTATTCTTGTCCAATTAGTGTTTTTAATTAATCTTGTGCATCCAATAGGTGTGTTTGTGTCATTGGATTAACATTTAGGTCATCTTCGTCCTCCCAAGGCTTATTCTTGTCCAATTAGGGTTTTTATCCAATCTTGTGCATCCAATAAGTTCATTTGTGTCATTGGATGAATATTTAGGTCATTTTCGTCCTCCCTAGGCTTAATCATGTCCAATTAGGGTTTTTAACCAATCTTGTGCATCCAATAAGTTCATTTGTGTCATTGGATGAACATTTAGGTCATTTTCGTCCTCCCTAGGCTTATTCTTGTCCAATTAGGGTTTTTAACCAATCTTGTGCATCCAATAAGTTCATTTGTGTCATTGGATGAACATTTAGGTCATTTTCGTCCTCCCTAGGCTTATTCTTGTCCAATTACGGTTTTTAAACAATCTTGTGCATCCAATAGGTGTGTTTGTGTCATTGGATTATCATTTAGGGCATTTTCGTCCTCCCTTGGCTTATTCTTGTCCAATTAGTGTTTTTAACCAATCTTGTGCATCCAATAGGTGTGTTTGTGTCATTGGATTAACATTTAGGTCATTTTCGTCCTCCCTAGGCTTATTCTTGTCCAATTAGGGTTTTTAACAAATCATGTGCATCCAATAGGTGTATTTGTGTCATTGGATGAACATTTAGGTTATTTTTGTTCTCCCTAGGCTTATTCTTGTCCAATTAGGGTTTTTAAACAATCTTGTGCATCCAATAGGTGTGTTTGTGTCATTGGATTAACATTTAGGTTATCTTCGTCCTCCCAAGGCTTATTCTTGTCCAATTAGGGTTTTTATCCAATCTTGTGCATCCAATAAGTTCATTTGTGTCATTGGATGAATATTTAGGTCATTTTCGTCCTCCCTAGGCTTAATCATGTCCAATTAGGGTTTTTAACCAATCTTGTGCATCCAATAAGTTCATTTGTGTCATTGGATGAACATTTAGGTCATTTTCGTCCTCCCTAGGCTTATTCTTGTCCAATTAGGGTTTTTAACCAATCTTGTGCATCCAATAAGTTCATTTGTGTCATTGGATGAACATTTAGGTCATTTTCGTCCTCCCTAGGCTTATTCTTGTCCAATTACGGTTTTTAAGCAATCATGTGAATCCAATAAGTTCATTAGTTTCATTGGATGAACATTTAGGTCATTTTCGTCCTCCCTAGGCTTATTCTTGTTCAATTAGGGTTTCTAAACAATCTTGTGCATCCAATAGGTGTGTTTGTGTCATTGGATGAACATTTAGGTCATTTTCGTCCTCCCTAGGCTTATTCTTGTCCAATTAGGGTTTTAACCAATCTTGTGTATCCAATTGGTGTGTTTGTGTCATTGGATGAACATTTAGGTCATTTTTGTCCCCCCTAGGCTTATTCTTGTCCAATTACGGTTTTTAACCAATCATGTGAATCCAATAAGTTCATTTGTTTCATTGGATGAATATTTAGGTCATTTTCGTCCTCCCTAGGCTTATTCTTGTTCAATTAGGGTTTCTAAACAATCTTGTGTATCCAATTGGTGTGTTTGTGTCATTGGATGAACATTTAGGTCATTTTTGTCCCCCCTAGGCTTATTCTTGTCCAATTACGGTTTTTAACCAATCTTGTGCATCCAATAAGTTCATTTGTGTCATTGGATGAACATTTAGGTCATTTTCGTCCTCCCTAGGCTTATTCTTGTCCAATTAGGGTTTTTAACCAATCTTGTGCATCCAATAAGTTCATTTGTGTCATTCAATGAACATTTAGGTCATTTTCGTCCTCCCTAGGCTTATTCTTGTCCAATTAGGGTTTTTAACCAATCTTGTGCATCCAATAAGTTCATTTGTGTCATTGGATGAACATTTAGGTCATTTTCGTCCTCCCTAGGCTTATTCTTGTCCAATTACGGTTTTTAACCAATCTTGTGCATCCAATAAGTTCATTTGTGTCATTGGATGAACATTATGGTCATTTTCGTCCTCCCTAGGCTTAGTCTTGTCCAATTAGGGTTTTTATGCAATCTTGTGCATCCAATAGGTGTGTTTGTGTCATTGGACGAACATTTAGGTCATTTTCGTCCTCCCTAGGCTTATTCTTGTCCAATTAGGGTTTTTAACCAATCTTGTGCATCCAATAAGTTAATTTGTGTCATTGGATGAACATTTAGGTCATTTTCTTCCTCCCTAGGCTTATTCTTGTCCAATTAGGGTTTTTATGCAATCTTGTGCATCCAATAGGTGTGTTTGTGTCATTGGACGAACATTTAGGTCATTTTCGTCCTCCCTAGGCTTATTCTTGTCCAATTAGGGTTTTTATGCAATCTTGAGCATCCAATAGGTGTGTTTGTGTCATTGGACGAACATTTAGGTCATTTTTGTCCTCCCTAGGCTTATTCTTGTCCAATTAGGGTTTTTAACCAATCTTGTGCATCCAATAAGTTCATTTGTGTCATTGGATGAACATTTAGGTCATTTTTGTCCTCCCTAGGCTTATTCTTGTCCAATTAGGGTTTTTAAACAATCTTGTGCATCCAATAGGTGTGTTTGGGTCATTGGATTAACATTTATGTCATTTTTATCCTCCCTAGGCTTATTCTTGTCCAATTAGTGTTTTTAACCAATCTGGTGCATCCAATAGGTGTGTTTGTGTCATTGGATTATCATTTAGGGCATTTTCGTCCTCCCTTGGCTTATTCTTGTCCAATTAGTGTTTTTAACGAATCTTGTGCATCGAATAGGTGTGTTTGTGTCATTGGATTAACATTTAGGTCATCTTCGTCCTCCCAAGGCTTATTCTTGTCCAATTAGGGTTTTTATCCAATCTTGTGCTTCCAATAAGTTTATTTGTGTCATTGGATGAATATTTAGGTCATTTTCGTCCTCCCTAGGCTTAATCATGTCCAATTAGGGTTTTTAACAAATCTTGTGCATCCAATAGGTATCTTTGTGTCCTTGTACGAACAATTAGGTCATTTTCGTCGTCCCAAGGCTTATTCTTATCCAATTAGGGTTTTAACCAATCTTGTGCATCCAATAAGTTCATTTGTGTCATGGGATGA
This sequence comes from Cicer pinnatifidum, assembly GCA_037974775.1. NCBI lineage: Eukaryota > Viridiplantae > Streptophyta > Magnoliopsida > Fabales > Fabaceae > Cicer > Cicer pinnatifidum. The sequence goes on along the minus strand of JBBPBR010000004.1, from coordinate 24,574,863 downwards.
ACATTTAGGTCATTTTCGTCCTCCCTAGGCTTATTCTTGTCCAATTAGGGTTTTTAACCAATCATGTGCATCCAATAGGTGTATTTGTGTCATTGGATGAACATTTAGGTCATTTTCGTCCTCCTTAGACTTATTCTTGTCCAATTAGGGTTTTTAAACAATCTTGTGCATCCAATAAGTTCTTTTGTGTCATTGGATGTACATTTAGGTCATTTTCGTCCTCCTTAGTTTTATTCTTGTCCAATTAGGGTTCTTAACCAATCTTGTGCAACCAATAAGTTCATTTGTGTCATTGGATGAACATTTAGGTCATTTTCGTCCTCCTTAGGCTTATTCTTGTCCAATTAGGGTTTTTAACCAATCTTGTGCATCCAATAAGTTCATTTGTGTCATTGGATGAACATTTAGGGCACTTTCGTCCTCCTTAAGCTTATTCTTGTCCAATTAGGGTTTTTAACCAATCTTGTGCAACCAATAAGTTCATTTGTGTCATTGGATGAACATTTAGGTCATTTTCGTCCTCCCTAGGCTTATTCTTGTCCAATTAGGGTTTTTAACCAATCTTGTGCATCCAATAAGTTCATTTGTGTCATTGGATGAACATTTAGGTCATTTTCATCCTCCCTAGGCTTATTCTTGTCCAATTAGGGTTTTTAACCAATCATGTGCATCCAATAGGTGTGTTTGTGTCATTGGATGAACATTTAGGTCATTTTCGTCCTCCCTAGGCTTATTCTTGTCCAATTAGGGTTTTTAACCAATCTTGTGCATCCAATATGTGTGTTTGTGTCATTGGATGAACATTTAGGTCATTTTCGTCCTCCCTATGCTTATTCTTGTCCAATTAGGGTTTTTAACCAATCTTGTGCAACCAATAAGTTCATTTGTGTCATTGGATGAACATTTAGGTCATTTTCGTCCTCCCTAGGCTTATTCTTGTCCAATTAGGGTTTTTAACCAATCTTGTGCATCCAATAAGTTCATTTGTGTCATTGGATGAACATTTAGGTCATTTTCGTCCTCCCTAGGCTTATTCTTGTCCAATTAGGGTTTTTAAACAATCTTGTGCATCCAATAGGTGTGTTTGTGTCATTGGATTATCATTTAGGGCATTTTCGTCCTCCCTTGGCTTATTCTTGTCAAATTAGTGTTTTTAACCAATCTTGTGCTTCCAATACGTGTGTTTGTGTCATTGGATTAACATTTAGGTCATTTTCGTCCTCCCTAGGCTTATTCTTGACCAATTAGGGTTTTTAACCAATCATGTGCATCCAATAGGTGTATTTGTGTCATTGGATGAACATTTAGGTTATTTTTGTCCTCCCTAGGCTTATTCTTGTCCAATTAGGCTTTTTAAACAATCTTGTGCATCCAATAGGTGTGTTTGTGTCATTGGATTAACATTTGGGTCATTTTTGTCCTCCCTAGGCTTAATCTTGTCCAATTAGGGTTTTTAACCAATCTTGTGCATCCAATAGGTGTGTTTGTGTCATTGGATTATCATTTAGGGCATTTTCGCCCTCCCTTGGCTTATTCTTGTACAATTAGTGTTTTTAACCAATCTTGTGCATCCAATAGGTGTGTTTGTGTCATTGGATTAACATTTAGGTCATCTTCGTCCTCCCAAGGCTTATTCTTGTCCAATTAGGGTTTTTATCCAATCTTGTGCATCCAATAAGTTCATTTGTGTCATTGGATGAATATTTAGGTCATTTTCGTCCTCCCTAGGCTTAATCATGTCCAATTAGGGTTTTTAACCAATCTTGTGCATCCAATAAGTTCATTTGTGTCATTGGATGAACATTTAGGTCATTTTTGTCCTCCCTAGGCTTATTCTTGTCCAATTAGGGTTTTTAAACAATCTTGTGCATCCAATAGGTGTGTTTGGGTCATTGGATTAACATTTATGTCATTTTTATCCTCCCTAGGCTTATTCTTGTCCAATTAGTGTTTTTAACCAATCTGGTGCATCCAATTGGTGTGGTTGTGTCATTGGATTATCATTTAGGGCATTTTCGTCCTCCCTTGGCTTATTCTTGTCCAATTAGTGTTTTTAACGAATCTTGTGCATCCAATAGGTGTGTTTGTGTCATTGGATTAACATTTAGGTCATCTTCGTCCTCCCAAGGCTTATTCTTGTCCAATTAGGGTTTTTATCCAATCTTGTGCTTCCAATAAGTTTATTTGTGTCATTGGATGAATATTTAGGTCATTTTCGTCCTCCCTAGGCTTAATCATGTCCAATTAGGGTTTTTAACAAATCTTGTGCATCCAATAGGTATCTTTGTGTCCTTGTACGAACAATTAGGTCATTTTCGTCGTCCCAAGGCTTATTCTTATCCAATTAGGGTTTTAACCAATCTTGTGCATCCAATAAGTTCATTTGTGTCATGGGATGAACATTTAGGTCATTTTCGTCCTCCCTAGGCTTATTCTTGTCCAATTAGGGTTTTTAACCAATCATGTGCATCCAATAGGTGTATTTGTGTCATTGGATGAACATTTAGGTCATTTTCGTCCTCCTTAGACTTATTCTTGTCCAATTAGGGTTTTTAAACAATCTTGTGCATCCAATAATTTCTTTTGTGTCATTGGATGTACATTTAGGTCATTTTCGTCCTCCTTAGTTTTATTCTTGTCCAATTAGGGTTCTTAACCAATCTTGTGCAACCAATAAGTTCATTTGTGTCATTGGATGAACATTTAGGTCATTTTCGTCCTCCTTAGGCTTATTCTTGTCCAATTAGGGTTTTTAACCAATCTTGTGCATCCAATAAGTTCATTTGTGTCATTGGATGAACATTTAGGGCATTTTCGTCCTCCTTAAGCTTATTCTTGTCCAATTAGGGTTTTTAACCAATCTTGTG
>JBBPBR010000004.1:24550717-24570238 GCA_037974775.1 Cicer pinnatifidum | reverse complement strand
TTGTGTCATTGGATTATCATTTAGGGCATTTTCGTCCTCCCTTCGCTTATTCTTGTCCAATTAGGGTTTTTATGCAATCTTGTGCATCCAATAAGTTCATTTGTGTCATTGGATGAATATTTAGGTCATTTTCGTCCTCCCTAGGCTTAATCATATCCAATTAGGGTTTTTAACCAATCTTGCGCATCCAATAAGTTCATTTGTGTCATTGGATGAACATTTAGGTCATTTTCGTCCTCCCTAGGCTTATTCTTGTCCAATTAGCGTTTTCAACGAATCTTGTGCAACCAATAAGTTCATTTGTGTCATTGGATGAACATTTAGCTCATTTTCGTCCTCCCTAGGCTTATTCTTGTCCAATTAGGGTTTTTAACCAATCATGTGCATTCAATAGGTGTGTTTGTGTCATTGGATGAACATTTAGGTTATTTTTGTCCTCCCTATGCTTATTCTTGACCAATTAGGGTATTTAAACAATCTTGTGCATCCAATAGGTGTGTTTGTGTCATTGGATTAACATTTAGGTCATTTTTGTCCTCCCTAGGCTTATTCTTGTCCAATTAGTGTTTTTAACCAATCTTGTGCATCCAATAGGTGTGTTTGTGTCATTGGATTATCATTTAGGGCATTTTCGTCCTCCCTTGGCTTATTCTTGTCCAATTAGTGTTTTTAACCAATCTTGTGCATCCAATAGGTGTGTTTGTGTCATTGGATTAACATTTAGGTCATCTTCGTCCTCCCAAGGCTTATTCTTGTCCAATTAGGGTTTTTATCCAATCTTGTGCATCCAATAAGTTCATTTGTGTCATTGGATGAATATTTAGGTCATTTTCCTCCTCCCTAGGCTTAATCATGTCCAATTAGGGTTTTTAACCAATCTTGTGCATCCAATAAGTTCATTTGTGTCATTGGATGAACATTTAGGTCATTTTCGTCCTCCCTAGGCTTATTCTTGTCCAATTAGGGTTTTTAACCAATCTTGTGCATCCAATAAGTTCATTTGTGTCATTGGATGAACATTTAGGTCATTTTCGTCCTCCCTAGGCTTATTCTTGTCCAATTAGGGTTTTCAGCCAATCTTGTGCATCCAATAAGTTCATTTGTGTCATTGGATGAACATTTAGGTCATTTTCGTCCTCCCTAGGCTTATTCTTGTCCAATTAGGGTTTTTAACCAATCTTGTGCATCCAATAAGTTCATTTGTGTCATTGGATGAACATTTAGGTCATTTTCGTCCTTCCTAGGCTTATTCTTGTCCAATTAGAGTTTTTAACCAATCTTGTGCATCCAATAGGTGTGTTTGTGTCATTGGATGAACATTTAGGTCATTTTCGTCCTCCCTAGGCTTATTCTTGTCCAATTAGGGTTTTTAACCAATCTTGTGCATCCAATAAGTTCATTTGTGTCATTGGATGAACATTTAGGTCATTTTCGTCCTCCTAAGGCTTATTCTTGTTCAATTAGGATATCTAACCAATCTTGTGCTTCCAATAGGTGTGTTTGTGTCATTGGATGAACATTTAGGTCATTTTCGTCCTCCCTAGGCTTATTCTTGTCCAATTAGGGTTTTTAACCAATCTTGTGCATCCAATAAGTTCATTTGTGTCATTGGATTAACATTTAGGTCATTTTCGTCCTCCCTAGGCTTATTCTTGTCCAATTAGGGTTTTTAACCAATTTTGTGCATCCAATAGGTGTGTATGTTTCATTGGATGAACATTTAGGTCATTTTCGTCCTCCCTAGGCTTATTCTTGTCCAATTAGGGTTTTTAACCAATCTTGTGCATCCAATAAGTTCATTTGTGTCATTGGATGAACATTTAGGTCATTTTCGTCCTCCCTAGGCTTATTCTTGTCCAATTAGGGTTTTTAACCAATCTTGTGCATCCAATAGGTGTGTTTGTGTCATTGGATGAACATTTAGGTCATTTTCGTCCTCCCTAGTCATATTCTTGTCCAATTAGGGTTTTAACCAATCTTGTGCATCCAATAAGTTCATTTGTGTCATTGGATGAACATTTAGGTCATTTTCGTCCTCCCTAGGCTTATTCTTGTCCAATTAGGGTTTTTAACCAATCTTGTGCATCCAATAGGTGTGTTTGTGTCATTGGATGAACATTTAGGTCATTTTCGTCCTCCCTAGTCTTATTCTTGTCCAATTAGGGTTTTAAGCAATCTTGTGCATCCAATAAGTTCATTTGTGTCATTGGATGAACATTTAGGTCATTTTTCGTCCTCCCTAGGCTAATTCTTGTCCAATTAGGGTTTTTAACCAATCTTGTGCATCCAATAAGTTCATTTGTGTCATTGGATGAACATTTAGGTCATTTTCGTCCTCCCTAGGCTTATTCTTGTCCAATTAGGGTTTTTAAACAATCTTGTGCATCCAATAGGTGTGTTTGTGTCATTGGATTATCTTTTAGGGCATTTTCGTCCTCCCTTGGCTTATTCTTGTCCAATTAGTGTTTTTAACCAATCTTGTGCATCCAATAGGTGTGTTTGTGTCATTGGATTAACATTTAGGTCATTTTCGTCCTCCCTAGGCTTATTCTTGTCCAATTAGGGTTTTTAACCAATCATGTGCATCCAATAGGTGTATTTGTGTCATTGGATGAACGTTTAGGTTATTTTTGTCCTCCCTAGGCTTATTCTTGTCCAATTAGGCTTTTTAAACAATCTTGTGCATCCAATAGGTGTGTTTGTGTCATTGGATTAACATTTGGGTCATTTTTGTCCTCCCTAGGCTTAATCTTGTCCAATTAGGGTTTTTAACCAATCTTGTGCATCCAATAGGTGTGTTTGTGTCATTGGATTATCATTTAGGGCATTTTCGTCCTCCCTTGGCTTATTCTTGTCCAATTAGTGTTTTTAACCATTCTTGTGCATCCAATAGGTGTGTTTGTGTCATTGGATTAACATTTAGGTCATCTTCGTCCTCCCAAGGCTTATTCTTCTTCAATTAGGGTTTTTATCCAATCTTGTGCATCCAATAAGTTCATTTGTGTCATTGGATGAATATTTAGGTCATTTTCGTCCTCCCTAGGCTTAATCATGTCCAATTAGGGTTTTTAACCAATCTTGTGCATCCAATAAGTTCATTTGTGTCATTGGATGAACATTTAGGTCATTTTCGTCCTCCATAGGCTTATTCTTGTCCAATTAGGGTTTTTAACCAATCATGTGCATCCAATAGGTGTATTTGTCTCATTGGATGAACATTTAGGTTATTTTTGTCCTCCCTAGGCTTATTCTTGTCCAATTAGGGTTATTAAACAATCTTGTGCATCCAATAGGTGTGTTTGTGTCATTGGATTAACATTTAGGTCATTTTGGTCCTCCCTAGGCTTATTCTTGTCCAATTAGTGTTTTTAACCAATCTTGTGCATCCAATAGGTGTGTTTGTGTCATTGGATTATCATTTAGGGCATTTTCGTCCTCCCTTGGCTTATTCTTGTCCAATTAGTGTTTTTAACCAATCTTGTGCATCCAATAGGTGTGTTTGTGTCATTGGATGAACATTTAGGTCATTTTCGTCCTCCCTAGGCTTATTCTTGTCCAATTAGGGTTTTTAACCAATCTTGTGCATCCAATAAGTTCATTTGTGTCATTGGATGAACATTTAGGTCATTTTCGTCCTCCCTAGGCTTATTTTTGTCTAATTAGGTTTTTTAACCAATCTTGTGCATCCAATAGGTGTATTTGTGTCATTGGATGAACATTTAGGTCATTTTCGTCCTCCCTAGGCATATTCTTGTCCAATTAGGGATTTTAACCAATCTTGTGCATCCAATAGGTGTATTTGTGTCATTGGATGAACATTTAGGTCATTTTCGTCCTCCCTAGGCTTATTCTTGTCCAATTAGGGTTTTTAAGCAATCTTGTGCATCGAATAAGTTCATTTGTGTCATTGGATGAACATTTAGGTCATTTTCGTCCTCCCTAGGCTTATTCTTGTCCAATTAGGGTTTTTAACCAATCTTGTGCATCCAATAGGTGTATTTGTGTCATTGGATGAACATTTAGGTCATTTTCGTCCTCCCTAAGTTTATTCTTGTCTAATTAGGGTTTTTAAGCAATCTTGTGCATCCAATAAGTTCATTTGTGTCATTGGATGAACATTTAGGTCATTTTCGTCCTCCCTAGGCTTATTCTTGTCCAATTAGGGTTTTTAACCAATCTTGTGCATCCAATAGGTGTGTTTGTGTCATTGGATGAACATTTAGGTCATTTTCGTCCTCCCTAGGCTTATTCTTGTCCAATTAGGGTTTTTAACCAATCTTGTGCATCCAATAAGTTCATTTGTGTCATTGGATTAACATTTAGGTCATTTTTGTCCTTCCTAGGCTTATTCTTGTCCAATTAGGGTTTCTAACAAATCTTGTGCATCCAATAGGTGTCTTTGTGTCATTGGATGAACATTTAGGTCATTTTCGTCCTCCTTAGTCTTATTCTTGTCCAATTAGGGTTTTAACCAATCTTGTGCATCCAATAAGTTCATTTGTGTCATTGGATGAACATTTAGGTCATTTTCGTTCTCCCTAGGCTTATTCTTGTCCAATTAGGGTTTTTAACCAATCTTGTGCATCCAATAGGTGTGTTTGTGTCATTGGATGAACATTTAGGTCATTTTCGTCCTCCCTAGGCTTATTCTTGTCCAATTAGGGTTTTTAACCAATCTTGTGCATCCAATAAGTTCATTTGTGTCATTGGATGAACATTTAGGTCATTTTCGTCCTCCCTAGGCATATTCTTATCCAATTAGGGTTTTTAACCAATCTTGTGCATCCAATAGGTGTGTTTGTGTCATTGGATGAACATTTAGGTCATTTTCGTCCTCCCTAGGCTTATTCTTGTCCAATTAGGGTTTTTAACCAATCTTGTGCATCCAATAAGTTCATTTGTGTCATTGGATAAACATTTAGGTCATTTTCGTCCACCCTAGGCTTATTCTTGTCCAGTTAGGGTTTTTAACCAATCTTGTGCATCCAATAAGTTCATTTGTGTCATTGGATGAACATTTACGTCATTTTTGTCCTCCTAGGCTTATTCTTGTCCAATTAGGGTTTTTAACCAATCTTGTGCATCCAATAGGTGTGTTTGTGTCATTGGATGAACATTTACGTCATTTTCGTCCTCCCTAGGCTTATTCTTGTCCAATTAGGGTTTTTAACCAATCTTGTGCATCCAATAGGTGTGTTTGTGTCATTGGATGAACATTTAGGTCATTTTCGTCCTCCCTAGGCTTATTCTTGTCCAATTAGGGTTTTTAACCAATCTTGTGCATCCAATAAGTTCATTTGTGTCATTGGATAAACATTTAGGTCATTTTCGTCCACCCTAGGCTTATTCTTGTCCAATTAGGGTTTTTAACAAATCTTGTGCATCCAATAAGTTCATTTGTGTCATTGGATGAACATTTAGGTCATTTTCGTCCTTCTAAGGCTTATTGTTGTCCAATTAGGGTTTTTAACCAATCTTGTGCATCCAATAGGTGTGTTTGTGTCATTGGATGAACATTTAGGTCATTTTCGTCCTCCCTAGGCTTATTCTTGTCCAATTAGGGTTTATAAGCAATCTTGTGCATCCAATAGGTGTGTTTGTGTCATTGGATGAACATTTAGGTCATTTTCGTCCTACCTAGGCTTATTCTTGTCCAATTAGGGTTTTTAACCAATCTTGTGCATCCAATAGGTGTGTTTGTGTCAATGGATGAACATTTAGGTCATTTTCGTCATCCCTAGGCTTATTCTTGTCAAATTAGGGTTTCTAACCAATGTTTTGCATCCAATAGGTGTATTTTTGTCATTGGATGAACATTTAGGTCATTTTCGTCCTCCCAAGGCTTATTGTTGTCCAATTAGGGTTTTTAACCAATCTTGTGCATCCAATAAGTTCATTTGTCTCATTGGATGAACATTTACGTCATTTTCGTCCTCCCTAGGCTTATTCTTGTCCAATTAGGGTTTTTAACCAATCTTGTGCATCCAATAGGTGTGTTTGTGTCATTGGATGAACATTTAGGTCATTTTCGTCCTCCCTACGCTTATTCTTGTCCAATTAGGGTTTTTAACCAATCTTGTGCATCCAATAGGTGTGTTTGTGTCATTGGATGAACATTTAGGTCATTTTCGTCCTCCCTAGGCTTATTCTTGTCCAATTAGGGTTTTTAACCAATCTTGTGCATCCAATAAGTTCATTTGTGTCATTGGATAAACATTTAGGTCATTTTCGTCCACCCTAGGCTTATTCTTGTCCAATTAGGGTTTTTAACCAATCTTGTGCATCCAATAAGTTCATTTGTGTCATTGGACGAACATTTAGGTCATTTTCGTCCTCCCAAGGCTTATTCTTGTCCAATTAGGGTTTTTAACCAATCTTGTGCATCCAATAAGTTCATTTGTGTCATTGGATGAACATTTAGGTCATTTTCATCCTCCCTAGGCTTATTCTTGTCCAATTAGGGTTTCTAACCAATCTTGTGCATCCAATAGGTGTGTTTGTGTCATTGGATGAACATTTAGGTGATTTTCGTCCTCCCTAGGCTTATTCTTGTCCAATTAGTGTTTTTAACCAATCTTGTGCATCCAATAGGTGTGTTTGTGTCATTGGATTAACATTTAGGTCATTTTCGTCCTCCCTAGGCTTATTCTTGTCCAATTAGGGTTTTTAACCAATCTTGTGCATCCAATAAGTTCATTTGTGTCATTGGATGAACATTTAGGTCATTTTCGTCCTCCCTAGGCTTATTCTTGCCCAATTAGTGTTTTTAACCAATCTTGTGCATCCAATAGGTGTGTTTGTGTCATTGGATGAACATTTAGGTCATTTTCGTCCTCCCTAGGCTTATTCTTGTCCAATTAGGGTTTTTAACCAATCTTGTGCATCCAATAAGTTCATTTGTGTCATTGGATGAACATTTAGGTCATTTTCGTCCTCCCTAGGCTTATTCTTGTCCAATTAGGGTTTTTAACCAATCTTGTGTATCCAATAAGTTCATTTGTGTCATTGGATGAATATTTAGGTTTCGTCCTCCCTAGGCTTATTCTTGTCCAATTAGGGTTTTTAACCAATCATGTGCATCCAATAGGTGTATTTGTGTCATTGGATGAACATTTAGGTTATTTTTGTCCTCCCTAGGCTTATTCTTGTCCAATTAGGGTTTTTAAACAATTTTGTGCATCCAATAGGTGTGTTTGTGTCATTGGATTAACATTTAGGTCATTTTTGTCCTCCCTAGGCTTAATCTTGTCCAATTAGGGTTTTTAACCAATCTTGTGCATCCAATAGGTGTGTTTGTGTCATTGGATTATCATTTAGGGCATTTTCGTCCTCCCTTGGCTTATTCCTGTCCAATTAGTGTTTTTAACCAATCTTGTGCATCCAATAGGTGTGTTTGTGTCATTGGATTAACATTTAGGTCATCTTCGTCCTCCCAAGGCTTATTCTTGTCCAATTAGGGTTTTTATCCAATCTTGTGCATCCAATAAGTTCATTTGTGTCATTGGATGAATATTTAGGTCATTTTCGTCCTCCCTAGGCTTAATCATGTCAAATTAGGGTTTTTAACCAATCTTGTGCATCCAATAAGTTCATTTGTGTCATTGGATGAACATTTAGGTCATTTTCGTCCTCCCTAGGCTTATTCTTGTCCAATTAGGGTTTTTAACCGATCTTATGCATCCAATAGGTATGTTTGTGTCCTTGTATGAACAATTAGGTCATTTTCATCGTCCCAAGGCTTATTCTTGTCCAATTAGGGTTTTTAACCAATTTTGTGCATCCAATAAGTTCATTTGTGTCATTGGATGAACATTTAGTTCATCTTCGTCCTCCCTAGGCTTAATCATGTCCAATTAGGGTTTTTAACCAATCTTGTGCATCTAATAGGTATGTTTGTGTCCTTGGATGAAAAATTAGGTCATTTTTGTCTTCCCAAGGCTTATTCTTATCCAATTAGGGTTTTAACCAATCTTGTGCATCTAATAAGTTCATTTGTGTCATTGGATGAACATTTAGGTCATTTTGGTCCTCCCTAGGCTTATTCTTGTCCAATTAGGGTTTTTAAACAATCTTGTGCATCCAATAGGTGTGTTTGTGTCATTGGATAAACATTTAGGGCATTTTCGTCCTACAAAGGCTTATTCTTGTCCAATTAGGGTTTTTAACCAATCTTGTGCATCCAATAAGTTTATTTGCGTCATTGGATGAACATTTAGATCATTTTCGTCCTCCCTAGGCTTATTCTTGTCCAATTAGGGTTTTTAACCAATCATGTCAATCCAATAGGTGTATTTGTATCATTGGATGAACATTTAGGTTATTTTCGTCCTCCCTAGGCTTATTCTTGTCCAATTTGGGTTTTTAACCAATCTTGTGCATCCAATAGGTGTGTTTGTGTCATTGGATTAACATTTAGGTCATTTTTGTCCTCCCTAGGCTTATTCATTTCCAAGTAGGGTTTTTAACCAATCTTGTGCATCCAATAGGTATGTTTGTGTCCTTGGATGAACAATTAGGTCATTTTCCTCTTCCTAAGGCTTATTCTTATCAAATTAGGGTTTTAACTAATCTTGTGCATCCAATAAGTTCATTTGTGTCATTTGATGAACATTTAGGTCATTTTCGTCCTCCCTAGGCTTATTCTTGTCCAATTAGGGTTTTTAAACAATCTTGTGCTTCCAATAGGTGTGCTTGTGTCATTGGATGAACATTTAGGGCATTTTCGTCCTCCCAAGGCTTATTTTTGTCCAATTGGGGTTTTTAACCAATATTGTGCATCCTATAGGTGTGTTTGTGTCATTGGATTAACATTTAGGTCATTTTCGTCCTCCTTAGGCTTATTCTTGTCCAATTAGGGTTTTTAACAAATCTTGTGCATCCAATAAGTTTATTTGTGTCATTGGATGAACATTTAGGTCATTTTCGCGCTCCCTAGGCTTATTCTTGTCCAATTAGGGTTTTTAACCAATCTTGTGCATCCAATAGGTGTGTTGGCGTCATTGGATGTACATTTAGGTCATTTTCGTCCTCCCTAGGGTTAATCATCTCCAATTAGGGTTTTTAACCAATCTTGTGCTTCCTATAGGTATGTTTGTGTCATTGGATGAACATTTGTGTCATTGGATGAACATTTAGGGCATTTTCGTCCTCCCAAGACTTATTCTTGTCCAATTAGGGTTTTTAACCAATCTTGTGCATCCAATAAGTTCATTTGTGTCATTGGATGAACATTCAGGTCATTTTCATCCTCCTTAGGCTTATTCTTGTCCAATTAGGGTTTTTAACAAAACTTGTGCATCCAATAAGTTCATTTGTGTCATTGGATTATCATTTTGGTCATTTTCGTCCTCCCAAGGCTTATTCTTGTCCAATTAGGGTTTTTAACCAATCTTGTGCATCCAATAGGTGTGTTTGTGTCATTGGATTATCATTTTGGTCATTTTCGTCCTCCCTTGGCTTATTCTTGTCCAATTAGTGTTTTTAACCAATATTGTGCATCCAATAGGTGTGTTTGTGTCATTGGATTATCATTTAGGGCATTTTCGTCCTCCCTTGGCTTATTCTTGTCCAATTAGTGTTTTTAACCAATCTTGTGCATCCAATAGGTGTGTTTGTGTCATTGGATTAACATTTAGGTCATCTTCGTCCTCCCAAGGCTTATTCTTGTCCAATTAGGGTTTTTATCCAATCTTGTGCATCCAATAAGTTCGTTTGTGTCATTGGATGAATATTTAGGTCATTTTCGTCCTCCCTAGGCTTAATCATGTCAAATTAGGGTTTTTAACCAATCTTGTGCATCCAATAAGTTCATTTGTGTCATTGGATGAACATTTAGGTCATTTTCGTCCTCCCTAGGCTTATTCTTGTCCAATTAGGGTTTTTAACCGATCTTGTGCATCCAATAAGTATGTTTGTGTCCTTGTATGAACAATTAGGTCATTTTCGTCGTCCCAAGGCTTATTCTTGGTTAATTAGGGTTTTTAACCAATTTTGTGCATCCAATAAGTTCATTTGTGTCATTGGATGAACATTTAGTTCATCTTCGTCCTCCCTAGGCTTAATCATGTCCAATTAGGGTTTTTAACCAATCTTGTGCATCTAATACGTATGTTTGTGTCCTTGGATGAAAAATTTGGTCATTTTTGTCTTCCCAAGGCTTATTCTTATCCAATTAGGGTTTTAACCAATCTTGTGCATCCAATAAGTTCATTTGTGTCATTGGATGAACATTTAGGTCATTTTGGTCCTCCCTAGGCTTATTCTTGTGCAATTAGGGTTTTTAAACAATCTTGTGCATCCAATAGGTGTGTTTGTGTCATTGGATGAACATTTAGGGCATTTTCGTCCTCCAAAGGCTTATTCTTGTCCAATTAGGGTTTTTAACCAATCTTGTGCATCCAATAAGTTTATTTGCGTCATTGGATGAACATTTAGATCATTTTCGTCCTCCCTAGGCTTATTCTTGTCCAATTAGGGTTTTTAACCAATCATGTGCATCCAATAGGTGTATTTGTATCATTGGATGAACATTTAGGTTATTTTCGTCCTCCCTAGGCTTATTCTTGTCCAATTTGGGTTTTTAACCAACCTTGTGCATCCAATAGGTGTGTTTGTGTCATTGGATTAACATTTAGGTCATTTTTGTCCTCCATAGGCTTATTCATGTCCAAGTAGGGTTTTTAACCAATCTTGTGCATCCAATAGGTATGTTTGTGTCCTTGGATGAACAATTAGGTCATTTTCCTCTTCCTAAGGCTTATTCTTATCAAATTAGGGTTTTCACTAATCTTGTGCATCCAATAAGTTCATTTGTGTCATTTGATGAACATTTAGGTCATTTTCGTCCTCCCTAGGCTTATTCTTGTCCAATTAGGGTTTTTAAACAATCTTGTGCATCCAATAGGTGTGTTTGTGTCATTGGATGAACATTTAGGGCATTTTCGTCCTCCCAAGGCTTATTTTTGTCCAATTAGGGTTTTTAACCAATATTGTGCATCCTATAGGTGTGTTTGTGTCATTGGATTAACATTTAGGTCATTTTCGTCCTCCTTAAGCTTATTCTTGTCCAATTAGGGTTTTTAACAAATCTTGTGCATCCAATAAGTTCATTTGTCTCATTGGATGAACATTTAGGTCGTTTTCGCGCTCCCTAGGCTTATTCTTGTCCAATTAGGGTTTTTAACCAATCTTGTGCATCCAATAAGTTCATTTGTGTCATTGGATGAACATTTAGGTCATTTTCATCCTCCTTAGGCTTATTCTTGTCCAATTAGGGTTTTTAACAAAACTTGTGCATCCAATAAGTTCATTTGTGTCATTGGATTATCATTTAGGTCATTTTCGTCCTCCCAAGGCTTATTCTTGTCCAATTAGGGTTTTTAACCAATCTTGTGCATCCAATAAGTTCATTTGTGTCATTGGATGAATATTTAGGTCATTTTCGTCCTCCCTAGGCTTAATCATGTCCAATTAGGGTTTTTAACCAATCTTGTGCATCCAATAGGTATGTTTGTGTCCTTGTATGAACAATTAGGTCATTTTCGTCGTCCCAAGGCTTATTCTTGTCCAATTAGGGTTTTTAACCAATTTTGTGCATCCAATAGGTGTGTTTGTGTCATTGGATTAACATTTAGGTCATCTTCGTCCTCCCTAGGGTTAATCATGTCGAATTATGGTTTTTTACCAATCTTTTGCATCCAATAGGTATGTTTGTGTCCTTGGATGAAAAATTAGGTCATTTTCGTCTTCCCAAGGCTTATTCTTATCCAATTAGGGTTTTAACCAATCTTGTGCATCCAATAAGTTCATTTGCGTCATTGGATGAACATTTAGGTCATTATCATCCTCCCTAGGCTTATTCTTGTCCAATTAGGGTTTTTAACCAATCATGTGCATCCAATTGGTGTATTTGTGTCATTGGATTAACATTTAGGTCATTTTCGTCCTCCCTAGGCTTATTCTTGTCCAATTAGGGTTTTTAAACAATCTTGTGCATCCAACAAGTTCTTTAGTATCATTGGATGTACGTTTAGGTCATTTTCGTCCTCCTTAGGCTTATTCTTGTCCAATTAGGGTTTTTAACCAATCTTGTGCATCCAATAAGTGCATTTGTATCATTGGATGAACATTTAGGTCATTTTCGTCCTCCCTAGGCTTATTCTTGTCCAATTAGGGTTTTTAACCAATCATGTGCATCCAATAGGAGTATTTATGTCATTGGATGAACATTTATGTCATTTTCGTCCTCCCTAGGCTTATTCTTGTCCAATTAGGGTTTTTAAACAATCTTGTGCATCCAATAAGTTCTTTTGTGTCATTGGATGTACATTTAGGTCATTTTCGTCCTCCTTAGGCTTATTCTTGTCCAATTAGGGTTTTTAACCAATCTTGTGCAACCAATAAGTTCATTTGTGTCATTGGATGAACATTTAGGTCATTTTCGTCCTCCCTAGGCTTATTCTTGTCCAATTAGGGTTTTTAAACAATCTTGTGCATCCAATAGGTGTGTTTGTGTCATTGGATGAACATTTAGGGCATTTTCGTCCTCCCAAGGCTTATTTTTGTCCAATTGGGGTTTTTAACCAATATTGTGCATCCTATAGGTGTGTTTGTGTCATTGGATTAACATTTAGGTCATATTCGTCCTCCTTAGGCTTATTCTTGTCCAATTAGGGTTTTTAACAAATCTTGTGCATCCAATAAGTTCATTTGTGTCATTGGATGAACATTTAGGTCATTTTCGCTCTCCCTAGGCTTATTCTTGTCCAATTAGGGTTTTTAACCAATCTTGTGCATCCAATAGGTGTGTTCGCGTCATTGGATGTACATTTAGGTCATTTTCGTCCTCCCTAGGGTTAATCAACTCCAATTAGGGTTTTTAACCAATCTTGTGCTTCCTATAGGTATGTTTGTGTCATTGGATGAACATTTGAGTCGTTGGATGAACATTTAGGGCATTTTCGTCCTCCCAAGACTTATTCTTGTCCAATTAGGGTTTTTAACCAATCTTGTGCATCCAATAAGTTCATTTGTGTCATTGGATGAACATTTAGGTCATTTTCATCCTCCTTAGGCTTATTCTTGTCCAATTAGGGTTTTTAACAAAACTTGTGCATCCAATAAGTTCATTTGTGTCATTGGATTATCATTTTGGTCATTTTCGTCCTCCCAATGCTTATTCTTGTCCAATTAGTGTTTTTAACCAATATTGTGCATCCAATAGGTGTGTTTGTGTCATTGGATTATCATTTAGGGCATTTTCGTCCTCCCTTGGCTTATTCCTGTCCAATTAGTGTTTTTAACCAATCTTGTGCATCCAATAGGTGTGTTTGTGTCATTGGATTAACATTTAGGTCATCTTCGTCCTCCCAAGGCTTATTCTTGTCCAATTAGGGTTTTTATCCAATCTTGTGCATCCAATAAGTTCATTTGTGTCATTGGATGAATATTTAGGTCATTTTCGTCCTCCCTATGCTTAATCATGTCAAATTAGGGTTTTTAACCAATCTTGTGCATCCAATAAGTTCATTTGTGTCATTGGATGAACATTTAGGTCATTTTCGTCCTCCCTAGGCTTATTCTTGTCCAATTAGGGTTTTTAACCGATCTTGTGCATCCAATAGGTATGTTTGTGTCCTTGTATGAACAATTAGGTCATTTTCGTCGTCCCAAGGCTTATTCTTGGTTAATTAGGGTTTTTAACCAATTTTGTGCATCCAATAAGTTCATTTGTGTCATTGGATGAACATTTAGTTCATCTTCGTCCTCCCTAGGCTTAATCATGTCCAATTAGGGTTTTTAACCAATCTTGTGCATCTAATAGGTATGTTTGTGTCCTTGGATGAAAAATTTGGTCATTTTTGTCTTCCCAAGGCTTATTCTTATCCAATTAGGGTTTTAACCAATCTTGTGCATCCAATAAGTTCATTTGTGTCATTGGATGAACATTTAGGTCATTTTGGTCCTCCCTAGGCTTATTCTTGTCCAATTAGGGTTTTTAAACAATCTTGTGCATCCAATAGGTGTGTTTGTGTCATTGGATGAACATTTAGGGCATTTTCGTCCTCCAAAGGCTTATTCTTGTCCAATTAGGGTTTTTAACCAATCTTGTGCATCCAATAAGTTTATTTGCGTCATTGGATGAACATTTAGATCATTTTCGTCCTCCCTAGGCTTATTCTTGTCCAATTAGGGTTTTTA
Source organism: Cicer pinnatifidum (assembly GCA_037974775.1). Lineage (NCBI taxonomy): Eukaryota > Viridiplantae > Streptophyta > Magnoliopsida > Fabales > Fabaceae > Cicer > Cicer pinnatifidum. Next base: position 24,556,039 of record JBBPBR010000004.1, on the reverse strand, counting down.
ACCAATCATGTGAATCCAATAGGTGTATTTGTATCATTGGATGAACATTTAGGTTATTTTCGTCCTCCCTAGGCTTATTCTTGTCCAATTTGGGTTTTTAACCAACCTTGTGCATCCAATAGGTGTGTTTGTGTCATTGGATTAACATTTAGGTCATTTTTGTCCTCCCTAGGCTTATTCATGTCCAAGTAGGGTTTTTAACCAATCTTGTGCATCCAATAGGTATGTTTGTGTCCTTGGATGAACAATTAGGTCATTTTCCTCTTCCTAAGGCTTATTCTTATCAAATTAGGGTTTTAACTAATCTTGTGCATCCAATAAGTTCATTTGTGTCATTTGATGAACATTTAGGTCATTTTCGTCCTCCCTAGGTTTATTCTTGTCCAATTAGGGTTTTTAAACAATCTTGTGCATCCAATAGGTGTGTTTGTGTCATTGGATGAACATTTAGGGCATTTTCGTCCTCCCAAGGCTTATTTTTGTCCAATTAGGATTTTTAAACAATATTGTGCATCCTATAGGTGTGTTTGTGTCATTGGATTAACATTTAGGTCATTTTCGTCCTCCTTAGGCTTATTCTTGTCCAATGAGGGTTTTTAACAAATCTTGTGCATCCAATAAGTTCATTTGTGTCATTGGATGAACATTTAGGTCATTTTCGCGCTCCCTAGGCTTATTCTTGTCCAATTAGGGTTTTTAACCAATCTTGTGCATCCAATAAGTTCATTTGTGTCATTGGATGAACATTTAGGTCATTTTCATCCTCCTTAGGCTTATTCTTGTCCAATTAGGGTTTTTAACAAATCTTGTGCATCCAATAAGTTCATTTGTGTCATTGGATTATCATTTAGGTCATTTTCGTCCTCCCAAGGCTTATTCTTGTCCAATTAGGGTTTCTAACCAATCTTGTGCATCCAATAAGTTCATTTGTGTCATTGGATGAATATTTAGGTCATTTTCGTCCTCCCTAGGCTTAATCATGTCCAATTAGGGTTTTTAACCAATCTTGTGCATTCAATAGGTATATTTGTGTCCTTGTATGAACAATTAGGTCATTTTCGTCGTCCCAAGGCTTATTCTTGTCCAATTAGGGTTTTTAACCAATTTTGTGCATCCAATAGGTGTGTTTGTGTCATTGGATTAACATTTAGGTCATCTTCGTCCTCCCTAGGCTTAATCATGTCGAATTATGGTTTTTTACCAATCTTCTGCATCCAATAGGTATGTTTGTGTCCTTGGATGAAAAATTAGGTCATTTTCGTCTTCCCAAGGCTTATTCTTATCCAATTAGGGTTTTAACCAATCTTGTGCATCCAATAAGTTCATTTGCGTCATTGGATGAACATTTAGGTCATTATCGTCCTCCCTAGGCTTATTCTTGTCCAATTAGGGTTTTTAAACAATCTTGTGCATCCAACAAGTTCTTTTGTATCATTGGATGTACGTTTAGGTCATTTTCGTCCTCCTTAGGCTTATTCTTGTCCAATTAGGGTATTTAACCAATCTTGTGCATCCAATAAGTTCATTTGTATCATTGGATGAACATTTAGGTCATATTCGTCCTCCCTAGGCTTATTCTTGTCCAATTAGGGTTTTTAACCAATCATGTGCATCCAATAGGTGTATTTGTGTCATTGGATGAACATTTAGGTCATTTTCGTCCTCCCTAGGCTTATTCTTGTCCAATTAGTGTTTTTAAACAATCTTGTGCATCCAATAGGTGTGTTTGTGTCATTGGATGAACATTTAGGGCATTTTCGTCCTCCAAAGGCTTATTCTTGTCCAATTAGGGTTTTTAACCAATCTTGTGCATCCAATAAGTTTATTTGCGTCATTGGATGAACATTTAGATCATTTTCGTCCTCCCTAGGCTTATTCTTGTCCAATTAGGGTTTTTAACCAATCATGTGAATCCAATAGGTGTATTTGTATCATTGGATGAACATTTAGGTTATTTTCGTCCTCCCTAGGCTTATTCTTGTCCAATTTGGGTTTTTAACCAACCTTGTGCATCCAATAGGTGTGTTTGTGTCATTGGATTAACATTTAGGTCATTTTTGTCCTCCCTAGGCTTATTCATGTCCAAGTAGGGTTTTTAACCAATCTTGTGCATCCAATAGGTATGTTTGTGTCCTTGGATGAACAATTAGGTCATTTTCCTCTTCCTAAGGCTTATTCTTATCAAATTAGGGTTTTAACTAATCTTGTGCATCCAATAAGTTCATTTGTGTCATTTGATGAACATTTAGGTCATTTTCGTCCTCCCTAGGTTTATTCTTGTCCAATTAGGGTTTTTAAACAATCTTGTGCATCCAATAGGTGTGTTTGTGTCATTGGATGAACATTTAGGGCATTTTCGTCCTCCCAAGGCTTATTTTTGTCCAATTAGGGTTTTTAAACAATATTGTGCATCCTATAGGTGTGTTTGTGTCATTGGATTAACATTTAGGTCATTTTCGTCCTCCTTAGGCTTATTCTTGTCCAATTAGGGTTTTTAACAAATCTTGTGCATCCAATAAGTTCATTTGTGTCATTGGATGAACATTTAGGTCATTTTCGCGCTCCCTAGGCTTATTCTTGTCCAATTAGGGTTTTTAACCAATCTTGTGCATCCAATAAGTTCATTTGTGTCATTGGATGAACATTTAGGTCATTTTCATCCTCCTTAGGCTTATTCTTGTCCAATTAGGGTTTTTAACAAAACTTGTGCATCCAATAAGTTCATTTGTGTCATTGGATTATCATTTAGGTCATTTTCGTCCTCCCAAGGCTTATTCTTGTCCAATTAGGGTTTTTAACCAATCTTGTGCATCCAATAAGTTCATTTGTGTCATTGGATGAATATTTAGGTCATTTTCGTCCTCCCTAGGCTTAATCATGTCCAATTAGGGTTTTTAACCAATCTTGTGCATTCAATAGGTATATTTGTGTCCTTGTATGAACAATTAGGTCATTTTCGTCGTCCCAAGGCTTATTCTTGTCCAATTAGGGTTTTTAACCAATTTTGTGCATCCAATAGGTGTGTTTGTGTCATTGGATTAACATTTAGGTCATCTTCGTCCTCCCTAGGCTTAATCATGTCGAATTATGGTTTTTTACCAATCTTCTACATCCAATAGGTATGTTTGTGTCCTTGGATGAAAAATTAGGTCATTTTCGTCTTCCCAAGGCTTATTCTTATCCAATTAGGGTTTTAACCAATCTTGTGCATCCAATAAGTTCATTTGCGTCATTGGATGAACATTTAGGTCATTATCGTCCTCCCTAGGCTTATTCTTGTCCAATTAGGGTTTTTAAACAATCTTGTGCATCCAACAAGTTCTTTTGTATCATTGGATGTACGTTTAGGTCATTTTCGTCCTCCTTAGGCTTATTCTTGTCCAATTAGGGTATTTAACCAATCTTGTGCATCCAATAAGTTCATTTGTATCATTGGATGAACATTTAGGTCATATTCGTCCTCCCTAGGCTTATTCTTGTCCAATTAGGGTTTTTAACCAATCATGTGCATCCAATAGGTGTATTTGTGTCATTGGATGAACATTTAGGTCATTTTCGTCCTCCCTAGGCTTATTCTTGTCCAATTAGTGTTTTTAAACAATCTTGTGCATCCAATAGGTGTGTTTGTGTCATTGGATGAACATTTAGGGCATTTTCGTCCTCCAAAGGCTTATTCTTGTCCAATTAGGGTTTTTAACCAATCTTGTGCATCCAATAAGTTTATTTTCGTCATTGGATGAACATTTAGATCATTTTCGTCCTCCCTAGGCTTATTCTTGTCCAATTAGGGTTTTTAACCAATCATGTGAATCCAATAGGTGTATTTGTATCATTGGATGAACATTTAGGTTATTTTCGTCCTCCCTAGGCTTATTCTTGTCCAATTTGGGTTTTTAACCAACCTTGTGCATCCAATAGGTGTGTTTGTGTCATTGGATTAACATTTAGGTCATTTTTGTCCTCCCTAGGCTTATTCATGTCCAAGTAGGGTTTTTAACCAATCTTGTGCATCCAATAGGTATGTTTGTGTCCTTGGATGAACAATTAGGTCATTTTCCTCTTCCTAAGGCTTATTCTTATCAAATTAGGGTTTTAACTAATCTTGTGCATCCAATAAGTTCATTTGTGTCATTTGATGAACATTTAGGTCAATTTCGTCCTCCCTAGGTTTATTCTTGTCCAATTAGGGTTTTTAAACAATCTTGTGCATCCAATAGGTGTGTTTGTGTCATTGGATGAACATTTAGGGCATTTTCGTCCTCCCAAGGCTTATTTTTGTCCAATTAGGGTTTTTAAACAATATTGTGCATCCTGTAGGTGTGTTTGTGTCATTGGATTAACATTTAGGTCATTTTCGTCCTCCTTAGGCTTATTCTTGTCCAATTAGGGTTTTTAACAAATCTTGTGCATCCAATAAGTTCATTTGTGTCATTGGATGAACATTTAGGTCATTTTCGCGCTCCCTAGGCTTATTCTTGTCCAATTAGGGTTTTTAACCAATCTTGTGCATCCAATAAGTTCATTTGTGTCATTGGATGAACATTTAGGTCATTTTCATCCTCCTTAGGCTTATTCTTGTCCAATTAGGGTTTTTAACAAAACTTGTGCATCCAATAAGTTCATTTGTGTCATTGGATTATCATTTAGGTCATTTTCGTCCTCCCAAGGCTTATTCTTGTCCAATTAGGGTTTCTAACCAATCTTGTGCATCCAATAAGTTCATTTGTGTCATTGGATGAATATTTAGGTCATTTTCGTCCTCCCTAGGCTTAATCATGTCCAATTAGGGTTTTTAACCAATCTTGTGCATTCAATAGGTATATTTGTGTCCTTGTATGAACAATTAGGTCATTTTCGTCGTCCCAAGGCTTATTCTTGTCCAATTAGGGTTTTTAACCAATTTTGTGCATCCAATAGGTGTGTTTGTGTCATTGGATTAACATTTAGGTCATCTTCGTCCTCCCTAGGCTTAATCATGTCGAATTATGGTTTTTTACCAATCTTCTGCATCCAATAGGTATGTTTGTGTCCTTGGATGAAAAATTAGGTCATTTTCGTCTTCCCAAGGCTTATTCTTATCCAATTAGGGTTTTAACCAATCTTGTGCATCCAATAAGTTCATTTGCGTCATTGGATGAACATTTAGGTCATTATCGTCCTCCCTAGGCTTATTCTTGTCCAATAAGGGTTTTTAAACAATCTTGTGCATCCAACAAGTTCTTTTGTATCATTGGATGTACGTTTAGGTCATTTTCGTCCTCCTTAGGCTTATTCTTGTCCAATTAGGGTATTTAACCAATCTTGTGCATCCAATAAGTTCAT
>JBBPBR010000004.1:24529896-24550475 GCA_037974775.1 Cicer pinnatifidum | reverse complement strand
AGGGTTTTTAAACAATCTTGTGCATCCAACAAGTTCTTTTGTATCATTGGATGTACGTTTAGGTCATTTTCGTCCTCCTTAGGCTTATTCTTGTCCAATTAGGGTATTTAACCAATCTTGTGCATCCAATAAGTTCATATGTATCATTGGATGAACATTTAGGTCATATTCGTCCTCCCTAGGCTTATTCTTGTCCAATTAGGGTTTTTAACCAATCATGTGCATCCAATAGGTGTATTTGTGTCATTGGATGAACATTTAGGTCATTTTCGTCCTCCCTAGGCTTATTCTTGTCCAATTAGTGTTTTTAAACAATCTTGTGCATCCAATAGGTGTGTTTGTGTCATTGGATGAACATTTAGGGCATTTTCGTCCTCCAAAGGCTTATTCTTGTCCAATTAGGGTTTTTAACCAATCTTGTGCATCCAATAAGTTTATTTGCGTCATTGGATGAACATTTAGATCATTTTCGTCCTCCCTAGGCTTATTCTTGTCCAATTAGGGTTTTTAACCAATCATGTGAATCCAATAGGTGTATTTGTATCATTGGATGAACATTTAGGTTATTTTCGTCCTCCCTAGGCTTATTCTTGTCCAATTTGGGTTTTTAACCAACCTTGTGCATCCAATAGGTGTGTTTGTGTCATTGGATTAACATTTAGGTCATTTTTGTCCTCCCTAGGCTTATTCATGTCCAAGTAGGGTTTTTAACCAATCTTGTGCATCCAATAGGTATGTTTGTGTCCTTGGATGAACAATTAGGTCATTTTCCTCTTCCTAAGGCTTATTCTTATCAAATTAGGGTTTTAACTAATCTTGTGCATCCAATAAGTTCATTTGTGTCATTTGATGAACATTTAGGTCATTTTCGTCCTCCCTAGGTTTATTCTTGTCCAATTAGGGTTTTTAAACAATCTTGTGCATCCAATAGGTGTGTTTGTGTCATTGGATGAACATTTAGGGCATTTTCGTCCTCCCAAGGCTTATTTTTGTCCAATTAGGGTTTTTAAACAATATTGTGCATCCTATAGGTGTGTTTGTGTCATTGGATTAACATTTAGGTCATTTTCGTCCTCCTTAGGCTTATTCTTGTCCAATTAGGGTTTTTAACAAATCTTGTGCATCCAATAAGTTCATTTGTGTCATTGGATGAACATTTAGGTCATTTTCGCGCTCCCTAGGCTTATTCTTGTCCAATTAGGGTTTTTAACCAATCTTGTGCATCCAATAAGTTCATTTGTGTCATTGGATGAACATTTAGGTCATTTTCATCCTCCTTAGGCTTATTCTTGTCCAATTAGGGTTTTTAACAAAACTTGTGCATCCAATAAGTTCATTTGTGTCATTGGATTATCATTTAGGTCATTTTCGTCCTCCCAAGGCTTATTCTTGTCCAATTAGGGTTTCTAACCAATCTTGTGCATCCAATAAGTTCATTTGTGTCATTGGATGAATATTTAGGTCATTTTCGTCCTCCCTAGGCTTAATCATGTCCAATTAGGGTTTTTAACCAATCTTGTGCATTCAATAGGTATATTTGTGTTTTTGTATGAACAATTAGGTCATTTTCGTCGTCCCAAGGCTTATTCTTGTCCAATTAGGGTTTTTAACCAATTTTGTGCATCCAATAGGTGTGTTTGTGTCATTGGATTAACATTTAGGTCATCTTCGTCCTCCCTAGGCTTAATCATGTCGAATTATGGTTTTTTACCAATCTTCTGCATCCAATAGGTATGTTTGTGTCCTTGGATGAAAAATTAGGTCATTTTCGTCTTCCCAAGGCTTATTCTTATCCAATTAGGGTTTTAACCAATCTTGTGCATCCAATAAGTTCATTTGCGTCATTGGATGAACATTTAGGTCATTATCGTCCTCCCTAGGCTTATTCTTGTCCAATTAGGGTTTTTAAACAATCTTGTGCATCCAACAAGTTCTTTTGTATCATTGGATGTACGTTTAGGTCATTTTCGTCCTCCTTAGGCTTATTCTTGTCCAATTAGGGTATTTAACCAATCTTGTGCATCCAATAAGTTCATTTGTATCATTGGATGAACATTTAGGTCATATTCGTCCTCCCTAGGCTTATTCTTGTCCAATTAGGGTTTTTAACCAATCATGTGCATCCAATAGGTGTATTTGTGTCATTGGATGAACATTTAGGTCATTTTCGTCCTCCCTAGGCTTATTCTTGTCCAATTAGTGTTTTTAAACAATCTTGTGCATCCAATAGGTGTGTTTGTGTCATTGGATGAACATTTAGGGCATTTTCGTCCTCCAAAGGCTTATTCTTGTCCAATTAGGGTTTTTAACCAATCTTGTGCATCCAATAAGTTTATTTGCGTCATTGGATGAACATTTAGATCATTTTCGTCCTCCCTAGGCTTATTCTTGTCCAATTAGGGTTTTTAACCAATCATGTGAATCCAATAGGTGTATTTGTATCATTGGATGAACATTTAGGTTATTTTCGTCCTCCCTAGGCTTATTCTTGTCCAATTTGGGTTTTTAACCAACCTTGTGCATCCAATAGGTGTGTTTGTGTCATTGGATTAACATTTAGGTCATTTTTGTCCTCCCTAGGCTTATTCATGTCCAAGTAGGGTTTTTAACCAATCTTGTGCATCCAATAGGTATGTTTGTGTCCTTGGATGAACAATTAGGTCATTTTCCTCTTCCTAAGGCTTATTCTTATCAAATTAGGGTTTTAACTAATCTTGTGCATCCAATAAGTTCATTTGTGTCATTTGATGAACATTTAGGTCATTTTCGTCCTCCCTAGGTTTATTCTTGTCCAATTAGGGTTTTTAAACAATCTTGTGCATCCAATAGGTGTGTTTGTGTCATTGGATGAACATTTAGGGCATTTTCGTCCTCCCAAGGCTTATTTTTGTCCAATTAGGGTTTTTAAACAATATTGTGCATCCTATAGGTGTGTTTGTGTCATTGGATTAACATTTAGGTCATTTTCGTCCTCCTTAGGCTTATTCTTGTCCAATTAGGGTTTTTAACAAATCTTGTGCATCCAATAAGTTCATTTGTGTCATTGGATGAACATTTAGGTCATTTTCGCGCTCCCTAGGCTTATTCTTGTCCAATTAGGGTTTTTAACCAATCTTGTGCATCCAATAAGTTCATTTGTGTCATTGGATGAACATTTAGGTCATTTTCATCCTCCTTAGGCTTATTCTTGTCCAATTAGGGTTTTTAACAAAACTTGTGCATCCAATAAGTTCATTTGTGTCATTGGATTATCATTTAGGTCATTTTCGTCCTCCCAAGGCTTATTCTTGTCCAATTAGGGTTTCTAACCAATCTTGTGCATCCAATAAGTTCATTTGTGTCATTGGATGAATATTTAGGTCATTTTCGTCCTCCCTAGGCTTAATCATGTCCAATTAGGGTTTTTAACCAATCTTGTGCATTCAATAGGTATATTTGTGTCCTTGTATGAACAATTAGGTCATTTTCGTCGTCCCAAGGCTTATTCTTGTCCAATTAGGGTTTTTAACCAATTTTGTGCATCCAATAGGTGTGTTTGTGTCATTGGATTAACATTTAGGTCATCTTCGTCCTCCCTAGGCTTAATCATGTCGAATTATGGTTTTTTACCAATCTTCTGCATCCAATAGGTATGTTTGTGTCCTTGGATGAAAAATTAGGTCATTTTCGTCTTCCCAAGGCTTATTCTTATCCAATTAGGGTTTTAACCAATCTTGTGCATCCAATAAGTTCATTTGCGTCATTGGATGAACATTTAGGTCATTATCGTCCTCCCTAGGCTTATTCTTGTCCAATTAGGGTTTTTAAACAATCTTGTGCATCCAACAAGTTCTTTTGTATCATTGGATGTACGTTTAGGTCATTTTCGTCCTCCTTAGGCTTATTCTTGTCCAATTAGGGTATTTAACCAATCTTGTGCATCCAATAAGTTCATTTGTATCATTGGATGAACATTTAGGTCATATTCGTCCTCCCTAGGCTTATTCTTGTCCAATTAGGGTTTTTAACCAATCATGTGCATCCAATAGGTGTATTTGTGTCATTGGATGAACATTTAGGTCATTTTCGTCCTCCCTAGGCTTATTCTTGTCCAATTAGTGTTTTTAAACAATCTTGTGCATCCAATAGGTGTGTTTGTGTCATTGGATGAACATTTAGGGCATTTTCGTCCTCCAAAGGCTTATTCTTGTCCAATTAGGGTTTTTAACCAATCTTGTGCATCCAATAAGTTTATTTGCGTCATTGGATGAACATTTAGATCATTTTCGTCCTCCCTAGGCTTATTCTTGTCCAATTAGGGTTTTTAACCAATCATGTGAATCCAATAGGTGTATTTGTATCATTGGATGAACATTTAGGTTATTTTCGTCCTCCCTAGGCTTATTCTTGTCCAATTTGGGTTTTTAACCAACCTTGTGCATCCAATAGGTGTGTTTGTGTCATTGGATTAACATTTAGGTCATTTTTGTCCTCCCTAGGCTTATTCATGTCCAAGTAGGGTTTTTAACCAATCTTGTGCATCCAATAGGTATGTTTGTGTCCTTGGATGAACAATTAGGTCATTTTCCTCTTCCTAAGGCTTATTCTTATCAAATTAGGGTTTTAACTAATCTTGTGCATCCAATAAGTTCATTTGTGTCATTTGATGAACATTTAGGTCATTTTCGTCCTCCCTAGGTTTATTCTTGTCCAATTAGGGTTTTTAAACAATCTTGTGCATCCAATAGGTGTGTTTGTGTCATTGGATGAACATTTAGGGCATTTTCGTCCTCCCAAGGCTTATTTTTGTCCAATTAGGGTTTTTAAACAATATTGTGCATCCTATAGGTGTGTTTGTGTCATTGGATTAACATTTAGGTCATTTTCGTCCTCCTTAGGCTTATTCTTGTCCAATTAGGGTTTTTAACAAATCTTGTGCATCCAATAAGTTCATTTGTGTCATTGGATGAACATTTAGGTCATTTTCGCGCTCCCTAGGCTTATTCTTGTCCAATTAGGGTTTTTAACCAATCTTGTGCATCCAATAAGTTCATTTGTGTCATTGGATGAACATTTAGGTCATTTTCATCCTCCTTAGGCTTATTCTTGTCCAATTAGGGTTTTTAACAAAACTTGTGCATCCAATAAGTTCATTTGTGTCATTGGATTATCATTTAGGTCATTTTCGTCCTCCCAAGGCTTATTCTTGTCCAATTAGGGTTTCTAACCAATCTTGTGCATCCAATAAGTTCATTTGTGTCATTGGATGAATATTTAGGTCATTTTCGTCCTCCCTAGGCTTATTCTTGTCCAATTAGGGTTTTTAAGCAATCTTGTGCATCCAATAAGTTCATTTGTGTCATTGGATGAACATTTAGGTCATTTTCGTCCACCCTAGGCTTATTCTTGTCCAACTAGGGTTTTTAACCAATCTTGTGCATCCAATAAGTTCATTTGTGTCATTGGATGAACATTTAGGTCATTTTCATCCTCCCAATGCTTATTCTTGTCCAATTAGGGTTTTTAACCAATCTTGTGCATCCAATAAGTTCATTTGTGTCATTGGATGAACATTTAGGTCATTTTCGTCCTCCCTAGGCTTATTCTTGTCCAATTAGGGTTTTTAAGCAATCTTGTGCATCCAATAAGTTCATTTGTGTCATTGGATGAACATTTAGGTCATTTTCATCCTCCCTAGGCTTATTCTTGTTCAATTAGGGTTTCTAACCAATCTTGTGCATCCAATAGGTGTGTTTGTGTCATTGGATGAACATTTCGGTCATTTTCGTCCTCCCAAGTCTTATTCTTGTCCAATTAGGGTTTTAACCAATCTTGTGCATCCAATAAGTTCATTTGTGTCATTGGATGAACATTTAGGTTATTTTCGTCCTCCCTAGGCTTAGTTTTGTGCAATTAGGGTTTTTAACCAATCTTGTGCATCCAATAGGTGTGTTTGTGTCATTAGATGAACATTTAGGTCATTTTCATCCTCCCTAGGCTTATTGTTGTCCAATTAGGGTTTTAAGCAATCTTGTGCATCCAATAAGTTCATTTGTGTCATTGGATGAACATTTAGGTCATTTTCGTCCTCCCTAGGCTTATTCTTGTCCAATTAGGGTTTTTAAGCAATCTTGTGCATCCAATAAGTTCATTTGTGTCATTGGATGAACATTTAGGTCATTTTCGTCCTCCCTAGGCTTATTCTTGTCCAATTAGATGAACATTTAGGTCATTTTCGTCCTCCCTAGGCTTATTGTTGTCCAATTAGGGTTTTTAACCAATCTTGTGCATCCAATAGGTTGATTTGTGTCATTGGATGAACATTTAGGTCATTTTCGTCCACCCTAGGCTTATTCTTGTCCAATTAGGGTTTTTAACCAATCTTGTGCATCCAATAAGTTCATTTGTGTCATTGGATGAACATTTAGGTCATTTTCGTCCTCCCTAGGCTTATTCATGTCCAATTAGGGTTTTTAACCAATCTTGTGCATCCAATAAGTTCATTTGTGTCATTGGATGAACATTTAGGTCATTTTCGTCCTCCCTAGGCTTATTCTTGTCCAATTAGGGTTTTTAACCAATCTTGTGTGTCCAATAAGTTCATTTGTGTCATTGGATGAACATTTAGGTCATTTTCGTCCTCCCTAGGCTTATTCTTGTCCAATTAGGGTTTTTATGCAATCTTGTGCATCCAATAGGTGTGTTTGTGTCATTGGACGAACATTTAGGTCATTTTCGTCCTCCTTAGGCTTATTCTTGTCCAATTAGGGTTTTTAACCAATCTTGTGCATCCAATAAGTTCATTTGTGTCATTGGATGAACATTTAGGTCATTTTCGTCCTCCCTAGGCTTATCCATTTCCAATTAGGGTTTTTAACCAATCTTGTGCATCCAATAGGTATGTTTGTGTCCTTGGATGAACAGTTAGGTCATTTTCGTCTTCCCAAGGCTTATTCTTATCCAATTAGGGTTTTAACCAATCTTGTGCATCCAATAAGTTCATTTGTGTCATTGGATGAACATTTAGGTCATTTTCGTCCTCCCTAGGCTTATTCTTGTCCAATTAGGGTTTTTAAACAATCTTGTGCATCCAACAAGTTCTTTTGTATCATTGGATGTACGTTTAGGTCATTTTCGTCCTCCTTAGGCTTATTCTTGTCCAATTAGGGTATTTAACCAATCTTGTGCATCCAATAAGTTCATTTGTATCATTGGATGAACATTTAGGTCATATTCGTCCTCCCTAGGCTTATTCTTGTCCAATTAGGGTTTTTAACCAATCATGTGCATCCAATAGGTGTATTTGTGTCATTGGATGAACATTTAGGTCATTTTCGTCCTCCCTAGGCTTATTCTTGTCCAATTAGGGTTTTTAAACAATCTTGTGCATCCAACAAGTTCTTTTGTATCATTGGATGTACGTTTAGGTCATTTTCGTCCTCCTTAGGCTTATTCTTGTCCAATTAGGGTTTTTAACCAATCTTGTGCATCCAATAAGTGCATTTGTATCATTGGATGAACATTTAGGTCATTTTCGTCCTCCCTAGGCTTATTCTTGTCCAATTAGGGTTTTTAACCAATCATGTGCATCCAATAGGAGTATTTATGTCATTGGATGAACATTTAGGTCATTTTCGTCCTCCCTAGGCTTATTCTTGTCCAATTAGGGTTTTTAAACAATCTTGTGCATCCAATAAGTTCTTTTGTGTCATTGGATGTACATTTAGGTCATTTTCGTCCTCCTTAGGCTTATTCTTGTCCAATTAGGGTTTTTAACCAATCTTGTGCAACCAATAAGTTCATTTGTGTCATTGGATGAACATTTAGGTCATTTTCGTCCTCCTTAGGCTTATTCTTGTCCAATTAGGGTTTTTAACCAATCTTGTGCAACCAATATGTTCATTTGTGTCATTGGATGAACATTTAGGTCATTTTCGTCCTCCCTAGGCTTATTCTTGTCCAATTAGGGTTTTTAACCAATCTTGTGCATCCAATAAGTTCATTTGTGTCATTGGATGAACATTTAGGTCATTTTCATCCTCCTTAGGCTTATTCTTGTCCAATTAGGGTTTTTAACAAATCTTGTGCATCCAATAAGTTCATTTGTGTCATTGGATTATCATTTAGGTCATTTTCGTCCTCCCAAGGCTTATTCTTGTCCAATTAGGGTTTTTAACCAATCTTGTGCATCCAATAAGTTCATTTGTGTCATTGGATGAATATTTAGGTCATTTTCGTCCTCCCTAGGCTTAATCATGTCCAATTAGGGTTTTTAACCAATCTTGTGCATTCAATAGGTATATTTGTGTCCTTGTATGAACAATTAGGTCATTTTCGTCGTCCCAAGGCTTATTCTTGTCCAATTAGGGTTTTTAACCAATTTTGTGCATCCAATAGGTGTGTTTGTGTCATTGGATTAACATTTAGGTCATCTTCGTCCTCCCTAGGCTTAATCATGTCGAATTATGGTTTTTTACCAATCTTCTGCATCCAATAGGTATGTTTGTGTCCTTGGATGAAAAATTAGGTCATTTTCGTCTTCCCAAGGCTTATTCTTATCCAATTAGGGTTTTAACCAATCTTGTGCATCCAATAAGTTCATTTGCGTCATTGGATGAACATTTAGGTCATTATCGTCCTCCCTAGGCTTATTCTTGTCCAATTAGGGTTTTTAAACAATCTTGTGCATCCAACAAGTTCTTTTGTATCATTGGATGTACGTTTAGGTCATTTTCGTCCTCCTTAGGCTTATTCTTGTCCAATAAGGGTATTTAACCAATCTTGTGCATCCAATAAGTTCATATGTATCATTGGATGAACATTTAGGTCATATTCGTCCTCCCTAGGCTTATTCTTGTCCAATTAGGGTTTTTAACCAATCATGTGCATCCAATAGGTGTATTTGTGTCATTGGATGAACATTTAGGTCATTTTCGTCCTCCCTAGGCTTATTCTTGTCCAATTAGGGTTTTTAAGCAATCTTGTGCATCCAATAAGTTCATTTGTGTCATTGGATGAACATTTAGGTCATTTTCGTCCTCCCTAGGCTTATTCTTGACCAATTAGGCTTTTTAACCAATCTTGTGCATCCAATAAGTTCATTTGTGTCATTGGATAAACATTTAGGTCATTTTCGTCCACCCTAGGCTTATTCTTGTCTAATTAGGGTTTTTAACCAATCTTGTGCATCCAATAAGTTCATTTGTGTCATTGGATGAACATTTAGGTCATGTTCGTCCTCCCTAGGCTTATTCTTGTCCAATTAGGGTTTTTAACCAATCTTGTGCATCCAATAAGTTCATTTGTGTCATTGGATGAACATTTAGGTCATTTTCGTCCTCCCTAGGCTTATTCTTGTCCAATTAGGTTTTCTAACCAATCTTGCGCATCCAATAGGTTTATTTGTGTCATTGGATGAACATTTAGGTCATTTTCGTCCTCCCTAGGCTTATTCTTGTCCAATTAGGGTTTTTAAGCAATCTTGTGCATCCAATAAGTTCATTTGTGTCATTGGATGAACATTTAGGTCATTTTCGTCCTCCCTAGGCTTATTCTTGTCCTATTAGGGTTTTTAACCAATCTTGTGCATCCAATAGGTGTATTTGTGTCATTGGATGAACATTTAGGTCATTTTCGTCCTCCCTAGGCTTATTCTTGTCCAATTAGGGTTTTTAAGCAATCTTGTGCATCCAATAAGTTCATTTGTGTCATTGGATGAACATTTAGGTCATTTTTGTCCTCCCTAGGCTTATTCTTGTCCAATTAGGGTTTTTAACCAATCTTGTGCGTCCAATAGGTGTATTTGTGTCATTGGATGAACATTTAGGTCATTTTCGTCCTCCCTAGGCTTATTCTTGTACAATTAGGGTTTTTAAGCAATCTTGTGCATCCAATAAGTTCATTTGTGTCATTGGATGAACATTTAGGTCATTTTCGTCCTCCCTAGGCTTATTCTTGTCCAATTAGGGTTTTTAAGCAATCTTGTGCATCCAATAAGTTCATTTGTGTCATTGGATGAACATTTAGGTCATTTTCGTCCTCCCTAAACTTATTCTTGTCCAATTAGGGTTTCTAACCAATCTTGTTCATCCAATAAGTTCATTTGTGTCATTGGATGATCATTTAGGTCATTTTCGTCCTCCCTAGGGTTATTCTTGTCCAATTAGGATTTTTAACAAATCTTGTGCATCCAATAAGTTCATTTGTGTCATTGGATGAACATTTAGGTCATTTTCGTCCTCCCTAGGCTTATTCTTGTCCAATTAGGGTTTTTAAGCAATCTTGTGCATCCAATAAGTTCATTTGTGTCATTGGATGAACATTTAGGTCATTTTTGTCCTCCCTAGGCTTATTCTTGTCCAATTAGGATTTTTAAGCAATCTTGTGCATCCAATAGGTGTATTTGTGTCATTGGATGAACATTTAGGTCATTTTCGTCCTCCCTAGGCTTATTCTTGTCCAATTAGGGTTTTTAAGCAATCTTGTGCATCCAATAAGTTCATTTGTGTCATTGGATGAACATTTAGGTCATTTTCGTCCTCCCTAGGCTTATTCTTGTCCAATTAGGGTTTTTAAGCAATCTTGTGCATCCAATAAGTTCATTTGTGTCATTGGATGAACATTTAGGTCATTTTCGTCCTTCCTAGGCATATTCTTGTCCAATTAGGGTTTTTAACCAATCTTGTGCATCCAATAGGTGTATTTGTGTCATTGGATGAACATTTAGGTCATTTTCGTCCTCCCTAGGCTTATTCTTGTCCAATTAGGGTTTTTAACCAATCTTGTGCATCCAATAGGTGTGTTTGTATCATTGGATGCACATTTAGGTCAGTTTCGTCCTCCCTAGGCTTGTTCTTGTCCAATTAGGGTTTCTAACGAATCTTGTGCATCCAATAGGTGTATTTGTGTCATTGGATGAACATTTAGGTCATTTTCGTCCTCCCTAGGCTTATTCTTGTCCAATTAGGGTTTTTAAGCAATCTTGTGCATCCAATAAGTTCATTTGTGTCATTGGATGAACATTTAGGTCATTTTAGTCCTCCCTAGGCATATTATTGTCCAATTAGGGTTTTTAACCAATCTTGTGCATCCAATAGGTGTATTTGTGTCATTGGATGAACATTTAGGTCATTTTCGTCCTCCCTAGGCTTATTCTTGTCCAATTAGGGTTTTTAACCAATCTTGTGCATCCAATAGGTGTGTTTGTGTCATTGGATGAACATCTAGGTCATTTTCGTCCTCCCTAGGCTTATTCTTGTCCAATTAGGGTTTTTAACCAATCTTGTGCATCCAATAAGTTCATTTGTGTCATTGGATAAACATTTAGGTCATTTTCGTCCACCCTAGGCTTATTCTTGCCCAATTAGGGTTTTTAACCAATCTTGTGCATCCAATAAGTTCATTTGTGTCATTGGATGAACATTTAGGTCATTTTCGTCCTCCCTAGGCTTATTGTTGTCCAATTAGGGTTTTTAACCAATCTTGTGCATCCAATAAGTTCATTTGTGTCATTGGATGAACATTTAGGTCATTTTCGTCCTCCTTAGGCTTATTCTTGTCCAATTAGGGTTTTTAACCAATCTTGTGCATCCAATAGGTGTGTTTGTGTCATTGGATGAACATTTAGGTCAGTTTCGTCCTCCCTAGGCTTATTCTTGTCCAATTAGGGTTTCTAACCACTCTTGTGCATCCAATAGGTGTATTTGTGTCATTGGATGAACATTTAGGTCATTTTCGTCCTCCCTAGGCTTATTCTTGTCCAATTAGGGTTTTTAAGCAATCTTGTGCATCCAATAAGTTCATTTGTGTCATTGGATGAACATTTAGGTCATTTTCGTCCTCCCTAGGCTTATTCTTGTCCAATTAGGGTTTTTAACCAATCATGTGCATCCAATAGGTGTATTTGTGTCATTGGATGAACATTTAGGTCATTTTCGTCCTCCCTAGGCTTATTCTTGTCCAATTAGGGTTTTTAAACAATCTTGTGCATCCAACAAGTTCTTTTGTATCATTGGATGTACGTTTAGGTCATTTTCGTCCTCCTTAGGCTTATTCTTGTCCAATTAGGGTTTTTAACCAATCTTGTGCATCCAATAAGTGCATTTGTATCATTGGATGAACATTTAGGTCATTTTCGTCCTCCCTAGGCTTATTCTTGTCCAATTAGGGTTTTTAACCAATCATGTGCATCCAATAGGAGTATTTATGTCATTGGATGAACATTTAGGTCATTTTCGTCCTCCCTAGGCTTATTCTTGTCCAATTAGGGTTTTTAAACAATCTTGTGCATCCAATAAGTTCTTTTGTGTCATTGGATGTACATTTAGGTCATTTTCGTCCTCCTTAGGCTTATTCTTGTCCAATTAGGGTTTTTAACCAATCTTGTGCAACCAATAAGTTCATTTGTGTCATTGGATGAACATTTAGGTCATTTTCGTCCTCCTTAGGCTTATTCTTGTCCAATTAGGGTTTTTAACCAATCTTGTGCAACCAATATGTTCATTTGTGTCATTGGATGAACATTTAGGTCATTTTCGTCCTCCCTAGGCTTATTCTTGTCCAATTAGGGTTTTTAACCAATCTTGTGCATCCAATAAGTTCATTTGTGTCATTGGATGAACATTTAGGTCATTTTCATCCTCCTTAGGCTTATTCTTGTCCAATTAGGGTTTTTAACAAATCTTGTGCATCCAATAAGTTCATTTGTGTCATTGGATTATCATTTAGGTCATTTTCGTCCTCCCAAGGCTTATTCTTGTCCAATTAGGGTTTTTAACCAATCTTGTGCATCCAATAAGTTCATTTGTGTCATTGGATGAATATTTAGGTCATTTTCGTCCTCCCTAGGCTTAATCATGTCCAATTAGGGTTTTTAACCAATCTTGTGCATTCAATAGGTATATTTGTGTCCTTGTATGAACAATTAGGTCATTTTCGTCGTCCCAAGGCTTATTCTTGTCCAATTAGGGTTTTTAACCAATTTTGTGCATCCAATAGGTGTGTTTGTGTCATTGGATTAACATTTAGGTCATCTTCGTCCTCCCTAGGCTTAATCATGTCGAATTATGGTTTTTTACCAATCTTCTGCATCCAATAGGTATGTTTGTGTCCTTGGATGAAAAATTAGGTCATTTTCGTCTTCCCAAGGCTTATTCTTATCCAATTAGGGTTTTAACCAATCTTGTGCATCCAATAAGTTCATTTGCGTCATTGGATGAACATTTAGGTCATTATCGTCCTCCCTAGGCTTATTCTTGTCCAATTAGGGTTTTTAAACAATCTTGTGCATCCAACAAGTTCTTTTGTATCATTGGATGTACGTTTAGGTCATTTTCGTCCTCCTTAGGCTTATTCTTGTCCAATTAGGGTATTTAACCAATCTTGTGCATCCAATAAGTTCATTTGTATCATTGGATGAACATTTAGGTCATATTCGTCCTCCCTAGGCTTATTCTTGTCCAATTAGGGTTTTTAACCAATCATGTGCATCCAATAGGTGTATTTGTGTCATTGGATGAACATTTAGGTCATTTTCGTCCTCCCTAGGCTTATTCTTGTCCAATTAGTGTTTTTAAACAATCTTGTGCATCCAATAGGTGTGTTTGTGTCATTGGATGAACATTTAGGGCATTTTCGTCCTCCAAAGGCTTATTCTTGTCCAATTAGGGTTTTTAACCAATCTTGTGCATCCAATAAGTTTATTTGCGTCATTGGATGAACATTTAGATCATTTTCGTCCTCCCTAGGCTTATTCTTGTCCAATTAGGGT
The DNA here is from genome assembly GCA_037974775.1 of Cicer pinnatifidum. Taxonomy (NCBI): domain Eukaryota; kingdom Viridiplantae; phylum Streptophyta; class Magnoliopsida; order Fabales; family Fabaceae; genus Cicer; species Cicer pinnatifidum. The sequence goes on along the minus strand of JBBPBR010000004.1, from coordinate 24,536,728 downwards.
TTTTAACCAATCATGTGAATCCAATAGGTGTATTTGTATCATTGGATGAACATTTAGGTTATTTTCGTCCTCCCTAGGCTTATTCTTGTCCAATTTGGGTTTTTAACCAACCTTGTGCATCCAATAGGTGTGTTTGTGTCATTGGATTAACATTTAGGTCATTTTTGTCCTCCCTAGGCTCATTCATGTCCAAGTAGGGTTTTTAACCAATCTTGTGCATCCAATAGGTATGTTTGTGTCCTTGGATGAACAATTAGGTCATTTTCCTCTTCCTAAGGCTTATTCTTATCAAATTAGGGTTTTAACTAATCTTGTGCATCCAATAAGTTCATTTGTGTCATTTGATGAACATTTAGGTCATTTTCGTCCTCCCTAGGTTTATTCTTGTCCAATTAGGGTTTTTAAACAATCTTGTGCATCCAATAGGTGTGTTTGTGTCATTGGATGAACATTTAGGGCATTTTCGTCCTCCCAAGGCTTATTTTTGTCCAATTAGGGTTTTTAAACAATATTGTGCATCCTGTAGGTGTGTTTGTGTCATTGGATTAACATTTAGGTCATTTTCGTCCTCCTTAGGCTTATTCTTGTCCAATTAGGGTTTTTAACAAATCTTGTGCATCCAATAAGTTCATTTGTGTCATTGGATGAACATTTAGGTCATTTTCGCGCTCCCTAGGCTTATTCTTGTCCAATTAGGGTTTTTAACCAATCTTGTGCATCCAATAAGTTCATTTGTGTCATTGGATGAACATTTAGGTCATTTTCATCCTCCTTAGGCTTATTCTTGTCCAATTAGGGTTTTTAACAAAACTTGTGCATCCAATAAGTTCATTTGTGTCATTGGATTATCATTTAGGTCATTTTCGTCCTCCCAAGGCTTATTCTTGTCCAATTAGGGTTTCTAACCAATCTTGTGCATCCAATAAGTTCATTTGTGTCATTGGATGAATATTTAGGTCATTTTCGTCCTCCCTAGGCTTAATCATGTCCAATTAGGGTTTTTAACCAATCTTGTGCATTCAATAGGTATATTTGTGTCCTTGTATGAACAATTAGGTCATTTTCGTCGTCCCAAGGCTTATTCTTGTCCAATTAGGGTTTTTAACCAATTTTGTGCATCCAATAGGTGTGTTTGTGTCATTGGATTAACATTTAGGTCATCTTCGTCCTCCCTAGGCTTAATCATGTCGAATTATGGTTTTTTACCAATCTTCTGCATCAAATAGGTATGTTTGTGTCCTTGGATGAAAATTTAGGTCATTTTCGTCTTCCCAAGGCTTATTCTTATCCAATTAGGGTTTAAACCAATCTTGTGCATCCAATAAGTTCATTTGCGTCATTGGATGAACATTTAGGTCATTATCGTCCTCCCTAGGCTTATTCTTGTCCAATTAGGGTTTTTAAACAATCTTGTGCATCCAACAAGTTCTTTTGTATCATTGGATGTACGTTTAGGTCATTTTCGTCCTCCTTAGGCTTATTCTTGTCCAATTAGGGTATTTAACCAATCTTGTGCATCCAATAAGTTCATTTGTATCATTGGATGAACATTTAGGTCATATTCGTCCTCCCTAGGCTTATTCTTGTCCAATTAGGGTTTTTAACCAATCATGTGCATCCAATAGGTGTATTTGTGTCATTGGATGAACATTTAGGTCATTTTCGTCCTCCCTAGGCTTATTCTTGTCCAATTAGGGTTTTTAAACAATCTTGTGCATCCAACAAGTTCTTTTGTATCATTGGATGTACGTTTAGGTCATTTTCGTCCTCCTTAGGCTTATTCTTGTCCAATTAGGGTTTTTAACCAATCTTGTGCATCCAATAAGTGCATTTGTATCATTGGATGAACATTTAGGTCATTTTCGTCCTCCCTAGGCTTATTCTTGTCCAATTAGGGTTTTTAACCAATCATGTGCATCCAATAGGAGTATTTATGTCATTGGATGAACATTTAGGTCATTTTCGTCCTCCCTAGGCTTATTCTTGTCCAATTAGGGTTTTTAAACAATCTTGTGCATCCAATAAGTTCTTTTGTGTCATTGGATGTACATTTAGGTCATTTTCGTCCTCCTTAGGCTTATTCTTGTCCAATTAGGGTTTTTAACCAATCTTGTGCAACCAATAAGTTCATTTGTGTCATTGGATGAACATTTAGGTCATTTTCGTCCTCCTTAGGCTTATTCTTGTCCAATTAGGGTTTTTAACCAATCTTGTGCAACCAATATGTTCATTTGTGTCATTGGATGAACATTTAGGTCATTTTCGTCCTCCCTAGGCTTATTCTTGTCCAATTAGGGTTTTTAACCAATCTTGTGCATCCAATAAGTTCATTTGTGTCATTGGATTATCATTTAGGTCATTTTCGTCCTCCCAAGGCTTATTCTTGTCCAATTAGGGTTTCTAACCAATCTTGTGCATCCAATAAGTTCATTTGTGTCATTGGATGAATATTTAGGTCATTTTCGTCCTCCCTAGGCTTAATCATGTCCAATTAGGGTTTTTAACCAATCTTGTGCATTCAATAGGTATATTTGTGTCCTTGTATGAACAATTAGGTCATTTTCGTCGTCCCAAGGCTTATTCTTGTCCAATTAGGGTTTTTAACCAATTTTGTGCATCCAATAGGTGTGTTTGTGTCATTGGATTAACATTTAGGTCATCTTCGTCCTCCCTAGGCTTAATCATGTCGAATTATGGTTTTTTACCAATCTGCTGCATCCAATAGGTATGTTTGTGTCCTTGGATGAAAAATTAGGTCATTTTCGTCTTCCCAAGGCTTATTCTTATCCAATTAGGGTTTAAACCAATCTTGTGCATCCAATAAGTTCATTTGCGTCATTGGATGAACATTTAGGTCATTATCGTCCTCCCTAGGCTTATTCTTGTCCAATTAGGGTTTTTAAACAATCTTGTGCATCCAACAAGTTCTTTTGTATCATTGGATGTACGTTTAGGTCATTTTCGTCCTCCTTAGGCTTATTCTTGTCCAATTAGGGTATTTAACCAATCTTGTGCATCCAATAAGTTCATTTGTATCATTGGATGAACATTTAGGTCATATTCGTCCTCCCTAGGCTTATTCTTGTCCAATTAGGGTTTTTAACCAATCATGTGCATCCAATAGGTGTATTTGTGTCATTGGATGAACATTTAGGTCATTTTCGTCCTCCCTAGGCTTATTCTTGTCCAATTAGGGTTTTTAAACAATCTTGTGCATCCAACAAGTTCTTTTGTATCATTGGATGTACGTTTAGGTCATTTTCGTCCTCCTTAGGCTTATTCTTGTCCAATTAGGGTTTTTAACCAATCTTGTGCATCCAATAAGTGCATTTGTATCATTGGATGAACATTTAGGTCATTTTCGTCCTCCCTAGGCTTATTCTTGTCCAATTAGGGTTTTTAACCAATCATGTGCATCCAATAGGAGTATTTATGTCATTGGATGAACATTTAGGTCATTTTCGTCCTCCCTAGGCTTATTCTTGTCCAATTAGGGTTTTTAAACAATCTTGTGCATCCAATAAGTTCTTTTGTGTCATTGGATGTACATTTAGGTCATTTTCGTCCTCCTTAGGCTTATTCTTGTCCAATTAGGGTTTTTAACCAATCTTGTGCAACCAATAAGTTCATTTGTGTCATTGGATGAACATTTAGGTCATTTTCGTCCTCCTTAGGCTTATTCTTGTCCAATTAGGGTTTTTAACCAATCTTGTGCAACCAATATGTTCATTTGTGTCATTGGATGAACATTTAGGTCATTTTCGTCCTCCCTAGGCTTATTCTTGTCCAATTAGGGTTTTTAACCAATCTTGTGCATCCAATAAGTTCATTTGTGTCATTGGACGAACATTTAGGTCATTTTCGTCCTCCCTAGGCTTATTCTTGTCCAATTAGGGTTTTTACCCAATCATTTGCATCCAATAGGTGTTTTTCTGTCATTGGATGAACGTTTAGGTTATTTTTGTCCTCCCTAGGCTTATTCTTGTCCAATTAGGGTTTTTAAACATCTTGTGCATCCAATAGGTGTGTTTGTGTCATTGGATTAACATTTAGGTCATTTTTGTCCTCCCTAGGCTTAATCTTGTCCAATTAGGGTTTTTAACCAATCTTGTGCATCCAATAGGTGTGTTCGTGTCATTGGATTATCATTTAGGGCATTTTCGTCCTCCCTTGGCTAATTCTTGTCCAATTAGTGTTTTTAACCAATCTTGTGCATCCAATAGGTGTGTTTGTGTCATTGGATTAACATTTAGGTCATCTTCGTCCTCCCAAGGCTTATTCTTGTCCAATTAGGGTTTTTATCCAATCTTGTGCATCCAATAAGTTCTTTTGTGTCATTGGATGAATATTTAGGTCATTTTCGTCCTCCCTAGGCTTAATCATGTCAAATTAGGGTTTTTAACCAATCTTGTGCATCCAATAAGTTCATTTGTGTCATTGGATGAACATTTAGGTCATTTTCGTCCTCCCTAGGCTTATTCTTGTCCAATTAGGGTTTTTAACCAATCTTGTGCATCCAATAGGTATGTTTGTGTCCTTGTAAGAACAATTAGGTCATTTTCGTCGTCCCAAGGCTTATTCCTGTCCAATTAGGGTTTTTAACCAATTTTGTGCATCCAATAGGTGTGTTTGTGTCATTGGATTAACATTTAGGTCATCTTCGTCCTCCCTAGGCTTAATCATGTCGAATTATGGTTTTTTACCAATCTTCTGCATCCAATAGGTATGTTTGTGTCCTTGGATGAAAAATTAGGTCATTTTCGTCTTCCCAAGGCTTATTCTTATCCAATTAGGGTTTTAACCAATCTTGTGCATCCAATAAGTTCATTTGCGTCATTGGATGAACATTTAGGTCATTATCGTCCTCCCTAGGATTATTCTTGTCCAATTAGGGTATTTAAACAATCTTGTGCATCCAACAAGTTCTTTTGTATCATTGGATGTACGTTTAGGTCATTTTCGTCCTCCTTAGGCTTATTCTTGTCCAATTAGGGTATTTAACCAATCTTGTGCATCCAATAAGTTCATTTGTATCATTGGATGAACATTTAGGTCATTTTCGTCCTCCCTAGGCTTATTCTTGTCCAATTAGGGTTTTTAACCAATCATGTGCATCCAATAGGTGTATTTGTGTCATTGGATGAACATTTAGGTCATTTTCGTCCTCCCTAGGCTTATTCTTGTCCAATTAGGGTTTTTAAACAATCTTGTGCATCCAACAAGTTCTTTTGTATCATTGGATGTACGTTTAGGTCATTTTCGTCCTCCTTAGGCTTATTCTTGTCCAATTAGGGTTTTTAACCAATCTTGTGCATCCAATAAGTGCATTTGTATCATTGGATGAACATTTAGGTCATTTTCGTCCTCCCTAGGCTTATTCTGGTCCAATTAGGGTTTTTAACCAATCTTGTGAATCCAATAGGTGTAGTTGTATCATTGGATGAACATTTAGGTTATTTTCGTCTTCCCTAGGGTTATTCTTGTCCAATTAAGGTTTTTAACCAATCTTGTGAATCCAATAGGTGTGTTTGTGTCATTGGATTAACATTTAGGTCATTTTTGTCCTCCCTAGGCTTATTCATGTCTAAGAAATGTTTTTAACCAATCTTTTGCATCCAATAGGTGTGTTTGTGTCATTGGATTAACATTTAGGTCATTTTCGTCTTCCTAAGGCTTATTCTTATCAAATTAGGGTTTTAACTAATCTTGTGCATCCAATAAGTTCATTTGTGTCATTTGATGAACATTTAGGTCATATTCGTCCTCCCAAGGCTTATTCTTGTCCAATTAGGGTTTTTAACCAATCTTGTGCATCCAATAAGTTCTTTTGTGTCATTGAATGTACATTTAGGTCATTTTCGTCCTCCTTAGGCTTATTCTTGTCCAATTAGGGTTTCTAACCAATCTTGTGCATCCAATAGGTGTGTTTGTGTCATTGGATTAACATTTAGGTCATTTTTGTCCTCCCTAGGCTTAACCTGGTCCAATTAGGGTTTTTATCCAATCTTGTGCATCCAATAGGTGTGTTTGTGTCATTGGATTATCATTTAGGGCATTTTCGTCCTCCCAAGGCTTATTCTTGTCCAATTAGGGTTTTTAACCAATCTTGTGCATCCAATAAGTTCTTTTGTGTCATTGGATGTACATTTAGGTCATTTTCGTCCTCCTTAGGCTTATTCTTGTCCAATTAGGGTCTTTAACCAATCTTTTGCATCCAATAAGTTCATTTGTGTCATTGGATGAACATTTAGGTCATTTTCAACCTCCCTAGGCTTATTCTTGTCCAATTAGGGTTTTTAACCAATCATGTGCATCCAATAGGTGTATTTGTGTCATTGGATGAACATTTAGGTTATTTTTGTCCTCCCTTGGCTTATTCTTGTCCAATTAGTGTTTTTAACCAATCTTGTGCATCCAATAGGTGTGTTTATGTCATTGGATTAACATTTAGGTCATCTTCGTCCTCCCAAGGATTATTCTTGTCCAATTAGGGTTTTTATCCAATCTTGTGCATCCAATAAGTTCATTTGTGTCATTGGATGAATATTTAGGTCATTTTCGTCCTCCCAAGGCTTAATCATGTCCAATTAGGGTTTTTAACCAATCTTGTGCATCCAATAGGTATGTTTGTGTCCTTGTATGAACAATTAGGTCATTTTCGTCCTCCCAAGGCTTATTCTTGTCCAATTAGGGTTTTTAACCAATTTTGTGCATCCAATAAGTTCATTTGTGTCATTGGTTGAACATTTAGGTCATCTTCGTCCTCCCTAGGCTTAATCATGTCCAATTAGGGTTTTTAACCAATCTTCTGCATCCAATAGGTATGTTTGTG
>JBBPBR010000004.1:24499205-24529886 GCA_037974775.1 Cicer pinnatifidum | reverse complement strand
CCTCCCTAGGCTTATTCTTGTCCAATTAGGGTTTTTAACCAATCATGTGCATCCAATAGGTGTATTTGTGTCATTGGATGAACATTTAGGTTATTTTTGTCCTCCCTTGGCTTATTCTTGTCCAATTAGTGTTTTTAACCAATCTTGTGCATCCAATAGGTGTGTTTATGTCATTGGATTAACATTTAGGTCATCTTCGTCCTCCCAAGGATTATTCTTGTCCAATTAGGGTTTTTATCCAATCTTGTGCATCCAATAAGTTCATTTGTGTCATTGGATGAATATTTAGGTCATTTTCGTCCTCCCAAGGCTTAATCATGTCCAATTAGGGTTTTTAACCAATCTTGTGCATCCAATAGGTATGTTTGTGTCCTTGTATGAACAATTAGGTCATTTTCGTCCTCCCAAGGCTTATTCTTGTCCAATTAGGGTTTTTAACCAATTTTGTGCATCCAATAAGTTCATTTGTGTCATTGGTTGAACATTTAGGTCATCTTCGTCCTCCCTAGGCTTAATCATGTCCAATTAGGGTTTTTAACCAATCTTCTGCATCCAATAGGTATGTTTGTGCCCTTGGATGAAAAATTAGGTCATTTTCGTCTTCCCAAGGCTTATTCTTATCCAATTAGGGTTTTAACCAATCTTGTGCATCCAATAAGTTCATTTGCGTCATTGGATGAACATTTAGGTCATTATCGTCCTCCCTAGGCTTATTCTTGTCCAATTAGTGTTTTTAACCAATCATGTGCATCCAATAAGTTCATTTGTATCGTTGGATGAACATTTAGGTCATTTTCGTCCTCCCTAGGCTTATTCTTGTCCAATTAGGGTTTTTAACCAATCATGTGCATCCAATAGGTGTATTTGTGTCATTGGATGAACATTTAGGTTATTTTTGTCCTCCCTAGGCTTATTCTTGTCCAATTAGGCTTTTTAAACAATCTTGTGCATCCAATAGGTGTGTTTGTGTCATTGGATTAACATTTGGGTCATTTTTGTCCTCCCTAGGCTTAATCTTGTCCAATTAGGGTTTTTAACCAATCTTGTGCATCCAATAGGTGTGTTTGTGTCATTGGATTATCATTTAGGGCATTTTCGTCCTCCCTTGGCTTATTCTTGTCCAATTAGTGTTTTTAACCAATCTTGTGCATCCAATAGGTGTGTTTGTGTCATTGGATTAACATTTAGGTCATTTTCGTCCTCCCTAGGCTTATTCTTGTCCAATTAGGGTTTTTAACCAATCTTGTGCATCCAATAAGTTGAGTTGTGTCATTGGATTAACATTGAGGTCATTTTCGTCCTCCCTAGGCTTATTCTTGTCCAATTAGGGTTTTTAACCAATCTTGTGCATCCAATAAGTTCATTTGTGTCATTGGATTAACATTTAGGTCATTTTCGTCCTCCCTAGGCATATTCTTGTCCAATTAGGGTTTTTATCTAATCTTGATCATCCAATAGGTATGTTTGTGTCATTGGATGATCAATTAGGTCATTTTCGTCCTCCCTAGGCTTATTCTTGTCCAATTAGGATTTTTAACCAATCTTGTGCATCCAATAGGTGTGTTTGTGTCATTGGATGATCAATTAGGTCATTTTCGTCCTCCCTAGGCTTATTCTTGTCCAATTAGGGTTTTTAACCAATCTTGTGCATCCGATAAGTTTTTTGTGTCATTTAATTAATATTTAGGTCATTTTCGTCCTCCCTAGGCATATTCTTGTCCAATTAGGGTTTTTAACCAATCTTGTGCATCCAATAGGTGTGTTTGTGTCATTGGATGATCAATTAGGTCATTTACGTCCTCCCTAGGCTTATTCTTGGCCAATTAGGGTTTTTAACCAATCTTGTGCATCCAATAGGTGTGTTTGTGTCATTGGATGATCAATTAGGTCATTTTCGTCCTCCCTAGGCATATTCTTGTCCAATTAAGGTTTTTAACCAATCTTGTGCATCCAATAGGAGTGTTTGTGTCATTGGATGATCAATTAGGTCATTTTCGTCCTCCCTAGACTTATTCTTGTCCAATTAGGGTTTTTAACCAATCTTGTGCATCCAATAGGTGTGTTTGTGACATTGGATGACCAATTAGGTCATTTTCGTCCTCCCTAGGCATATTCTTGTACAATTAGGGTTTTTAACCAATCTTGTGCATCCAATAGGTGTGTTTGTGACAATGGATGATCAATTAAGTCATTTTCGTCCTCCCTAGGTTTATTCATGTCCAATTAGGGTTTTTAACCAATCTTGTGCATCCAATAGGTGTGTTTGTGTCATTGGATGATCAATTAGGTCATTTTCGTCCTCCCTAGGCATATTCTTGTCCAATTAGGGTTTTTAACCAATCTTGTGCATCCAATAGGTGTGTTTGTGTCATTGGATGATCAATTAGGTCATTTTCATACTCCCTAGGCTTATTCTTGTCCAATTAGGGTTTTTAACCAATCTTGTGCATCCAATAAGTTCATTTGTGTCATTGGATTAACATTTAGGTCATTTTCGTCCTCCCTAGGCATATTCTTGTCCAATTAGGGTTTTTAACCAATCTTGTGCATCCAATAAGTTCATTTGTGTCATTGGATGATCAATTAGGACATTTTCGTCTTCCCTAGGAATATTCTTGTCCAACTAGGGTTTTTAACCAATCTTGTGCATCCAATAGGTGTGTTTGTGTCTTTGGATGATCAATTAGGTCATTTTCGTCCTCCCTAGGCTTATTCTTGTCCAATTAGGGTTTTTAACCAATCTTGTGCATCCAATAGGTGTGTTTGTGTCATTGGATGATCAATTAGGTCATTTTCGTCCTCCCTAGGCTTATTCTTGTCCAATTAGGGTTTTTAACCAATCTTGTGCATCCAATAACTTTGTTTGTGTCATTGAATTAATATTTTGGTCATTTTCGTCCTCCCTAGGCATGTTCTTGTCCAACTAGGGTTTTTAACCAATCTTGTGCATCCAATTGGTGTGTTTGTGTCATTGGATGATCAATTAGGTCATTTTCGTCCTCCCTAGGCTTATTCTTGTCCAATTAGGGTTTTTAACCAATCTTGTGCATCCAATAGGTGTGTTTGTGTCATTGGATGATCAATTAGGTCATTTTCGTCCTCCCTAGGCTTATTCTTGTCCAAATAGGGTTTTTAACCAATTTAGTGCATCCAATAGGTGTGTTTGTGTCATTGGATGATCAATTAGGTCATTTTCGTCCTCCCTAGGCTTATTCTTGTCCAATTAGGGTTTTTAACCAATCTTGTGCATCCAATAGGTGTGTTTGTGTCATTTGATTAACATTTAGGTCATTTTCGTCCTCCCTAGGCTTATTCTTGTCCAATTAGGGTTTTTACCCAATCTTGTGCATCCAATAAGTTCATTTGTGTCATTGGATAAACATTTAGTTCATTTTCGTCCTCCCTAGGCTTATTCTTGTCCAATTAGGGTTTTTAACCAATCTTGTGCATCCAATAGGTGTGTTTGTGTCATTGGATTAAGATTTAAGTCATTTTCGTCCTCCGTAGGCTTATTCTTGTCCAATTAGGATTTTTAACCAATCTTGTGCATTCAATAAGTTCATTTGTGTCATTGGATGAACATTTAGGTCATTTTCGTCCTCCCAAGGCTTATTCTTGTCCAATTAGGGTTTTTAACCAATCTTGTGCATCCAATAAGTTCATTTGTGTCATTGGATGAACATTTAGGTCATTTCCGTCCTCCCTAGGCTTATTCTTGTCAAATTAGGGTTTTAAGCAATCTTGTGCATCCAATAAGTTCATTTGTGTCATTGGATGAACATTTAGGTCATTTTTCGTCCTCCCTAGGCTTATTCTTGTCCAATTAGGGTTTTTAACCAATCTTGTGCATCCAATAAGTTCATTTGTGTCATTGGATGAACATTTAGGTCATTTTCGTCCTCCCTAGGCTTATTCTTGTCCAATTAGGGTTTTTAAGCAATCTTGTGCATCCAATAAGTTCATTTGTGTCATTGGATGACCATTTAGGTCATTTTCGTCCTCCCTAGGCTTATTCTTGTCCAATTAGGGTTTTTAACCAATCATGTGCATCCAATAGGTGTATTTGTGTCATTGGATGAACATTTAGGTCATTTTCGTCCTCCCTAGGCTTATTCTTGTCCAATTAGGGTTTTTAACCAATCTTGTGCATCCAATAAGTTCTTTTGTGTCATTGGATGTACATTTAGGTCATTTTCGTCCTCCTTAGGCTTATTCTTGCCCAATTAGGGTTTTTAACAAATCTTGTGCATCCAATAAGTTCATTTGTGTCGTTGGATGAACATTTAGGTCATTTTCGTCCTCCTTAGGCTTATTCTTGCCCCATTAGGGTTTTTAACAAATCTTGTGCATCCAATAAGTTCATTTGGGTCGTTGGATGAACAATTAGGTCATTTTCGTCTTCCCAAGGCTTATTCTTATCCAATTAGGGTTTTAACCAATCTTGTGCATCCAATAAGTTCATTTTTGTCATTGGATGAACATTTAGTTCATTTTCGTCCTCCCAAGACTTATTCTTGTCCAATTAGGGTTTTAAACAATCTTGTGCATCCAATAAGTTCTTTTGTGTCATTGGATGTACATTTAGGTCATTTTCGTCCTCCTTAGGCTTATTCTTGCCCAATTAGGGTTTTTAACAAATCTTGTGCATCCAATAAGTTCATTTGTGTCGTTGGATGAACATTTAGGTCATTTTCGTCCCCTCTAGGCTTATTCTTGTCCAATTAGGGTTTTTAACCAATCTTGTGCATCCAATAGGTGTGTTGGCGTCATTGGATGTACATTTAGGTCATTTTCGTCCTCCCTAGGGTTAATCATGTCCAATTAGGGTTTTTAACCAATCTTGTGCTTCCTATAGGTGTATGTTTGTGTCATTAGATGAACATTTAGGTCATTTCCGTCCACCCTAGGCTCATTCTTGCCCAATTAGGGTTTTTAACCAATCTTGTGCATCCAATAGGTATGTTTGTGTCATTGGATGTACATTTAGGTCATTTTCGTCCTCCCTAGGCTTATTCTTGTCCAATTAGTGTTTTTAACCATTCTTGTGCATCCAATAGGTGTGTTTGTGTCATTGGATTAACATTTAGGTCATTTTCGTCCTCCCTAGGCTTATTCTTGTCCAATTAGGGTTTTTAACCAATCTTGTGCATCCTACAGGTATGTTAGTGTCATTGGATGAACATTTAAGTCATTTTCGTCCTCCTTAGGCTTATTCTTGTCCAATTAGGGTTTTTAACCAATCTTGTGCATCCAATAAGTTCATTTGTGTCATTGGATGAATATTTAGGTCATTTTCGTCCTCCCTAGGCTTATTCTTGTCCAATTAGGGTTTTTAACCAATCATGTGCATCCAATAGGTGTAGTTGTGTCATTGGATGAACATTTAGGTCTTTTTCGTCCTCCCTAGGCTTATTCTTGCCCAATTAGGGTTTTTAACCAATCATGTGCATCCAATAGGTGTATTTGTGTCATTGGATGAACATTTAGGTCATTTTCGTCCTCCCTAGGCTTATTCTTGTCCAATTAGGGTTTTTAAACAATCTTGTGCATCCAATAAGTTCTTTTGTGTCATTGGATGTACATTTAGGTCATTTTCGTCCTCCTTAGGCTTATTCTTGTCCAATTAGGGTTTTTAACAAATCTTGTGCATCCAATAAGTTCATTTGTGTCATTGGATGAACATTTAGGTCATTTTCGTCCTCCCTAGGCTTATTCTTGTCCAATTAGGGTTTTTAACCAATCTTGTGCATCCAATAAGTTCATTTGTGTCATTGGATGAACATTTAGGTCATTTTCGTCCTCCCTAGGCTTATTCATGTCCAATTAGGGTTTTTAACCAATCATTTGCATCCAATAGGTGTATTTGTGTCATTGAATGAACATTTAGGTTATTTTTATCCTCCCTAGGCTTATTCTTGTCCAATTAGGGTTTTTAAACAATCTTGTGCATCCAATAGGTGTGTTTGTGTCATTGGATTAACATTTAGGTCATTTTTGTCCTCCCTAGGCTTAATCTTGTCCAATTAGGGTTTTTAACCAATCTTGTGCATCCAATAGGTGTGTTTGTGTCATTGAATTATCATTTAGGGCATTTTCGTCCTCCCTTGGCTTATTCTTGTCCAATTAGTGTTTTTAACCAATCTTGTGCATCCAATAGGTGTGTTTGTGTCATTGGATTAACATTTAGGTCATCTTCGTTCTCCCAAGGCTTATTCTTGTCCAATTAGAGTTTTTATCCAATCTTGTGCATCCAATAAGTTCATTTGTGTCATTGGATGAATATTTAGGTCATTTTCGTCCTCCCTAGGCTTAATCATGTCAAATTAGGGTTTTTAACCAATCTTGTGCATCCAATAAGTTCATTTGTGTCATTGGATGAACATTTAGGTCATTTTCGTCCTCCCTAGGTTTATTCTTGTCCAATTAGGGTTTTTAACCAATCTTGTGCATCCAATAGGTATGTTTGTGTCCTTGTATGAACAATTAGGTCATTTTCGTCATCCCAAGGCTTATTCTTGTCCAATTAGGGTTTTTAACCAATTTTGTGCATCCAATAAGTTCATTTGTGTCATTGGATGAACATTTAGGTCATCTTCGTCCTCCCTAGGCTTAATCATGTCCAATTAGGGTTTTTAACCAATCTTGTGCATCCAATAGGTATGTTTGTGTCCTTGGATGAAAATTTAGGTCATTTTCGTCTTCCCAAGGCTTATTCTTATCCAATTAGGGTTTTAACCAATCTTGTGCATCCAATAAGTTCATTTGTGTCATTGGATGAACATTTAGGTCATTTTCGTCTTCCCTAGGGTTAATCATGTCCAATTAGGGTTTTTAACCAATCTTGTGCTTCCTATAGGTGTATGTTTGTGTCATTAGATGAACATTTAGGTCATTTCCGTCCACCCTAGGCTCATTCTTGCCCAATTAGGGTTTTTAACCAATCTTGTGCATCCAATAGGTATGTTTGTGTCATTGGATGTACATTTAGGTCATTTTCGTCCTCCCTAGGCTTATTCTTGTCCAATTAGTGTTTTTAACCAATCTTGTGCATCCAATAGGTGTGTTTGTGTCATTGGATGAACATTTAGGGCATTTTCGTCCTCCAAAGGCTTATTCTTGTCCTATTAGGGTTTTTAACCAATCTTGTGCATCCAATAAGTTTATTTGCATCATTGGATGAACATTTAGGTCATTTTCGTCCTCCCTAGGCTTATTCTTGTCCCATTAGGGTTTTTAACCAATCATGTGAATCCAATAGGTGTATTTGTATCATTGGATGAACATTTAGGTTATTTTCGTCCTCCCTAGGCTTATTCTTGTCCAATTAGGGTTTTTAACCAATCTTGTGCATCCAATAGGTGTGTTTGTGTCCTTGGATTAACATTTAGGTCATTTTTGTCCTCCCTAGGCTTATTCATGTCCAAGTAGGGTTTTTAACCAATCTTGTGCATCCAATAGGTATGTTTGTGTCCTTGGATGAACAATTCGGCCATTTTCGTCTTCCTAAGGCTTATTCTTATCAAATTAGGGTTTTAACTAATCTTGTGCATCCAATAAGTTCATTTGTGTCATTTGATGAACATTTAGGTCATTTTCGTCCTCCCTAGGCTTATTCTTGTCCAATTAGGGTTTTTAACCAATCTTGTGCATCCAATAGGTGTGTTTGTGTCATTGGATGAACATTTAGGTCATTTTTGTCCTCCCTAGTATTATTCTTGTCCAATTAGGGTTTTATGCCAATCTTGTGCATCCAATAGGTGTGTTTGTGTTATTTGATGAACATTTAGGTCATTTTCATCCTCCCTAGGCTTATTGTTGTCCAATCAGGGTTTTTAACCAATCTTGTGCATCCAATAGGTGTGTTTGTGTCATTGGATGAACATTTAGGTCATTTTCGTCCTCCCTAGTCTTATTCTTGTCCAATTAGGGTTTTAAGCATTCTTGTGCAATCAATGTGTGTGTTTGTGTCATTGGATGCACATTTTGGTCAATTTCGTCCTCCCTAGGCTTATTCTTGTCCAATTAGGGTTTTTAACCAATCTTGTGCATCCAATAAGTTAATTTGTGTCGTTGGATGAACATTTAGGTTATTTTCGTTCTCCCTAGGCTTATTCTTGTCCAATTAGGGTTTTTAACCAATCTTGTGCATCCAATAAGTTCGTTTGTGTCATTGGATGAACATTTAGGTCATTTTCATCCACCCTAGGCTTATTATTGTCCAATTAGGGTTTTTAAGCAATCTTATGCATCCAATAACTTCATTTGTGTCATTGGATTAACATTTAAGTCATTTTCGTCCTCCCTAGGCTTATTCTTGTCCAATTATGATTTTTAACCAATCTTGTGGATTCAATAGGTGTGTTTGTGTCATTGGATGAACATTTAGGTCATTTTCGTCCTCCCTAGGCTTATTCTTGTCCAATTAGGGTTTTTAACCAATCTTGTGCATCCAATAAGTTCATTTGTGTCATTGGATGAACATTTAGGTCATTTTCGTCCTCCCTAGGCTTATTCTTGTCCAATTAGGGTTTCTAACCAATCTTGTGCATCCAATAGGTGTGTTTGTGTCATTGGATTAACATTTAGGTTATTTTCGTCCTTCCTAGGCTTATTCTTGTCCAATTATGGTTTTTAACCAATCTTGTGCATCCAATAAGTTCATTTGTGTCATTGGATGAACATTTAGGTCATTTTCGTCCTCCCTAGGCTTATTCTTGTCCAATTAGGGTTTTTAACCAATCTTGTGCATCCAATAAGTTCATTTGTGTCATTGGATGAACATTTAGGTCATTTTCTTCCTCCCTAGGCTTATTCTTGTCCAATTAGGGTTTTTAACCAATCTTGTGCATCCAATAGGTGTGTTTGTGTCATTGGACGAACATTTAGGTCATTTTCGTCCTCCCTAGGCTAATTCTTGTCCAATTAGGGTTTTTAACCAATCTTGTGCATCCAATAAGTTCATTTGTGTCATTGGATGAACATTTAGGTCATTTTCGTCCTCCCTAGGCTTATTCTTGTCCAATTAGGGTTTTTAACCAATCTTGTGCATCCAATAAGTTCATTTGTGTCATTGGATGAACATTTAGGTCATTTTCGTCCTCCCTAGGCTTATTCTTGTCCAATTAGGGTTTTTAACCAATCTTGTGCATCCAATAAGTTCATTTGTGTCATTGGATGAACATTTAGGTCATTTTCGTCCTCCCTAGGCTTATTCTTGTCCAATTAGGGTTTTTAACCAATCTTGTGCATCCAATAAGTTCATTTGTGTTATTGGATGAACATTTATGTCATTTTCGTCCTCCCTAGTCTTATTCTTGTCCAATTAGGGTTTTTATGCAATCTTGTGCATCCAATAGGTGTGTTTGTGTCATTAGAGGAACATTTAGGTCATTTTTGTCCTCCCTAGTCTTATTCTTGTCCAATTAGGGTTTTTATGCAATCTTGTGCATCCAATAGGTGTGTTTGTGTCATTGGACAAACATTTAGGTCATATTCGTCCTCCCTAGGCTTGTTCTTGTCCAATTAGGGTTTTTAACCAATCTTGTGCATCCAATAAGTTCATTTGTGTCATTGGTTGAACATTTGGGTCATTTTCGTCCTCCCTAGTCTTATTCTTGTCCAATTAGGGTTTTTATGCAATCTTGTGCATCCAATAGGTGTGTTTGTGTCATTGGACGAACATTTAGGTCATTTTCGTCCTCCCTAGGCTTATTATTGTCCGATTAGGGTTTTTAACCAATCTTGTGCATCCAATAAGTTCATTTGTGTCATTGGATGAACATTTAGGTCATTTTCGTCCTCCCTAGGCTTATTCTTGTCCAATTAGGGTTTTTAACCAATCTTGTGCATCCAATAAGTTCATTTGTGTCATTGGATGAACATTTAGGTCATTTTCGTCCTCCCAAGGCTTATTCTTGGCCAATTAGGGTTTTTAACCAATCTTGTGCATCCAATAAGTTCATTTGTGTCATTGGATGAACATTTAGGTCATTTTCGTCCTCCCTAGGCTTATTCTTGTCCAATTAGGGTTTTTAACCAATCTTGTGCATCCAATAAATTCATTTGTGTCATTGGGTGAACATTTAGGTCATTTTCGTCCTTCCTAGGCTCATTCTTGTGCAATTAGGGTTTCTAACCAATCTTGTGCATCCAATAGGTGTGTTTGTGTCATTGGATGAACATTTAGGTCATTTTCGTCCTCCCTAGGCTTATTCTTGTCCAATTAGGGTTTTTAACCAATCTTGTGCATCCCATAAGTTCATTTGTGTCATTGGATGAATAGTTAGGTCATTTTAAGTCCTCCCTAGGCTTATTCTTGTCAAATTAGGGTTTCTAACCAATCTTGTGCATCCAATAGGTGTGTTTGTGTCATTGGATGAACATTTAGGTTATTTTCGTCCTCCCTAGTCTTATTCTTGTCCAATTAGGGTTTTAAGCAATCTTGTGCATCCAATAAGTTCATTTGTGTCATTGGAGGAATAGTTAGGTCATTTTCGTCCTCCCTAGGCTTATTCTTGTCCTATTAGGGTTTTTAACCAATCTTGTGCATCCAATAAGTTCATTTGTGTCATTGGATGAACATTTAGGTCATTTTCGTCCTCCCTAGGCTTATTCTTGTCCAATTAGGGTTTTTAACCAATCTTGTGCATCCAATAGGTGTGTTTGTGTGATTGGAGGAACATTTAGGTCATTTTCGTCCTCCCTAGTCTTATTCTTGTCCAATTAGGGTTTTTATGCAATCTTGTGCATCCAATAGGTGTGTTTGTGTCATTGGACGAACATTTAGGTCATTTTCGTCCTCCATAAGCTTATTCTTGTCCAATTAGGGTTTTTAACCAATCTTGTGCATCCAATAAGTTCATTTGTGTCATTGGATGAACATTTAGGTCATTTTCGTCCTCCCTAGTCTTATTCTTGTCCAATTAGGGTTTTTATGCAATCTTGTGCATCCAATAGGTGTGTTTGTGTCATTGGAGGAACATTTAGGTCATTTTCGTCCTCCCTAGTCTTATTCTTGTCCAATTGGGGTTTTTATGCAATCTTGTGAATCCAATAGGTGTGTTTGTGTCATTGGACGAACATATAGGTCATTTTCGTCCTCCCTAGGCTTATTCTTGTCCGATTAGGGTTTTTAACCAATGTTGTGCATTCAATAAGTTCATTTGTGTCATTGGATGAACATTTAGGTCATTTTCGTCCTCCCTAGTCTTATTCTTGTCCAATTAGGGTTTTAAGAAATCTTGTGCATCGAATATGTGGGTTTGTGTCATTGGATGAACATTTAGGTCATTTTCGTCCTCCCTAGGCTTATTCTTGTCCAATTAGGGTTTTAAACCAATCTTGTGCATCCAATAAGTTCATTTGTGTCATTAGATGAACATTTAGGTCATTTTCGTCCTCCCTAGGCTTATTCTTGTCCAATTAGGGTTTTTAACCAATCTTGTGCATCCAATAAGTTCATTTGTGTCATTGGATGAACATTTAGGTCATTTTCGTCCTCCCTAGTCTTATTCTTGTCGAATTAGGGTTTTTATGCATTCTTGTGCATCCAATAGGTGTGTTTGTGTCATTGGAGGAACATTTAGGTCATTTTCGTCCTCCCTAGTCTTATTCTTGTCCAATTAGGGTTTTTATGCAATCTTGTGCATCCAATAGGTGTGTTTGTGTCATTGGACGAACATTTGGGTCATTTTCGTCCTCCCTAGGCTTATTGGTGTCCAATTAGGGTTTTTAACCAATCTTGTGCATCCAATAAGTTCATTTGTGTCATTGGATGAACATTTAGGTCATTTTCGTCCTCCCTAGGCTTATTCTTGTCCAATTAGGGTTTTTAACCAATCTTGTGCATCCAATAAGTTCATTTGTGTCATTGGATGAACATTTAGGTCATTTTCGTCCTCCCTAGGCTTATTCTTGTCCAATTAGGGTTTTTAACCAATCTTGTGCATCCAATAAGTTCATTTGTGTCATTGGATGAACATTTAGGTCATTTTCGTCCACCCATGGCTTATTCTTGTCCAATTAGGGTTTTTAACCAATCTTGTGCATCCAATAAGTTCATTTGTGTCATTTGATGAACATTTAGGTCATTTTCGTCCTCCCTAGGCTTATTCTTGTCCAATTAGGGTTTTTAAACAATCTTGTGCATCCAATAGGTGTGTTTGTGTCATTGGATGAACTTTTAGGGCATTTTCGTCTTCCCAAGGCTTATTCTTGTCCAATTAGGGTTTTTAACCAATCTTGTGCATCCAATAAGTTCATTTGTGTCATTGGATGAACATTTAGGTCATTTTCATCCTCCTTAGGCTTATTCTTGTCCAATTAGGGTTTTTAACAAATCTTGTGCATCCAATAAGTTCATTTGTGTCATTGGATTATCATTTAGGTCATTTTCGTCCTCCCAAGGCTTATTCTTGTCCAATTAGGGTTTTTAACCAATCTTGTGCATCCAATAAGTTCCTTTGTGCCATTGGATGAACATTTAGGTCATTTTCGTTCTCCATAGGCTTATTCTTGTCTAATTAGGGTTTTTAACCAATCTTGTGCATCCAATAAGTTTATTTGCATCATTGGATGAACATTTAGGTCATTTTCGTCCTCCCTAGGCTTATTCTTGTCCCATTAGGGTTTTTAACCAATCATGTGAATCCAATAGGTGTATTTGTATCATTGGATGAACATTTAGGTTATTTTCGTCCTCCCTAGGCTTATTCTTGTCCAATTAGGGTTTTTAACCAATCTTGTGCATCCAATAGGTGTGTTTGTGTCCTTGGATTAACATTTAGGTCATTTTTGTCCTCCCTAGGCTTATTCATGTCCAAGTAGGGTTTTTAACCAATCTTGTGCATCCAATAGGTATGTTTGTGTCCTTGGATGAACAATTAGGCCATTTTCGTCTTCCTAAGGCTTATTCTTATCAAATTAGGGTTTTAACTAATCTTGTGCATCCAATAAGTTCATTTGTGTCATTTGATGAACATTTAGGTCATTTTCGTCCTCCCTAGGCTTATTCTTGTCCAATTAGGGTTTTTAAACAATCTTGTGCATCCAATAGGTGTGTTTGTGTCATTGGATGAACTTTTAGGGCATTTTCGTCTTCCCAAGGCTTATTCTTGTCCAATTAGGGTTTTTAACCAATCTTGTGCATCCAATAAGTTCATTTGTGTCATTGGATGAACATTTAGGTCATTTTCATCCTCCTTAGGCTTATTCTTGTCCAATTAGGGTTTTTAACAAATCTTTTGCATCCAATAAGTTCATTTGTGTCATTGGATTATCATTTAGGTCATTTTCGTCCTCCCAAGGCTTATTCTTGTCCAATTAGGGTTTTTAACCAATCTTGTGCATCCAATAAGTTCCTTTGTGCCATTGGATGAACATTTAGGTCATTTTCGTCCTCCATAGGCTTATTCTTGTCTAATTAGGGTTTTTAACCAATCTTGTGCATCCAATAAGTTCCTTTGTGTCATTGGATCAACAGTTAGGTCGTTTTCGTCGCCCCTAGCCTTATTCTTGTCCAATTAGGGTTTTTAACCAATCTTGTGCATCCAATAGGTGTGTTTGTGTCATTGGATTAACATTTAGGTCATTTTTGTCCTCCCTAGTCTTAACCTTGTCCAATTAGGGTTTTTATCCAATCTTGTGCATCCAATAGGTGTGTTTGTGTCATTGGATTATCATTTAGGGCATTTTCGTCCTCCCAAGGCTTATTCTTGTCCAATTAGGGTTTTTAACCAATCTTGTGCATCCAATAAGTTCTTTTGTGTCATTGGATGTACATTTAGGTCATTTTCGTCCTCCTTAGGCTTATTCTTGTCCAATTAGGGTTTCTAAACAATCTTGTGCATCCAATAGGTGTGTTTGTGTCATTGGATTAACATTTAGGTCATTTTTGTCCTCCCTAGGCTTAACCTGGTCCAATTAGGGTTTTTATCCAATCTTGTGCATCCAATAGGTGTGTTTGTGTCATTGGATTATCATTTAGGGCATTATCGTCCTCCCAATGCTTATTCTTGTCCAATTAGGGTTTTTAACCAATCTTGTGCATCCAATAAGTTCTTTTGTGTCATTGGATGTACATTTAGGTCATTTTCGTCCTCCTTAGGCTTATTCTTGTCCAATTAGGGTTTTTAACCAATCTTGTGCATCCAATAAGTTTATTTGTGTCATTGGATGAACATTTAGGTCATTTTCGTCCTGCCTAGGCTTATTCTTGTCCAATTAGGGTTTTTAACCAATCATGTGCATCCAATAGGTGTATTTGTGTCATTGGATGAACATTTAGGTTATTTTTGTCCTCCCTAGACTTATTCTTGTCCAATTAGGGTTTTTCAACAATCTTGTGCATCCAATAGGTGTGTTTATGTCATTGGATTAACATTTAGGTCATTTTTGTCCTCCCTAGGCTTAATCTTGTCCAATTAGGGTTTTTAACCAATCTTGTGCATCCAATAGGTGTGTTTGTGTCATTGGATTATCATTTAGGGCATTTTCGTCCTCCCTTGGCTTATTCTTGTCCAATTAGTGTTTTTAACCAATCTTGTGCATCCAATAGGTGTGTTTGTGTCATTGGATTAACATTTAGGTCATCTTCGTCCTCCCAAGGATTATTCTTGTCCAATTAGGGTTTTTATCCAATCTTGTGCATCCAATAAGTTCATTTGTGTCATTGGATGAATATTTAGGTCATTTTCGTCCTCCCTAGGCTTAATCATGTCCAATTAGGGTTTTTAACCAATCTTGTGCATCCAATAGGTATGTTTGTGTCCTTGTATGAACAATTAGGTCATTTTCGTCCTCCCAAGGCTTATTCTTGTCCAATTAGGGTTTTTAACCAATTTTGTGCATACAATAAGTTCATTTGTGTCATTGGTTGAACATTTAGGTCATCTTCGTCCTCCCTAGGCTTAATCATGTCCAATTAGGGTTTTTAACCAATCTTCTGCATCCAATAGGTATGTTTGTGTCTTGGATGAAAAATTAGGTCATTTTCGTCTTCCCAAGGCTTATTCTTATCCAATTAGGGTTTTAACCAATCTTGTGCATCCAATAAGTTCATTTGCGTCATTGGATGAACATTTAGGTCATTATCGTCCTCCCTAGGCTTATTCTTGTCCAATTAGGGTTTTTAACCAATCTTGTGCATCCAACAAGTTCTTTTGTATCATTGGATGTACGTTTAGGTCATTTTCGTCCTCCTTAGGCTTATTCTTGTCCAATTAGGGTATTTAACCAATCTTGTGCATCCAATAAGTTCATTTGTATCATTGGATGAACATTTCGGTCATTTTCGTCCTCCCTAGGGTTATTCTTGTCCAATTAGGGTTTTTAACCAATCATGTGCATCCAATAGGTGTATTTGTGTCATTGGATGAACATTTAGATCATTTTCGTCCTCCCTAGGCTTATTCTTGTCCAATTAGGGTTTTTAAACAATCTTGTGCATCCAATAAGTTCTTTTGTGTCATTGGATGTACATTTAGGTCATTTTCGTCCTCCTTAGGCTTATTCTTGCCCAATTAGGGTTTTTCACAAATCTTGTGCATCCAATAAGTTCATTTGTGTCGTTGGATGAACATTTAGGTCATTTTCGTCCCCTCTAGGCTTATTCTTGTCCAATTAGGGTTTTTAACCAATCTTGTGCATCCAATACGTGTGTTGGCGTCATTGGATGTACATTTAGGTCATTTTCGTCCTCCCTAGGGTTAATCATGTCCAATTAGGGTTTTTAACCAATCTTGTGCTTCCTATAGGTGTGTGTTTGTGTCATTAGATGAACATTTAGGTCATTTCCGTCCACCCTAGGCTTATTCTTGCCCAAATAGGGTTTTAAACCAATCTTGTGCATCCAATAGGTATGTTTGTGTCATTGGATGTACGTTTAGGTCATTTTCGTCCTCCTTAGGCTTATTCTTGTCCAATTAGGGTTTTTAACCAATCTTGTGCATCCAATAAGTTCATTTGTATCGTTGGATGAACATTTAGGTCATTTTCGTCCTCCCTAGGCTTACTCTTGTCCAATTAGGATTTTTAACCAATCATGTGCATCCAATAGGTGTATTTGTGTCATTGGATGAACATTTAGGTCATTTTCGTCCTCCCTAGGCTTATTCTTGTCCAATTAGGGTTTTTAAACAATCTTGTGCATCCAATAAGTTCTTTCTTTTGTGTCATTGGATGTACATTTAGGTCATTTTCGTCCTCCTTAGGCTTATTCTTGTCCAATTAGGGTTTTTAACCAATCTTGTGCAACCAATAAGTTCATTTGTGTCATTGGATGAACATTTAGGTCATTTTCGTCCTCCTTAGGCTTATTCTTGTCCAATTAGGGTTTTTAACCAATCTTGTGCAACCAATAAGTTCATTTGTGTCATTGGCTGAACATTTAGGTCATTTTCGTCCTCCCTTGGCTTATTCTTGTCCAATTAGGGTTTTAACCAATCTTGTGCATCCAATAAGTTCATTTGTGTCATTGGATGAACATTTAGGTCATTTTCGTCCCCCCTAGGCTTATTCATGTCCAATTAGGGTTTTTAACCAATCATGTGCATCCAATAGGTGTATTTGTGTCGTTGAATGAACATTTAGGTTATTTTTGTCCTCCCTAGGCTTATTCTTCTCCATTTAGGGTTTTTAAACAATCTTGTGCATCCAATAGGTGTGTTTGTGTCATTGGATTAACATTTAGGTCATTTTTGTCCTCCCTAGGCTTAATCTTGTCCAATTAGGGTTTTTAACCAATCTTGTGCATCCAATAGGTGTGTTTGTGTCATTGGATTATCATTTAGGGCATTTTCGTCCTCCCTAGGCTTATTCTTGTCCAATTATGGTTTTTAACCAATCTTGTGCATCCAATAGATGTGTTTGTGTCATTGGATTATCATTTAGGGCATTTTCGTCCTCCCTTGGCTTATTCTTGTCCAATTAGTGTTTTTATCCAATCTTGTGCATCCAATAGGTGTGTTTGTGTCATTGGATTAACATTTAGGTCATCTTCGTCCTCCCAAGGATTATTCTTGTCCAATTAGGGTTTTTATCCAATCTTGTGCATCCAATAAGTTCATTTGTGTCATTGGATGAATATTTAGGTTATTTTCGTCCTCCCTAGGCTTAATCATGTCCAATTAGGGTTTTTAACCAATCTTGTGCATCCAATAGGTATGTTTGTGTCCTTGTATGAACAATTAGGTCATTTTCGGCCTCCCAAGGCTTATTCTTGTCCAATTAGGATTTTTAACCAATTTTGTGCATCCAATAAGTTCATTTGTGTCATTGGTTGAACATTTAGGTCATCTTCGTCCTCCCTAGGCTTAATCATGTCCAATTAGGGTTTTTAACCAATCTTCTGCATCCAATAGGTATGTTTGTGTCCTTGGATGAAAAATTAGGTCATTTTCGTCTTCCCAAGGCTTATTCTTATCCAATTAGGGTTTTAACCAATCTTGTGCTTCCAATAAGTTCATTTGCGTCATTGGATGAACATTTAGGTCATTATCGTCCTCCCTAGGCTTATTCTTGTCCAATTAGGGTTTTTAAACAATCTTGTGCATCCAACAAGTTCTTTTGTATCATTGGATGTACGTTTAGGTCATTTTCGTCCTCCTTAGGCTTATTCTTGTCCAATTAGGGTATTTAACCAATCTTGTGCATCCAATAAGTTCATTTGTATCATTGGATGAACATTTCGGTCATTTTCGTCCTCCCTAGGGTTATTCTTGTCCAATTAGGGTTTTTAACCAATCATGTGCATCCAATAGGTGTATTTGTGTCATTGGATGAACATTTAGATCATTTTCGTCCTCCCTAGGCTTATTCTTGTCCAATTAGGGTTTTTAAACAATCTTGTGCATCCAATAAGTTCTTTAGTGTCATTGGATGTACATTTAGGTCATTTTCGTCTTCCCAAGGCTTATTCTTGTCCAATTAGGGTTTTTAACCAATCTTGTGCATCCAATAGGTATGTTTGTGTCCTTGGACGAACAATTAGGTTATTTTCGTCCTCCCTAGGCTTATTCTTGTCCAATTAGGGTTTTTAACCAATCATGTGCATCCAATATGTGTATTTGTGTCATTGGATGAACATTTATGTCATTTTCGTCCTCCCTAGGCTTATTTTTCTCCAATTAGGGTTTTTAAACAATCTTGTGCATCCAATAAGTTCTTTTGTGTCATTGGATGAACATTTAGGTCATTTTCGTCCTCCCAAGGCTTATTTTTGACCAATTAGGGTTTTTAACCAATCTTGTGCATCCAATAAGTTCATTTGTGTCATTGGATGAACATTTAGGTCATTTTCGTCCTCCCTAGGCTTATTCTTGTCCAATTAGGGTTTTTAACCAATCATGTGCATTTAATAGGTGTATTTGTGTCATTGGATGAACATTTAGGTCATTTTCGTCCTCCCTAGGCGTATTCTTGTCCAATTAAGGTTTTTAAACAATCTTGTGCATCCAATAAGTTCTTTTGTGTCATTGGAAGTACATTTAGGTCATTTTCATCGTCCTTAGGCTTATTCTTGTCCAATTAGGGTTTTTAACCAATCTTGTGCATCCAATAAGTTCATTTGTGTCATTGGATGAACATTTAGGTTATTTTCGTCCTCCCTAGGCTTATTCTTGTCAAATTAGGGTTTTTAACCAATCATGTGCTTCCAGTAGGTGTGTTTGTGTCGTTGGATGAACATTTAGGTCATTTTCATCCTCCCATGGCTTATTCTTGTCCAATTAGGGATTTTATCCAATCTTGTGCGTCCAATAAGTTCATTTGTGTCATTGGATGAGCATTTAGGTCATTTTCATCTTCCTTAGGCATCTTCTTGTCCAAATAGGGTTTTTAACCAATCTTTTGCATCCAATAGGTGTGTTTGTGTCATTGGATGAACATTTAGGTCATTTTCGTTCTCCTTAGACTTATTCTTGTCCAATTAGGGTTTTTAACAAATCTTGTGCATCCAATACGTTCATTTGTGTCATTGAATGAACATTTAGATCATTTTGGTCCTCCCTAGGCTTATTCTTGTCCAATTAGGGTTTTTAAACAATCTTGTGCATCCAATAAGTTCTTTTGTGTCATTGGATGTACATTTAGGTTATTTTTGTCCTCCTTAGGCTTATTCTTGCCCAATTAGGGTATTTAACAAATCTTGTGCATCCAATAAGTTCATTTGTGTCGTTGGATGAACATTTAGGTCTTTTACGTCCTCCCAAGGCTTATTCTTGTCCAATTAGGGTTTTTAACCAATCTTGTTCATCCAATAGGTGTGTTGGCGTCATTGGATGTACATTTAGGTCATTTTCGTCCTCCCTAGGGTTAATCATGTCCAATTAGGGTTTTTAACCAATCTTGTGCTTCCTATAGGTGTGTGTTTGTGTCATTGGATGAACATTTAGGTCATTTCTGTCCACCCTAGGCTTATTCTTGCCCAATTAGGATTTTTTAACCAATCTTGTACATCCAATAGGTATGTTTGTGTCATTGGATGTACATTTAGGTCATTTTTGTCCTCCCTAGGCATATTCTTGTCCAATTAGGGTTTTTAACAAATCTTGTGCATCGAATAGGTGTGTTTGTGTCATTGGATTATCATTTAGGGCATTTTCGTCCTCCCTTGGCTTATTCTTGTCCAATTAGGGTTTTTAACCAATCTTGTGCATCCAATAGGTATGTTTGTGTCCTTGGATGAACAATTAGGTCATTTTCGTCTCCCA
Source organism: Cicer pinnatifidum (assembly GCA_037974775.1). Classification (NCBI taxonomy): domain Eukaryota; kingdom Viridiplantae; phylum Streptophyta; class Magnoliopsida; order Fabales; family Fabaceae; genus Cicer; species Cicer pinnatifidum. Next base: position 24,510,180 of record JBBPBR010000004.1, on the reverse strand, counting down.
AGGCTTATTCTTATCCAATTAGGGTTTTAACCAATCTTGTGCATCCAATAAGTTCATTTGTGTCATTGGATGAACATTTAGGTCATTTTCGTCCTCCCTAGGCCTATTCTTGTCCTATTAGGGTTTTTAAACAATCTTGTGCATCCAACAAGTTCTTTTGTATCATTGGATGTACGTTTAGGTCATTTTCGTCCTTCTTAGGCTTATTCTTGTCCAATTAAGGTTTTTAACCAATCTTGTGCATCCAATAAGTTCATTTGTATCATTGGATGAACATTTCGGTCATTTTCGTCCTCCCTAGGGTTATTCTTGTCCAATTAGGGTTTTTAACCAATCATGTGCATCCAATAGGTGTATTTGTGTCATTGGATGAACATTTAGATCAATTTCGTCCTCCCTAGGCTTATTCTTGTCCAATTAGGGTTTTTAAACAATCTTGTGCATCCAATAAGTTCTTTAGTGTCATTGGATGTACATTTAGGTCATTTTCGTCTTCCTTTGGCTTATTCTTGCCCAATTAGGGTTTTTAAGAAATCTTGTGCATCCAATAAGTTCATTTGTGTCGTTGGATGAACATTTAGGTAATTTTCGTCCTCTCTAGGCTTATTCTTGTCCAATTAGGGTTTTTAACCAATCTTGTGCATCCAATACGTGTGTTGGCATCATTGGATGTACATTTAGGTCATTTTCGTCCTCCCTAGGGTTAATCATGTCCAATTAGGGTTTTTAACCAATCTTGTGCTTCCTATAGGTGTGTGTTTGTGTCATTAGATGAACATTTAGGTCATTTCCGTCCACCCTAGGCTTATTCTTGCCCAAATAGGGTTTTTAACCAATCTTGTGCATCCAATAGGTGTGTTTGTGTCATTGGATTAACATTTAGGTCATCTTCGTCCTCCCAAGGATTATTCTTGTCCAATTAGGGTTTTTATCCAATCTTGTGCATCCAATAAGTTCATTTGTGTCATTGGATGAATATTTAGGTTATTTTCGTCCTCCCTAGGCTTAATCATGTCCAATTAGGGTTTTTAACCAATCTTGTGCGTCCAATAGGTATGTTTGTGTCCTTGTATGAACAATTAGGTCATTTTCGGCCTCCCAAGGCTTATTCTTGTCCAATTAGGATTTTTAACCAATTTTGTGCATCCAATAAGTTCATTTGTGTCATTGGTTGAACATTTAGGTCATCTTCGTCCTCCCTAGGCTTAATCATGTCCAATTAGGGTTTTTAACCAATCTTCTGCATCCAATAGGTATGTTTGTGTCCTTGGATGAAAAATTAGGTCATTTTCGTCTTCCCAAGGCTTATTCTTATCCAATTAGGGTTTTAACCAATCTTGTGCATCCAATAAGTTCATTTGCGTCATTGGATGAACATTTAGGTCGTTATCGTCCTCCCTAGGCTTATTCTTGTCCAATTAGGGTTTTTAAACAATCTTGTGCATCCAACTAGTTCTTTTGTATCATTGGATGTACGTTTAGGTCATTTTCGTCCTCCTTAGGCTTATTCTTGTCCAATTAGGGTATTTAACCAATCTTGTGCATCCAATAAGTTCATTTGTATCATTGGATGAACATTTCGGTCATTTTCGTCCTCCCTAGGGTTATTCTTGTCCAATTAGGGTTTTTAACCAATCATGTGCATCCAATAGGTGTATTTGTGTCATTGGATGAACATTTAGATCATTTTCGTCCTCCCTAGGCTTATTCTTGTCCAATTAGGGTTTTTAAACAATCTTGTGCATCCAATAAGTTCTTTAGTGTCATTGGATGTACATTTAGGTCATTTTCGTCTTCCTTTGGCTTATTCTTGCCCAATTAGGGTTTTTAAGAAATCTTGTGCATCCAATAAGTTCATTTGTGTCGTTGGATGAACATTTAGGTTATTTTCGTCCTCTCTAGGCTTATTCTTGTCCAATTAGGGTTTTTAACCAATCTTGTGCATCCAATACGTGTGTTGGCATCATTGGATGTACATTTAGGTCATTTTCGTCCTCCCTAGGGTTAATCATGTCCAATTAGGGTTTTTAACCAATCTTGTGCTTCCTATAGGTGTGTGTTTGTGTCATTAGATGAACATTTAGGTCATTTCCGTCCACCCTAGGCTTATTCTTGCCCAAATAGGGTTTTTAACCAATCTTGTGCATCCAATATGTATGTTTGTGTCATTGGATCTACATTTAGGTCATTTTCGTCCTCCTTAGGCTTATTCTTGTCCAATTAGGGTTTTTAACCAATCTTGTGCATCCAATAAGTTCATTTGTATCGTTGGATGAACATTTAGGTCATTTTCGTCCTCCCTAGGCTTATTCTTGTCCAATTAGGGTTTTTAACCAATCATGTGCATCCAATAGGTGTATTTGTGTCATTGGATGAACATTTAGGTCATTTTCGTCCTCCCTAGGCTTATTCTTGTCCAATTAGGGTTTTTAAACAATCTTGTGGATCCAATAAGTTCTTTTGTGTCATTGGATGTACATTTAGGTCATTTTCGTCCTCCCTAGGCTTACTCTTGTCCAATTAGGGTTTTTAACCAATCATGTGCATCCAATAGGTGTATTTGTGTCATTGGATGAACATTTAGGTCATTTTCGTCCTCCCTAGGCTTATTCTTGTCCAATTAGGGTTTTTAAACAATCTTGTGCATCCAATAAGTTCTTTTGTGTCATTGGATGTACATTTATGTCATTTTCGTCCTCCTTAGGCTTATTCTTGTCCAATTAGGGTTTTTAACCAATATTGTGCATCCAATAAGTTCATTTGTGTCATTGGATGAACATTTAGGTCATTTTTGTCCTCCCTAGGCTTATTCTTGTCCAATTAGGGTTTTTAACCAATCATGTGGATCCAATAGGTGTATTTGTGTCATTGGATGAACATTTAGGTTATTTTCGTCCTCCCTAGGCTTATTCTTGTCCAATTAGGGTTTTTAAACAATCTTGTGCATCCAATAGGTGTGTTTGTGTCATTGGATGAACAATTAGGTCATTTTCGTCCTCCCAAGGCTTATTCTTGTCCAATTAGGGTTTTTAACCAATCTTGTGCATCCAATAGGTATGTTTGTGTCCTTGGACGAACAATTAGGTTATTTTCGTCCTCCCTAGGCTTATTCTTGTCCAATTAGGGTTTTTAACCAATCATGTGCATCCAATATGTGTATTTGTGTCATTGGATGAACATTTATGTCATTTTCGTCCTCCCTAGGCTTATTTTTCTCCAATTAGGGTTTTTAAACAATCTTGTGCATCCAATAAGTTCTTTTGTGTCATTGGATGAACATTTAGGTCATTTTCGTCCTCCTAAGGCTTATTTTTGACCAATTAGGGTTTTTAACCAATCTTGTGCATCCAATAAGTTCATTTGTGTCATTGGATGAACATTTAGGTCATTTTCGTCCTCCCTAGGCTTATTCTTGTCCAATTAGGGTTTTTAACCAATCATGTGCATTCAATAGGTGTATTTGTGTCATTGGATGAACATTTAGGTCATTTTCGTCCTCCCTAGGCGTATTCTTGTCCAATTAAGGTTTTTAAACAATCTTGTGCATCCAATAAGTTCTTTTGTGTCATTGGAAGTACATTTAGGTCATTTTCATCGTCCTTAGGCTTATTCTTGTCCAATTAGGGTTTTTAACCAATCTTGTGCATCCAATAAGTTCATTTGTGTCATTGGATGAACATTTAGGTTATTTTCGTCCTCCCTAGGCTTATTCTTGTCAAATTAGGGTTTTTAACCAATCATGTGCTTCCAGTAGGTGTGTTTGTGTCGTTGGATGAACATTTAGGTCATTTTCATCCTCCCATGGCTTATTCTTGTCCAATTAGGGTTTTTATCCAATCTTGTGCGTCCAATAAGTTCATTTGTGTCATTGGATGAGCATTTAGGTCATTTTCGTCTTCCTTAGGCATCTTCTTGTCCAAATAGGGTTTTTAACCAATCTTTTGCATCCAATAGGTGTGTTTGTGTCATTGGAAGAACATTTAGGTCATTTTCGTTCTCCTTAGACTTATTCTTGTCCAATTAGGGTTTTTAACAAATCTTGTGCATCCAATACGTTCATTTATGTCATTGAATGAACATTTAGATCATTTTGGTCCTCCCTAGGCTTATTCTTGTCCAATTAGGGTTTTTAAACAATCTTGTGCATCCAATAAGTTCTTTTGTGTCATTGGATGTACATTTAGGTTATTTTTGTCCTCCTTAGGCTTATTCTTGCCCAATTAGGGTATTTAACAAATCTTGTGCATCCAATAAGTTCATTTGTGTCGTTGGATGAACATTTAGGTCTTTTACGTCCTCCCAAGGCTTATTCTTTTCCAATTAGGGTTTTTAACCAATCTTGTTCATCCAATAGGTGTGTTGGCGTCATTGGATGTACATTTAGGTCATTTTCGTCCTCCCTAGGGTTAATCATGTCCAATTAGGGTTTTTAACCAATCTTGTGCTTCCTATAGGTGTGTGTTTGTGTCATTGGATGAACATTTAGGTCATTTCTGTCCACCCTAGGCTTATTCTTGCCCAATTAGGATTTTTTAACCAATCTTGTACATCCAATAGGTATGCTTGTGTCATTGGATGTACATTTAGGTCATTTTTGTCCTCCCTAGGCATATTCTTGTCCAATTAGGGTTTTTAACAAATCTTGTGCATCGAATAGGTGTGTTTGTGTCATTGGATTATCATTTAGGGCATTTTCGTCCTCCCTTGGCTTATTCTTGTCCAATTAGGGTTTTTAACCAATCTTGTGCATCCAATAGGTATGTTTGTGTCCTTGGATGAACAATTAGGTCATTTTCGTCTCCCAAGGCTTATTCTTATCCAATTAGGGTTTTAACCAATCTTGTGCATCCAATAAGTTCATTTGTGTCATTGGATGAACATTTAGGTCATTTTCGTCCTCCCTAGGCCTATTCTTGTCCTATTAGGGTTTTTAAACAATCTTGTGCATCCAACAAGTTCTTTTGTATCATTGGATGTACGTTTAGGTCATTTTCGTCCTTCTTAGGCTTATTCTTGTCCAATTAAGGTTTTTAACCAATCTTGTGCATCCAATAAGTTCATTTGTGTCATTGGATGAACATTTAGGTCATTTTCGTCCTCCTTAGGCTTATTCTTGTCCAATTAGGGTTTTTAACAAATCTTGTGCCTCCAGTAAGTTCATTTGTGTCATTGAATGAACATTTAGGTCATTTTGGTCCTCCCTAGGCTTGTTCTTGTCCAATTAGGGTTTTTAAACAATCTTGTGCATCCAATAAGTTCTTTTGTGTCATTGGATGTACATTTAGGTCATTTTCGTCCTCCTTAGGCTTATTCTTGTCCAATTAGGGTTTTTAACAAATCTTGTGCATCCAATAAGTTCATTTGTGTCGTTGGATGAACATTTAGGTCGTTTTCGTCCTCCCTAGGCTTATTCTTGTCCAATTAGGGTTTTTAAACAATCTTGTGCATCCAATAAGTTCTTTTGTGTCATTGGATGTACATTTAGGTCATTTTCGTCCTCCTTAGGCTTATTCTTGTCCAATTAGGGTTTTTAATTAATCTTGTGCAACCAATAAGTTCATTTGTGTCATTGGATGAACATTTAGGTCATTTTCGTCCTCCTTAGGCTTATTCTTGTCCAATTAGGGTTTTTAACCAATCTTGTGCAACCAATAAGTTCATTTGTGTCATTGGATGAACATTTAGGTCACTTTCGTCCTCCCTAGGCTTATTCATGTCCAATTAGGGTTTTTAACCAATCTTGTGCATCCAATAAGTTCATTTGTGTCATTGGATGAACATTTAGGTCATTTTCGTCCTCCCTAGGCTTATTCATGTCCAATTAGGGTTTTTAACCAATCATGTGCATCCAATAGGTGTATTTGTGTCATTGGATTAACATTTACGTCATTTTTGTCCTCCCTAGGCTTATTCTTGTCCAATTAGGGTTTTTAACCAATCTTGTGCATCCAATAGGTGTGTTTGTGTCATTGGATTATCATTTAGGTCATCTTCGTCCTCCCAAGGATTATTCTTGTCCAATTAGGGTTTTTATCCAATCTTGTGCATCCAATAAGTTCATTTGTGTCATTGGATGAATATTTAGGTCATTTTCGTCCTCCCTAGGCTTAATCATGTCCAATTAGGGTTTTTAACCAATCTTGTGCATCCAATAGGTATGTTTGTGTCCTTGTATGAACAATTTGGTCATTTTCGTCCTCCCAAGGCTTATTCTTGTCCAATTAAGGTTTTTAACCAATTTTGTGCATCCAATAAGTTCATTTGTGTCATTGGTTGAACATTTAGGTCATCTTCGTCCTCCCTAGGCTTAATCATGTCCAATTAGGGTTTTTAACCAATCTTCTGCATCCAATAGGTATGTTTGTGTCCTTGGATGAAAAATTAGGTCATTTTCGTCTTCCCAAGGCTTATTCTTATCCAATTAGGGTTTTAACCAATCTTGTGCATCCAATAAGTTCATTTGCGTCATTGGATGAACATTTAGGTCATTATCGTCCTCCCTAGGCTTATTCTTGTCCAATTAGGGTTTTTAAACAATCTTGTGCATCCAACAAGTTCTTTTGTATCATTGGATGTACGTTTAGGTCATTTTCGTCCTCCTTAGGCTTATTCTTGTCCAATTAGGGTATTTAACCAATCTTGTGCATCCAATAAGTTCATTTGTATCATTGGATGAACATTTCGGTCATTTTCGCCCTCCCTAGGGTTATTCTTGTCCAATTAGGGTTTTTAACCAATCATGTGCATCCAATAGGTGTATTTGTGTCATTGGATGAACATTTAGATCATTTTCGTCCTCCCTAGGCTTATTCTTGTCTAATTAGGGTTTTTAAACAATCTTGTGCATCCAATAAGTTCTTTTGTGTCATTGGATGTACATTTAGGTCATTTTCGTCCTCCTTAGGCTTATTCTTGCCCAATTAGGGTTTTTAACAAATCTTGTGCATCCAATAAGTTCATTTGTGTCGTTGGATGAACATTTAGGTCATTTTCGTCCTCTCTAGGCTTATTCTTGTCCAATTAGGGTTATCAACCAAGCTTGTGCATCCAATACGTGTGTTGGCGTCATTGGATGTACATTTAGGTCATTTTCGTCCTCCCTAGGGTTAATCATGTCCAATTAGGGTTTTTAACCAATCTTGGGCTTCCTATAGGTGTGTGTTTGTGTCATTAGATGAACATTTAGGTCATTTCCGTCCACCCTAGGCTTATTCTTGCCCAAATAGGGTTTTTAACCAATCTTGTGCATCCAATAGGTATGTTTGTGTCATTGGATGTACGTTTAGGTCATTTTCGTCCTCCTTAGGCTTATTCTTGTCCAATTAGGGTTTTTAACCAATCTTGTGCATCCAATAAGTTCATTTGTATCGTTGGATGAACATTTAGGTCATTTTCGTCCTCCCTAGGCTTATTCTTGTCCAATTAGGGTTTTTAACCAAACATGTGCATCCAATAGGTGTATTTGTGTCATTGGCTGAACATTTAGGTCATTTTCGTCCTCCCTAGGCTTATTCTTGTCCAATTAGGGTTTTTAAACAATCTTGTGCATCCAATAAGTTCTTTTGTGTCATTGGATGTACATTTAGGTCATTTTCGTCCTCCCTAGGCTTATTCTTGTCCAATTAGGGTTTTTAACCAATCATGTGCATCCAATAGGTGTATTTGTGTCATTAGATGAACATTTAGGTCATTTCCGTCCACCCTAGGCTTATTCTTGCCCAAATAGGGTTTTTAACCAATCTTGTGCATCCAATAGGTATGTTTGTGTCATTGGATGTACGTTTAGGTCATTTTCGTCCTCCTTAGGCTAATTCTTGTCCAATTAGGGTTTTTAACCAATATTGTGCATCCAATAAGTTCATTTGTGTCATTGGATGAACATTTAGATCATTTTTGTCCTCCCTAGGCTTATTCTTGTCCAATTAGGGTTTTTAACCAATCATGTGGATCCAATAGGTGTATTTGTGTCATTGGATGAACATTTAGGATATTTTCGTCCTCCCTAGGCTTATTCTTGTCCAATTAGGGTTCTTAAACAATCTTGTGCATCCAATCTCGTGCATCCAATAGGTGTGTTGGCGTCATTGGATGTACATTTAGGTCATTTTCGTCCTCCCTAGGGTTAATCATTTCCAATTAGGGTTTTTAACCAATCTTGTGCTTCCTATAGGTGTGTGTTTGTGTCATTGGATGAACATTTAGGTCATTTCCGTCCACCCTAGGCTTATTCTTGCCCAATTAGGGTTTTTAACCAATCTTGTGCATCCAATAGGTATGTTTGTGTCATTGGATGTACATTTAGGTCATTTTCGTCCTCCCTAGGCTTATTCTTGTCCAATTAGGGTTTTTAACCAATCTTGTGCATCGAATAGGTGTGGTTGTGTCATTGGATTATCATTTAGGGCATTTTCGTCCTCCCTTGGCTTATTCTTGTCCAATTAGGGTTTTTAACCAATCTTGTGCATCCAATAGGTATGTTTGTGTCTTTGGATGAACAATTAGGTCATTTTCGTCTTCCCAAGGCTTATTCTTATCCAATTAGGGTTTTAACAAATCTTGTGCATCCAATAAGTTCATTTGTGTCATTGGATGAACATTTAGGTCATTTTCGTCCTCCCTAGGCTTATTCTTGTCAATTAGGGTTTGTAAACAATCTTGTGCATCCAACAAGTTCTTTTGTATCATTGGATGTACGTTTAGGTCATTTTCGTCCTCCTTAGGCTTATTCTTGTCCAATTAAGGATTTTAACCAATCTTGTGCATCCAATAAGTTCATTTGTGTCATTTGATGAACATTTAGGTCATTTTCGTCCTCCTTAGGCTTATTCTTGTCCAATTAGGGTTTTCAACAAATCTTGTGCCTCCAAGAAGTTCATTTGTGTCATTGAATGAACATTTAGGTCATTCTGGTCCTCCCTATGCTTATTCTTGTCCAATTAGGGTTTTTAATCAATCTTGTGCATCCAATAAGTTCTTTTGTGTCATTGGATGTACATTTAGGTCATTTTCGTCCTCCTTAGCGTTATTCATGCCCAATTAGGGTTTTTAACAAATCTTGTGCATCCAATAAGTTCATTTGTGTAATTGGATGAACATTTAGGTCATTTTCGTCCTCCATAGGCTTATTCTTGTCCAATTAGGGTTTTTAACAAATCTTGTGCCTCCAATAAGTTCATTTGTGTCATTGAATGAAGATTTAGGTCATTTTGGTCCTCCCTAGGCTTATTCTTGTCCAATTAGGGTTTTTAAACAATATTGTGCATCCAATAAGTACTTTTGTGTCATAGGATGTACATTTAGGTCATTTTCGTCCTCCTTAGGCTTATTCTTGCCCAATTAGGGTTTTTAACAAATCTTGTGCATCCAATAAGGTCATTTGTGTCGTTGGATGAACATTTAGGTCTTTTTCGTCCTCCCTAGGCTTATTCTTGTCCAATTAGGGTTTTTAACCAATCTTGTGCATCCAATAGGTGTGTTGGTGTCATTGGATGTACATTTAGGTCATTTTCGTCCTCCCTAGGGTTAATCATGTCCAATTAGGGTTTTTAACCAATCTTGTGCTTCCTATAGGTGTGTGTTTGTGTCATTGGATGAACATTTAGGTCATTTCCGTCCACCCTAGGCTTATTCTTGCCCAATTAGGGTTTTTAATTAATCTTGTGCATCCAATAGGTATGTTTGTGTCATTGGATGTACATTTAGGTCATTTTCGTCCTCCCTAGGCTTAATCTTGTCCAATTAGGGTTTTTAACCAATCTTGTGCATCGAATAGGTGTGTTTGTGTCATTGGATTATCATTTAGGGAATTTTCGTCCTCGTTTGGCTTATTCTTGTCCAATTAGGGTTTTTAACCAATCTTGCGCATCCAATAGGTATGTTTGTGTCCTTGGATGAACAATTAGGTCATTTTCGTCTTCCCAAGGCTTATTCTTATCCAATTAGGGTTTTAACCAATGTTGTGCATCCAATAAGTTCATTTGTGTCATTGGATGAACATTTAGGTCATTTTCGTCCTCCCTAGGCTTATTCTTTTCCAATTAGGGTTTTTAAACAATCTTGTGCATCCAACAAGTTCTTTTGTATCATTGGATGTACGTTTAGGTCATTTTCGTCCTCCTTAGGCTTATTCTTGTCCAATTAAGGTTTTTAACCAATCTTGTGCATCCAATAAGTTCATTTGTGTCATTGGATGAACATTTAGGTCATTTTCGTCCTCCTTAGGCTTATTCTTGTCCAATTAGGGTTTTTCACAAATCTTGTGCCTCAAATAAGTACATTTGTTTCATTGAATGAACATTTTGGTCATTTTGGTCCTCCCTAGGCTTATTCTTGTCCAATTAGGGTTTTTAAACAATCTTGTGCATCCAATAAGTTCTTTTGTGTCATTAGATGTACATTTAGGTCATTTTCGTCCTCCTTAGGCTTATTCTTGCCCAATTAGGGTTTTTAACAAATCTTGTGTATCCAATAAGTTCATTTGTGTCGTTGGATGAACATTTAGGTCATTTTCGTCCTCTCTAGGCTTATTCTTGTCCAATTAGGGTTTCTAACCAATCTTGTGCATCCAATAAGTTCTTTTGTGTCATTGGATGTACATTTAGGTCATTTTCGTCCTCCTTAGGCTTATTCTTGCCCAATTAGGGTTTTTAACAAATCTTGTGCATCCAATAAGTTCATTTGTGTCGTTGGATGAACATTTAGGTCATTTTCGTCCTCTCTAGGCTTATTCTTGTCCAATTAGGGTTATTAACCAAGCTTGTGCATCCAATACGTGTGTTGGCGTCATTGGATGTACATTTAGGTCATTTTCGTCCTCCCTAGGGTTAATCATGTCCAATTAGGGTTTTTAACCAATCTTGTGCTTCCTATAGGTGTGTGTTTGTGTCATTAGATGAACATTTAGGTCATTTCCGTCCACCCTAGGCTTATTCTTGCCCAAATAGGGTTTTTAACCAATCTTGTGCATCCAATAGGT
>JBBPBR010000004.1:24473739-24484764 GCA_037974775.1 Cicer pinnatifidum | reverse complement strand
ATTTGTGTCATTGGATGAATATTTAGGTCATTTTCGTCCTCCCTAGGCTTATTCTTGTCCAATTAGGGTTTTTAACCAATCATGTGCATCCAATAGGTGTATTTGTGTCATTGGATGAACATTTAGGTCATTTTCGTCCTCCCTAGGCTTATTCTTGTCCAATTAGGGTTTTTAAACAATCTTGTGTATCCAATAAGTTCTTTTGTGTCATTGGATGTACATTTAGGTCATTTTCGTCCTCCTTAGGCTTATTCTTGTCCAATTAGGGTTTTTAACCAATCTTGTGCATCCAATAAGTTCATTTGGGTCATTGGATGAATATTTGGTTCATTTTCGTCCTTCCAAGGCTTATTCTTGTCCAATTAGGGTTTTTAACCAATCATGTGAATCCAATAGGTGTATTTGTGTCATTGGATGAACATTTAGGTCGTTTTCGTCTTCCTTAGGCTTATTCTTGTCCAATTAGGGTTTTTAACCAATCTTGTGCATCCAATAGGTGTGTTGGCGTCATTGGATGTACATTTAGGTCATTTTCGTCCTCCCTAGGGTTAATCATGTCCAATTAGTGTTTTTAACCAATCTTGTGCTTCCTATAGGTGTATGTTTGTGTCATTAGATGAACATTTAGGTCATTTCCGTCCACCCTAGGCTCATTCTTGCCCAATTAGGGTTTTTAACCAATCTTGTGCATCCAATAGGTATGTTTGTGTCATTGGATGTACATTTAGGTCATTTTCGTCCTCCCTAGGCTTATTCTTGTCCAATTAGTGTTTTTAACCAATCTTGTGCATCCAATAGGTGTGTTTGTGTCATTGGATTAACATTTAGGTCATTTTCGTCCTCCCTAGGCTTATTCTTGTCCAATTAGGGTTTTTAACCAATCTTGTGCATCCTATAGGTATGTTAGTGTCATTGGTTGAACATTTAAGTCATTTTCGTCCTCCTTAGGCTTATTCTTGTCCAATTAGGGTTTTTAACCAATCTTGTGCATCCAATAAGTTCATTTGTGTCATTGGATGAATATTTAGGTCATTTTCGTCCTCCCTAGGCTTATTCTTGTCCAATTAGGGTTTTTAACCAATCATGTGCATCCAATAGGTGTATTTGTGTCATTGGATGAACATTTAGGTCTTTTTCGTCCTCCCTAGGCTTATTCTTGCCCAATTAGGGTTTTTAACTAATCATGTGCATCCAATAGGTGTATTTGTGTCATTGGATGAACATTTAGGTCATTTTCGTCCTCCCTAGGCTTATTCTTGTCCAATTAGGGTTTTTAAACAATCTTGTGCATCCAATAAGTTCTTTTGTGTCATTGGATGTACATTTAGGTCATTTTCTTCCTCCTTAGGCTTATTCTTGTCCAATTAGGGTTTTTAACCAATCTTGTGCATCCAATAAGTTCATTTGTGTCATTGGAGGAAGATTTAGGTCATTTTCGTTCTCCCTAGGCTTATTTTTGTCCAATTAGGGTTTTTTAACCAATCATGTGCATCCAATAAGTGTATTTGTGTCATTGGATGAACATTTAGGTTATTTTTGTCCTCCCTAGGCTTATTCTTGTCTAATTAGGGTTTTTAAACAATCTTGTGCATCCAATAGGTGTGTTTGTGTCATTGGATGAACATTAAAGTCATTTTCGTCCTCCCAAGGCTTATTCTTGTCCAATTAGGGTTTTTAAGCAATCGTGTGCATCCAATAAGTTTATTTGTGTCATTTGATGAACATTTAAGTCATTTTCGTCCTCCCTAGGCTTATTCTTGTCCAATTAGGGTTTTAAACCAATCATGTAATTCCAATAGGTGTGTTTGTGTCGTTGGATGAACATTTAGGTCATTTTCATCCTCCCAAGGCTTATTCTTGTCCAATTAGGGTTTTTATCCAATCTTGTGCATCCAATAAGTTCATTTGTGTCATTGAATGAACATTTAGGTCATTTTGGTGCTCCCTAGGCTTATTCTTGTTCAAATAGGGTTTTTAAACAATCTTGTGCATCCAATAAGTTCTTTTGTGTCATTGGATGTACATTTAGGTCATTTTCGTCCTCCTTAGGCTTATTCTTGCCCAATTAGGGTTTTTAACAAATCTTGTGCATCCAATAAGTTCATGTGTGTCGTTGGATGAACATTTAGGTCGTTTTGGTCCACCCTAGGCTTATTCTTGTCCAATTAAGGTTTTTAACCAATCTTGTGCATCCAATAAGTTCATTTGTGTCATTGGATGAACATTTAGGTCATTTTCGTCCTCCTTATGCTTATTCTTGTCCAATTAGGGTTTTTAACAAATCTTGTGCCTCCAATAAGTTCATTTGTGTCATTGAATGAACATTTAGGTCATTTTGGTCCTCCCTAGGCTTATTCTTGTCCAATTAGGGTTTTTAAACAATCTTGTGCATCCAATAAGTTCTTCTGTGTCATTGGATGTACATTTAGGTCATTTTCGTCCTCCTTAGGCTTATTCTTGCCCAATTAGGGTTTTTAACAAATCTTGTGCATCCAATAAGTTCATTTGTGTCGTTGGATGAACATTTAGGTCATTTTCGTCCCCTCTAGGCTTATTCTTGTCCAATTAGGGTTTTTAACCAATCTTGTGCATCCAATAGGTGTGTTGGCGTCATTGGATGTACATTTAGGTCATTTTCGTCCTCCCTAGGGTTAATCATGTCCAATTAGGGTTTTTAACCAATCTTGTGCTTCCTATAGGTGTATGTTTGTGTCATTAGATGAACATTTAGGTCATTTCCGTCCACCCTAGGCTCATTCTTGCCCAATTAGGGTTTTTAACCAATCTTGTGCATCCAATAGGTATGTTTGTGTCATTGGATGTACATTTAGGTCATTTTCGTCCTCCCTAGGCTTATTCTTGTCCAATTAGTGTTTTTAACCAATCTTGTGCATCCAATAGGTGTGTTTGTGTCATTGGATGAACATTTAGGTCATTTTCGTCCTCCCTAGGCTTATTCTTGTCCAATTAGGGTTTTTAACCAATCATGTGCATCCAATAGGTGTATTTGTGTCATTGGATGAACATTTAGGTTATTTTCGTCCTCCCTTGGCTTATACTTGTCCAATTAGGGTTTTTAAACAATCTTGTGCATCCAATAGGTGTGTTTGTGTCATTGGATGAACATTTAGGTCATTTTTGTCCTCCCAAGGCTTATTCTTGTCCAATTAGGGTTTTTAACCAATCTTGTGCATCCAATAAGTTCATTTGTGTCATTGGATGAATATTTAGGTCATTTTCGTCCTCCCTAGGCTTATTCTTGTCCAATTAGGGTTTTTAACCAATCATGTGCATCCAATAGGTGTATTTGTGTCATTGGATGAACATTTAGGTCATTTTCGTCCTCCCTAGGCTTATTCTTGTCCAATTAGGGTTTTTAAACAATCTTGTGTATCCAATAAGTTCTTTTGTGTCATTGGATGTACATTTAGGTCATTTTCGTCCTCCTTAGGCTTATTCTTGTCCAATTAGGGTTTTTAACCAATCTTGTGCATCCAACAGGTATGTTAGTGTCATTGGATGAACATTTAAGTCATTTTCGTCCTCCTTAGGCTTATTCTTGTCCAATTAGGGTTTTTAACCAATCTTGTGCATCCAATAAGTTCATTTGTGTCATTGGATGAATATTTAGGTCATTTTCGTCCTCCCTAGGCTTATTCTTGTCCAATTAGGGTTTTTAACCAATCATGTGCATCCAATAGGTGTAGTTGTGTCATTGGATGAACATTTAGGTCTTTTTCGTCCTCCCTAGGCTTATTCTTGCCCAATTAGGGTTTTTAACCAATCATGTGCATCCAATAGGTGTATTTGTGTCATTGGATGAACATTTAGGTCATTTTCGTCCTCCCTAGGCTTATTCTTGTCCAATTAGGGTTTTTAAACAATCTTGTGCATCCAATAAGTTCTTTTGTGTCATTGGATGTACATTTAGGTCATTTTCTTCCTCCTTAGGCTTATTCTTGTCCAATTAGGGTTTTTAACCAATCTTGTGCATCCAATAAGTTCATTTGTGTCATTGGAGGAAGATTTAGGTCATTTTCGTTCTCCCTAGGCTTATTTTTGTCCAATTAGGGTTTTTTAACCAATCATGTGCATCCAATAAGTGTATTTGTGTCATTGGATGAACATTTAGGTTATTTTTGTCCTCCCTAGGCTTATTCTTGTCTAATTAGGGTTTTTAAACAATCTTGTGCATCCAATAGGTGTGTTTGTGTCATTGGATGAACATTAAAGTCATTTTCGTCCTCCCAAGGCTTATTCTTGTCCAATTAGGGTTTTTAAGCAATCGTGTGCATCCAATAAGTTTATTTGTGTCATTTGATGAACATTTAAGTCATTTTCGTCCTCCCTAGGCTTATTCTTGTCCAATTAGGGTTTTAAACCAATCATGTAATTCCAATAGGTGTGTTTGTGTCGTTGGATGAACATTTAGGTCATTTTCATCCTCCCAAGGCTTATTCTTGTCCAATTAGGGTTTTTATCCAATCTTGTGCATCCAATAAGTTCATTTGTGTCATTGAATGAACATTTAGGTCATTTTGGTGCTCCCTAGGCTTATTCTTGTTCAAATAGGGTTTTTAAACAATCTTGTGCATCCAATAAGTTCTTTTGTGTCATTGGATGTACATTTAGGTCATTTTCGTCCTCCTTAGGCTTATTCTTGCCCAATTAGGGTTTTTAACAAATCTTGTGCATCCAATAAGTTCATTTGTGTCGTTGGATGAACATTTAGGTCATTTTCGTCCTCCTTAGGCTTATTCTTGCCCCATTAGGGTTTTTAACAAATCTTGTGCATCCAATAAGTTCATTTGGGTCGTTGGATGAACAATTAGGTCATTTTCGTCTTCCCAAGGCTTATTCTTATCCAATTAGGGTTTTAACCAATCTTGTGCATCCAATAAGTTCATTTTTGTCATTGGATGAACATTTAGTTCATTTTCGTCCTCCCAAGACTTATTCTTGTCCAATTAGGGTTTTAAACAATCTTGTGCATCCAATAAGTTCTTTTGTGTCATTGGATGTACATTTAGGTCATTTTCGTCCTCCTTAGGCTTATTCTTGCCCAATTAGGGTTTTTAACAAATCTTGTGCATCCAATAAGTTCATTTGTGTCGTTGGATGAACATTTAGGTCATTTTCGTCCCCTCTAGGCTTATTCTTGTCCAATTAGGGTTTTTAACCAATCTTGTGCATCCAATAGGTGTGTTGGCGTCATTGGATGTACATTTAGGTCATTTTCGTCCTCCCTAGGGTTAATCATGTCCAATTAGGGTTTTTAACCAATCTTGTGCTTCCTATAGGTGTATGTTTGTGTCATTAGATGAACATTTAGGTCATTTCCGTCCACCCTAGGCTCATTCTTGCCCAATTAGGGTTTTTAACCAATCTTGTGCATCCAATAGGTATGTTTGTGTAATTGGATGTACATTTAAGTCATTTTCGTCCTCCCTAGGCTTATTCTTGTCGAATTAGGGTTTTTAACCAATCTTGTGCATCCAATAGGTATGTTTGTGTCCTTGGACGAACAATTAGGTCATTTTCGTCTTCCCAAGGCTTATTCTTATCCAATTAGGGTTTTAACCAATCTTGTGCATCCAATAAGTTCATTTGTGTCATTGGATGAACATTTAGGTCATTTTCGTCCTCCCTAGGCTTATTCTTGTCCAATTAGGGTTTTTAAACAATCTTGTGCATCCAACAAGTTCTTTTGTATCATTGGACGTACGTTTAGGTCATTTTCGTCCTCCTTAGGCTTATTCTTGTCCAATTAGGGTTTTTAACCAATCTTGTGCATCCAATAAGTTCATTTGTGTCATTCGATGAATATTTAGGTCATTTTCGTCCTCCCTAGGCTTATTCTTGTCCAATTAGGGTTTTTAACCAATCATGTGCATCCAATAGGTGTATTTGTGTCATTGGATGAACATTTAGGTCATTTTCGTCCTCCCTAGGCTTATTCTTGTCCAATTAGGGTTTTTAAACAATCTTGTGCATCCAACAAGTTCTTTTGTATCATTGGATGTACGTTTAGGTCATTTTCGTCCTCCTTAGGCTTATTCTTGTCCAATTAGGGTTTTTAACCAATCTTGTGCATCCAATAAGTGCATTTGTATCATTGGATGAACATTTAGGTCATTTTCGTCCTCCCTAGGCTTATTCTTGTCCAATTAGGGTTTTTAACCAATCATGTGCATCCAATAGGTGTATTTGTGTCATTGGATGAACATTTAGGTCATTTTCGTCCTCCCTAGGCTTATTCTTGTCCAATTAGGGTTTTTAAACAATCTTGTGCATCCAATAAGTTCTTTTGTGTCATTGGATGTACATTGAGGTCATTTTCGTCCTCCTTAGGCTTATGCTTGTCCAATTAGGGTTTTTAACCATTCTTGTGCATCAAATAAGATTATTTGTGTCATTGGATGAAGATTTAGGTCATTTTCGTTCTCCCTAGGCTTATTCTTGTCCAATTAGGGTTTTTAACCAATCATGTGCATCCAATAAGTGTATTTGTGTCATTGGATGAACATTTAGGTTATGTTTGTCCTCCCTAGGCTTATTCTTGTCCAATTAGGGTTTTTAAACAATCTTGTGCATCCAATAGGTGTGTTTGTGTCATTGGATGAACATTAAGGTCATTTTCGTCCTCCCAAGGCTTATTCTTGTCCAATTAGGGTTTTTAAGCAATCGTGTGCATCCAATAAGTTTATTTGTGTCATTTGATGAACATTTAAGTCATTTTCGTCCTCCCTAGGCTTATTCTTGTCCAATTAGGGTTTTAAACCAATCATGTACTTCCAATAGGTGTGTTTGTGTCGTTGGATGAACATTTAGGTCATTTTCATCCTCCCAAGGCTTATTCTTGTCCAATTAGGGTTTTTATCCAATCTTGTGCATCCAATAAGTTCATTTGTGTCATTGAATGAACATTTAGGTCATTTTGGTGCTCCCTAGGCTTATTCTTGTTCAAATAGGGTTTTTAAACAATCTTGTGCATCCAATAAGTTCTTTTGTGTCATTGGATGTACATTTAGGTCATTTTCGTCCTCCTTAGGCTTATTCTTGCACAATTTGGGTTTTTAACAAATCTTGTGCATCCAATAAGTTCATGTGTGTCGTTGGATGAACATTTAGGTCGTTTTGGTCCACCCTAGGCTTATTCTTGTCCAATTAAGGTTTTTAACCAATCTTGTGCATCCAATAAGTTCATTTGTGTCATTGGATGAACATTTAGGTCATTTTCGTCCTCCTTATGCTTATTCTTGTCCAATTAGGGTTTTTAACAAATCTTGTGCCTCCAATAAGTTCATTTGTGTCATTGAATGAACATTTAGGTCATTTTGGTCCTCCCTAGGCTTATTCTTGTCCAATTAGGGTTTTTAAACAATCTTGTGCATCCAATAAGTTCTTTTGTGTCATTGGATGTACATTTGGGTCATTTTCGTCCTCCTTAGGCTTATTCTTGCCCAATTAGGGTTTTTAACAAATCTTGTGCATCCAATAAGTTCATTTGTGTCGTTGGATGAACATTTAGGTCAATTTCGTCCTCCCTAGGGTTAATCATGTCCAATTAGGGTTTTTAACCAATCTTGTGCTTCCTATAGGTGTATGTTTGTGTCATTAGATGAACATTTAGGTCATTTCCGTCCACCCTAGGCTCATTCTTGCCCAATTAGGGTTTTTAACCAATCTTGTGCATCCAATAGGTATGTTTGTGTCATTGGATGTACATTTAGGTCATTTTCGTCCTCCCTAGGCTTATTCTTGTCCAATTAGTGTTTTTAACCAATCTTGTGCGTCCAATAGGTGTGTTTGTGTCATTGGATTAACATTTAGGTCATTTTCGTCCTCCTTAGGCTTATTCTTGTCCAATTAGGGTTTTTAACCAATCTTGTGCATCCTACAGGTATGTTAGTGTCATTGGATGAACATTTAAGTCATTTTCGTCCTCTTTAGGCTTATTCTTGTCCAATTAGGGTTTTTAACCAATCTTGTGCATCCAATAAGTTCATTTGTGTCATTGGATGAATATTTAGGTCATTTTCGTCCTCCCTAGGCTTATTCTTGTCCAATTAGGGTTTTTAACCAATCATGTGCATCCAATAGGTGTAGTTATGTCATTGGATGAACATTTAGGTCTTTTTCGTCCTCCCTAGCCTTATTCTTGCCCAATTAGGGTTTTTAACCAATCATGTGCATCCAATAGGTGTATTTGTGTCATTGGATGAACATTTAGGTCATTTTCGTCCTCCCTAGGCTTATTCTTGTCCAATTAGGGTTTTTAAACAATCTTGTGCATCCAATAAGTTCTTTTGTGTCATTGGATGTACATTTAGGTCATTTTCTTCCTCCTTAGGCTTATTCTTGTCCAATTAGGGTTTTTAACCAATCTTGTGCATCCAATAAGTTCATTTGTGTCATTGGAGGAAGATTTAGGTCATTTTCGTTCTCCCTTGGCTTATTTTTGTCCAATTAGGGTTTTTAACCAATCATGTGCATCCAATAAGTGTATTTGTGTCATTGGATGAACATTTAGGTTATTTTTGTCCTCCCTAGGCTTATTCTTGTCTAATTAGGGTTTTTAAACAATCTTATGCATCCAATAGGTGTGTTTGTGTCATTGGATGAACATTAAGGTCATTTTCGTCCTCCCAAGGCTTATTCTTGTCCAATTAGGGTTTTTAAGCAATCGTGTGCATCCAATAAGTTTATTTGTGTCATTTGATGAACATTTAGGTCATTTTCGTCCTCCCTAGGCTTATTCTTGTCCAATTAGGGTTTTAAACCAATCATGTAATTCCAATAGGTGTGTTTGTGTCGTTGGATGAACATTTAGGTCATTTTCATCCTCCCAAGGCTTATTCTTGTCCAATTAGGGTTTTTATCCAATCTTGTGCATCCAATAAGTTCATTTGTGTCATTGAATGAACATTTAGGTCATTTTGGTGCTCCCTAGGCTTATTCTTGTTCAAATAGGGTTTTTAAACAATCTTGTGCATCCAATAAGTTCTTTTGTGTCATTGGATGTACATTTAGGTCATTTTCGTCCTCCTTAGGCTTATTCTTGCACAATTTGGGTTTTTAACAAATCTTGTGCATCCAATAAGTTCATGTGTGTCGTTGGATGAGCATTTAGGTCATTTTCGTCCTCCCTAGGCTTATTCTTGTCCGATTAGGGTTTTTAAACAATCTTGTGCATCCAACAAGTTCTTTTGTATCATTGGATGTACGTTTAGGTCATTTTCGTCCTCCTTAGGCTTATTCTTGTCCAATTAGGGTTTTTAACCAATCTTGTGCATCCAATAAGTTCATTTGTGTCATTGGATGAATATTTAGGTCATTTTCGTCCTTCCTATGCTTATTCTTGTCCAATTAGGGTTTTCAACCAATCATGTGCATCCAATAGGTGTATTTGTGTCATTGGATGAACATTTAGGTCATTTTCGTCCTCCCTAGGCTTATTCTTGTCCAATTAGGGTTTTTAAACAATCTTGTTCATCCAATAAGTTCTTTTGTGTCATTGGATGTACATTTAGGTCATTTTCGTCCTCCTTAGGCTTATTCTTGTCCAATTAGGGTTTTTAACCAATTTGGTGCATCCAATAAGTTCATTTGTGTCATTGGATGAACATTTAGGTCATTTTCGTCCTCCCTAGGCTTATTCTTGTCCAACTAGGGTTTTTAACCAATCATGTGCAACCAATAGGTGTATTTGTGTCATTGGATGAACATTTAGGTTCTTTTCGTCCTCCCTAGGCTTATTCTTGTCCAATTAGGGTTTTTAACCAATCATGTGCTTCCAATAGGTGTGTTTGTGTCGTTGCATCAACATTTAGGTCATTTTCGTCCTCCCAAGGCTTATTCTTGTCCAATTATGGTTTTTAACCAATCTTGTGCATCCAATAAGTTCATTTGTTTCATTGGATGTACATTTAGGTCATTTTCGTCCTCCCTAGGCTTATTCTTGTCCAATTAGGGTTTTTAACCAATCATGTGCATCCAATAGGTGTATTTGTGTCATTGGATGAACGTTTAGGTCATTTTCGTCCTCCCTAGGCTTATTCTTGTCCAATTAGGGTTTTTAAACAATCTTGTGCATCCAATAAGTTCTTTTGTGTCATTGGATGTACATTTAGGTCATTTTCGTCCTCCTTAGGCTTATACTTGTCCAATTAGGGTTTTTAACCAATCATGTTCATCCAATAAGTCTATATGATTCATTGGATGAACATTTAGGTTATTTTTGTCCTCCCTAGGCTTATTCTTGTCCAATTAGGGTTTTAAACAATCTTGTGCATCCAATAGGTGTGTTTGTGTCATTGGATGAACATTAAGGTCATTTTCGTCCTCCCAAGGCTTATTCTTGTCCAATTAGGGTTTTTAAGCAATCGTGTGCATCCAATAAGTTTATTTGTGTCATTTGATGAACATTTAAGTCATTTTCGTCCTCACTAGGCTTATTCTTGTCCAATTAGGGTTTTTAACAAATCATGTGCTTCCAATAGGTGTGTTTGTGTCGTTGGATGAACATTTAGGTCATTTTCATCCTCCCAAGGCTTATTCTTGTCCAATTAGGGTTTTTATCCAATCTTGTGCATCCAATAAGTTCATTTGTGTCATTGGATGAACATTTAGCTCATTTTCGTCTTCGTTAGGCATCTTCTTGTCCAATTAGGGTTTTTAACCAATCTTTTGCATCCAATAGGTGTGTTTGTGTCAGTGGATGAACATTTAGGTCATTTTCGTCCTCCTTAGGCTTATTCTTGTCCAATTAGGGTTTTTAAACAATCTTGTGTATCCAATAAGTTCATTTGTGTCATTGGATGTACATTTAGGTCATTTTCGTCCTCTTTAGGCTTATTCTTGCCCAATTAGGGTTTTTAACAAATCTTGTGCATCCAATAAGTTTATTTGTGTCGTTGGATGAACATTTAGGTCATTTTCGTCCTCCCTAAGCTTATTCTTGTCCAATTAGGGTTTTTAACCAATCATGTGAATCCAATAGGTGTATTTGTGTCATTGGATGAA
>JBBPBR010000004.1:24436575-24473729 GCA_037974775.1 Cicer pinnatifidum | reverse complement strand
AACATTTAGGTCATTTTCGTCCTCCTTAGGCTTATTCTTGTCCAATTAGGGTTTTTAACCAATCTTGTGCATCCTACAGGTATGTTAGTGTCATTGGATGAACATTTAAGTCATTTTCGTCCTCTTTAGGCTTATTCTTGTCCAATTAGGGTTTTTAACCAATCTTGTGCATCCAATAAGTTCATTTGTGTCATTGGATGAATATTTAGGTCATTTTCGTCCTCCCTATGCTTATTCTTGTCCAATTAGGGTTTTTAACCAATCATGTGCATCCAATAGGTGTAGTTGTGTCATTGGATGAACATTTAGGTCTTTTTCGTCCTCCCTAGGCTTATTCTTGCCCAATTAGGGTTTTTAACCAATCATGTGCATCCAATAGGTGTATTTGTGTCATTGGATGAACATTTAGGTCATTTTCGTCCTCCCTAGGCTTATTCTTGTCCAATTAGGGTTTTTAAACAATCTTGTGCATCCAATAAGTTCTTTTGTGTCATTGGATGTACATTTAGGTCATTTTCTTCCTCCTTAGGCTTATTCTTGTCCAATTAGGGTTTTTAACCAATCTTGTGCATCCAATAAGTTCATTTGTGTCATTGGAGGAAGATTTAGGTCATTTTCGTTCTCCCTAGGCTTATTTTTGTCCAATTAGGGTTTTTAACCAATCATGTGCATCCAATAAGTGTATTTGTGTCATTGGATGAACATTTAGGTTATTTTTGTCCTCCCTAGGCTTATTCTTGTCTAATTAGGGTTTTTAAACAATCTTGTGCATCCAATAGGTGTGTTTGTGTCATTGGATGAACATTAAGGTCATTTTCGTCCTCCCAAGGCTTATTGTTGTCCAATTAGGGTTTTTAAGCAATCGTGTGCATCCAATAAGTTTATTTGTGTCATTTGATGAACATTTAAGTCATTTTCGTCCTCACTAGGCTTATTCTTGTCCAATTAGGGTTTTTAACAAATCATGTGCTTCCAATAGGTGTGTTTGTGTCGTTGGATGAACATTTAGGTCATTTTCATCCTCCCAAGTCTTATTCTTGTCCAATTAGGGTTTTTATCCAATCTTGTGCATCCAATAAGTTCATTTGTGTCATTGGATGAACATTTTGGTCATTTTCGTCTTCGTTAGGCATCTTCTTGTCCAATTAGGGTTTTTAACCAATCTTTTGCATCCAATAGGTGTGTTTGTGTCAGTGGATGAACATTTAGGTCATTTTCGTCCTCCTTAGGCTTATTCTTGTCCAATTAGGGTTTTTAAACAATCTTGTGTATCCAATAAGTTCATTTGTGTCATTGGATGTACATTTAGGTCATTTTCGTCCTCTTTAGGCTTATTCTTGCCCAATTAGGGTTTTTAACAAATCTTGTGCATCCAATAAGTTTATTTGTGTCGTTGGATGAACATTTAGGTCATTTTCGTCCTCCCTAAGCTTATTCTTGTCCAATTAGGGTTTTTAACCAATCATGTGAATCCAATAGGTGTATTTGTGTCATTGGATGAATATTTAGGTCATTTTCGTCCTCCCTAGGCTTATTCTTGTCCAATTAGAGTTTTTAAACAATCTTGTGCATCCAATAGGTGTGTTGGCGTCATTGGATGTACATTTAGGTCATTTTCGTCCTCCCTAGGGTTAATCATGTCCAATTAGGGTTTTTAACCAATTTTGTGCTTTCTATAGGTGTATGTTTGTGTCATTAGATGAACATTTAGGTCATTTCCGTCCACCCTAGGCTCATTCTTGCCCAATTAGGGTTTTTAACCAATCTTGTGCATCCAATAGGTATGTTTGTGTCATTGGATGTACATTTAGGTCATTTTCGTCCTCCCTAGGCTTATTCTTGTCCAATTAGGGTTTTTAACCAATCTTGTGCATCCAATAGGTGTGTTTGTGTCATTGGATTAACATTTAGGTCATTTTCCTCCTCCCTAGGCTTATTCTTGTCCAATTAGGGTTTTTAACCAATCTTGTGCATCCAACAGGTATGTTAGTGTCATTGGATGAACATTTAAGTCATTTTCGTCCTCCTTAGGCTTATTCTTGTCCAATTAGGGTTTTTAACCAATCTTGTGCATCCAATAAGTTCATTTGTGTCATTGGATGAATATTTAGGTCATTTTCGTCCTCCCTAGGCTTATTCTTGTCCAATTAGGGTTTTTAACCAATCATGTGCATCCAATAGGTGTAGTTGTGTCATTGGATGAACATTTAGGTCTTTTTCGTCCTCCCTAGGCTTATTCTTGCCCAATTAGGGTTTTTAACCAATCATGTGCATCCAATAGGTGTATTTGTGTCATTGGATGAACATTTAGGTCATTTTCGTCCTCCCTAGGCTTATTCTTGTCCAATTAGGGTTTTTAAACAATCTTGTGCATCCAATAAGTTCTTTTGTGTCATTGGATGTACATTTAGGTCTTTTTCTTCCTCCTTAGGCTTATTCTTGTCCAATTAGGGTTTTTAACCAATCTTGTGCATCCAATAAGTTCATTTGTGTCATTGGAGGAAGATTTAGGTCATTTTCGTTCTCCCTTGGCTTATTTTTGTCCAATTAGGGTTTTTAACCAATCATGTGCATCCAATAAGTGTATTTGTGTCATTGGATGAACATTTAGGTTATTTTTGTCCTCCCTAGGCTTATTCTTGTCTAATTAGGGTTTTTAAACAATCTTATGCATCCAATAGGTGTGTTTGTGTCATTGGATGAACATTAAGGTCATTTTCGTCCTCCCAAGGCTTATTCTTGTCCAATTAGGGTTTTTAAGCAATCGTGTGCATCCAATAAGTTTATTTGTGTCATTTGATGAACATTTAAGTCATTTTCGTCCTCCCTAGGCTTATTCTTGTCCAATTAGGGTTTTAAACCAATCATGTACTTCCAATAGGTGTGTTTGTGTCGTTGGATGAACATTTAGGTCATTTTCATCCTCCCAAGGCTTATTCTTGTCCAATTAGGGTTTTTATCCAATCTTGTGCATCCAATAAGTTCATTTGTGTCATTGAATGAACATTTAGGTCATTTTGGTGCTCCCTAGGCTTATTCTTGTTCAAATAGGGTTTTTAAACAATCTTGTGCATCCAATAAGTTCTTTTGTGTCATTGGATGTACATTTAGGTCATTTTCGTCCTCCTTAGGCTTATTCTTGCACAATTTGGGTTTTTAACAAATCTTGTGCATCCAATAAGTTCATGTGTGTCGTTGGATGAACATTTAGGTCGTTTTGGTCCACCCTAGGCTTATTCTTGTCCAATTAAGGTTTTTAACCAATCTTGTGCATCCAATAAGTTCATTTGTGTCATTGGATGAACATTTAGGTCATTTTCGTCCTCCTTATGCTTATTCTTGTCCAATTAGGGTTTTTAACAAATCTTGTGCCTCCAATAAGTTCATTTGTGTCATTGAATGAACATTTAGGTCATTTTGGTGCTCCCTAGGCTTATTCTTGTTCAAATAGGGTTTTTAAACAATCTTGTGCATCCAATAAGTTCTTTTGTGTCATTGGATGTACATTTAGGTCATTTTCGTCCTCCTTAGGCTTATTCTTGCACAATTAGGGTTTTTAACAAATCTTGTGCATCCAATAAGTTCATGTGTGTCGTTGGATGAACATTTAGGTCGTTTTGGTCCACCCTAGGCTTATTCTTGTCCAATTAAGGTTTTTAACCAATCTTGTGCATCCAATAAGTTCATTTGTGTCATTGGATGAACATTTAGGTCATTTTCGTCCTCCTTATGCTTATTCTTGTCCAATTAGGGTTTTTAACAAATCTTGTGCCTCCAATAAGTTCATTTGTGTCATTGAATGAACATTTAGGTCATTTTGGTCCTCCCTAGGCTTATTCTTGTCCAATTAGGGTTTTTAAACAATCTTGTGCATCCAATAAGTTCTTCTGTGTCATTGGATGTACATTTAGGTCATTTTCGTCCTCCTTAGGCTTATTCTTGCCCAATTAGGGTTTTTAACAAATCTTGTGCATCCAATAAGTTCATTTGTGTCGTTGGATGAACATTTAGGTCATTTTCGTCCCCTCTAGGCTTATTCTTGTCCAATTAGGGTTTTTAACCAATCTTGTGCATCCAATAGGTGTGTTGGCGTCATTGGATGTACATTTAGGTCATTTTCGTCCTCCCTAGGGTTAATCATGTCCAATTAGGGTTTTTAACCAATCTTGTGCTTCCTATAGGTGTATGTTTGTGTCATTAGATGAACATTTAGGTCATTTCCGTCCACCCTAGGCTCATTCTTGCCCAATTAGGGTTTTTAACCAATCTTGTGCATCCAATAGGTATGTTTGTGTCATTGGATGTACATTTAGGTCATTTTCGTCCTCCCTAGGCTTATTCTTGTCCAATTAGTGTTTTTAACCAATCTTGTGCATCCAATAGGTGTGTTTGTGTCATTGGATGAACATTTAGGTCATTTTCGTCCTCCCTAGGCTTATTCTTGTCCAATTAGGGTTTCTAACCAATCTTGTGCATCCAATAGGTGAGTTTGTGTCATTGGATGAACATTTAGGTCATTTTCGTCCTCCCTTGGCTTATTCTTGTCCAATTAGGGTTTCTAACCAATCTTGTGCATCCAATAGGTGTATTTGTGTCATTGGATGAACATTTAGGTCATTTTCGTCCTCCCTAAGCTTATTCTTGTCCAATTAGGGTTTTTAAGCAATCTTGTGCATCCAATAAGTTCATTTGTGTCATTGGATGAACATTTAGGTCATTTTCGTCCTCCCTAGGCTTATTCTTGTCCAATTAGGGTTTTTAACCAATCTTGTGCATCCAATAGGTGTATTTGTGTCATTGGATGAACATTTAGGTCATTTTCGTCCTCCCTAGGCTTATTCTTGTCTAATTAGGGTTTTTAAGCAATCTTGTGTATCCAATAAGTTCATTTGTGTTATTGGATGAACATTTAGGTCATTTTCGTCCTCCCTAGGCTTATTCTTGTCCAATTAGCGTTTCTAACCAATGTTGTGCATCCAATAGGTGTATTTGTGTCGTTGGATGAACATTTAGGTCATTTTCGTCCTCCCTAGGCTTATTCTTGTCCAATTAGGGTTTTTAACCAATCTTGTGCATCCAATAGGTGTGTTTGTGTCATTGGATGAACATTTAGGTCATTTTCGTCCTCCCTAGGCTTATTCTTGTCCAATTAGGGTTTCTAACCAATCTTGTGCATCCAATAGGTGTATTTGTGTCATTGGATGAACATTTAGGTCATTTTCGTCCTCCCTAGGCTTATTCTTGTCCAATTAGGGTTTCTTACGAATCTTGTGCATCCAATAGGTGTATTTGTGTCATTGGACGGACATTTAGGTCATTTTCGTCCTCCCTAGGCTTATTCTTGTCCAATTAGGGTTTTTAAGCAATCTTGTGCATCCAATAAGTTCATTTGTGTCATTGGATGAACATTTAGGTCATTTTCGTCCTCCCTAGGCTTATTCTTGTCCAATTAGGGTTTTTTAGCAATCTTGTGCATCCAATAAGTTCATTTGTGTCATTGGATGAACATTTAGGTCATTTTCGTCCTCCCTAGGCTTATTCTTGTCCAATTAGGGTTTTTAACCAATCTTGTGCATCCAATAGGTGTATTTGTGTCATTGGATGAACATTTAGGTCATTTTCGTCCTCCCTAGGCTTATTCTTGTCCAATTAGGGTTTTTAAACAATCTTATGCATCCAATAAGTTCATTTGTGTCATTGGATGAACATTTAGGTCATTTTCGTCCTCCCTAGGCTTATTCTTGTCCAATTAGGGTTTTTAACCAATCTTGTGCATCCAATAGGTGTATTTGTGTCATTGGATGAACATTTAGGTCATTTTCGTCCTCCCTAAGTTTATTCTTGTCTAATTAGGGTTTTTAAGCAATCTTGTGCATCCAATAAGTTCATTTGTGTCATTGGATGAACATTTAGGTCATTTTCGTCCTCCCTAGGCTTATTCTTGTCCAATTAGGGTTTTTAACCAATCTTGTGCATCCAATAGGTGTATTTGTGTCATTGGATGAACATTTAGATCATTTTCGTCCTCCCTAGGCTTATTCTTGTCCAATTAGGGTTTTTAAGCAATCTTGTGCATCCAATAAGTTCATTTGTGTCATTGGATGAGCATTTAGGTCATTTTCGTCCTCCCTAGGCTTATTCTTGTCCAATTCGGGTTTTTAACCAATCTTGTGCATCCAATAGGTGTATTTGTGTCATTGGATGAACATTTAGGTCATTTTCGTCCTCCCTAGGCTTATTCTTGTCCAATTAGGGTTTTTAACCAATCTTGTGCATCCTATAGGTATGTTAGTGTCATTGGTTGAACATTTAAGTCATTTTCGTCCTCCTTAGGCTTATTCTTGTCCAATTAGGGTTTTTAACCAATCTTGTGCATCCAATAAGTTCATTTGTGTCATTGGATGAATATTTAGGTCATTTTCGTCCTCCGTAGGCTTATTCTTGTCCAATTAGGGTTTTTAACCAATCATGTGCATCCAATAGGTGTATTTGTGTCATTGGATGAACATTTAGGTCTTTTTCGTCCTCCCTAGGCTTATTCTTGCCCAATTAGGGTTTTTAACCAATCATGTGCATCCAATAGGTGTATTTGTGTCATTGGATGAACATTTAGGTCATTTTCGTCCTCCCTAGGCTTATTCTTGTCCAATTAGGGTTTTTAAACAATCTTGTGCATCCAATAAGTTCTTTTGTGTCATTGGATGTACATTTAGGTCATTTTCTTCCTCCTTAGGCTTATTCTTGTCCAATTAGGGTTTTTAACCAATCTTGTGCATCCAATAAGTTCATTTGTGTCATTGGAGGAAGATTTAGGTCATTTTCGTTCTCCCTAGGCTTATTTTTGTCCAATTAGGGTTTTTTAACCAATCATGTGCATCCAATAAGTGTATTTGTGTCATTGGATGAACATTTAGGTTATTTTTGTCCTCCCTAGGCTTATTCTTGTCTAATTAGGGTTTTTAAACAATCTTGTGCATCCAATAGGTGTGTTTGTGTCATTGGATGAACATTAAAGTCATTTTCGTCCTCCCAAGGCTTATTCTTGTCCAATTAGGGTTTTTAAGCAATCGTGTGCATCCAATAAGTTTATTTGTGTCATTTGATGAACATTTAAGTCATTTTCGTCCTCCCTAGGCTTATTCTTGTCCAATTAGGGTTTTAAACCAATCATGTAATTCCAATAGGTGTGTTTGTGTCGTTGGATGAACATCTAGGTCATTTTCATCCTCCCAAGGCTTATTCTTGTCCAATTAGGGTTTTTATCCAATCTTGTGCATCCAATAAGTTCATTTGTGTCATTGAATGAACATTTAGGTCATTTTGGTGCTCCCTAGGCTTATTCTTGTTCAAATAGGGTTTTTAAACAATCTTGTGCATCCAATAAGTTCTTTTGTGTCATTGGATGTACATTTAGGTCATTTTCGTCCTCCTTAGGCTTATTCTTGCACAATTTGGGTTTTTAACAAATCTTGTGCATCCAATAAGTTCATGTGTGTCGTTGGATGAACATTTAGGTCGTTTTGGTCCACCCTAGGCTTATTCTTGTCCAATTAAGGTTTTTAACCAATCTTGTGCATCCAATAAGTTCATTTGTGTCATTGGATGAACATTTAGGTCATTTTCGTCCTCCTTATGCTTATTCTTGTCCAATTAGGGTTTTGAACAAATCTTGTGCCTCCAATAAGTTCATTTGTGTCATTGAATGAACATTTAGGTCATTTTGGTCCTCCCTAGGCTTATTCTTGTCCAATTAGGGTTTTTAAACAATCTTGTGCATCCAATAAGTTCTTTTGTGTCATTGGATGTACATTTGGGTCATTTTCGTCCTCCTTAGGCTTATTCTTGCCCAATTAGGGTTTTTAACAAATCTTGTGCATCCAATAAGTTCATTTGTGTCGTTGGATGAACATTTAGGTCAATTTCGTCCCCTCTAGGCTTATTCTTGTCCAATTAGGGTTTTTAACCAATCTTGTGCATCCAATAGGTGTGTTGGCGTCATTGGATGTACATTTAGGTCATTTTCGTCCTCCCTAGGGTTAATCATGTCCAATTAGGGTTTTTAACCAATCTTGTGCTTCCTATAGGTGTATGTTTGTGTCATTAGATGAACATTTAGGTCATTTCCGTCCACCCTAGGCTCATTCTTGCCCAATTAGGGTTTTTAACCAATCTTGTGCATCCAATAGGTATGTTTGTGTCATTGGATGTACATTTAGGTCATTTTCGTCCTCCCTAGGCTTATTCTTGTCCAATTAGTGTTTTTAACCAATCTAGTGCATCCAATAGGTGTGTTTGTGTCATTGGATTAACATTTAGGTCATTTTCGTCCTCCTTAGGCTTATTCTTGTCCAATTAGGGTTTTTAACCAATCTTGTGCATCCTACAGGTATGTTAGTGTCATTGGATGAACATTTAAGTCATTTTCGTCCTCTTTAGGCTTATTCTTGTCCAATTAGGGTTTTTAACCAATCTTGTGCATCCAATAAGTTCATTTGTGTCATTGGATGAATATTTAGGTCATTTTCGTCCTCCCTAGGCTTATTCTTGTCCAATTAGGGTTTTTAACCAATCATGTGCATCCAATAGGTGTAGTTGTGTCATTGGATGAACATTTAGGTCTTTTTCGTCCTCCCTAGGCTTATTCTTGCCCAATTAGGGTTTTTAACCAATCATGTGCATCCAATAGGTGTATTTGTGTCATTGGATGAACATTTAGGTCATTTTCGTCCTCCCTAGGCTTATTCTTGTCCAATTAGGGTTTTTAAACAATCTTGTGCATCCAATAAGTTCTTTTGTGTCATTGGATGTACATTTAGGTCATTTTCTTCCTCCTTAGGCTTATTCTTGTCCAATTAGGGTTTTTAACCAATCTTGTGCATCCAATAAGTTCATTTGTGTCATTGGAGGAAGATTTAGGTCATTTTCGTTCTCCCTAGGCTTATTTTTGTCCAATTAGGGTTTTTTAACCAATCATGTGCATCCAATAAGTGTATTTGTGTCATTGGATGAACATTTAGGTTATTTTTGTCCTCCCTAGGCTTATTCTTGTCTAATTAGGGTTTTTAAACAATCTTGTGCATCCAATAGGTGTGTTTGTGTCATTGGATGAACATTAAAGTCATTTTCGTCCTCCCAAGGCTTATTCTTGTCCAATTAGGGTTTTTAAGCAATCGTGTGCATCCAATAAGTTTATTTGTGTCATTTGATGAACATTTAAGTCATTTTCGTCCTCCCTAGGCTTATTCTTGTCCAATTAGGGTTTTAAACCAATCATGTAATTCCAATAGGTGTGTTTGTGTCGTTGGATGAACATTTAGGTCATTTTCATCCTCCCAAGGCTTATTCTTGTCCAATTAGGGTTTTTATCCAATCTTGTGCATCCAATAAGTTCATTTGTGTCATTGAATGAACATTTAGGTCATTTTGGTGCTCCCTAGGCTTATTCTTGTTCAAATAGGGTTTTTAAACAATCTTGTGCATCCAATAAGTTCTTTTGTGTCATTGGATGTACATTTAGGTCATTTTCGTCCTCCTTAGGCTTATTCTTGCCCAATTAGGGTTTTTAACAAATCTTGTGCATCCAATAAGTTCATGTGTGTCGTTGGATGAACATTTAGGTCGTTTTGGTCCACCCTAGGCTTATTCTTGTCCAATTAAGGTTTTTAACCAATCTTGTGCATCCAATAAGTTCATTTGTGTCATTGGATGAACATTTAGGTCATTTTCGTCCTCCTTATGCTTATTCTTGTCCAATTAGGGATTTTAACAAATCTTGTGCCTCCAATAAGTTCATTTGTGTCATTGAATGAACATTTAGGTCATTTTGGTCCTCCCTAGGCTTATTCTTGTCCAATTAGGGTTTTTAAACAATCTTGTGCATCCAATAAGTTCTTTTGTGTCATTGGATGTACATTTGGGTCATTTTCGTCCTCCTTAGGCTTATTCTTGCCCAATTAGGGTTTTTAACAAATCTTGTGCATCCAATAAGTTCATTTGTGTCGTTGGATGAACATTTAGGTCAATTTCGTCCTCCCTAGGGTTAATCATGTCCAATTAGGGTTTTTAACCAATCTTGTGCTTCCTATAGGTGTATGTTTGTGTCATTAGATGAACATTTAGGTCATTTCCGTCCACCCTAGGCTCATTCTTGCCCAATTAGGGTTTTTAACCAATCTTGTGCATCCAATAGGTATGTTTGTGTCATTGGATGTACATTTAGGTCATTTTCGTCCTCCCTAGGCTTATTCTTGTCCAATTAGGGTTTTTAACCAATCTTGTGCATCCAATAGGTGTGTTTGTGTCATTGGATTAACATTTAGGTCATTTTCGTCCTCCTTAGGCTTATTCTTGTCCAATTAGGGTTTTTAACCAATCTTGTGCATCCAATAAGTTCATTTGTGTCATTGGATGAACATTTAGGTCATTTTCGTCCTCCCTAGGCTTATCCATTTCCAATTAGGGTTTTTAACCAATCTTGTGCATCCAATAGGTATGTTTGTGTCCTTGGATGAACAGTTAGGTCATTTTCGTCTTCCCAAGGCTTATTCTTATCCAATTAGGGTTTTAACCAATCTTGTGCATCCAATAAGTTCATTTGTGTCATTGGATGAACATTTAGGTCATTTTCGTCCTCCCTAGGCTTATTCTTGTCCAATTAGGGTTTTTAAACAATCTTGTGCATCCAACAAGTTCTTTTGTATCATTGGACGTACGTTTAGGTCATTTTCGTCCTCCTTAGGCTTATTCTTGTCCAATTAGGGTTTTTAACCAATCTTGTGCATCCAATAAGTTCATTTGTGTCATTCGATGAATATTTAGGTCATTTTCGTCCTCCCTAGGCTTATTCTTGTCCAATTAGGGTTTTTAACCAATCATGTGCATCCAATAGGTGTATTTGTGTCATTGGATGAACATTTAGGTCATTTTCGTCCTCCCTAGGCTTATTCTTGTCCAATTAGGGTTTTTAAACAATCTTGTGTATCCAATAAGTTCTTTTGTGTCATTGGATGTACATTTAGGTCATTTTCGTCCTCCTTAGGCTTATTCTTGTCCAATTAGGGTTTTTAACCAATCTTGTGCATCCAATAAGTTCATTTGGGTCATTGGATGAATATTTGGTTCATTTTCGTCCTCCCAAGGCTTATTCTTGTCCAATTAGGGTTTTTAACCAATCATGTGAATCCAATAGGTGTATTTGTGTCATTGGATGAACATTTAGGTCGTTTTCGTCTTCCTTAGGCTTATTCTTGTCCAATTAGGGTTTTTAACCAATCTTGTGCATCCAATAGGTGTGTTGGCGTCATTGGATGTACATTTAGGTCATTTTCGTCCTCCCTAGGGTTAATCATGTCCAATTAGTGTTTTTAACCAATCTTGTGCTTCCTATAGGTGTATGTTTGTGTCATTAGATGAACATTTAGGTCATTTCCGTCCACCCTAGGCTCATTCTTGCCCAATTAGGGTTTTTAACCAATCTTGTGCATCCAATAGGTATGTTTGTGTCATTGGATGTACATTTAGGTCATTTTCGTCCTCCCTAGGCTTATTCTTGTCCAATTAGTGTTTTTAACCAATCTTGTGCATCCAATAGGTGTGTTTGTGTCATTGGATTAACATTTAGGTCATTTTCGTCCTCCCTAGGCTTATTCTTGTCCAATTAGGGTTTTTAACCAATCTTGTGCATCCTATAGGTATGTTAGTGTCATTGGTTGAACATTTAAGTCATTTTCGTCCTCCTTAGGCTTATTCTTGTCCAATTAGGGTTTTTAACCAATCTTGTGCATCCAATAAGTTCATTTGTGTCATTGGATGAATATTTAGGTCATTTTCGTCCTCCCTAGGCTTATTCTTGTCCAATTAGGGTTTTTAACCAATCATGTGCATCCAATAGGTGTATTTGTGTCATTGGATGAACATTTAGGTCTTTTTCGTCCTCCCTAGGCTTATTCTTGCCCAATTAGGGTTTTTAACTAATCATGTGCATCCAATAGGTGTATTTGTGTCATTGGATGAACATTTAGGTCATTTTCGTCCTCCCTAGGCTTATTCTTGTCCAATTAGGGTTTTTAAACAATCTTGTGCATCCAATAAGTTCTTTTGTGTCATTGGATGTACATTTAGGTCATTTTCTTCCTCCTTAGGCTTATTCTTGTCCAATTAGGGTTTTTAACCAATCTTGTGCATCCAATAAGTTCATTTGTGTCATTGGAGGAAGATTTAGGTCATTTTCGTTCTCCCTAGGCTTATTTTTGTCCAATTAGGGTTTTTTAACCAATCATGTGCATCCAATAAGTGTATTTGTGTCATTGGATGAACATTTAGGTTATTTTTGTCCTCCCTAGGCTTATTCTTGTCTAATTAGGGTTTTTAAACAATCTTGTGCATCCAATAGGTGTGTTTGTGTCATTGGATGAACATTAAGGTCATTTTTGTCCTCCCAAGGCTTATTCTTGTCCAATTAGGGTTTTTAAGCAATCGTGTGCATCCAATAAGTTTATTTGTGTCATTTGATGAACATTTAAGTCATTTTCATCCTCCCTAGGCTTATTCTTGTCCAATTAGGGTTTTAAACCAATCATGTAATTCCAATAGGTGTGTTTGTGTCGTTGGATGAACATTTAGGTCATTTTCATCCTCCCAAGGCTTATTCTTGTCCAATTAGGGTTTTTATCCAATCTTGTGCATCCAATAAGTTCATTTGTGTCATTGAATGAACATTTAGGTCATTTTGGTGCTCCCTAGGCTTATTCTTGTTCAAATAGGGTTTTTAAACAATCTTGTGCATCCAATAAGTTCTTTTGTGTCATTGGATGTACATTTAGGTCATTTTCGTCCTCCTTAGGCTTATTCTTGCACAATTTGGGTTTTTAACAAATCTTGTGCATCCAATAAGTTCATGTGTGTCGTTGGATGAACATTTAGGTCGTTTTGGTCCACCCTAGGCTTATTCTTGTCCAATTAAGGTTTTTAACCAATCTTGTGCATCCAATAAGTTCATTTGTGTCATTGGATGAACATTTAGGTCATTTTCGTCCTCCTTATGCTTATTCTTGTCCAATTAGGGTTTTTAACAAATCTTGTGCCTCCAATAAGTTCATTTGTGTCATTGAATGAACATTTAGGTCATTTTGGTCCTCCCTAGGCTTATTCTTGTACAATTAGGGTTTTTAAACAATCTTGTGCATCCAATAAGTTCTTTTGTGTCATTGGATGTACATTTGGGTCATTTTCGTCCTCCTTAGGCTTATTCTTGCCCAATTAGGGTTTTTAACAAATCTTGTGCATCCAATAAGTTCATTTGTGTCGTTGGATGAACTTTTAGGTCAATTTCGTCCCCTCTAGGCTTATTCTTGTCCAATTAGGGTTTTTAACCAATCTTGTGCATCCAATAGGTGTGTTGGCGTCATTGGATGTACATTTAGGTCATTTTCGTCCTCCCTAGGGTTAATCATGTCCAATTAGGGTTTTTAACCAATCTTGTGCTTCCTATAGGTGTATGTTTGTGTCATTAGATGAACATTTAGGTCATTTCCGTCCACCCTAGGCTCATTCTTGCCCAATTAGGGTTTTTAACCAATCTTGTGCATCCAATAGGTATGTTTGTGTCATTGGATGTACATTTAGGTCATTTTCGTCCTCCCTAGGCTTATTCTTGTCCAATTAGTGTTTTTAACCAATCTTGTGCATCCAATAGGTGTGTTTGTGTCATTGGACTAACATTTAGGTCATTTTCGTCCTCCTTAGGCTTATTCTTGTCCAATTAGGGTTTTTAACCAATCTTGTGCATCCTACAGGTATGTTAGTGTCATTGGATGAACATTTAAGTCATTTTCGTCCTCTTTAGGCTTATTCTTGTCCAATTAGGGTTTTTAACCAATCTTGTGCATCCAATAAGTTCATTTGTGTCATTGGATGAATATTTAGGTCATTTTCGTCCTCCCTATGCTTATTCTTGTCCAATTAGGGTTTTTAACCAATCATGTGCATCCAATAGGTGTAGTTGTGTCATTGGATGAACATTTAGGTCTTTTTCGTCCTCCCTAGGCTTATTCTTGCCCAATTAGGGTTTTTAACCAATCATGTGCATCCAATAGGTGTATTTGTGTCATTGGATGAACATTTAGGTCATTTTCGTCCTCCCTAGGCTTATTCTTGTCCAATTAGGGTTTTTAAACAATCTTGTGCATCCAATAAGTTCTTTTGTGTCATTGGATGTACATTTAGGTCATTTTCTTCCTCCTTAGGCTTATTCTTGTCCAATTAGGGTTTTTAACCAATCTTGTGCATCCAATAAGTTCATTTGTGTCATTGGAGGAAGATTTAGGTCATTTTCGTTCTCCCTAGGCTTATTTTTGTCCAATTAGGGTTTTTTAACCAATCATGTGCATCCAATAAGTGTATTTGTGTCATTGGATGAACATTTAGGTTATTTTTGTCCTCCCTAGGCTTATTCTTGTCTAATTAGGGTTTTTAAACAATCTTGTGCATCCAATAGGTGTGTTTGTGTCATTGGATGAACATTAAAGTCATTTTCGTCCTCCCAAGGCTTATTCTTGTCCAATTAGGGTTTTTAAGCAATCGTGTGCATCCAATAAGTTTATTTGTGTCATTTGATGAACATTTAAGTCATTTTCGTCCTCCCTAGGCTTATTCTTGTCCAATTAGGGTTTTAAACCAATCATGTAATTCCAATAGGTGTGTTTGTGTCGTTGGATGAACATTTAGGTCATTTTCATCCTCCCAAGGCTTATTCTTGTCCAATTAGGGTTTTTATCCAATCTTGTGCATCCAATAAGTTCATTTGTGTCATTGAATGAACATTTAGGTCATTTTGGTGCTCCCTAGGCTTATTCTTGTTCAAATAGGGTTTTTAAACAATCTTGTGCATCCAATAAGTTCTTTTGTGTCATTGGATGTACATTTAGGTCATTTTCGTCCTCCTTAGGCTTATTCTTGCCCAATTAGGGTTTTTAACAAATCTTGTGCATCCAATAAGTTCATGTGTGTCGTTGGATGAACATTTAGGTCGTTTTGGTCCACCCTAGGCTTATTCTTGTCCAATTAAGGTTTTTAACCAATCTTGTGCATCCAATAAGTTCATTTGTGTCATTGGATGAACATTTAGGTCATTTTCGTCCTCCTTATGCTTATTCTTGTCCAATTAGGGTTTTTAACAAATCTTGTGCCTCCAATAAATTCATTTGTGTCATTGAATGAACATTTAGGTCATTTTGGTCCTCCCTAGGCTTATTCTTGTCCAATTAGGGTTTTTAAACAATCTTGTGCATCCAATAAGTTCTTTTGTGTCATTGGATGTAAATTTAGGTCATTTTCGTCCTGCTTAGGCTTATTCTTGCCCAATTAGGGTTTTTAACAAATCTTGTGCATCCAATAAGTTCATTTGTGTCGTTGGATGAACATTTAGGTCATTTTCGTCCCCTCTAGGCTTATTCTTGTCCAATTAGGGTTTTTAACCAATCTTGTGCATCCAATAGGTGTGTTGGCGTCATTGGATGTACATTTAGGTCATTTTCGTCCTCCCTAGGGTTAATCATGTCCAATTAGGGTTTTTAACCAATCTTGTGCTTCCTATAGGTGTATGTTTGTGTCATTAGATGAACATTTAGGTCATTTCCGTCCACCCTAGGCTCATTCTTGCCCAATTAGGGTTTTTAACCAATCTTGTGCATCCAATAGGTATGTTTGTGTAATTGGATGTACATTTAAGTCATTTTCGTCCTCCCTAGGCTTATTCTTGTCTAGTTAGGGTTTTTAACCAATCTTGTGCATCGAATAGGTGCGTTTGTGTCATTGGATTATCATTTAGGGCATTTTCGTCCTCCCTTGGGTTATTCTTGTCCAATTAGGGTTTTTAACCAATCTTGTGCATCCAATAGGTATGTTTGTGTCCTTGGACGAACAATTAGGTCATTTTCGTCTTCCCAAGGCTTATTCTTATCCAATTAGGGCTTTAACCAATCTTGTGCATCCAATAAGTTCATTTGTGTCATTGGATGAACATTTAGGTCATTTTCGTCCTCCCTAGGCTTATTCTTGTCCAATTAGGGTTTTTAAACAATCTTGTGCATCCAACAAGTTCTTTTGTATCATTGGACGTACGTTTAGGTCATTTTTGTCCTCCTTAGGCTTATTCTTGTCCAATTAGGGTTTTTAACCAATCTTGTGCATCCAATAAGTTCATTTGTGTTATTCGATGAATATTTAGGTCATTTTCGTCCTCCCTAGGCTTATTCTTGTCCAATTAGGGTTTTTAAACAATCATGTGCATCCAATAGGTGTATTTGTGTCATTGGATGAACATTTAGGTCTTTTTCGTCCTCCCTAGGCTTATTCTTGCCCAATTAGGGTTTTTAACCAATCATGTGCATCCAATAGGTGTATTTGTGTCATAGGATGAACATTTAGGTCATTTTCGTCCTCCCTAGGCTTATTCTTGTCCAATTAGGGTTTTTAAACAATCTTGTGCATCCAATAAGTTCTTTTGTGTCATTGGATGTACATTTAGGTCATTTTCTTCCTCCTTAGGCTTATTCTTGTCCAATTAGGGTTTTTAACCAATCTTGTGCATCCAATAAGTTCATTTGTGTCATTGGAGGAAGATTTAGGTCATTTTCGTTCTCCCTAGGCTTATTTTTGTCCAATTAGGGTTTTTAACCAATCATGTGCATCCAATAAGTGTATTTGTGTCATTGGATGAACATTTAGGTTATTGTTGTCCTCCCTAGGCTTATTCTTGTCTAATTAGGGTTTTTAAACAATCTTGTGCATCCAATAGGTGTGTTTGTGTCATTGGATGAACATTAAGGTCATTTTCGTCCTCCCAAGGCTTATTCTTGTCCAATTAGGGTTTTTAAGCAATCGTGTGCATCCAATAAGTTTATTTGTGTCATTTGATGAACATTTAAGTCATTTTCGTCCTCCCTAGGCTTATTCTTGTCCAATTAGGGTTTTAAACCAATCATGTACTTCCAATAGGTGTGTTTGTGTCGTTGGATGAACATTTAGGTCATTTTCATCCTCCCAAGGCTTATTCTTGTCCAATTAGGGTTTTTATCCAATCTTGTGCATCCAATAAGTTCATTTGTGTCATTGAATGAACATTTAGGTCATTTTGGTGCTCCCTAGGCTTATTCTTGTTCAAATAGGGTTTTTAAACAATCTTGTGCATCCAATAAGTTCTTTTGTGTCATTGGATGTACATTTAGGTCATTTTCGTCCTCCTTAGGCTTATTCTTGCACAATTAGGGTTTTTAACAAATCTTGTGCATCCAATAAGTTCATGTGTGTCGTTGGATGAACATTTAGGTCGTTTTGGTCCACCCTAGGCTTATTCTTGTCCAATTAAGGTTTTTAACCAATCTTGTGCATCCAATAAGTTCATTTGTGTCATTGGATGAACATTTAGGTCATTTTCGTCCTCCTTATGCTTATTCTTGTCCAATTAGGGTTTTTAACAAATCTTGTGCCTCCAATAAGTTCATTTGTGTCATTGAATGAACATTTAGGTCATTTTGGTGCTCCCTAGGCTTATTCATGTTCAAATAGGGTTTTTAAACAATCTTGTGCATCCAATAAGTTCTTTTGTGTCATTGGATGTACATTTAGGTCATTTTCGTCCTCCTTAGGCTTATTCTTGCCCAATTAGGGTTTTTAACAAATCTTGTGCATCCAATAAGTTCATGTGTGTCGTTGGATGAACATTTAGGTCGTTTTGGTCCACCCTAGGCTTATTCTTGTCCAATTAAGGTTTTTAACCAATCTTGTGCATCCAATAAGTTCATTTGTGTCATTGGATGAACATTTAGGTCATTTTCGTCCTCCTTATGCTTATTCTTGTCCAATTAGGGATTTTAACAAATCTTGTGCCTCCAATAAGTTCATTTGTGTCATTGAATGAACATTTAGGTCATTTTGGTCCTCCCTAGGCTTATTCTTGTCCAATTAGGGTTTTTAAACAATCTTGTGCATCCAATAAGTTCTTTTGTGTCATTGGATGTACATTTGGGTCATTTTCGTCCTCCTTAGGCTTATTCTTGCCCAATTAGGGTTTTTAACAAATCTTGTGCATCCAATAAGTTCATTTGTGTCGTTGGATGAACATTTAGGTCAATTTCGTCCTCCCTAGGGTTAATCATGTCCAATTAGGGTTTTTAACCAATCTTGTGCTTCCTATAGGTGTATGTTTGTGTCATTAGATGAACATTTAGGTCATTTCCGTCCACCCTAGGCTCAT
Organism: Cicer pinnatifidum; assembly: GCA_037974775.1. Lineage (NCBI taxonomy): Eukaryota > Viridiplantae > Streptophyta > Magnoliopsida > Fabales > Fabaceae > Cicer > Cicer pinnatifidum. The sequence goes on along the minus strand of JBBPBR010000004.1, from coordinate 24,455,476 downwards.
TCTTGCCCAATTAGGGTTTTTAACCAATCTTGTGCATCCAATAGGTATGTTTGTGTCATTGGATGTACATTTAGGTCATTTTCGTCCTCCCTAGGCTTATTCTTGTCCAATTAGTGTTTTTAACCATTCTTGTGCATCCAATAGGTGTGTTTGTGTCATTGGATTAACATTTAGGTCATTTTCGTCCTCCCTAGGCTTATTCTTGTCCAATTAGGGTTTTTAACCAATCTTGTGCATCCTACAGGTATGTTAGTGTCATTGGATGAACATTTAAGTCATTTTCGTCCTCCTTAGGCTTATTCTTGTCCAATTAGGGTTTTTAACCAATCTTGTGCATCCAATAAGTTCATTTGTGTCATTGGATGAATATTTAGGTCATTTTCGTCCTCCCTAGGCTTATTCTTGTCCAATTAGGGTTTTTAACCAATCATGTGCATCCAATAGGTGTAGTTGTGTCATTGGATGAACATTTAGGTCTTTTTCGTCCTCCCTAGGCTTATTCTTGCCCAATTAGGGTTTTTAACCAATCATGTGCATCCAATAGGTGTATTTGTGTCATTGGATGAACATTTAGGTCATTTTCGTCCTCCCTAGGCTTATTCTTGTCCAATTAGGGTTTTTAAACAATCTTGTGCATCCAATAAGTTCTTTTGTGTCATTGGATGTACATTTAGGTCATTTTCTTCCTCCTTAGGCTTATTCTTGTCCAATTAGGGTTTTTAACCAATCTTGTGCATCCAATAAGTTCTTTGTGTCATTGGAGGAAGATTTAGGTCATTTTCGTTCTCCCTTGGCTTATTTTTGTCCAATTAGGGTTTTTAACCAATCATGTGCATCCAATAAGTGTATTTGTGTCATTGGATGAACATTTAGGTTATTTTTGTCCTCCCTAGGCTTATTCTTGTCTAATTATGGTTTTTAAACAATCTTATGCATCCAATAGGTGTGTTTGTGTCATTGGATGAACATTAAGGTCATTTTCGTCCTCCCAAGGCTTATTCTTGTCCAATTAGGGTTTTTAAGCAATCGTGTGCATCCAATAAGTTTATTTGTGTCATTTGATGAACATTTAAGTCATTTTCGTCCTCCCTAGGCTTATTCTTGTCCAATTAGGGTTTTAAACCAATCATGTAATTCCAATAGGTGTGTTTGTGTCGTTGGATGAACATTTAGGTCATTTTCATCCTCCCAAGGCTTATTCTTGTCCAATTAGGGTTTTTATCCAATCTTGTGCATCCAATAAGTTCATTTGTGTCATTGGATGAACATTTAGGTCATTTTCGTCTTCCTTAGGCATCTTCTTGTCCAATTGGGTTTTTAACCAATCTTTTGCATCCAATAGGTGTGTTTGTGTCATTGGATGAACATTTAGGTCATTTTCGTCCTCCTTAGGCTTATACTTGTCCAATTAGGGTTTTTAACAAATCTTGAGCATCCAATAAGTTCATTTGTGTCATTGAATGAACATTTAGGTCATTTTGGTGCTCCCTAGGCTTATTCATGTTCAAATAGGGTTTTTAAACAATCTTGTGCATCCAATAAGTTCTTTTGTGTCATTGGATGTACATTTAGGTCATTTTCGTCCTCCTTAGGCTTATTCTTGCCCAATTAGGGTTTTTAACAAATCTTGTGCATCCAATAAGTTCATGTGTGTCGTTGGATGAACATTTAGGTCGTTTTGGTCCACCCTAGGCTTATTCTTGTCCAATTAAGGTTTTTAACCAATCTTGTGCATCCAATAAGTTCATTTGTGTCATTGGATGAACATTTAGGTCATTTTCGTCCTCCTTATGCTTATTCTTGTCCAATTAGGGATTTTAACAAATCTTGTGCCTCCAATAAGTTCATTTGTGTCATTGAATGAACATTTAGGTCATTTTGGTCCTCCCTAGGCTTATTCTTGTCCAATTAGGGTTTTTAAACAATCTTGTGCATCCAATAAGTTCTTTTGTGTCATTGGATGTACATTTGGGTCATTTTCGTCCTCCTTAGGCTTATTCTTGCCCAATTAGGGTTTTTAACAAATCTTGTGCATCCAATAAGTTCATTTGTGTCGTTGGATGAACATTTAGGTCAATTTCGTCCTCCCTAGGGTTAATCATGTCCAATTAGGGTTTTTAACCAATCTTGTGCTTCCTATAGGTGTATGTTTGTGTCATTAGATGAACATTTAGGTCATTTCCGTCCACCCTAGGCTCATTCTTGCCCAATTAGGGTTTTTAACCAATCTTGTGCATCCAATAGGTATGTTTGTGTCATTGGATGTACATTTAGGTCATTTTCGTCCTCCCTAGGCTTATTCTTGTCCAATTAGTGTTTTTAACCAATCTTGTGCGTCCAATAGGTGTGTTTGTGTCATTGGATTAACATTTAGGTCATTTTCGTCCTCCTTAGGCTTATTCTTGTCCAATTAGGGTTTTTAACCAATCTTGTGCATCCTACAGGTATGTTAGTGTCATTGGATGAACATTTAAGTCATTTTCGTCCTCTTTAGGCTTATTCTTGTCCAATTAGGGTTTTTAACCAATCTTGTGCATCCAATAAGTTCATTTGTGTCATTGGATGAATATTTAGGTCATTTTCGTCCTCCCTAGGCTTATTCTTGTCCAATTAGGGTTTTTAACCAATCATGTGCATCCAATAGGTGTAGTTATGTCATTGGATGAACATTTAGGTCTTTTTCGTCCTCCCTAGCCTTATTCTTGCCCAATTAGGGTTTTTAACCAATCATGTGCATCCAATAGGTGTATTTGTGTCATTGGATGAACATTTAGGTCATTTTCGTCCTCCCTAGGCTTATTCTTGTCCAATTAGGGTTTTTAAACAATCTTGTGCATCCAATAAGTTCTTTTGTGTCATTGGATGTACATTTAGGTCATTTTCTTCCTCCTTAGGCTTATTCTTGTCCAATTAGGGTTTTTAACCAATCTTGTGCATCCAATAAGTTCATTTGTGTCATTGGAGGAAGATTTAGGTCATTTTCGTTCTCCCTTGGCTTATTTTTGTCCAATTAGGGTTTTTAACCAATCATGTGCATCCAATAAGTGTATTTGTGTCATTGGATGAACATTTAGGTTATTTTTGTCCTCCCTAGGCTTATTCTTGTCTAATTAGGGTTTTTAAACAATCTTATGCATCCAATAGGTGTGTTTGTGTCATTGGATGAACATTAAGGTCATTTTCGTCCTCCCAAGGCTTATTCTTGTCCAATTAGGGTTTTTAAGCAATCGTGTGCATCCAATAAGTTTATTTGTGTCATTTGATGAACATTTAAGTCATTTTCGTCCTCCCTAGGCTTATTCTTGTCCAATTAGGGTTTTAAACCAATCATGTAATTCCAATAGGTGTGTTTGTGTCGTTGGATGAACATTTAGGTCATTTTCATCCTCCCAAGGCTTATTCTTGTCCAATTAGGGTTTTTATCCAATCTTGTGCATCCAATAAGTTCATTTGTGTCATTGAATGAACATTTAGGTCATTTTGGTGCTCCCTAGGCTTATTCTTGTTCAAATAGGGTTTTTAAACAATCTTGTGCATCCAATAAGTTCTTTTGTGTCATTGGATGTACATTTAGGTCATTTTCGTCCTCCTTAGGCTTATTCTTGCCCAATTAGGGTTTTTAACAAATCTTGTGCATCCAATAAGTTCATTTGTGTCGTTGGATGAACATTTAGGTCATTTTCGTCCTCCTTAGGCTTATTCTTGCCCCATTAGGGTTTTTAACAAATCTTGTGCATCCAATAAGTTCATTTGGGTCGTTGGATGAACAATTAGGTCATTTTCGTCTTCCCAAGGCTTATTCTTATCCAATTAGGGTTTTAACCAATCTTGTGCATCCAATAAGTTCATTTTTGTCATTGGATGAACATTTAGTTCATTTTCGTCCTCCCAAGACTTATTCTTGTCCAATTAGGGTTTTAAACAATCTTGTGCATCCAATAAGTTCTTTTGTGTCATTGGATGTACATTTAGGTCATTTTCGTCCTCCTTAGGCTTATTCTTGCCCAATTAGGGTTTTTAACAAATCTTGTGCATCCAATAAGTTCATTTGTGTCGTTGGATGAACATTTAGGTCATTTTCGTCCCCTCTAGGCTTATTCTTGTCCAATTAGGGTTTTTAACCAATCTTGTGCATCCAATAGGTGTGTTGGCGTCATTGGATGTACATTTAGGTCATTTTCGTCCTCCCTAGGGTTAATCATGTCCAATTAGGGTTTTTAACCAATCTTGTGCTTCCTATAGGTGTATGTTTGTGTCATTAGATGAACATTTAGGTCATTTCCGTCCACCCTAGGCTCATTCTTGCCCAATTAGGGTTTTTAACCAATCTTGTGCATCCAATAGGTATGTTTGTGTAATTGGATGTACATTTAAGTCATTTTCGTCCTCCCTAGGCTTATTCTTGTCTAGTTAGGGTTTTTAACCAATCTTGTGCATCGAATAGGTGCGTTTGTGTCATTGGATTATCATTTAGGGCATTTTCGTCCTCCCTTGGGTTATTCTTGTCCAATTAGGGTTTTTAACCAATCTTGTGCATCCAATAGGTATGTTTGTGTCCTTGGACGAACAATTAGGTCATTTTCGTCTTCCCAAGGCTTATTCTTATCCAATTAGGGTTTTAACCAATCTTGTGCATCCAATAAGTTCATTTGTGTCATTGGATGAACATTTAGGTCATTTTCGTCCTCCCTAGGCTTATTCTTGTCCAATTAGGGTTTTTAAACAATCTTGTGCATCCAATAAGTTCTTTTGTGTCATTGGATGTACATTTAGGTCATTTTCGTCCTCCTTAGGCTTATTCTTGTCCAATTAGGGTTTTTAACCAATCTTGTGCATCCAATAAGTTCATTTGTGTCATTCGATGAATATTTAGGTCATTTTCGTCCTCCCTAGGCTTATTCTTGTCCAATTAGGGTTTTTAACCAATCATGTGCATCCAATAGGTGTATTTGTGTCATTGGATGAACATTTAGGTCATTTTCGTCCTCCCTAGGCTTATTCTTGTCCAATTAGGGTTTTTAAACAATCTTGTGCATCCAATAAGTTCTTTTGTGTCATTGGATGTACATTTAGGTCATTTTCGTCCTCCTTAGGCTTATGCTTGTCCAATTAGGGTTTTTAACCATTCTTGTGCATCAAATAAGATTATTTGTGTCATTGGAGGAAGATTTAGGTCATTTTCGTTCTCCCTAGGCTTATTCTTGTCCAATTAGGGTTTTTAACCAATCATGTGCATCCAATAAGTGTATTTGTGTCATTGGATGAACATTTAGGTTATTTTTGTCCTCCCTAGGCTTATTCTTGTCCAATTAGGGTTTTTAAACAATCTTGTGCATCCAATAGGTATGTTTGTGTCATTTGATGAGCATTTAAGTCATTTTCGTCCTCCCTAGGCTTATTGTTGTCCAATTATGGTTTTTAACCAATCATGTAATTCCAATAGGTGTGTTTGTGTCGTTGGATGAACATTTAGGTCATTTTCATCCTCTCAAGTCTTATTCTTGTCCAATTAGGGTTTTTATCCAATCTTGTGCATCCAATAAGTTCATTTGTGTCATTGGATGAACATTTAGGTCATTTTCGTCTTCCTTAGGCATCTTCTTGTCCAATTAGGGAATTTAACCAATCTTTTGCATCCAATAGGTGTGTTTGTGTCATTGGATGAACATTTAGGTTATTTTCGTCCTCTCTAGGCTTATTCTTGTCCAATTAGGGTTTTTAACTAATCTTGTGCATCCAATAGGTGTGTTGGCGTCATTGGATGTACATTTAGGTCATTTTCGTCCTCCCTAGGGTTAATCATGTCCAATTAGGGTTTTTAACCAATCTTGTGCTTCCTATAGGTGTGTGTTTGTGTCATTCGATGAACATTTAGGTCATTTCCGTCCACCCTAGGCTTATTCTTGCCCAATTAGGTTTTTTAACCAATCTTGTGCATCCAATAGGTATGTTTGTGTCATTGGATGTACATTTAGGTCATTTTCGTCCTCCCTAGGCTTATTCTTGTCCAATTAGGGTTTTTAACCAATCTTGTGCATCGAATAGGTGTGTTTGTGTCATTGGATTATCATTTAGGGCATTTTCGTCCTCCCTTAGCTTATTCTTGTCCAATTAGGGTTTTTAACCAATCTTGTGCATCCAATAGGTATGTTTTTGTCCTTGGACGAACAATTAGGTCATTTTCGTCTTCCCAAGGCTTATTTTTATCCAATTAGGGTTTTAACCAGTCTTGTGCATCCAATAAGTTCATTTGTGTCATTGGATGAGCATTTAGGTCATTTTCGTCCTCCCTAGGCTTATTCTTGTCCAATTAGGGTTTTTAAACAATCTTGTGCATCCAACAAGTTCTTTTGTATCATTGGATGTACGTTTAGGTCATTTTCGTCCTCCTTAGGCTTATTCTTGTCCAATTAGGGTTTTTAACAAATCTTGTGCATCCAATAAGTTCATTTGTGTCATTTTGATGAATATTTAGGTCATTTTCGTCCTCCCTAGGCTTATTCTTGTCCAATTAGGGTTTTCAACCAATCATGTGCATCCAATAGGTGTATTTGTGTCATTGGATGAACATTTAGGTCATTTTCGTCCTCCCTAGGCTTATTCTTGTCCAATTAGGGTTTTTAAACAATCTTGTTCATCCAATAAGTTCTTTTGTGTCATTGGATGTACATTTAGGTCATTTTCGTCCTCCTTAGGCTTATTCTTGTCCAATTAGGGTTTTTAACCAATTTGGTGCATCCAATAAGTTCATTTGTGTCATTGGATGAACATTTAGGTCATTTTCATCCTCCCTAGGCTTATTCTTGTCCAATTAGGGTTTTTAACCAATCATGTGCAACCAATAGGTGTATTTGTGTCATTGGATGAACATTTAGGTTATTTCCGTCCTCCGTAGGCTTATTCTTGTCCAATTAGGGTTTTTAACCAATCATGTGCTTCCAATAGGTGTGTTTGTGTCGTTGCATCAACATTTAGGTCATTTTCGTCCTCCCAAGGCTTATTCTTCTCCAATTATGGTTTTTAACCAATCTTGTGCATCCAATAAGTTCATTTGTGTCATTGGATGAACATTTAGGTCATTTTCATCCTCCCTAGGCTTATTCTTGTCCAATTAGGGTTTTTAACCAATCATGTGCATCCAATAGGTGTATTTGTGTCATTGGATGAACATTTAGGTCATTTTCGTCCTCCCTAGGCTTATTCTTATCCAATTAGGGTTTTTAAACAATCTTGTGCATCCAATAAGTTCTTTTGTGTCATTGGATGTACATTTAGGTCATTTTCGTCCTCCTTAGGCTTATACTTGTCCAATTAGGGTTTTTAACCAATCTTGTGCATCCAATAAGTTCATTTGTGTCATTGGATGAACATTTAGGTCATTTTCGTCCTCCCTAGGCTTATTCTTGTCCAATTGGGGTTTTTAACCAATCATGTTCATCCAATAAGTCTATATGATTCATTGGATGAACATTTAGGTTATTTTTGTCCTCCCTAGGCTTATTCTTGTACAATTAGGGTTTTTAAACAATCTTGTGCATCCAATACGTGTGTTTGTGTCATTGGATGAACATTAAGGTCATTTTCGTCCTCCCAAGGCTTATTGTTGTCCAATTAGGGTTTTTAAGCAATCGTGTGCATCCAATAAGTTTATTTGTGTCATTTGATGAACATTTAAGTCATTTTCGTCCTCACTAGGCTTATTCTTGTCCAATTAGGGTTTTTAACAAATCATGTGCTTCCAATAGGTGTGTTTGTGTCGTTGGATGAACATTTAGGTCATTTTCATCCTCCCAAGTCTTATTCTTGTCCAATTAGGGTTTTTATCCAATCTTGTGCATCCAATAAGTTCATTTGTGTCATTGGATGAACATTTTGGTCATTTTCGTCTTCGTTAGGCATCTTCTTGTCCAATTAGGGTTTTTAACCAATCTTTTGCATCCAATAGGTGTGTTTGTGTCAGTGGATGAACATTTAGGTCATTTTCGTCCTCCTTAGGCTTATTCTTGTCCAATTAGGGTTTTTAAACAATCTTGTGCATCCAATAAGTTCATCTGTGTCATTGGATGTACATTTAGGTCATTTTCGTCCTCTTTAGGCTTATTCTTGTCCAATTAGGGTTTTTAACCAATCATGTGAATCCAATAGGTGTATTTGTGTCATTGGATGAATATTTAGGTCATTTTCGTCCTCCCTAGGCTTATTCTTGTCCAATTAGAGTTTTTAAACAATCTTGTGCATCCAATAGGTGTGTTGGCGTCATTGGATGTACATTTAGGTCATTTTCGTCCTCCCTAGGGTTAATCATGTCCAATTAGGGTTTTTAACCAATCTTGTGCTTTCTATTGGTGTATGTTTGTGTCATTATATGAACATTTAGGTCATTTCCGTCCACCCTAGGCTCATTCTTGCCCAATTAGGGTTTTTAACCAATCTTGTGCATCCAATAGGTATGTTTGTGTCATTGGATGTACATTTAGGTCATTTTCGTCCTCCCTAGGCTTATTCTTGTCCAATTAGGGTTTTTAACCAATCTTGTGCATCCAATAGGTGTGTTTGTGTCATTGGATTAACATTTAGGTCATTTTCCTCCTCCCTAGGCTTATTCTTGTCCAATTAGGGTTTTTAACCAATCTTGTGCATCCAACAGGTATGTTAGTGTCATTGGATGAACATTTAAGTCATTTTCGTCCTCCTTAGGCTTATTCTTGTCCAATTAGGGTTTTTAACCAATCTTGTGCATCCAATAAGTTCATTTGTGTCATTGGATGAATATTTAGGTCATTTTCGTCCTCCCTAGGCTTATTTTATCCAATTAGGGTTTTTAACCAATCATGTGCATCCAATAGGTGTATTTGTGTCATTGGATGAACATTTAGGTCATTTTCGTCCTCCCTAGGCTTATTCTTGTCCAATTAGGGTTTTTAAACAATCTTGTGTATCCAATAAGTTCTTTTGTGTCATTGGATGTACATTTAGGTCATTTTCGTCCTCCTTAGGCTTATTCTTGTCCAATTAGGGTTTTTAACCAATCTTGTGCATCCAATAAGTTCATTTGGGTCATTGGATGAATATTTGGTTCATTTTCGTCCTCCCAAGGCTTATTCTTGTCCAATTAGGGTTTTTAACCAATCATGTGAATCCAATAGGTGTATTTGTGTCATTGGATGAACATTTAGGTCGTTTTCGTCTTCCTTAGGCTTATTCTTGTCCAATTAGGGTTTTTAACCAATCTTGTGCATCCAATAGGTGTGTTGGCGTCATTGGATGTACATTTAGGTCATTTTCGTCCTCCCTAGGGTTAATCATGTCCAATTAGTGTTTTTAACCAATCTTGTGCTTCCTATAGGTGTATGTTTGTGTCATTAGATGAACATTTAGGTCATTTCCGTCCACCCTAGGCTCATTCTTGCCCAATTAGGGTTTTTAACCAATCTTGTGCATCCAATAGGTATGTTTGTGTCATTGGATGTACATTTAGGTCATTTTCGTCCTCCCTAGGCTTATTCTTGTCCAATTAGTGTTTTTAACCAATCTTGTGCATCCAATAGGTGTGTTTGTGTCATTGGATTAACATTTAGGTCATTTTCGTCCTCCCTAGGCTTATTCTTGTCCAATTAGGGTTTTTAACCAATCTTGTGCATCCTACAGGTATGTTAGTGTCATTGGATGAACATTTAAGTCATTTTCGTCCTCCTTAAGCTTATTCTTGTCCAATTAGGGTTTTTAACCAATCTTGTGCATCCAATAAGTTCATTTGTGTCATTGGATGAATATTTAGGTCATTTTCGTCCTCCCTAGGCTTATTCTTGTCCAATTAGGGTTTTTAACCAATCATGTGCATCCAATAGGTGTATTTGTGTCATTGGATGAACATTTAGGTCTTTTTCGTCCTCCCTAGGCTTATTCTTGTCCAATTAGGGTTTTTAACCAATCATGTGCATCCAATAGGTGTATTTGTGTCATTGGATGAACATTTAGGTCATTTTCGTCCTCCCTAGGCTTATTCTTGTCCAATTAGGGTTTTTAAACAATCTTGTGCATCCAATAAGTTCTTTTGTGTCATTGGATGTACATTTAGGTCATTTTCTTCCTCCTTAGGCTTATTCTTGTCCAATTAGGGTTTTTAACCAATCTTGTGCATCCAATAAGTTCATTTGTGTCATTGGAGGAAGATTTAGGTCATTTTCGTTCTCCCTAGGCTTATTTTTGTCCAATTAGGGTTTTTAACCAATCATGTGCATCCAATAAGTGTATTTGTGTCATTGGATGAACATTTAGGTTATTTTTGTCCTCCCTAGGCTTATTCTTGTCTAATTAGGGTTTTTAAACAATCTTATGCATCCAATAGGTGTGTTTGTGTCATTGGATGAACATTAAGGTCATTTTCGTCCTCCCAAGGCTTATTCTTGTCCAATTAGGGTTTTTAAGCAATCGTGTGCATCCAATAAGTTTATTTGTGTCATTTGATGAACATTTAAGTCATTTTCGTCCTCCCTAGGCTTATTCTTGTCCAATTAGGGTTTTAAACCAATCATGTACTTCCAATAGGTGTGTTTGTGTCGTTGGATGAACATTTAGGTCATTTTCATCCTCCCAAGGCTTATTCTTGTCCAATTAGGGTTTTTATCCAATCTTGTGCATCCAATAAGTTCATTTGTGTCATTGAATGAACATTTAGGTCATTTTGGTGCTCCCTAGGCTTATTCTTGTTCAAATAGGGTTTTTAAACAATCTTGTGCATCCAATAAGTTCTTTTGTGTCATTGGATGTACATTTAGGTCATTTTCGTCCTCCTTAGGCTTATTCTTGCACAATTTGGGTTTTTAACAAATCTTGTGCATCCAATAAGTTCATGTGTGTCGTTGGATGAACATTTAGGTCGTTTTGGTCCACCCTAGGCTTATTCTTGTCCAATTAAGGTTTTTAACCAATCTTGTGCATCCAATAAGTTCATTTGTGTCATTGGATGAACATTTAGGTCATTTTCGTCCTCCTTATGCTTATTCTTGTCCAATTAGGGTTTTTAACAAATCTTGTGCCTCCAATAAGTTCATTTGTGTCATTGAATGAACATTTAGGTCATTTTGGTCCTCCCTAGGCTTATTCTTGTCCAATTAGGGTTTTTAAACAATCTTGTGCATCCAATAAGTTCTTCTGTGTCATTGGATGTACATTTAGGTCATTTTCGTCCTCCTTAGGCTTATTCTTGCCCAATTAGGGTTTTTAACAAATCTTGTGCATCCAATAAGTTCATTTGTGTCGTTGGATGAACATTTAGGTCATTTTCGTCCCCTCTAGGCTTATTCTTGTCCAATTAGGGTTTTTAACCAATCTTGTGCATCCAATAGGTGTGTTGGCGTCATTGGATGTACATTTAGGTCATTTTCGTCCTCCCTAGGGTTAATCATGTCCAATTAGGGTTTTTAACCAATCTTGTGCTTCCTATAGGTGTATGTTTGTGTCATTAGATGAACATTTAGGTCATTTCCGTCCACCCTAGGCTCATTCTTGCCCAATTAGGGTTTTTAACCAATCTTGTGCATCCAATAGGTATGTTTGTGTAATTGGATGTACATTTAAGTCATTTTCGTCCTCCCTAGGCTTATTCTTGTCGAATTAGGGTTTTTAACCAATCTTGTGCATCCAATAGGTATGTTTGTGTCCTTGGACGAACAATTAGGTCATTTTCGTCTTCCCAAGGCTTATTCTTATCCAATTAGGGTTTTAACCAATCTTGTGCATCCAATAAGTTCATTTGTGTCATTGGATGAACATTTAGGTCATTTTCGTCCTCCCTAGGCTTATTCTTGTCCAATTAGGGTTTTTAAACAATCTTGTGCATCCAACAAGTTCTTTTGTATCATTGGACGTACGTTTAGGTCATTTTCGTCCTCCTTAGGCTTATTCTTGTCCAATTAGGGTTTTTAACCAATCTTGTGCATCCAATAAGTTCATTTGTGTCATTCGATGAATATTTAGGTTATTTTCGTCCTCCCTAGGCTTATTCTTGTCCAATTAGGGTTTTTAACCAATCATGTGCATCCAATAGGTGTATTTGTGTCATTGGATGAACATTTAGGTCATTTTCGTCCTCCCTAGGCTTATTCTTGTCCAATTACGGTTTTTAACCAATCATGTGCATCCAATAGGTGTATTTGTGTCATTGGATGAACATTTAGGTCATTTTCGTCCTCCCTAGGCTTATTCTTGTCCAATTAGGGTTTTTAAACAATCTTGTGCATCCAATAAGTTCTTTTGTGTCATTGGATGTACATTTAGGTCATTTTCGTCCTCCTTAGGCTTATTCTTGTCCAATTAGGGTTTTTAACCAATCTTGTGCATCCAATAAGTTCATTTGTGTCATTCGATGAATATTTAGGTCATTTTCGTCCTCCCTAGGCTTATTCTTGTCCAATTAGGGTTTTTAACCAATCATGTGCATCCAATAGGTGTATTTGTGTCATTGGATGAACATTTAGGTCATTTTCGTCCTCCCTAGGCTTATTCTTGTCCAATTAGGGTTTTTAACCAATCTTGTGCATCCTACAGGTATGTTAGTGTCATTGGATGAACATTTAAGTCATTTTCGTCCTCCTTAGGCTTATTCTTGTCCAATTAGGGTTTTTAACCAATCTTGTGCATCCAATAAGTTCATTTGTTTCATTGGATGAATATTTAGGTCATTTTCGTCCTCCCTAGGCTTATTCTTGTCCAATTAGGGTTTTTAACCAATCATGTGCATCCAATAGGTGTATTTGTGTCATTGGATGAACATTTAGGTCTTTTTCGTCCTCCCTAGGCTTATTCTTGCCCAATTAGGGTTTTTAACCAATCATGTGCATCCAATAGGTGTATTTGTGTCATTGGATGAACATTTAGGTCATTTTCGTCCTCCCTAGGCTTATTCTTGTCCAATTAGGGTTTTTAAACAATCTTGTGCATCCAATAAGTTCTTTTGTGTCATTGGATGTACATTTAGGTCATTTTCTTCCTCCTTAGGCTTATTCTTGTCCAATTAGGGTTTTTAACCAATCTTGTGCATCCAATAAGTTCATTTGTGTCATTGGAAGAAGATTTAGGTCATTTTCGTTCTCCCTAGGCTTATTTTTGTCCAATTAGGGTTTTTAACCAATCATGTGCATCCAATAAGTGTATTTGTGTCATTGGATGAACATTTAGGTTATTTTTGTCCTCCCTAGGCTTATTCTTGTGTAATTAGGGTTTTTAAACAATCTTGTGCATCCAATAGGTGTGTTTGTGTCATTGGATGAACATTAAGGTCATTTTCGTCCTCCCAAGGCTTATTCTTGTCCAATTAGGGTTTTTAAGCAATCGTGTGCATCCAATAAGTTTATTTGTGTCATTGGATGAACATTTAAGTCATTTTCGTCCTCCCTAGGCTTATTCTTGTCCAATTAGGGTTTTAAACCAATCATTTAATTCCAATAGGTGTGTTTGTGTCGTTGGATGAACATTTAGGTCATTTTCATCCTCCCAAGGCTTATTCTTGTCCAATTAGGGTTTTTATCCAATCTTATGCATCCAATAAGTTCATTTGTGTCATTGAATGAACATTTAGGTCATTTTGGTGCTCTCTAGGCTTATTCTTGTTCAAATAGGGTTTTAAAACAATCTTGTGCATCCAATAAGTTCTTTTGTGTCATTGGATGTACATTTAGGTCATTTTCGTCCTCCTTAGGCTTATTCTTGCCCAATTAGGGTTTTTAACAAATCTGGTGCATCCAATATGTTCATGTGTGTCGTTGGATGAACATTTAGGTCGTTTTGGTCCACCCTAGGCTTATTCTTGTCCAATTAAGGTTTTTAACCAATCTTGTGCATCCAATAAGTTCATTTGTGTCATTGGATGAACATTTAGGTCATTTTCGTCCTCCTTATGCTTATTCTTGTCCAATTAGGGATTTTAACAAATCTTGTGCCTCCAATAAGTTCATTTGTGTCATTGAATGAACATTTAGGTCATTTTGGTCCTCCCTAGGCTTATTCTTGTCCAATTAGGGTTTTTAAACAATCTTGTGCATCCAATAAGTTCTTTTGTGTCATTGGATGTACATTTAGGCCATTTTAGTCTTCCTTAGGCTTATTCTTGCCCAATTAGGGTTTTTAACATATCTTGTGCATCCAATAAGTTCATTTGTGTTGTTGGATGAACATTTAGGTCATTTTTGTCCCCTCTAGGCTTATTCTTGTCCAATTAGGGTTTTTAACCAATCTTGTGCATCCAATAGGTGTGTTGGCGTCATTGGATGTACATTTAGGTCATTTTCGTCCTCCCTAGGGTTAATCATGTCCAATTAGGGTTTTTAACCAATCTTGTGCTTCCTATAGGTGTATGTTTGTGTCATTAGATGAACATTTAGGTCATTTCCGTCCACCCTAGGCTCATTCTTGCCCAGTTAGGGTTTTTAACCAATCTTGTGCATCCAATAGGTATGTTTGTGTAATTGGATGTACATTTAAGTCATTTTCGTCCTCCCTAGGCTTATTCTTGTCTAGTTAGGGTTTTTAACCAATCTTGTGCATCGAATAGGTGTGTTTGTGTCATTGGATTATCATTTAGGTCATTTTCGTCCTCCCTTGGGTTATTCTTGTCCAATTAGGGTTTTTAACCAATGTTGTGCATCCAATAGGTATGTTTGTGTCCTTGGACGAACAATTAGGTCATTTTCGTCTTCCCAAGGCTTATTCTTATCCAATTAGGGTTTTAACCAATCTTGTGCATCCAATAAGTTCATTTGTGTCATTGGATGAACATTTAGGTCATTTTCGTCCTCCCTAGGCTTATTCTTGTCCAATTAGGGTTTTTAAACAATCTTGTGCATCCAACAAGTTCTTTTGTATCATTGGACGTACGTTTAGGTCATTTTCGTCCTCCTTAGGCTTATTCTTGTCCAATTAGGGTTTTTAACCAATCTTGTGCATCCAATAAGTTCATTTGTGTCATTCGATGAATATTTAGGTTATTTTCGTCCTCCCTAGGCTTATTCTTGTCCAATTAGGGTTTTTAACCAATCATGTGCATCCAATAGGTGTATTTGTGTCATTGGATGAACATTTAGGTCATTTTCGTCCTCCCTAGGCTTATTCTTGTCCAATTACGGTTTTTAACCAATCATGTGCATCCAATAGGTGTATTTGTGTCATTGGATGAACATTTAGGTCATTTTCGTCCTCCCTAGGCTTATTCTTGTCCAATTAGGGTTTTTAAACAATCTTGTGCATCCAATAAGTTCTTTTGTGTCATTGGATGTACATTGAGGTCATTTTCGTCCTCCTTAGGCTTATGCTTGTCCAATTAGGGTTTTTAACCATTCTTGTGCATCAAATAAGATTATTTGTGTCATTGGATGAAGATTTAGGTCATTTTCGTTCTCCCTAGGCTTATTCTTGTCCAATTAGGGTTTTTAACCAATCATGTGCATCCAATAAGTGTATTTGTGTCATTGGATGAACATTTAGGTTATTTTTGTCCTCCCTAGGCTTATTCTTGTCCAATTAGGGTTTTTAAGCAATCGTGTGCATCCAATAAGTATATTTGTGTCATTTGATGTCCAATTAGGGTTTTTAAGCAATCGTGTCATTGGATGTACATTGAGGTCATTTTCGTCCTCCTTAGGCTTATGCTTGTCCAATTAGGGTTTTTAACCATTCTTGTGCATCAAATAAGATTATTTGTGTCATTGGATGAAGATTTAGGTCATTTTCGTTCTCCCTAGGCTTATTCTTGTCCAATTAGGGTTTTTAACCAATCATGTGCATCCAATAGGTGTATTTGTGTCATTGGATGAACATTTAGGTCATTTTCGTCCTCCCTAGGCTTATTCTTGTCCAATTAGGGTTTTTAACCAATCATGTGCATCCAATAGGTGTATTTGTGTCATTGGATGAACATTTAGGTCATTTTCGTCCTCCCTAGGCTTATTCTTGTCCAATTAGGGTTTTTAAACAATCTTGTGCATCCAATAAGTTCTTTTGTGTCATTGGATGTACATTTAGGTCATTTTCGTCCTCCTTAGGCTTATGCTTGTCCAATTAGGGTTTTTAACCAATCTTGTGCATCCAATAAGTTCATTTGGGTCATTGGATGAATATTTAGGACATTTTCGTCCTCCCAAGGCTTATTCTTGTCCAATTAGGGTTTTTAACCAATCATGTGCATCCAATAGGTGTATTTGTGTCATTGGAGGAACATTTAGGTCATTTTCGTCCTCCCTAGGCTTATTCTTGTCCAATTAGGGTTTTTAAACAATCTTGTGCATCCAATAAGTTCTTTTGTGTCATTGGATGTACATTTAGGTCATTTTCGTCCTCCTTAGGCTTATTCTTGTCCAATTAGGGTTTTTAACCAATCTTGTGCATCCAATAAGTTCATTTGTGTCATTCGATGAATATTTAGGTCATTTTCGTCCTCCCTAGGCTTATTCTTGTCCAATTAGGGTTTTTAACCAATCATGTGCATCCAATAGGTGTATTTGTGTCATTGGATGAACATTTAGGTCATTTTCGTCCTCCCTAGGCTTATTCTTGTCCAATTAGGGTTTTTAAACAATCTTGTGTATCCAATAAGTTCTTTTGTGTCATTGGATGTACATTTAGGTCATTTTCGTCCTCCTTAGGCTTATTCTTGTCCAATTAGGGTTTTTAACCAATCTTGTGCATCCAATAAGTTCATTTGGGTCATTGGATGAATATTTGGTTCATTTTCGTCCTCCCAAGGCTTATTCTTGTCCAATTAGGGTTTTTAACCAATCATGTGAATCCAATAGGTGTATTTGTGTCATTGGATGAACATTTAGGTCATTTTCGTCCTCCTTAGGCTTATTCTTGTCCAATTAGGGTTTTTAACCAATCTTGTGCATCCAATAGGTGTGTTGGCGTCATTGGATGTACATTTAGGTCATTTTCGTCCTCCCTAGGGTTAATCATGTCCAATTAGGGTTTTTAACCAATCTTGTGCTTCCTATAGGTGTATGTTTGTGTCATTAGATGAACATTTAGGTCATTTCCGTCCACCCTAGGCTCATTCTTGCCCAATTAGGGTTTTTAACCAATCTTGTGCATCCAATAGGTATGTTTGTGTCATTGGATGAACATTTAGGTCATTTTCGTCCTCCCTAGGCTTATTCTTGTCCAATTAGGGTTTTTAACCAATCTTGTGCATCCAATAGGTGTGTTTGTGTCATTGGATGTACATTTAGGTCATTTTCGTCCTCCCTAGGATTATTCTGGTCCAAATAGGGTTTTTAACCAATCTTGTGCATCCAATAGGTGTGTTTGTGTCATTGGATGAACATTTAGGTCATTTTCGTCCTCCCTAGGCTTATTCTTGTCCAATTAGGGTTTTTAACCAATCTTGTGCATCCTATAAGTTCATTTGTGTCATTGGATAAACATTTAGGTCATTTTCGTCCACCCTAGGCTTATTCTTGTCCAATTCGGGTTTTTAACCAATCTTGTGCATCCAATAGGTGTATTTGTGTCATTGGATGAACATTTAGGTCATTTTCGTCCTCCCTAGGCTTATTCTTGTCCAATTAGGGTTTTTAACCAATCTTGTGCATCCTATAGGTATGTTAGTGTCATTGGTTGAACATTTAAGTCATTTTCGTCCTCCTTAGGCTTATTCTTGTCCAATTAGGGTTTTTAACCAATCTTGTGCATCCAATAAGTTCATTTGTGTCATTGGATGAATATTTAGGTCATTTTCGTCCTCCGTAGGCTTATTCTTGTCCAATTAGGGTTTTTAACCAATCATGTGCATCCAATAGGTGTATTTGTGTCATTGGATGAACATTTAGGTCTTTTTCGTCCTCCCTAGGCTTATTCTTGCCCAATTAGGGTTTTTAACCAATCATGTGCATCCAATAGGTGTATTTGTGTCATTGGATGAACATTTAGGTCATTTTCGTCCTCCCTAGGCTTATTCTTGTCCAATTAGGGTTTTTAAACAATCTTGTGCATCCAATAAGTTCTTTTGTGTCATTGGATGTACATTGAGGTCATTTTCGTCCTCCTTAGGCTTATGCTTGTCCAATTAGGGTTTTTAACCATTCTTGTGCATCAAATAAGATTATTTGTGTCATTGGATGAAGATTTAGGTCATTTTCGTTCTCCCTAGGCTTATTCTTGTCCAATTAGGGTTTTTAACCAATCATGTGCATCCAATAAGTGTATTTGTGTCATTGGATGAACATTTAGGTTATTTTTGTCCTCCCTAGGCTTATTCTTGTCCAATTAGGGTTTTTAAGCAATCGTGTGCATCCAATAAGTATATTTGTGTCATTTGATGAGCATTTAGGTCATTTTCATCCTCCCAAGGCTTATTCTTGTCCAATTAGGGTTTTTATCCAATCTTGTGCATCCAATAGGTGTGTTGGCGTCATTGGATGTAAATTTAGGTCATTTTCGTCCTCCCTAGGGTTAATCATGTCCAATTAGGGTTTTTAACCAATCTTGTGCTTCCTATAGGTGTATGTTTGTGTCATTAGATGAACATTTAGGTCATTTCCGTCCACCCTAGGCTCATTCTTGCCCAATTAGGGTTTTTAACCAATCTTGTGCATCCAATAGGTATGTTTGTGTCATTGGATGTACATTTAGGTCATTTTCGTCCTCCCTAGGCTTATTCTTGTCCAATTAGTGTTTTTAACCATTCTTGTGCATCCAATAGGTGTGTTTGTGTCATTGGATTAACATTTAGGTCATTTTCGTCCTCCCTAGGCTTATTCTTGTCCAATTAGGGTTTTTAACCAATCTTGTGCATCCTACAGGTATGTTAGTGTCATTGGATGAACATTTAAGTCATTTTCGTCCTCCTTAGGCTTATTCTTGTCCAATTAGGGTTTTTAACCAATCTTGTGCATCCAATAAGTTCATTTGT
>JBBPBR010000004.1:24405823-24436565 GCA_037974775.1 Cicer pinnatifidum | reverse complement strand
CATTTAGGTCATTTTCATCCTCCCAAGGCTTATTCTTGTCCAATTAGGGTTTTTATCCAATCTTGTGCATCCAATAGGTGTGTTGGCGTCATTGGATGTAAATTTAGGTCATTTTCGTCCTCCCTAGGGTTAATCATGTCCAATTAGGGTTTTTAACCAATCTTGTGCTTCCTATAGGTGTATGTTTGTGTCATTAGATGAACATTTAGGTCATTTCCGTCCACCCTAGGCTCATTCTTGCCCAATTAGGGTTTTTAACCAATCTTGTGCATCCAATAGGTATGTTTGTGTCATTGGATGTACATTTAGGTCATTTTCGTCCTCCCTAGGCTTATTCTTGTCCAATTAGTGTTTTTAACCATTCTTGTGCATCCAATAGGTGTGTTTGTGTCATTGGATTAACATTTAGGTCATTTTCGTCCTCCCTAGGCTTATTCTTGTCCAATTAGGGTTTTTAACCAATCTTGTGCATCCTACAGGTATGTTAGTGTCATTGGATGAACATTTAAGTCATTTTCGTCCTCCTTAGGCTTATTCTTGTCCAATTAGGGTTTTTAACCAATCTTGTGCATCCAATAAGTTCATTTGTGTCATTGGATGAATATTTAGGTCATTTTCGTCCTCC
This sequence comes from Cicer pinnatifidum, assembly GCA_037974775.1. Lineage (NCBI taxonomy): Eukaryota > Viridiplantae > Streptophyta > Magnoliopsida > Fabales > Fabaceae > Cicer > Cicer pinnatifidum. The sequence continues at coordinate 24,435,940 of JBBPBR010000004.1, read as the reverse complement.
CTAGGCTTATTCTTGTCCAATTAGGGTATTTAAACAATCATGTGCATCCAATAGGTGTATTTGTGTCATTGGATGAACATTTAGGTCTTTTTCGTCCTCCCTAGGCTTATTCTTGCCCAATTAGGGTTTTTAACCAATCATGTGCATCCAATAGGTGTATTTGTGTCATTGGATGAACATTTAGGTCATTTTCGTCCTCCCTAGGATTATTCTTGTCCAATTAGGGTTTTTAAACAATCTTGTGCATCCAATAAGTTCTTTTGTGTCATTGGATGTACATTTAGGTCATTTTCTTCCTCCTTAGGCTTATTCTTGTCCAATTAGGGTTTTTAACCAATCTTGTGCATCCAATAAGTTCATTTGTGTCATTGGAGGAAGATTTAGGTCATTTTCGTTCTCCCTAGGCTTATTTTTGTCCAATTAGGGTTTTTAACCAATCATGTGCATCCAATAAGTGTATTTGTGTCATTGGATGAACATTTAGGTTATTGTTGTCCTCCCTAGGCTTATTCTTGTCTAATTAGGGTTTTTAAACAATCTTGTGCATCCAATAGGTGTGTTTGTGTCATTGGATGAACATTAAGGTCATTTTCGTCCTCCCAAGGCTTATTCTTGTCCAATTAGGGTTTTTAAGCAATCGTGTGCATCCAATAAGTTTATTTGTGTCATTTGATGAACATTTAAGTCATTTTCGTCCTCCCTAGGCTTATTCTTGTCCAATTAGGGGTTTAAACCAATCATGTAATTCCAATAGGTGTGTTTGTGTCGTTGGATGAACATTTAGGTCATTTTCATCCTCCCAAGGCTTATTCTTGTCCAATTAGGGTTTTTATCCAATCTTGTGCATCCAATAAGTTCATTTGTGTCATTGGATGAACATTTAGGTCATTTTCAACTTCCTTAGGCATCTTCTTGTCCAATTGGGTTTTTAACCAATCTTTTGCATCCAATAGGTGTGTTTATGTCATTGGATGAACATTTAGGTCATTTTCGTCCTCCTTAGGCTTATTCTTGTCCAATTAGGGTTTTTAACAAATCTTGAGCATCCAATAAGTTCATTTGTGTCATTGACTGAACATTTAGGTCATTTTGGTGCTCCCTAGGCTTATTCATGTTCAAATAGGGTTTTTAAACAATCTTGTGCATCCAATAAGTTCTTTTGTGTCATTGGATGTACATTTAGGTCATTTTCGTCCTCCTTAGGCTTATTCTTGCCCAATTAGGGTTTTTAACAAATCTTGTGCATCCAATAAGTTCATGTGTGTCGTTGGATGAACATTTAGGTCGTTTTGGTCCACCCTAGGCTTATTCTTGTCCAATTAAGGTTTTTAACCAATCTTGTGCATCCAATAAGTTCATTTGTGTCATTGGATGAACATTTAGGTCATTTTCGTCCTCCTTATGCTTATTCTTGTCCAATTAGGGTTTTTAACAAATCTTGTGCCTCCAATAAGTTCATTTGTGTCATTGAATGAACATTTAGGTCATTTTGGTCCTCCCTAGGCTTATTCTTGTCCAATTAGGGTTTTTAAACAATCTTGTGCATCCAATAAGTTCTTTTGTGTCATGGGATGTACATTTAGGTCATTTTCGTCCTCCTTAGGCTTATTCTTGCCAAATTAGGGTTTTTAACAAATCTTGTGCATCCAATAAGTTCATTTGTGTCGTTGGATGAACATTTAGGTCATTTTCGTCCTCTCTAGGCTTATTCTTGTCCAATTACGGTTTTTAACCAATCTTGTGCATCCAATAGGTGTGTTGGCGTCATTGGATGTACATTTAGGTCATTTTCGTCCTCCCTAGGGTTAATCATGTCCAATTAGGGTTTTTAACCAATCTTGTGCTTCCTATAGGTGTATGTTTGTGTCATTAGATGAACATTTAGGTCATTTCCGTCCACCCTAGGCTCATTCTTGCCCAATTAGGGTTTTTAACCAATCTTGTGCATCCAATAGGTATGTTTGTGTAATTGGATGTACATTTAAGTCATTTTCGTCCTCCCTAGGCTTATTCTTGTCTAGTTAGGGTTTTTAACCAATCTTGTGCATCGAATAGGTGCGTTTGTGTCATTGGATTATCATTTAGGGCATTTTCGTCCTCCCTTGGGTTATTCTTGTCCAATTAGGGTTTTTAACCAATCTTGTGCATCCAATAGGTATGTTTGTGTCCTTGGACGAACAATTAGGTCATTTTCGTCTTCCCAAGGCTTATTCTTATCCAATTAGGGTTTTAACCAATCTTGTGCATCCAATAAGTTCATTTGTGTCATTGGATGAACATTTAGGTCATTTTCGTCCTCCCTAGGCTTATTCTTGTCCAACTAGGGTTTTTAAACAATCTTGTGCATCCAACAAGTTCTTTTGTATCATTGGACGTACGTTTAGGTCATTTTTGTCCTCCTTAGGCTTATTCTTGTCCAATTAGGGTTTTTAACCAATCTTGTGCATCCAATAAGTTCATTTGTGTTATGCGATGAATATTTAGGTCATTTTCGTCCTCCCTAGGCTTATTCTTGTCCAATTAGGGTTTTTAAACAATCATGTGCATCCAATAGGTGTATTTGTGTCATTGGATGAACATTTAGGTCTTTTTCGTCCTCCCTAGGCTTATTCTTGCCCAATTAGGGTCTTTAACCAATCATGTGCATCCAATAGGTGTATTTGTGTCATTGGATGAACATTTAGGTCATTTTCGTCCTCCCTAGGCTTATTCTTGTCCAATTAGGGTTTTTAAACAATCTTGTGCATCCAATAAGTTCTTTTGTGTCATTGGATGTACATTTAGGTCATTTTCTTCCTCCTTAGGCTTATTCTTGTCCAATTAGGGTTTTTAACCAATCTTGTGCATCCAATAAGTTCATTTGTGTCATTGGAGGAAGATTTAGGTCATTTTCGTTCTCCCTAGGCTTATTTTTGTCCAATTAGGGTTTTTAACCAATCATGTGCATCCAATAAGTGTATTTGTGTCATTGGATGAACATTTAGGTTATTTTTGTCCTCCCTAGGCTTATTCTTGTCTAATTAGGGTTTTTAAACAATCTTGTGCATCCAATAGGTGTGTTTGTGTCATTGGATGAACATTAAGGTCATTTTCGTCCTCCCAAGGCTTATTGTTGTCCAATTAGGGTTTTTAAGCAATCGTGTGCATCCAATAAGTTTATTTGTGTCATTTGATGAACATTTAAGTCATTTTCGTCCTCCCTAGGCTTATTCTTGTCCAATTAGGGTTTTAAACCAATCATGTAATTCCAATAGGTGTGTTTGTGTCGTTGGATGAACATTTAGGTCATTTTCATCCTCCCAAGGCTTATTCTTGTCCAATTAGGGTTTTTATCCAATCTTGTGCATCCAATAAGTTCATTTGTGTCATTGGATGAACATTTAGGTCATTTTCGTCTTCCTTAGGCATCTTCTTGTCCAATTGGGTTTTTAACCAATCTTTTGCATCCAATAGGTGTGTTTGTGTCATTGGATGAACATTTAGGTCATTTTCGTCCTCCTTAGGCTTATTCTTGTCCAATTAGGGTTTTTAACAAATCTTGAGCATCCAATAAGTTTATTTGTGTCATTGAATGAACATTTAGGTCATTTTGGTGCTCCCTAGGCTTATTCATGTTCAAATAGGGTTTTTAAACAATCTTGTGCATCCAATAAGTTCTTTTGTGTCATTGGATGTACATTTAGGTCATTTTCGTCCTCCTTAGGCTTATTCTTGCCCAATTAGGGTTTTTAACAAATCTTGTGCATCCAATAAGTTCATGTGTGTCGTTGGATGAACATTTAGGTCGTTTTGGTCCACCCTAGGCTTATTCTTGTCCAATTAAGGTTTTTAACCAATCTTGTGCATCCAATAAGTTCATTTGTGTCATTGGATGAACATTTAGGTCATTTTCGTCCTCCTTATGCTTATTCTTGTCCAATTAGGGTTTTTAACAAATCTTGTGCCTCCAATAAGTTCATTTGTGTCATTGAATGAACATTTAGGTCATTTTGGTCCTCCCTAGGCTTATTCTTGTCCAATTAGGGTTTTTAAACAATCTTGTGCATCCAATAAGTTCTTTGTGTCATTGGATGTACATTTAGGTCATTTTCGTCCTCCTTAGGCTTATTCTTGCCAAATTAGGGTTTTTAACAAATCTTGTGCATCCAATAAGTTCATTTGTGTCGTTGGATGAACATTTAGGTCATTTTCGTCCCCTCTAGGCTTATTCTTGTCCAATTAGGGTTTTTAACCAATCTTGTGCATCCAATAGGTGTGTTGGCGTCATTGGATGTACATTTAGGTCATTTTCGTCCTCCCTAGGGTTAATCATGTCCAATTAGGGTTTTTGACCAATCTTGTGCTTCCTATAGGTGTATGTTTGTGTCATTAGATGAACATTTAGGTCATTTCCGTCCACCCTAGGCTCATTCTTGCCCAATTAGGGTTTTTAACCAATCTTGTGCATCCAATAGGTATGTTTGTGTAATTGGATGTACATTTAAGTCATTTTCGTCCTCCCTAGGCTTATTCTTGTCTAGTTAGGGTTTTTAACCAATCTTGTGCATCGAATAGGTGTGTTTGTGTCATTGAATTATCATTTAGGGCATTTTCGTCCTCCCTTGGGTTATTCTTGTCCAATTAGGGTTTTTAACCAATCTTGTGCATCCAATAGGTATGTTTGTGTCCTTGGACGAACAATTAGGTCATTTTCGTCTTCCCAAGGCTTATTCTTATCCAATTAGGGTTTTAACCAATCTTGTGCATCCAATAAGTTCATTTGTGTCATTGGATGAACATTTAGGTCATTTTCGTCCTCCCTAGGCTTATTCTTGTCCAATTAGGGTTTTTAAACAATCTTGTGCATCCAACAAGTTCTTTTGTATCATTGGATGTACATTTAGGTCATTTTCGTCCTCCCTTGGGTTATTCTTGTCCAATTAGGGTTTTTAACCAATCTTGTGCATCCAATAAGTTCATTTGGGTCATTGGATGAATATTTGGTTCATTTTCGTCCTCCCAAGGCTTATTCTTGTCCAATTAGGGTTTTTAACCAATCATGTGAATCCAATAGGTGTATTTGTGTCATTGGATGAACATTTAGGTCATTTTCGTCCTCCTTAGGCTTATTCTTGTCCAATTAGGGTTTTTAACCAATCTTGTGCATCCAATAGGTGTGTTGGCGTCATTGGATGTACATTTAGGTCATTTTCGTCCTCCCTAGGGTTAATCATGTCCAATTAGGGTTTTTAACCAATCTTGTGCTTCCTATAGGTGTATGTTTGTGTCATTAGATGAACATTTAGGTCATTTCCGTCCACCCTAGGCTCATTCTTGCCCAATTAGGGTTTTTAACCAATCTTGTGCATCCAATAGGTATGTTTGTGTAATTGGATGTACATTTAAGTCATTTTCGTCCTCCCTAGGCTTATTCTTGTCTAGTTAGGGTTTTTAACCAATCTTGTGCATCGAATAGGTGCGTTTGTGTCATTGGATTATCATTTAGGGCATTTTCGTCCTCCCTTGGGTTATTCTTGTCCAATTAGGGTTTTTAACCAATCTTGTGCATCCAATAGGTATGTTTGTGTCCTTGGACGAACAATTAGGTCATTTTCGTCTTCCCAAGGCTTATTCTTATCCAATTAGGGCTTTAACCAATCTTGTGCATCCAATAAGTTCATTTGTGTCATTGGATGAACATTTAGGTCATTTTCGTCCTCCCTAGGCTTATTCTTGTCCAATTAGGGTTTTTAAACAATCTTGTGCATCCAACAAGTTCTTTTGTATCATTGGACGTACGTTTAGGTCATTTTTGTCCTCCTTAGGCTTATTCTTGTCCAATTAGGGTTTTTAACCAATCTTGTGCATCCAATAAGTTCATTTGTGTTATTCGATGAATATTTAGGTCATTTTCGTCCTCCCTAGGCTTATTCTTGTCCAATTAGGGTTTTTAAACAATCATGTGCATCCAATAGGTGTATTTGTGTCATTGGATGAACATTTAGGTCTTTTTCGTCCTCCCTAGGCTTATTCTTGCCCAATTAGGGTTTTTAACCAATCATGTGCATCCAATAGGTGTATTTGTGTCATAGGATGAACATTTAGGTCATTTTCGTCCTCCCTAGGCTTATTCTTGTCCAATTAGGGTTTTTAAACAATCTTGTGCATCCAATAAGTTCTTTTGTGTCATTGGATGTACATTTAGGTCATTTTCTTCCTCCTTAGGCTTATTCTTGTCCAATTAGGGTTTTTAACCAATCTTGTGCATCCAATAAGTTCATTTGTGTCATTGGAGGAAGATTTAGGTCATTTTCGTTCTCCCTAGGCTTATTTTTGTCCAATTAGGGTTTTTAACCAATCATGTGCATCCAATAAGTGTATTTGTGTCATTGGATGAACATTTAGGTTATTGTTGTCCTCCCTAGGCTTATTCTTGTCTAATTAGGGTTTTTAAACAATCTTGTGCATCCAATAGGTGTGTTTGTGTCATTGGATGAACATTAAGGTCATTTTCGTCCTCCCAAGGCTTATTCTTGTCCAATTAGGGTTTTTAAGCAATCGTGTGCATCCAATAAGTTTATTTGTGTCATTTGATGAACATTTAAGTCATTTTCGTCCTCCCTAGGCTTATTCTTGTCCAATTAGGGTTTTAAACCAATCATGTAATTCCAATAGGTGTGTTTGTGTCGTTGGATGAACATTTAGGTCATTTTCATCCTCCCAAGGCTTATTCTTGTCCAATTAGGGTTTTTATCCAATCTTGTGCATCCAATAAGTTCATTTGTGTCATTGAATGAACATTTAGGTCATTTTGGTGCTCCCTAGGCTTATTCTTGTTCAAATAGGGTTTTTAAACAATCTTGTGCATCCAATAAGTTCTTTTGTGTCATTGGATGTACATTTAGGTCATTTTCGTCCTCCTTAGGCTTATTCTTGCCCAATTAGGGTTTTTAACAAATCTTGTGCATCCAATAAGTTCATGTGTGTCGTTGGATGAACATTTAGGTCGTTTTGGTCCACCCTAGGCTTATTCTTGTCCAATTAAGGTTTTTAACCAATCTTGTGCATCCAATAAGTTCATTTGTGTCATTGGATGAACATTTAGGTCATTTTCGTCCTCCTTATGCTTATTCTTGTCCAATTAGGGATTTTAACAAATCTTGTGCCTCCAATAAGTTCATTTGTGTCATTGAATGAACATTTAGGTCATTTTGGTCCTCCCTAGGCTTATTCTTGTCCAATTAGGGTTTTTAAACAATCTTGTGCATCCAATAAGTTCTTTTGTGTCATTGGATGTACATTTAGGTCATTTTCGTCCTCCTTAGGCTTATTCTTGTCCAATTAGGGTTTTTAACCAATCTGGTGCATCCAATAAGTTCATTTGTGTCATTGGATGAACATTTAGGTCATTTTCGTCCTCCCTAGGCTTATTCTTGTCCAATTAGGGTTTTTAACCAATCTTGTGCATCCAATAAGTTCATTTGTGTCATTGGATAAACATTTATGTCATTTTCGTCAACCCTAGGCTTATTCTTGTCCAATTAGGGTTTTTAACCAATCTTGTGCATCCAATAGGTGTATTTGTGTCATTGGATGAACATTTAGGTCATTTTCGTCCTCCCTAGGCTTATTCTTGTCCAATTAGGGTTTTTAAGCAATCTTGTGCATCCAATAAGTGCATTTGTGTCATTGGATGAACATTTAGGTCATTTTCGTCCTCCCTAGGCTTATTCTTGTCCAATTGTGGTTTTTAACCAATCTTGTGCATCCAATAAGTTCATTTGTGTCATTGGATGAACATTTAGGTCATTTTCGTCCTCCCTAGGCTTATTCTTGTCCAATTAGGGTTTTTAACCAATCTTGTGCATCCAATAGGTGTATTTGTGTCATTGGATGAACATTTAGGTCTTTTTCGTCCTCCCTAGGCTTATTCTTGTCTAATTAGGGTTTTTAAGCAATCTTGTGCATCCAATAAGTTCATTTGTGTTATTGGATGAACATTTAGGTCATTTTCGTCCTCCCTAGGCTTATTCTTGTCCAATTAAGGTTTTTAACCAATCTTGTGCATCCAATAAGTTTATTGTGTCATTGGATGTACATTTAGGTGATTTTCGTCCTCCCTATAATTATTCTTGTCCAATTAGGGTTTCTAACCAATCTTGTGCATCCAATAAGTTCGTTTGTGTCATTGGATGAACATTTAGGTCATTTTCGTCCTCCCTAGGCTTATTCTTGTCCAATTAGGGTTCTTAACCAATCTTGTGCATCCAATAGGTGTATTTGTGTCATTGGATGAACATTTATGTCATTTTCGTCCTCCCTAGGCTTATTCTTGTCCAATTAGGGTTTTTAACCAATCTTGTGCATCCAATAGGTGTATTTGTGTCATTGGATGAACATTTAGGTCATTTTCGTCCTCCCTAGGCTTATTCTTGTCCAATTAGGGTTTTTAAGCAATCTTGTGCATCCAATAAGTTCATTTGTGTCATTGGATGAACATTTAGGTCATTTTCGTCCTCCCTAGGCTTATTCTTGTCCAACTAAGGTTTTTAACCAATCTTGTGCATCCAATAAGTTCATTTGTGTCATTGGATGAACATTTAGGTCATTTTCGTCCTCCCTAGGCTTATTCTTGTCCAATTAGGGTTTCTAACGAATCTTATGCATCCAATAGGTGTATTTGTGTCATTGGATGAACATTTAGGTCATTTTCGTCCTCCCTAGGCTTATTCTTGTCCAATTAGGGTTTTTAACCAATCTTGTGCATCCAATAGGTGTATTTGTGTCATTGGATGAACATTTAGGTCATTTTCCTCCTCCCTAGGCTTATTCTTGTCCCATTAGGGTTTTTAAGCAATCTTGTGCATCCAATAAGTTCATTTGTGTCATTGGATGAACATTTAGGTCATTTTCGTCCTCCCTAGGCTTATTCTTATCCAATTAGGGTTTTTAACCAATCTTGTGCATCCAATAGGTGTATTTGTGTCATTGGATGAACATTTAGGTCATTTTCGTCCTCCCTAGGCTTATTCTTGTCCAATTAGGGTTTTTAAGCAATCTTGTGCATCCAATAAGTTCATTTGTGTAATTGGATGAACATTTAGGTCATTTTCGTCCTCCCTAGGCATATTCTTGTCCAATTAGGGTTTTTAACCAATCTTGTGCATCCAATAGGTGTATTTGTGTCATTGGATGAACATTTAGGTCATTTTCGTCCTCCCTAGGCTTATTCTTGTCCAATTAGGGTTTTTAAGCAATCTTGTGCATCCAATAAGTTCATTTGTGTCATTGGATGAACATTTAGGTCATTTTCGTCCTCCCTAGGATTATTCTTGTCCAATTAGGGTTTCTAACCAATCTTGTGCATCCAATAGGTGTATTTGTGTCATTGGATGAACATTTAGGTCATTTTCGTCCTCCCTAGGCTTATTCTTGTCCAATTAGGGTTTTTAAGCAATCTTGTGCATCCAATAAGTTCATTTGTGTCATTGGATGAGCATTTAGGTCATTTTCGTCCTCCCTAGGCTTATTCTTGTCCAATTCGGGTTTTTAACCAATCTTGTGCATCCAATAGGTGTATTTGTGTCATTGGATGAACATTTAGGTCATTTTCGTCCTCCCTAGGCTTATTCTTGTCCAATTAGGGTTTTTAACCAATCTTGTGCATCCTATAGGTATGTTAGTGTCATTGGTTGAACATTTAAGTCATTTTCGTCCTCCTTAGGCTTATTCTTGTCCAATTAGGGTTTTTAACCAATCTTGTGCATCCAATAAGTTCATTTGTGTCATTGGATGAATATTTAGGTCATTTTCGTCCTCCGTAGGCTTATTCTTGTCCAATTAGGGTTTTTAACCAATCATGTGCATCCAATAGGTGTATTTGTGTCATTGGATGAACATTTAGGTCTTTTTCGTCCTCCCTAGGCTTATTCTTGCCCAATTAGGGTTTTTAACCAATCATGTGCATCCAATAGGTGTATTTGTGTCATTGGATGAACATTTAGGTCATTTTCGTCCTCCCTAGGCTTATTCTTGTCCAATTAGGGTTTTTAAACAATCTTGTGCATCCAATAAGTTCTTTTGTGTCATTGGATGTACATTTAGGTCATTTTCTTCCTCCTTAGGCTTATTCTTGTCCAATTAGGGTTTTTAACCAATCTTGTGCATCCAATAAGTTCATTTGTGTCATTGGAGGAAGATTTAGGTCATTTTCGTTCTCCCTAGGCTTATTTTTGTCCAATTAGGGTTTTAAACCAATCATGTGCATCCAATAAGTGTATTTGTGTCATTGGATGAACATTTAGGTTATTTTTGTCCTCCCTAGGCTTATTCTTGTCTAATTAGGGTTTTTAAACAATCTTGTGCATCCAATAGGTGTGTTTGTGTCATTGGATGAACATTAAGGTCATTTTCGTCCTCCCAAGGCTTATTCTTGTCCAATTAGGGTTTTTAAGCAATCGTGTGCATCCAATAAGTTTATTTGTGTCATTGGATGAACATTTAAGTCATTTTCGTCCTCCCTAGACTTATTCTTGTCCAATTAGGGTTTTAAACCAATCATTTAATTCCAATAGGTGTGTTTGTGTCGTTGGATGAACATTTAGGTCATTTTCATTCTCCCAAGGCTTATTCTTGTCCAATTAGGGTTTTTATCCAATCTTATGCATCCAATAAGTTCATTTGTGTCATTGAATGAACATTTAGGTCATTTTGGTGCTCTCTAGGCTTATTCTTGTTCAAATAGGGTTTTAAAACAATCTTGTGCATCTAATAAGTTCTTTTGTGTCATTGGATGTACATTTAGGTCATTTTCGTCCTCCTTAGGCTTATTCTTGCCCAATTAGGGTTTTTAACAAATCTGGTGCATCCAATAAGTTCATGTGTGTCGTTGGATGAACATTTAGGTCGTTTTGGTCCACCCTAGGCTTATTCTTGTCCAATTAAGGTTTTTAACCAATCTTGTGCATCCAATAAGTTCATTTGTGTCATTGGATGAACATTTAGGTCATTTTCGTCCTCCTTATGCTTATTCTTGTCCAATTAGGGATTTTAACAAATCTTGTGCCTCCAATAAGTTCATTTGTGTCATTGAATGAACATTTAGGTCATTTTGGTCCTCCCTAGGCTTATTCTTGTCCAATTAGGGTTTTTAAACAATCTTGTGCATCCAATAAGTTCTTTTGTGTCATCGGATGTACATTTAGGCCATTTTCGTCTTCCTTAGGCTTATTCTTGCCCAATTAGGGTTTTTAACAAATCTTGTGCATCCAATAAGTTCATTTGTGTTGTTGGATGAACATTTAGGTCATTTTTGTCCCCTCTAGGCTTATTCTTGTCCAATTAGGGTTTTTAACCAATCTTGTGCATCCAATAGGTGTGTTGGCGTCATTGGATGTACATTTAGGTCATTTTCGTCCTCCCTAGGGTTAATCATGTCCAATTAGGGTTTTTAACCAATCTTGTGCTTCCTATAGGTGTATGTTTGTGTCATTAGATGAACATTTAGGTCATTTCCGTCCACCCTAGGCTCATTCTTGCCCAATTAGGGTTTTTAACCAATCTTGTGCATCCAATAGGTATGTTTGTGTAATTGGATGTACATTTAAGTCATTTTCGTCCTCCCTAGGCTTATTCTTGTCTAGTTAGGGTTTTTAACCAATCTTGTGCATCGAATAGGTGTGTTTGTGTCATTGGATTATCATTTAGGTCATTTTCGTCCTCCCTTGGGTTATTCTTGTCCAATTAGGGTTTTTAACCAATGTTGTGCATCCAATAGGTATGTTTGTGTCCTTGGACGAACAATTAGGTCATTTTCGTCTTCCCAAGGCTTATTCTAATCCAATTAGGGTTTTAACCAATCTTGTGCATCCAATAAGTTCATTTGTGTCATTGGATGAACATTTAGGTCATTTTCGTCCTCCCTAGGCTTATTCTTGTCCAATTAGGGTTTTTAAACAATCTTGTGCATCCAACAAGTTCTTTTGTATCAATTGACGTACGTTTAGGTCATTTTCGTCCTCCTTAGGCTTATTCTTGTCCAATTAGGGTTTTTAACCAATCTTGTGCATCCAATAAGTTCATTTGTGTCATTCGATGAATATTTAGGTCATTTTCGTCCTCCCTAGGCTTATTCTTGTCCAATTAGGGTTTTTAACCAATCATGTGCATCCAATAGGTGTATTTGTGTCATTGGATGAGCATTTAGGTCATTTTCGTCCTCCCTAGGCTTATTCTTGTCCAATTAGGGTTTTTAACCAATCATGTGCATCCAATAGGTGTATTTGTGTCATTGGATGAACATTTAGGTCATTTTCGTCCTCCCTAGGCTTATTCTTGTCCAATTAGGGTTTTTAAACAATCTTGTGCATCCAATAAGTTCTTTTGTGTCATTGGATGTACATTGAGGTCATTTTCGTCCTCCTTAGGCTTATGCTTGTCCAATTAGGGTTTTTAACCATTCTTGTGCATCAAATAAGATTATTTGTGTCATTGGATGAAGATTTAGGTCATTTTCGTTCTCCCTAGGCTTATTCTTGTCCAATTAGGGTTTTTAACCAATCATGTGCATCCAATAAGTGTATTTGGGTCATTGGATGAACATTTAGGTTATTTTTGTCCTCCCTAGGCTTATTCTTGTCCAATTAGGGTTTTTAAACAATCTTGTGCATCCAATAGGTGTGTTTGTGTCATTGGATGAACATTAAGGTCATTTTCGTCCTCCCAAGGCTTATTCTTGTCCAATTAGGGTTTTTAAGCAATCGTGTGCATCCAATAAGTATATTTGTGTCATTTGATGAGCATTTAAGTCATTTTCGTCCCCCCTAGGCTTATTGTTGTCCAATTAGGGTTTTTAACCAATCATGTAATTCCAATAGGTGTGTTTGTGTCGTTGGATGAACATTTAGGTCATTTTCATCCTCCCAAGGCTTATTCTTGTCCAATTAGGGTTTTTATCCAATCTTGTGCATCTAATAGGTGTGTTGGCGTCATTGGATGTAAATTTAGGTAATTTTCGTCCTCCCTAGGGTTAATCATGTCCAATTAGGGTTTTTAACCAATCTTGTGCTTCCTATAGGTGTATGTTTGTGTCATTAGATGAACATTTAGGTCATTTCCGTCCACCCTAGGCTCATTCTTGCCCAATTAGGGTTTTTAACCAATCTTGTGCATCCAATAGGTATGTTTGTGTCATTGGATGTACATTTAGGTCATTTTCGTCCTCCCTAGGCTTATTCTTGTCCAATTAGTGTTTTTAACCATTCTTGTGCATCCAATAGGTGTGTTTGTGTCATTGGATTAACATTTAGGTCATTTTCGTCCTCCCTAGGCTTATTCTTGTCCAATTAGGGTTTTTAACCAATCTTGTGCATCCTACAGGTATGTTAGTGTCATTGGATGAACATTTAAGTCATTTTCGTCCTCCTTAGGCTTATTCTTGTCCAATTAGGGTTTTTAACCAATCTTGTGCATCCAATAAGTTCATTTGTGTCATTGGATGAATATTTAGGTCATTTTCGTCCTCCCTAGGCTTATTCTTGTCCAATTAGGGTTTTTAAACAATCATGTGCATCCAATAGGTGTATTTGTGTCATTGGATGAACATTTAGGTCTTTTTCGTCCTCCCTAGGCTTATTCTTGCCCAATTAGGGTTTTTAACCAATCATGTGCATCCAATAGGTGTATTTGTGTCATTGGATGAACATTTAGGTCATTTTCGTCCTCCCTAGGATTATTCTTGTCCAATTAGGGTTTTTAAACAATCTTGTGCATCCAATAAGTTCTTTTGTGTCATTGGATGTACATTTAGGTCATTTTCTTCCTCCTTAGGCTTATTCTTGTCCAATTAGGGTTTTTAACCAATCTTGTGCATCCAATAAGTTCATTTGTGTCATTGGAGGAAGATTTAGGTCATTTTCGTTCTCCCTAGGCTTATTTTTGTCCAATTAGGGTTTTTAACCAATCATGTGCATCCAATAAGTGTATTTGTGTCATTGGATGAACATTTAGGTTATTGTTGTCCTCCCTAGGCTTATTCTTGTCTAATTAGGGTTTTTAAACAATCTTGTGCATCCAATAGGTGTGTTTGTGTCATTGGATGAACATTAAGGTCATTTTCGTCCTCCCAAGGCTTATTCTTGTCCAATTAGGGTTTTTAAGCAATCGTGTGCATCCAATAAGTTTATTTGTGTCATTTGATGAACATTTAAGTCATTTTCGTCCTCCCTAGGCTTATTCTTGTCCAATTAGGGTTTTAAACCAATCATGTAATTCCAATAGGTGTGTTTGTGTCGTTGGATGAACATTTAGGTCATTTTCATCCTCCCAAGGCTTATTCTTGTCCAATTAGGGTTTTTAAACAATCTTGTGCATCCAATAAGTTCTTTTGTGTCATTGGATGTACATTTAGGTCATTTTCATCCTCCTTAGGCTTATTCTTGCCAAATTAGGGTTTTTAACAAATCTTGTGCATCCAATAAGTTCATTTGTGTCGTTGGATGAACATTTAGGTCATTTTCGTCCTCTCTAGGCTTATTCTTGTCCAATTACGGTTTTTAACCAATCTTGTGCATCCAATAGGTGTGTTGGCGTCATTGGATGTACATTTAGGTCATTTTCGTCCTCCCTAGGGTTAATCATGTCCAATTAGGGTTTTTAACCAATCTTGTGCTTCCTATAGGTGTATGTTTGTGTCATTAGATGAACATTTAGGTCATTTCCGTCCACCCTAGGCTCATTCTTGCCCAATTAGGGTTTTTAACCAATCTTGTGCATCCAATAGGTATGTTTGTGTAATTGGATGTACATTTAAGTCATTTTCGTCCTCCCTAGGCTTATTCTTGTCTAGTTAGGGTTTTTAACCAATCTTGTGCATCGAATAGGTGCGTTTGTGCCATTGGATTATCATTTAGGGCATTTTCGTCCTCCCTTGGGTTATTCTTGTCCAATTAGGGTTTTTAACCAATCTTGTGCATCCAATAGGTATGTTTGTGTCCTTGGACGAACAATTAGGTCATTTTCGTCTTCCCAAGGCTTATTCTTATCCAATTAGGGTTTTAACCAATCTTGTGCATCCAATAAGTTCATTTGTGTCATTGGATGAACATTTAGGTCATTTTCGTCCTCCCTAGGCTTATTCTTGTCCAATTAGGGTTTTTAAACAATCTTGTGCATCCAACAAGTTCTTTTGTATCATTGGACGTACGTTTAGGTCATTTTTGTCCTCCTTAGGCTTATTCTTGTCCAATTAGGGTTTTTAACCAATCTTGTGCATCCAATAAGTTCATTTGTGTTATTCGATGAATATTTAGGTCATTTTCGTCCTCCCTAGGCTTATTCTTGTCCAATTAGGGTTTTTAAACAATCATGTGCATCCAATAGGTGTATTTGTGTCATTGGATGAACATTTAAGTCATTTTCGTCCTCCTTAGGCTTATTCTTGTCCAATTAGGGTTTTTAACCAATCTTGTGCATCCAATAAGTTCATTTGTGTCATTGGATGAATATTTAGGTCATTTTCGTCCTCCCTAGGCTTATTCTTGTCCAATTAGGGTTTTTAACCAATCATGTGCATCCAATAGGTGTAGTTGTGTCATTGGATGAACATTTAGGTCTTTTTCGTCCTCCCTAGGCTTATTCTTGCCCAATTAGGGTTTTTAACCAATCATGTGCATCCAATAGGTGTATTTGTGTCATTGGATGAACATTTAGGTCATTTTCGTCCTCCCTAGGCTTATTCTTGTCCAATTAGGGTTTTTAAACAATCTTGTGCATCCAATAAGTTCTTTTGTGTCATTGGATGTACATTTAGGTCATTTTCTTCCTCCTTAGGCTTATTCTTGTCCAATTAGGGTTTTTAACCAATCTTGTGCATCCAATAAGTTCATTTGTGTCATTGGAGGAAGATTTAGGTCATTTTCGTTCTCCCTAGGCTTATTTTTGTCCAATTAGGGTTTTAAACCAATCATGTGCATCCAATAAGTGTATTTGTGTCATTGGATGAACATTTAGGTTATTTTTGTCCTCCCTAGGCTTATTCTTGTCTAATTAGGGTTTTTAAACAATCTTGTGCATCCAATAGGTGTGTTTGTGTCATTGGATGAACATTAAGGTCATTTTCGTCCTCCCAAGGCTTATTCTTGTCCAATTAGGGTTTTTAAGCAATCGTGTGCATCCAATAAGTTTATTTGTGTCATTTGATGAACATTTAAGTCATTTTCGTCCTCCCTAGGCTTATTCTTGTCCAATTAGGGTTTTAAACCAATCATGTAATTCCAATAGGTGTGTTTGTGTCGTTGGATGAACATTTAGGTCATTTTCATCCTCCCAAGGCTTATTCTTGTCCAATTAGGGTTTTTATCCAATCTTGTGCATCCAATAAGTTCATTTGTGTCATTGAATGAACATTTAGGTCATTTTGGTGCTCCCTAGGCTTATTCTTGTTCAAATAGGGTTTTTAAACAATCTTGTGCATCCAATAAGTTCTTTTGTGTCATTGGATGTACATTTAGGTCATTTTCGTCCTCCTTAGGCTTATTCTTGCCCAATTAGGGTTTTTAACAAATCTTGTGCATCCAATAAGTTCATGTGTGTCGTTGGATGAACATTTAGGTCGTTTTGGTCCACCCTAGGCTTATTCTTGTCCAATTAAGGTTTTTAACCAATCTTGTGCATCCAATAAGTTCATTTGTGTCATTGGATGAACATTTAGGTCATTTTCGTCCTCCTTATGCTTATTCTTGTCCAATTAGGGATTTTAACAAATCTTGTGCCTCCAATAAGTTCATTTGTGTCATTGAATGAACATTTAGGTCATTTTGGTCCTCCCTAGGCTTATTCTTGTCCAATTAGGGTTTTTAAACAATCTTGTGCATCCAATAAGTTCTTTTGTGTCATTGGATGTACATTTGGGTCATTTTCGTCCTCCTTAGGCTTATTCTTGCCCAATTAGGGTTTTTAACAAATCTTGTGCATCCAATAAGTTCATTTGTGTCGTTGGATGAACATTTAGGTCAATTTCGTCCTCCCTAGGGTTAATCATGTCCAATTAGGGTTTTTAACCAATCTTGTGCTTCCTATAGGTGTATGTTTGTGTCATTAGATGAACATTTAGGTCATTTCCGTCCACCCTAGGCTCATTCTTGCCCAATTAGGGTTTTTAACCAATCTTGTGCATCCAATAGGTATGTTTGTGTCATTGGATGTACATTTAGGTCATTTTCGTCCTCCCTAGGCTTATTCTTGTCCAATTAGTGTTTTTAACCAATCTTGTGCATCCAATAGGTGTGTTTGTGTCATTGGATTAACATTTAGGTCATTTTCGTCCTCCCTAGGCTTATTCTTGTCCAATTAGGGTTTTTAACCAATCTTGTGCATCCTACAGGTATGTTAGTGTCATTGGATGAACATTTAAGTCATTTTCGTCCTCCTTAAGCTTATTCTTGTCCAATTAGGGTTTTTAACCAATCTTGTGCATCCAATAAGTTCATTTGTGTCATTGGATGAATATTTAGGTCATTTTCGTCCTCCCTAGGCTTATTCTTGTCCAATTAGGGTTTTTAACCAATCATGTGCATCCAATAGGTGTATTTGTGTCATTGGATGAACATTTAGGTCATTTTCGTCCTCCCTAGGCTTATTCTTGTCCAATTAGGGTTTTTAAACAATCTTGTGCATCCAATAGGTGTGTTTGTGTCATTGGATGAACATTTAGGTCATTTTCGTCCTCCCTAGGCTTATTCTTGTCCAATTATGGTTTTTAACCAATCTTGTGCATCCAATAAGTTCATTTGTGTCATTGGATGAACATTTAGGTCATTTTCATCCTCCCTAGGCTTATTCTTGTCCAATTAGGGTTTTTAACCAATCTTGTGCATCCAATAAGTTCATTTGTGTCATTGGATTAACAATTAGGTCATTTTCGTCCTCCCTGGGCTTATTCTTGTCCAATTAGGGTTTTTAACCAATCTTGTGCATCCAATAGGTGTGGTTGTGTCATTGGATGAACATTTAGGTCATTTTCATCCTCCCTAGGCTTATTCTTGTCCAATTAGGGTTTCTAACCAATCTTCTGCATCCAATAGGTGTGTTTGTGTCATTGGATGAACATTTAGGTCATTTTCGTCCTCCCTATGCTTATTCTTGTCCAATTAGGGTTTTTAAGAAATCTTATGCATCCAATATGTTCATTTGTGTCATTGGATGAACATTTAGGTCATTTTCGTCCTCCCAAGGCTTATTCTTGTCCAATTAGGGTTTGTAAACAATCTTGTGCATCCAATAGGTGTGTTTGTGTCATTGGATGAACATTTAGGTCATTTTCGTCCTCCCTAGGCTTATTCTTGTCCAATTAGGGTTTTTAACCAATCTTGTGCATCCAATAAGTTCATTTGTGTCATTGGATGAACAATTAGGTCATTTTCGTCCACCCTAAGCTTATTCTTGTCCAATTAGGGTTTTTAACCAATCTTATGCATCCAATAAGTTCATTTGTGTCATTGGATGAACATTTAAGTCATTTTCGTCCTCCCTAGGCTTATTCTTGTCCAATTAGGGTTTTTAACCAATCTTGTGCATCCAATAGGTGTGTTTGTGTCATTGGATGAACATTTAGGTCATTTTCGTCCTCCCTAGGCTTATTCTTGTCCAATTAGGGTTTTTAACCAATCTTGTGCATCCAATAAGTTCATTTGTGTCTTTGGATTAACATTTAGGTCATTTTCGTCCTCCCTAGGCTTATTCTTGTCCAATAAGGGTTTCTAACCAATCTTGTGCATCCAATAGGTGTGTTTGTGTCATTGGATGAACATTTAGGTCATTTTCGTCCTCCCTAGGCTTATTCTTGTCCAATTAGGGTTTTTAACCAATCTTGTGCATCCAATAAGTTCATTTGTGTCATTGGATTAACATTTAGGTCATTTTCGTCCTTCCTAGGCTTATTCTTGAACAATTAGGGTTTCTTACCAATCTTGTGCATCCAATAGGTGTGTTTGTGTCATTGGATGAACATTTAGGTCATTTTGGTCCTCCCTAGGCTTACTCTTGTCCAATTAGGGTTTTTAACCAATCTTGTGCATCCAATAAGTTCATTTGTGTCATTGGATTAACATTTAGGTCATTTTCGTCCTTCCTAGGCTTATTCTTGTCCAATTAGGGTTTCTAACCAATCTTGTGCATCCAATAGGTGTGTTTGTGTCATTGGATGAACATTTTGGTCGTTTTCGTCCTCCCTAGTCTTATTCTTGTCCAATTAGGGTTTTAAGCAATCTTGTGCGTCCAATAAGTTCATTTGTGTCATTGAATGAACATTTAGGTCATTTTCGTCCTTCCTAGGCTTATTCTTGTCCAATTAGGGTTTCTAACCAATCTTATGCATCTAATAGGTGTGTTTGTGTCATTGGATGAACATTTAGGTCATTTTCGTCCTCCCTAGGCTTATTCTTGTCCAATTAGGGTTTTTAACCAATCTTGTGCATCCAATAAGTTCATTTGTGTCATTGGATTAACATTTAGGTCATTTTCGTCCTTCCTAGGCTTATTCTTGTCCAATTAGGGTTTCTAACCAATCTTGTGCATCCAATAGGTGTGTTTGTGTCATTGGATGAACATTTAGGTCATTTTCATCCTCCCAAGGCTTATTCTTGTCCAATTAGGGTTTTTAACCAATCTTGTGCATCCAATAAGTTCATTTGTGTCATTGGATGAACATTTAGGTCATTTTCGTCCTCCCTTGGCTTATTCTTGTCCAATTAGGGTTTTTAACTAATCTTGTGCATCCAATAAGTTCATTTGTGTCATTGGATGAACATTTATGTCATTTTCGTCCTCCCTAGTCTTATTCTTTTCCAATTAGGGTTTTAAGCAATCTTGTGCATCCAATATGTGTGTTGTTGTCATTGGATGAACATTTAGGTCACTTTCGTCCTCCCTAGTCTTATTCATGTCCAATTAGGGTTTTTATGCAATCTTGTGCATCCAATAGGTGTGTTTGTGTCATTGGACGAACATTTAGGTCATTTTCGCCCTCCCTAGGCTTAATCTTGTCCAATTAGGGTTTTTAACCAATCTTGTGCATCCAATAAGTTCATTTGTGTCATTGGATGAACATTTAGGTCATTTTCGTCCTCCCTTGGCTTATTCTTGTCCAATTAGGGTTTTTAACTAATCTTGTGCATCCAATAAGTTCATTTGTGTCATTGGATGAACATTTAGGTCATTTTCGTCCTCCCTAGGCTTATTCTTGTCCAATTAGGGTTTTTAATCAATCTTGTGCATCCAATAAGTTCATTTGTGTCATTGGATGAATATTTAGGTCATTTTCGTCCTCCCTAGGCTTATTCTTGTCCAATTAGGGTTTTTAACCAATCATGTGCATCCAATAGGTGTATTTGTGTCATTGGATGAACATTTAGGTCTTTTTCGTCCTCCCTAGGCTTATTCTTGCCCAATTAGGGTCTTTAACCAATCATGTGCATCCAATAGGTGTATTTGTGTCATTGGATGAACATTTAGGTCATTTTCGTCCTCCCTAGGCTTATTCTTGTCCAATTAGGGTTTTTAAACAATCTTGTGCATCCAATATGTTCTTTTGTGTCATTGGATGTACATTTAGGTCATTTTCTTCCTCCTTAGGCTTATTCTTGTCCAATTAGGGTTTTTAACCAATCTTGTGCATCCAATAAGTTCATTTGTGTCATTGGAGGATGATTTAGGTCATTTTCGTTCTCCATAGGCTTATTTTTGTCCAATTAGGGTTTTTAACCAATCATGTGCATCCAATAAGTGTACTTGTGTCATTGGATGAACATTTAGGTTATTTTTGTCCTCCCTAGGCTTATTCTTGTCTAATTAGGGTTTTTAAACAATCTTGTGCATCCAATAGGTGTGTTTGTGTCATTGGATGAACATTAAGGTCATTTTTGTCCTCCCAAGGCTTATTCTTGTCCAATTAGGGTTTTTAAGCAATCGTGTGCATCCAATAAGTTTATTTGTGTCATTTGATGAACATTTAAGTCATTTTCATCCTCCCTAGGCTTATTCTTGTCCAATTAGGGTTTTAAACCAATCATGTAATTCCAATAGGTGTGTTTGTGTCGTTGGATGAACATTTAGGTCATTTTCATCCTCCCAAGGCTTATTCTTGTCCAATTAGGGTTTTTATCCAATCTTGTGCATCCAATAAGTTCATTTGTGTCATTGGATGAACATTTAGGTCATTTTCGTCTTCCTTAGGCATCTTCTTGTCCAATTGGGGTTTTTAACCAATCTTTTGCATCCAATAGGTGTGTTTGTGTGATTGGATGAACATTTAGGTCATTTTCGTCCTCCTTAGGATTATTCTTGTCCAATTAGGGTTTTTAACAAATCTTGAGCATCCAATAAGTTCATTTGTGTCATTGAATGAACATTTAGGTCATTTTGGTGCTCCCTAGGCTTATTCATGTTCAAATAGGGTTTTTAAACAATCTTGTGCATCCAATAAGTTCTTTTGTGTCATTGGATGTACATTTAGGTCATTTTCGTCCTCCTTAGGCTTATTCTTGCCCAATTAGGGTTTTTAACAAATCTTGTGCATCCAATAAGTTCATGTGTGTCGTTGGATGAACATTTAGGTCGTTTTGGTCCACCCAAGGCTTATTCTTGTCCAATTAAGGTTTTTAACCAATCTTGTGCATCCAATAAGTTCATTTGTGTCATTGGATGAACATTTAGGTCATTTTCGTCCTCCTTATGCTTATTCTTGTCCAATTAGGGTTTTTAACAAATCTTGTGCCTCCAATAAGTTCATTTGTGTCATTGAATGAACATTTAGGTCATTTTGGTCCTCCCTAGGCTTATTCTTGTCCAATTAGGGTTTTTAAACAATCTTGTGCATCCAATAAGTTCTTTTGTGTCATTGGATTTACATTTAGGTCATTTTCGTCCTCCTTAGGCTTATTCTTGCCCAATTAGGGTTTTTAACAAATCTTGTGCATCCAATAAGTTCTTTTGTGTCATTGGATGGACATTTAGGTCATTTTCGTCCTCCCTAGGCTTATTCTTGTCCAATTAGGGTTTTTAAACAATCTTGTGCATCCAATAAGTTCTTTTGTGTCATTGGATGTACATTTAGGTCATTTTCGTCCTCCTTAGGCTTATTCTTGTCCAATTAGGGTTTTTAACCAATCTTGTGCATCCAATAAGTTCATTTGTGTCATTCGATGAATATTTAGGTCATTTTCGTCCTCCCTAGGCTTATTCTTGTCCAATTAGGGTTTTTAACCAATCATGTGCATCCAATAGGTGTATTTGTGTCATTGGATGAACATTTAGGTCATTTTCGTCCTCCCTAGGCTTATTCTTGTCCAATTAGGGTTTTTAACCAATCATGTGCATCCAATAGGTGTATTTGTGTCATTGGATGAACATTTAGGTCATTTTCGTCCTCCCTAGGCTTATTCTTGTCCAATTAGGGTTTTTAAACAATCTTGTGCATCCAATAAGTTCTTTTGTGTCATTGGATGTACATTTAGGTCATTTTCGTCCTCCTTAGGCTTATTCTTGTCCAATTAGGGTTTTTAACCATTCTTGTGCATCAAATAAGATTATTTGTGTCATTGGATGAAGATTTAGGTCATTTTCGTTCTCCCTAGGCTTATTCTTGTCCAATTAGGGTTTTTAACCAATCATGTGCATCCAATAAGTGTATTTGTGTCATTGGATGAACATTTAGGTTATGTTTGTCCTCCCTAGGCTTATTCTTGTCCAATTAGGGTTTTTAAACAATCTTGTGCATCCAATAGGTGTGTTTGTGTCATTGGATGAACATTAAGGTCATTTTCGTCCTCCCAAGGCTTATTCTTGTCCAATTAGGGTTTTTAAGCAATCGTGTGCATCCAATAAGTTTATTTGTGTCATTTGATGAGCATTTAAGTCATTTTCGTCCTCCCTAGGCTTATTGTTGTCCAATTAGGGTTTTTAACCAATCATGTAAGTCCAATAGGTGTGTTTGTGTCGTTGGATGAACATTTAGGTCATTTTCATCCTCCCAAGGCTTATTCTTGTCCAATTAGGGTTTTTATCCAATCTTGTGCATCCAATTAGTTCATTTGTGTCATTGGATGAACATTTAGGTCATTTTCGTTTTCCTTAGGCATCTTCTTGTCCAATTAGGGTTTTTAACCAATCTTTTGCATCCAATAGGTGTGTTTGTGTCATTGGATGAACATTTAGGTTATTTTCGTCCTCTCTAGGCTTATTCTTGTCCAATTAGGGTTTTTAACCAATCTTGTGCATCCAATAGGTGTGTTGGCGTCATTGGATGTACATTTAGGTCATTTTTCGTCCTCCCTAGTGTTAATCATGTCCAATTAGGGTTTTTAACCAATCTTGTGCTTCCTATAGGTGTGTGTTTGTGTCATTAGATGAACATTTAGGTCATTTCCGTCCACCCTAGGCTTATTCTTGTCCAATTAGGGTTTTTAACCAATCTTGTGCATCCAATAGGTATGTTTGTGTCCTTGGACGAACAATTAGGTCATTTTCGTCTTCCCAAGGCTTATTCTTATCCAATTAGGGTTTTAACCAATCTTGTGCATCCAATAAGTTCATTTGTGTCATTGGATGAACATTTAGGTCATTTTCGTCCTCCCTAGGCTTATTCTTGTCCAATTAGGGTTTTTAAACAATCTTGTGCATCCAACAAGTTCTTTTGTGTCATTGGATGTACGTTTAGGTCATTTTCGTCCTCCTTAGGCTTATTCTTGTCCAATTAGGGTTTTTAACCAATCTTGTGCATCCAATAAGTTCATTTGTGTCATTGGATGAATATTTAGGTCATTTTCGTCCTCCCTCGGCTTATTCTTGTCCAATTTGGGTTTTCAACCAATCATGTGCATCCAATAGGTGTATTTGTGTCATTGGATGGACATTTAGGTCATTTTCGTCCTCCCTAGGCTTATTCTTGTCCAATTAGGGTTTTTAAACAATCTTGTGCATCCAATAAGTTCTTTTGTGTCATTGGATGTACATTTAGGTCATTTTCGTCCTCCTTAGGATTATTCTTGTCCAATTAGGGTTTTTAACCAATCTGGTGCATCCAATAGGTGTGTTTGTGTCATTGGATGAACATTTAGGTTATTTTCGTCCTCCCTAGGCTTATTCTTGTCCAATTAGGGTTTTTAACCAATCATGTGCAACCAATAGGTGTATTTGTGTCATTGGATGAACATTTAGGTTATTTTCGTCCTCCCTAGGCTTATTCTTGTCCAATTTGGGTTTTTAACCAATCATGTGCTTCCAATAGGTGTGTTTGTGTCGTTGCATCAACATTTAGGTCATTTTCGTCCTCTCAAGGCTTATTCTTGTCCAATTATGGTTTTTAAACAATCTTGTGCATCCAATAAGTTCTTTTGTGTCATTGGATGTACATTAGGTCATTTTCGTCCTCCTTAGGCTTATTCTTGCCCAATTAGGGTTTTTAACAAATCTTGTGCATCCAATAAGTTCATTTGTGTCGTTGGATGAACATTTAGGTTATTTTCGTCCTCCCTAGGCTTATTCTTGTCCAATTAGGGTTTTTAACCAATCTTGTGCATCCAATAGGTGTGTTAGCGTCATTGGATGTACATTTAGGTCATTTTTGTCCTCCCTAGACTTATTCTTGTCCAATTAGGGTTTTAAACAATCTTGTGCATCCAATAAGTTCTTTTGTGTCATTGGATGTACATTTAGGTCATTTTCGTCCTCCTTAGGCTTATTCTTGCCCAATTAGGGTTTTTAACAAATCTTGTGCATCCAATAAGTTCATTTGTGTCGTTGGATGAACATTTAGGTCATTTTCGTACTCCCTAGGCTTATTCTTGTCCAATTAGGGTTTTTAACCAATCTTGTGCATCCAATAGGTGTGTTGGCGTCATTGGATGTACATTTAGGTCATTTTTGTTCTCCGTAGACTTATTCTTGTCCAATTAGGGTTTTAAACAATCTTGTGCATCCAATAAGTTCTTTTGTGTCATTGGATGTACATTTAGGTCATTTTCGTCCTCCATAGGCTTATTCTTGCCTAATTAGGGTTTTTTACAAATCTTGTGCATCCAATAAGTTCATTTGTGTCGTTGGATGAACATTTAGGTCATTTTCGTCCTCCCTAGGCTTATTCTTGTCCAATTAGGGTTTTTAACCAATCTTGTGCATCCAATAGGTGTGTTAGCGTCATTGGATGTACATTTAGGTCATTTTTGTCCTCCCTAGACTTATTCTTGTCCAATTAGGGTTTTAAACAATCTTGTGCATCCAATAAGTTCTTTTGTGTCATTGGATGTACATCTAGGTCATTTTCGTCCTCCTTAGGCTTATTCTTGCCCAATTAGGGTTTTTTACAAATCTTGTGCATCCAATAAGTTCATTCTTGTCGTTGGATGAACATTTAGGTCATTTTCGTCCTCCCTAGGCTTATTCTTGTCCAATTAGGGTTTTTAACCAATCTTGTGCATCCAATAGGTGTGTTGGCGTCATTGGATGTACATTTAGGTCATTTTCGTCCTCCCTAGGCTTATTCTTGTCCAATTAGGGTTTTTAAACAATCTTGTGCATCCAATAAGTTCTTTTGTGTCATTGGATGAACATTTAGGTCATTTTCGTCCTCCTTAGGCTTATTCTTGCCCAATTAGGGTTTTTAACAAATCTTGTGCATCCAATAAGTTCTTTTGTGTCGTTGGATGAACATTTAGGTCATTTTCGTCCTCCCTAGGCTTATTCTTGTCCAATTAGGGTTTTTAACCAATCTTGTGCATCCAATAGGTATGTTTGTGTCATTGGATGTACATTTAGGTCATTTTCGTCCTCCCTAGGCTTATTCTTGTCCAATTAGGGTTTTTAAACAATCTTGTGCATCCAATAAGTTCTTTTGTGTCATTGGATGAACATTTAGGTCATTTTCGTCCTCCTTAGGCTTATTCTTGTCCAATTAGGGTTTTTAACAAATCTTGTGCATCCAATAAGTTCATTTGTGTCGTTGGATGAACATTTAGGTCATTTTCGTCCTCCCTAGGCTTATTCTTGTCCAATTAGGGTTTTTAACCAATCTTGTGCATCCAATAGGTTCATTTGTGTCATTGGATGAACATTTAGGTCATTTTCGTCCTCCCAAGGCTTATTGTTGTCCAATTAGGGTTTTTAACCAATCTTGTGCATCCAATAGGTGTGTTTGTGTCATTGGATGAACATTTAGGTCATTTTCGTCCTCCCTAGGCTTATTCTTGTCCAATTAGGGTTTCTAACTAATCTTGTGCATCCAATAAGTTCATTTGTGTCATTGGATGAACATTTAGGTCATTTTCGCCTCCCTAGGCTTATTCTTGTCCAATTAGGGTTTTTAACCAATCTTGTGCATCCAATAGGTGTGTTTGTGTCAATGGATGAACATTTAGGTCATTTTCGTCCTCCCTAGGCTTATTCTTGTCAAATTAGGGTTTCTAACAAATCTTTTGCACCCAATAGGTGTATTTGTGTCATTGGATGAACATTTAGGTCATTTTCGTCCTCCCAAGGCTTATTGTTGTCCAATTAGGGTTTTTAACCAATCTTGTGCATCCAATAGGTGTGTTTGTGTCATTGGATGAACATTTAGGTCATTTTCGTCCTCCCTAGGCTTATTCTTGTCCAATTAGGGTTTTTAACCAATCTTGTGCATCCAATAAGTTCATTTGTGTCATTGGATGAACAATTAGGTCATTTTCGTCCACCCTAAGCTTATTCTTGTCCAATTAGGGTTTTTAACCAATCTTATGCATCCAATAAGTTCATTTGTGTCATTGGATGAACATTTAAGTCATTTTCGTCCTCCCTAGGCTTATTCTTGTCCAATTAGGGTTTTTAACCAATCTTGTGCATCCAATAGGTGTGTTTGTGTCATTGGATGAACATTTAGGTCATTTTCGTCCTCCCTAGGCTTATTCTTGTCCAATTAGGGTTTTTAACCAATCTTGTGCATCCAATAAGTTCATTTGTGTCATTGGATGAACATTTAGATCATTTTCGTCCTCCCTATGCTTATTCTTGTCCAATTAGGGTTTTTAACCAATCTTGTGCATCCAATAGGTGTGTTTGTGTCATTGGATGAACATTTAGGTCATTTTCGTCCTCCCTAGGCTTATTCTTGTCCAATTAGGGTTTTTAAGAAATCTCGTGCATCCAATAAGTTCATTTCTGTCATTGGATGAACATTTAGGTTATTTTCGTCCTCACTAGGCTTAGTTTTGTGCAATTAGGGTTTTTAACCAATCTTGTGCATCCAATAGGTGTGTTTGTGTCATTAGATGAACATTTAGGTCATTTTCATACTCCCTAGGCTTATTGTTGTCCAATTAGGAGTTTTAACCAATCTTGTGCATCCAATAGGTGTGTTTGTGTCATTGGATGAATATTTAGGTCATTTTCGTCCTCCCTAGGCTTATTCTTGTCCAATTAGGGATTTTAAGCAATCTTGTGCATCCAATAAGTTCATTTGTGTCATTGGATGAACATTTAGGTCATTTTCGTCCACCCTAGGCTTATTCTTGTCCAATTAGGGTTTTTAAACATTCTTGTGCATCCAATAGGTTCATTTGTGTTATTGGATGAACATTTAGGTCATTTTTCGTCATCCCAAGGCTTATTCTTGTCCAATTAGGGTTTTTAACCAATCTTGTGCATCCAATAAGTTCATTTGTGTCATTGGATGAACATTTAGGTCATTTTCTTCCTCCCTAGGCTTATTCTTGTCCAATTAGGGTTTTTAAGCAATCTTGTGAATGCAATAAGTTCATTTGTTTCATTGGATGAACATTTAGGTCATTTTCCTCCTCCCTAGGCTTATTCTTGTTCAATTAGGGTTTCTAACCAATCTTGTGCATCCAATTGGTGTGTTTGTGTGATTGGATGAACATTTAGGTCATTTTCGTCCTCCCTAGTCTTATTCTTGTCCAATTAGGGTTTTAAGCAATCTTGTGCATCCAATAAGTTCATTTGTGTCATTGGATGAACATTTAGGTTATTTTCGTCCTCACTAGGCTTAGTTTTGTGCAATTAGGGTTTTTAACCAATCTTGTGCATCCAATAGGTGTGTTTGTGTCATTAGATGAACATTTAGGTCATTTTCATACTCCCTAGGCTTATTGTTGTCCAATTAGGAGTTTTAACTAATCTTGTGCATCCAATAGGTGTGTTTGTGTCATTGGATGAATATTTAGGTCATTTTCGTCCTCCCTAGGCTTATTCTTGTCCAATTAGGGATTTTAAGCAATATTGTGCATCCAATAAGTTCATTTGTGTCATTGGATGAACATTTAGGTCATTTTCGCCCTCCCTAGGCTTATTCTTGTCCAATTAGGGTTTTTAACCAATCTTGTGCATCCAATAGGTGTGTTTGTGTCATTGGATGA
Organism: Cicer pinnatifidum; assembly: GCA_037974775.1. NCBI lineage: Eukaryota > Viridiplantae > Streptophyta > Magnoliopsida > Fabales > Fabaceae > Cicer > Cicer pinnatifidum. The sequence goes on along the minus strand of JBBPBR010000004.1, from coordinate 24,407,564 downwards.
ACATTTAGGTCATTTTCGTCCTCCCTAGGCTTATTCTTGTCCAATTAGGGTTTTTAACCAATCTTGTGCATCCAATAAGTTCATTTGTGTCATTGGATAAACATTTAGGTCATTTTCGTCCACCCTAGGCTTATTCTTGTCCAATTAGGGTTTTGACCAATCTTGTGCCTCCAATAAGTTCATTTGTGTCATTGGATGAACATTTAGGTCATTTTCGTCCTCCCTAGGCTTATTCTTGTCCAATTAGGGTTTTTAACCAATCTTGTGCATCCAATAAGTTCATTTGTTTCATTGGATTAACATTTAGGTCATTTTCCTCCTTCCTAGGCTTATTCTTGTCCAATTAGTGTTTCTAACCAATCTTGTGCATCCAATAGGTGTGTTTGTGTCATTGGATGAACATTTAGGTCATTTTCGTCCTCCCTAGGCTTATTCTTGTCCAATTAGGGTTTTTAACCAATCTTGTGCATCCAATAAGTTCATTTGTGTCATTGGATTAACATTTAGGTCATTTTCGTCCTTCCTAGGCTTATACTTGTCCCATTAAGGTTTTTAACCAATCTTGTGCATCCAATAAGTTCATTTGTGTCATTGGATGAACATTTAGGTCATTTTCGTCCTCCCTAGGCTTATTCTTGTCCAATTAGGGTTTTTAACCAATCTTGTGCATCCAATAGGTGTGTTGGCGTCATTGGATGTACATTTAGGTCATTTTTGTCCTCCCTAGACTTATTCTTGTCCAATTAGGGTTTTAAACAATCTTGTGCATCCTATAAGTTCTTTTGTGTCATTGGATGAACATTTAGGTCATTTTCGTCCTCCTTAGGCTTATTCTTGCCCAATTAGGGTTTTTAACAAATCTTGTGCATCCAATAAGTTCATTTGTGTCGTTGGATGAACATTTAGGTCATTTTCGTCCTCCCTAGGCTTATTCTTGTCCAATTAGGGTTTTTAACCAATCTTGTGCATCCAATAGGTGTGTTGGCGTCATTGGATGTACATTTAGGTCATTTTTGTCCTCCCTAGACTTATTCTTGTCCATTTAGGGTTTTAAACAATCTTGTGCATCCAATAAGTTCTTTTGTGTCATTGGATGTACATTTAGGTCATTTTCGTCCTACTTAGGCTTATTCTTGCCCAATTAGGGTTTTTTACAAATCTTGTGCATCCAATAAGTTCATTTGTGTCGTTGGATGAACATTTAGGTCATTTTTGTCCTCCCTAGACTTAATCTTGTCCAATTAGGGTTTTTAACCAATCTTGTGCATCCAATAGGTGTGTTGGCGTCATTGGATGTACATTTAGGTCATTTTTCGTCCTCCCTAGTGTTTATCATGTCCAATTAGGGTTTTTAACCAATCTTGTGCTTCCTATAGGTGTGTGTTTGTGTCATTAGCTGAACATTTAGGTCATTTCCGTCCACCCTAGGCTTATTCTTGTCCAATTAGGGTTTTTAACCAATCTTGTGCATCCAATAGGTATGTTTGTGTCCTTGGACGAACAATTAGGTCATTTTCGTCTTCCCAAGGCTTATTCTTATCCAATTAGGGTTTTAACCAATCTTGTGCATCCAATAAGTTCATTTGTGTCATTGGATGAACATTTAGGTCATTTTCGTCCTCCCTAGGCTTATTCTTGTCCAATTAGGGTTTTTAAACAATCTTGTGCATCCAACAAGTTCTTTTGTGTCATTGGATGTACGTTTAGGTCATTTTCGTCCTCCTTAGGCTTATTCTTGTCC
>JBBPBR010000004.1:24350618-24405428 GCA_037974775.1 Cicer pinnatifidum | reverse complement strand
GCGTCATTGGATGTACATTTAGGTCATTTTCGTCCTCCCTAGGGTTAATCATGTCCAATTAGGGTTTTTAACCAATCTTGTGCTTCCTATAGGTGTATGTTTGTGTCATTAGATGAACATTTAGGTCATTTCCATCCACCCTAGGCTCATTCTTGCCCAATTAGGGTTTTTAACCAATCTTGTGCATCCAATAAGTTCATTTGTGTCGTTGGATGAACAATTAGGTCATTTTCGTCTTCCCAAGGCTTATTCTTATCCAATTAGGGTTTTAACCAATCTTGTGCATCCAATAAGTTCATTGTTGTCATTGGATGAACATTTAGGTCATTTTCGTCCTCCCTAGACTTATTCTTTTCCAATTAGGGTTTTAAACAATCTTGTGCATCCAATAAGTTCTTCTGTGTCATTGGATGTACATTTAGGTCATTTTCGTCCTCCTTAGGCTTATTCTTGCCCAATTAGGGTTTTTAACAAATCTTGTGCATCCAATAAGTTCATTTGTGTCGTTGGATGAACATTTAGGTCATTTTCGTCCTCCCTAGGCTTATTCTTGTCCAATTAGGGTTTTTAACCAATCTTGTGCATCCAATAGGTGTGTTGGCGTCATTGGATGTACGTTTAGGTCATTTTTGTCCTCCCTAGACTTATTCTTGTCCATTTAGGGTTTTAAACAATCTTGTGCATCCAATAAGTTCTTTTGTGTCATTGGATGTACATTTAGGTCATTTTCGTCCTCCTTAGGCTTATTCTTGCCCAATTAGGGTTTTTTACAAATCTTGTGCATCCAATAAGTTCATTTGTGTCGTTGGATGAACATTTAGGTCATTTTTGTCCTCCCTAGACTTAATCTTGTCCAATTAGGGTTTTTAACCAATCTTGTGCATCCAATAGGTGTGTTGGCGTCATTGGATGTACATTTAGGTCATTTTTCGTCCTCCCTAGTGTTTATCATGTCCAATTAGGGTTTTTAACCAATCTTGTGCTTCCTATAGGTGTGTGTTTGTGTCATTAGATGAACATTTAGGTCATTTCCGTCCACCCTAGGCTTATTCTTGTCCAATTAGGGTTTTTAACCAATCTTGTGCATCCAATAGGTATGTTTGTGTCCTTGGACGAACAATTAGGTCATTTTCGTCTTCCCAAGGCTTATTCTTATCCAATTAGGGTTTTAACCAATCTTGTGCATCCAATAAGTTCATTTGTGTCATTGGATGAACATTTAGGTCATTTTCGTCCTCCCTAGGCTTATTCTTGTCCAATTAGGATTTTTAAACAATCTTGTGCATCCAACAAGTTCTTTTGTGTCATTGGATGTACGTTTAGGTCATTTTCGTCCTCCTTAGGCTTATTCTTGTCCAATTAGGGTTTTTAACCAATCTTGTGCATCCAATAAGTTCATTTGTGTCATTGGATGAATATTTAGGTCATTTTCGTCCTCCCTCGGCTTATTCTTGTCCAATTTGGGTTTTCAACCAATCATGTGCATCCAATAGGTGTATTTGTGTCATTGGATGGACATTTAGGTCATTTTCGTCCTCCCTAGGCTTATTCTTGTCCAATTAGGGTTTTTAAACAATCTTGTGCATCCAATAAGTTCTTTTGTGTCATTGGATGTACATTTAGGTCATTTTCGTCCTCCTTAGGCTTATTCTTGTCCAATTAGGGTTTTTAACCAATCTGGTGCATCCAATAGGTGTGTTTGTGTCATTGGATGAACATTTAGGTTATTTTCGTCCTCCCTAGGCTTATTCTTGTCCAATTAGGGTTTTTAACCAATCATGTGCAACCAATAGGTGTATTTGTGTCATTGGATGAACATTTAGGTTATTTTCGTCCTCCCTAGGCTTATTCTTGTACAATTTGGGTTTTTAACCAATCATGTGCTTCCAATAGGTGTGTTTGTGTCGTTGCATCAACATTTAGGTCATTTTCGTCCTCTCAAGGCTTATTCTTGTCCAATTATGGTTTTTAAACAATCTTGTGCATCCAATAAGTTCTTTTGTGTCATTAGATGTACATTTAGGTCATTTTCGTCCTCCTTAGGCTTATTCTTGCCCAATTAGGGTTTTTAACAAATCTTGTGCATCCAATAAGTTCATTTGTGTCGTTGGATGAACATTTTGGTCATTTTCGTCCTCCTTAGGCTTATTCTTGCCCAATTTGGGTTTTTAACAAATCTTGTGCATCCAATAAGTTCATTTGTGTCGTTGGATGAACAATTAGGTCATTTTCGTCTTCCCAAGGCTTATTCTTATCCAATTAGGGTTTTAACCAATCTTGTGCATCCAATAAGTTCATTGTTGTCATTGGATGAACATTTAGGTCATTTTCGTCCTCCCTAGACTTATTCTTTTCCAATTAGGGTTTTAAACAATCTTGTGCATCCAATAAGTTCTTCTGTGTCATTGGATGTACATTTAGGTCATTTTCGTCCTCCTTAGGCTTATTCTTGCCCAATTAGGGTTTTTAACAAATCTTGTGCATCCAATAAGTTCATTTGTGTCGTTGGATGAACATTTTGGTCATTTTCGTCCTCCTTAGGCTTATTCTTGCCCAATTTGGGTTTTTAACAAATCTTGTGCATCCAATAAGTTCATTTGTGTCGTTGGATGAACAATTAGGTCATTTTCGTCTTCCCAAGGCTTATTCTTATCCAATTAGGGTTTTAACCAATCTTGTGCATCCAATAAGTTCATTTTTGTCATTGGATGAACATTTAGGTCATTTTCGTCCTCCCAAGACTTATTCTTGTCCAATTAGGGTTTTAAACAATCTTGTGCATCCAATAAGTTCTTTTGTGTCATTGGATGTACATTTAGGTCATTTTCGTCCTCCTTAGGCTTATTCTTGCCCAATTAGGGTTTTTAACAAATCTTGTGCATCCAATAAGTTCATTTGTGTCGTTGGATGAACATTTAGGTCATTTTCGTCCTCCTTAGGCTTATTCTTGCCCCATTAGGGTTTTTAACAAATCTTGTGCATCCAATAAGTTCATTTGGGTCGTTGGATGAACAATTAGGTCATTTTCGTCTTCCCAAGGCTTATTCTTATCCAATTAGGGTTTTAACCAATCTTGTGCATCCAATAAGTTCATTTTTGTCATTGGATGAACATTTAGTTCATTTTCGTCCTCCCAAGACTTATTCTTGTCCAATTAGGGTTTTAAACAATCTTGTGCATCCAATAAGTTCTTTTGTGTCATTGGATGTACATTTAGGTCATTTTCGTCCTCCTTAGGCTTATTCTTGCCCAATTAGGGTTTTTAACAAATCTTGTGCATCCAATAAGTTCATTTGTGTCGTTGGATGAACATTTAGGTCATTTTCGTCCCCTCTAGGCTTATTCTTGTCCAATTAGGGTTTTTAACCAATCTTGTGCATCCAATAGGTGTGTTGGCGTCATTGGATGTACATTTAGGTCATTTTCGTCCTCCCTAGGGTTAATCATGTCCAATTAGGGTTTTTAACCAATCTTGTGCTTCCTATAGGTGTATGTTTGTGTCATTAGATGAACATTTAGGTCATTTCCGTCCACCCTAGGCTCATTCTTGCCCAATTAGGGTTTTTAACCAATCTTGTGCATCCAATAGGTATGTTTGTGTAATTGGATGTACATTTAAGTCATTTTCGTCCTCCCTAGGCTTATTCTTGTCGAATTAGGGTTTTTAACCAATCTTGTGCATCCAATAGGTATGTTTGTGTCCTTGGACGAACAATTAGGTCATTTTCGTCTTCCCAAGGCTTATTCTTATCCAATTAGGGTTTTAACCAATCTTGTGCATCCAATAAGTTCATTTGTGTCATTGGATGAACATTTAGGTCATTTTCGTCCTCCCTAGGCTTATTCTTGTCCAATTAGGGTTTTTAAACAATCTTGTGCATCCAACAAGTTCTTTTGTATCATTGGACGTACGTTTAGGTCATTTTCGTCCTCCTTAGGCTTATTCTTGTCCAATTAGGGTTTTTAACCAATCTTGTGCATCCAATAAGTTCATTTGTGTCATTCGATGAATATTTAGGTCATTTTCGTCCTCCCTAGGCTTATTCTTGTCCAATTAGGGTTTTTAACCAATCATGTGCATCCAATAGGTGTATTTGTGTCATTGGATGAACATTTAGGTCATTTTCGTCCTCCCTAGGCTTATTCTTGTCCAATTAGGGTTTTTAAACAATCTTGTGCATCCAATAAGTTCTTTTGTGTCATTGGATGAACATTTAGGTCATTTTCGTCCTCCTTAGGCTTATTCTTGTCCAATTAGGGTTTTTAACAAATCTTGTGCATCCAATAAGTTCATTTGTGTCGTTGGATGAACATTTAGGTCATTTTCGTCCTCCCTAGGCTTATTCTTGTCCAATTAGGGTTTTTAACCAATCTTGTGCATCCAATAGGTGTGTTAGCGTCATTGGATGTACATTTAGGTCATTTTTGTCCTCCCTAGACTTATTCTTGTCCAATTAGGGTTTTAAACAATCTTGTGCATCCAATAAGTTCTTTTGTGTCATTGGATGTACATTTAGGTCATTTTCGTCCTCCTTAGGCTTATTCTTGCCCAATTAGGGTTTTTTACAAATCTTGTGCATCCAATAAGTTCATTTGTGTCGTTGGATGAACATTTAGGTCATTTTCGTCCTCCCTAGGCTTATTCTTGTCCAATTAGGGTTTTTAACCAATCTTGTGCATCCAATAGGTTCATTTGTGTCATTGGATGAACATTTAGGTTATTTTCGTCCTCCTTAGGCTTATTCTTGTCCAATTAGGGTTTTTAACAAATCTTGTGCATCCAATAAGTTCTTTTGTGTCATTGGATGAACATTTAGGTCATTTCCGTCCACCCTAAGCTTATTCTTGCCCAATTAGGGTTTTTAACCAATCCTGTGCATCCAATAGGTATGTTTGTGTCATTGGATGTACATTTAGGTCATTTTCGTCCTCCCTAGGTTTATTCTTGTCCAATTAGGGTTTTTAACCAATCTTGTGCATCGAATAGGTATGTTTGTGTCATTGGATTATCATTTAGGGCATTTTCGTCCTCCCTAGGCTTATTCTTGTCCAATTAGGGTTTTTAACCAATCTTGTGCATCCAATAGGTTCATTTGTGTCATTGGATGAACATTTAGGTTATTTTCGTCCTCCTTAGGCTTATTCTTGTCCAATTAGGGTTTTTAACAAATCTTGTGCATCCAATAAGTTTATTTGTGTCGTTGGATGAACATTTAGGTCATTTCCGTCCTCCCTAAGCTTATTCTTGCCCAATTAGGGTTTTTAACCAATCCTGTGCATCCAATAGGTATGTTTGTGTCATTGGATGTACATTTAGGTCATTTTCGTCCTCCCTAGGCTTATTCTTGTCCAATTAGGGTTTTTAACCAATCTTGTGCATCGAATAGGTGTGTTTGTGTCATTGGATTATCATTTAGGGCATTTTCATCCTCCCTTGGCTTATTCTTGTCCAATTAGGGTTTTTAACCAATCTTGTGCATCCAATAGGTATGTTTGTGTCCTTGGTCATTTTCGTCTTCCCAAGGCTTATTCTTATCAAATTAGGGTTTTAACCAATCTTGTGCATCCAATAAGTTCATTTGTGTCATTGGATGAACATTTAGGTCATTTTCGTCCTCCCTAGACTTATTCTTGTCCAATTAGGGTTTTAACCAATCTTGTGCATCCAATAAGTTCTTTTGTGTCATTGGATGTACATTTAGGTCATTTTCGTCCTCCTTAGGCTTATTCTTGCCCAATTAGGGTTTTTAACAAATCTTGTGCATCCAATAAGTTCATTTGTTTCGTTGGATGAACATTTAGGTCATTTTCGTCCTCCCTAGGCTTATTCTTGTCCAATTAGGGTTTTTAACCAATCTTGTGCATCCAATAGGTGTGTTGGCGTCATTGGATGTACATTTAGGTCATTTTCGTCCTCCCTAGGCTTATTCTTGTCCAATTAGGGTTTTTAAACAATCTTGTGCATCCAATAAGTTCTTTTGTGTCATTGGATGAACATTTAGGTCATTTTCGTCCTCCTTAGGCTTATTCTTGCCCAATTAGGGTTTTTAACAAATCTTGTGCATCCAATAAGTTCTTTTGTGTCGTTGGATGAACATTTAGGTCATTTTCGTCCTCCCTAGGCTTATTCTTGTCCAATTAGGGTTTTTAACCAATCTTGTGCATCCAATAGGTGTGTTGGCGTCATTGGATGTACATTTAGGTCATTTTTGTCCTCCCTAGACTTATTCTTGTCCAATTAGGGTTTTAAACAATCTTGTGCATCCAATAAGTTCTTTTGTGTCATTGGATGTACATTTAGGTCATTTTCGTCCTCCTTAGGCTTATTCTTGCCCAATTAGGGTTTTTAACAAATCTTGTGCATCCAATAAGTTCATTTGTGTCGTTGGATGAACATTTAGGTCATTTTCGTACTCCCTAGGCTTATTCTTGTCCAATTAGGGTTTTTAACCAATCTTGTGCATCCAATAGGTGTGTTGGCGTCATTGGATGTACATTTAGGTCATTTTTGTTCTCCGTAGACTTATTCTTGTCCAATTAGGGTTTTAAACAATCTTGTGCATCCAATAAGTTCTTTTGTGTCATTGGATGTACATTTAGGTCATTTTCGTCCTCCATAGGCTTATTCTTGCCTAATTAGGGTTTTTTACAAATCTTGTGCATCCAATAAGTTCATTTGTGTCGTTGGATGAACATTTAGGTCATTTTCGTCCTCCCTAGGCTTATTCTTGTCCAATTAGGGTTTTTAACCAATCTTGTGCATCCAATAGGTTCATTTGTGTCATTGGATGAACATTTAGGTTATTTTCGTCCTCCTTAGGCTTATTCTTGTCCAATTAGGGTTTTTAACAAATCTTGTGCATCCAATAAGTTCATTTGTGTCATTGGATGAACATTTAGGTCATTTTCGTCCTCCCTAGGCTTATTCTTGTCCAATTAGGGTTTTTAAACAATCTTGTGCATCCAATAAGTTCTTTTGTGTCATTGGATGAACATTTAGGTCATTTTCGTCCTCCTTAGGCTTATTCTTGTCCAATTAGGGTTTTTAACAAATCTTGTGCATCCAATAAGTTCATTTGTGTCGTTGGATGAACATTTAGGTCATTTTCGTCCTCCCTAGGCTTATTCTTGTCCAATTAGGGTTTTTAACCAATCTTGTGCATCCAATAGGTTCATTTGTGTCATTGGATGAACATTTAGGTTATTTTCGTCCTCCTTAGGCTTATTCTTGTCCAATTAGGGTTTTTAACAAATCTTGTGCATCCAATAAGTTCTTTTGTGTCATTGGATGAACATTGAGGTCATTTCCGTCCACCCTAAGCTTATTCTTGCCCAATTAGGGTTTTTAACCAATCTTGTGCATCCAATAGGTATGTTTGTGTCATTGGATGTACATTTAGGTCATTTTCGTCCACCCTAAGCTTATTCTTGCCCAATTAGGGTTTTTAACCAATCTTGTGCATCCAATAGGTATGTTTGTGTCATTGGATGTACATTTAGGTCATTTTCGTCCTCCCTAGGCTTATTCTTGTCCAATTAGGGTTTTTAACCAATCTTGTGCATCCAATAGGTGTGTTGGCGTCATTGGATGTACATTTAGGTCATTTTCGTCCTCCCTAGGCTTATTCTTGTCCAATTAGGGTTTTTAAACAATCTTGTGCATCCAATAAGTTCTTTTGTGTCATTGGATGAACATTTAGGTCATTTTCGTCCTCCTTAGGCATATTCTTGCCCAATTAGGGTTTTTAACAAATCTTGTGCATCCAATAAGTTCTTTTGTGTTGTTGGATGAACATTTAGGTCATTTTCATCCTCCCTAGGCTTATTCTTGTCCAATTAGGGTTTTTAACCAATCTTGTGCATCCAATAGGTATGTTTGTGTCATTGGATGTACATTTAGGTCATTTTCGTCCTCCCTAGGCTTATTCTTGTCCAATTAGGGTTTTTAACCAATCTTGTGCATCGAATAGGTGTGTTTGTGTCATTGGATTATCATTTAGGGCATTTTCATCCTCCCTTGGCTTATTCTTGTCCAATTAGGGTTTTTAACCAATCTTGTGCATCCAATAGGTATGTTTGTGTCCTTGGTCATTTTCGTCTTCCCAAGGCTTATTCTTATCAAATTAGGGTTTTAACCAATCTTGTGCATCCAATAAGTTCATTTGTGTCATTGGATGAACATTTAGGTCATTTTCGTCCTCCCTAGACTTATTCTTGTCCAATTAGGGTTTTAACCAATCTTGTGCATCCAATAAGTTCTTTTGTGTCATTGGATGTACATTTAGGTCATTTTCGTCCTCCTTAGGCTTATTCTTGCCCAATTAGGGTTTTTAACAAATCTTGTGCATCCAATAAGTTCATTTGTGTCGTTGGGTGAACATTTTGGTCATTTTCGTCCTCCTTAGGCTTATTCTTGCCCAATTTGGGTTTTTAACAAATCTTGTGCATCCAATAAGTTCATTTGTGTCGTTGGATGAACAATTAGGTCATTTTCGTCTTCCCAAGGCTTATTCTTATCCAATTAGGGTTTTAACCAATCTTGTGCATCCAATAAGTTCATTGTTGTCATTGGATGAACATTTAGGTCATTTTCGTCCTCCCTAGACTTATTCTTTTCCAATTAGGGTTTTAAACAATCTTGTGCATCCAATAAGTTCTTCTGTGTCATTGGATGTACATTTAGGTCATTTTCGTCCTCCTTAGGCTTATTCTTGCCCAATTAGGGTTTTTAACAAATCTTGTGCATCCAATAAGTTCATTTGTGTCGTTGGATGAACATTTTGGTCATTTTCGTCCTCCTTAGGCTTATTCTTGCCCAATTTGGGTTTTTAACAAATCTTGTGCATCCAATAAGTTCATTTGTGTCGTTGGATGAACAATTAGGTCATTTTCGTCTTCCCAAGGCTTATTCTTATCCAATTAGGGTTTTAACCAATCTTGTGCATCCAATAAGTTCATTTTTGTCATTGGATGAACATTTAGGTCATTTTCGTCCTCCCAAGACTTATTCTTGTCCAATTAGGGTTTTAAACAATCTTGTGCATCCAATAAGTTCTTTTGTGTCATTGGATGTACATTTAGGTCATTTTCGTCCTCCTTAGGCTTATTCTTGCCCAATTAGGGTTTTTAACAAATCTTGTGCATCCAATAAGTTCATTTGTGTCGTTGGATGAACATTTAGGTCATTTTCGTCCTCCTTAGGCTTATTCTTGCCCCATTAGGGTTTTTAACAAATCTTGTGCATCCAATAAGTTCATTTGGGTCGTTGGATGAACAATTAGGTCATTTTCGTCTTCCCAAGGCTTATTCTTATCCAATTAGGGTTTTAACCAATCTTGTGCATCCAATAAGTTCATTTTTGTCATTGGATGAACATTTAGTTCATTTTCGTCCTCCCAAGACTTATTCTTGTCCAATTAGGGTTTTAAACAATCTTGTGCATCCAATAAGTTCTTTTGTGTCATTGGATGTACATTTAGGTCATTTTCGTCCTCCTTAGGCTTATTCTTGCCCAATTAGGGTTTTTAACAAATCTTGTGCATCCAATAAGTTCATTTGTGTCGTTGGATGAACATTTAGGTCATTTTCGTCCTCCCTAGGCTTATTCTTGTCCAATTAGGGTTTTTAACCAATCTTGTGCATCCAATAAGTTCATTTGTGTCATTGGATGAACATTTAGGTCATTTTCGTCCTCCCTATACTTATTCTTGTCCAATTAGGGTTTTAAGCAATCTTGTGCATCCAATATGTGTGTTTGTGTCATTGGATGAACATTTAGGTCATTTTCGTCCTCCCTATGCTTATTCTTGTCCAATTAGGGTTTTTAACCAATCTTGTGCATCCAATAAGTTCATTTGTGTCATTGGATGAACATTTAGGTCATTTTCGTCATCCCTAGGCTTATTCTTGTCCAATTAGGGTTTTAAGCAATCTTGTGCATCCAATATGTGTGTTTGTGTCATTGGATGAACATTTAGGTCATTTTCGTCCTCCCTATGCTTATTCTTGTCCAATTAGGGTTTTTAACCAATCTTGTGCATCCAAGAAGTTCATTTGTGTCATTGGATGAACATTTAGGTCATTTTCGTCCTCCCTAGGATTATTCTTGTCCAATTAGGGTTTTTAACCAATCTTGTGCATCCAATAAGTTCATTTGTGTCATTGGATGAACATTTAGGTCATTTTCGTCCTCCCTAGGCTTATTCTTGTCCAATTAGGGTTTTTAACCAATCTTGTGCATCGAATAGGTGTGTTTGTGTCATTGGATTATCATTTAGGGCATTTTCGTCCTCCCTAGGCTTATTCTTGTCCAATTAGGATTTTTAACCAATCTTGTGCATCCAATAGGTATGTTTGTGTCATTGGATGTACATTTAGGTCATTTTCGTCCTCCCTAGGCTTATTCTTGTCCAATTAGGGTTTTTAACCAATCATGTGCTTCCAATAGGTGTGTTTGTGTCGTTGGATGAACATTTAGGTCATTTTCGTCCTCCCAAGGCTTATTCTTGTCCAATTATGGTTTTTAACCAATCTTGTGCATCCAATAAGTTCATTTGTGTCATTGGATGAACATTTAGGTCATTTTCGTCCTCCCTAGGCTTATTCTTGTCCAATTAGGGTTTTTAACCAATCATGTGCGTCCAATTGGTGTATTTGTGTCATTGGATGAACATTTAGGTCATTTTCGTCCTCCCTAGGCTTATTCTTGTCCAATTAGGGTTTTTAAACAATCTTGTGCATCCAATAAGTTCATTTGTGTCATTGGATGAATATTAAGGTCATTTTCGTCCTCGCTAGGCTTATTCTTGTCCAATTAGGGTTTTTAACCAATCATGTGCATCCAATAGGTGTATTTGTGTCATTGGATGAACATTTAGGTTATTTTCGTCCTCCCTAGGCTTATTCTTGTCCACTTACGGTTTTTAAACAATCTTGTGCATCCAATAGGTGTGTTTGTGTCATTGGATGAACATTTAGGTCATTTTCGTCCTACCAAGGCTTATTCTTGTCCAATTAGGGTTTTGAACCAATCTTGTACATCCAATAGGATCATTTGTGTCATTGGATGAACATTTAGGTTATTTTCGTCTTCCCTAGGCTTATTCTTGTCCAATTAGGGTTTTTAGCCAATCATGTGCATCCAATAGGTGTATTTGTGTCATTGGATGAACATTTAGGTTATTTTCGTCCTCCCTAGGCTTATTCTTGTCCACTTACGGTTTTTAAACAATCTTGTGCATACAATAGGTGTGTTTGTGTCATTGGATGAACATTTAGGTCATTTTCGTCCTCCCAAGGCTTATTCTTGTCCAATTAGGGTTTTTAACCAATCTTGTGCATCCAATAGGATCATTTGTGTCATTGGATGAACATTTAGGTTATTTTCGTCCTCCCTAGGCTTATTCTTGTCCAATTAGGGTTCTTAACCAATCATGTGCATCCAATAGGTGTGTTTGTGTCATTGGATGAACCTTTAGGTCATTTTCGTCCTCCCTAGGCTTATTCTTGTCCAATTAGGGTTTTTAAACAATCTTGTGCATCCAATAAGTTATTTTGTGTCATTGGATGAACATTTAGGTCATTTTCGTCCTCCCAAGGCTTATTCTTGTCCAATTAAGGTTTTTAACCAATCTTGTGCATCCAATAGGTATGTTTGTGTCATTGGATGTACATTTAGGTCATTTTCGTCCTCCCTAGGCTTATTCTTGTCCAATTAGGGTTTTTAACCAATCTTGTGCATCGAATAGGTGTGTTTGTGTCATTGGATTATCATTTAGGGCATTTTCGTCCTCCCTTAGCTTATTCTTGTCCAATTAGGATTTTTAACCAATCTTGTGCATCCAATAGGTATGTTTGTGTCCTTGGACGAACAATTAGGTCATTTTCGTCTTCCCAAGGCTTATTCTTATACAATTAGGGTTTTAACCAATCTTGTGCATCCAATAAGTTCATTTGTGTCATTGGATGAACATTTAGGTCATTTTCGTCCTCCCTAGGCTTATTCTTGTCCAATTAGGGTTTTTAAACAATCTTGTGCATCCAACAAGTTCTTTTGTATCATTGGATGTACGTTTAGGTCATTTTCGTCCTCCTTAGGCTTATTCTTGTCCAATTAGGGTTTTTAACCAATCTTGTGCATCCAATAAGTTCATTTGTGTCATTGGATGAATATTTAGGTCATTTTCGTCCTCCCTCGGCTTATTCTTGTCCAATTTGGGTTTTCAACCAATCATGTGCATCCAATAGGTGTATTTGTGTCATTGGATGGACATTTAGGTCATTTTCGTCCTCCCTAGGCTTATTCTTGTCAAATTAGGGTTTTTAAACAATCTTGTGCATCCAATAAGTTCTTTTGTGTCATTGGATGTACATTTAGGTCATTATTGTCCTCCTTAGGCTTATTCTTGTCCAATTAGGGTTTTTAACCAATCTGGTGCATCCAATAGGTGTGTTTGTGTCATTGGATGAACATTTAGGTTATTTTCGTCCTCCCTAGGCTTATTCTTGTCCAATTAGGGTTTTTAACCAATCATGTGCAACCAATAGGTGTATTTGTGTCATTGGATGAACATTTAGGTTATTTTCGTCCTCCCTAGGCTTATTCTTGTACAATTTGGGTTTTTAACCAATCATGTGCTTCCAATAGGTGTGTTTGTGTCGTTGCATCAACATTTAGGTCATTTTCGTCCTCTCAAGGCTTATTCTTGTCCAATTATGGTTTTTAAACAATCTTGTGCATCCAATAAGTTCTTTTGTGTCATTGGATGTACATTTAGGTCATTTTCGTCCTCCTTAGGCTTATTCTTGCCCAATTAGGGTTTTTAACAAATCTTGTGCATCCAATAAGTTCATTTGTGTCGTTGGATGAACATTTAGGTCATTTTCGTCCTCCCTAGGCTTATTCTTGTCCAATTAGGGTTTTTAACCAATCTTGTGCATCCAATAGGTGTGTTAGCGTCATTGGATGTACATTTAGGTCATTTTTGTCCTCCCTAGACTTATTCTTGTCCAATTAGGGTTTTAAACAATCTTGTGCATCCAATAAGTTCTTTTGTGTCATTGGATGTACATCTAGGTCATTTTCGTCCTCCTTAGGCTTATTCTTGCCCAATTAGGGTTTTTTACAAATCTTGTGCATCCAATAAGTTCATTCTTGTCGTTGGATGAACATTTAGGTCATTTTCGTCCTCCCTAGGCTTATTCTTGTCCAATTAGGGTTTTTAACCAATCTTGTGCATCCAATAGGTGTGTTGGCGTCATTGGATGTACATTTAGGTCATTTTCGTCCTCCCTAGGCTTATTCTTGTCCAATTAGGGTTTTTAAACAATCTTGTGCATCCAATAAGTTCTTTTGTGTCATTGGATGAACATTTAGGTCATTTTCGTCCTCCTTAGGCTTATTCTTGCCCAATTAGGGTTTTTAACAAATCTTGTGCATCCAATAAGTTCTTTTGTGTCGTTGGATGAACATTTAGGTCATTTTCGTCCTCCCTAGGCTTATTCTTGTCCAATTAGGGTTTTTAACCAATCTTGTGCATCCAATAGGTATGTTTGTGTCATTGGATGTACATTTAGGTCATTTTCGTCCTCCCTAGGCTTATTCTTGTCCAATTAGGGTTTTTTACCAATCTTGTGCATCGAATAGGTGTGTTTGTGTCATTGGATTATCATTTAGGGCATTTTCATCCTCCCTTGGCTTATTCTTGTTCAATTAGGGTTTTTAACCAATGTTGTGCATCCAATAGGTATGTTTGTTTCCTTGGATGAACAATTAGGTCATTTTCGTCTTCCCAAGGCTTATTCTTATCAAATTAGGGTTTTAACCAATCTTGTGCATCCAATACGTTCATTTGTGTCATTGGATGACCATTTAGGTCATTTTCGTCCTCCCTAGACTTATTCTTGTCCAATTAGGGTTTTAACCAATCTTGTGCATCCAATAAGTTCTTTTGTGTCATTGGATGTACATTTAGGTCATTTTCGTCCTCCTTAGGCTTATTCTTGCCCAGTTAGGGTTTTTAACAAATCTTGTGCATCCAATAAGTTCATTTGTGTCGTTGGATGAACATTTTGGTCATTTTCGTCCTCCTTAGGCTTATTCTTGCCCAATTTGGGTTTTTAACAAATCTTGTGCATCCAATAAGTTCATTTGTGTCGTTGGATGAACAATTAGGTCATTTTCGTCTTCCCAAGGCTTATTCTTATCCAATTAGGGTTTTAACCAATCTTGTGCATCCAATAAGTTCATTGTTGTCATTGGATGAACATTTAGGTCATTTTCGTCCTCCCTAGACTTATTCTTTTCCAATTAGGGTTTTAAACAATCTTGTGCATCCAATAAGTTCTTCTGTGTCATTGGATGTACATTTAGGTCATTTTCGTCCTCCTTAGGCTTATTCTTGCCCAATTAGGGTTTTTAACAAATCTTGTGCATCCAATAAGTTCATTTGTGTCGTTGGATGAACATTTAGGTCATTTTCGTCCTCCCTAGGCTTATTCTTGTCCAATTAGGGTTTTTAACCAATCTTGTGCATCCAATAGGTGTGTTGGCGTCATTGGATGTACATTTAGGTCATTTTTGTCCTCCCTAGACTTATTCTTGTCCAATTAGGGTTTTAAACAATCTTGTGCATCCAATAAGTTCACTTGTGTCATTGGATGTACATTTAGGTCATTTTCGTCCTCCTTAGGCTTATTCTTGCCCAATTAGGGTTTTTTACAAATCTTGTGCATCCAATAAGTTCATTTGTGTCGTTGGATGAACATTTAGGTCATTTTCGTCCTCCCTAGGCTTATTCTTGTCCAATTAGGGTTTTTAACCAATCTTGTGCATCCAATAGGTGTGTTGGCGTCATTGGATGTACATTTAGGTCATTTTCGTCCTCCATAGGCTTATTCTTGTCCAATTAGGGTTTTTAAACAATCTTGTGCATCCAATAAGTTCTTTTGTGTCATTGGATGAACATTTAGGTCATTTTCGTCCTCCTTAGGCTTATTCTTGCCCAATTAGGGTTTTTAACAAATCTTGTGCATCCAATAAGTTCTTTTGTATCGTTGGATGAACATTTAGGTCATTTTCGTCCTCCCTAGGCTTATTCTTGTCCAATTAGGGTTTTTAACCAATCTTGTGCATCCAATAGGTATGTTTGTGTCATTGGATGTACATTTAGGTCATTTTCGTCCTCCCTAGGCTTATTCTTGTCCAATTAGGGTTTTTAACCAATCTTGTGCATCGAATAGGTGTGTTTGTGTCATTGGATTATCATTTAGGGCATTTTCATCCTCCCTTGGCTTATTCTTGTCCAATTAGGGTTTTTAACCAATGTTGTGCATCCAATAGGTATGTTTGTTTCCTTGGATGAACAATTAGGTCATTTTCGTCTTCCCAAGGCTTATTCTTATCAAATTAGGGTTTTAACCAATCTTGTGCTTCCAATACGTTCATTTGTGTCATTGGATGAACATTTAGGTCATTTTCGTCCTCCCTAGACTTATTCTTGTCCAATTAGGGTTTTAACCAATCTTGTGCATCCAATAAGTTCTTTTGTGTCATTGGATGTACATTTAGGTCATTTTCGTCCTCCTTAGGCTTATTCTTGCCCAATTAGGGTTTTTAACAAATCTTGTGCATCCAATAAGTTCATTTGTGTCGTTGGATGAACATTTAGGTCATTTTCGTCCTCCCTAGGCTTATTCTTGTCCAATTAGGGTTTTTAACCAATCTTGTGATTCCAATAGGTGTGTTGGCGTCATTGGATGTACATTTAGGTCATTTTCGTCCTCCCTAGGCTTATTCTTGTCCAATTAGGGTTTTTAAACAATCTTGTGCATCCAATAAGTTCTTTTGTGTCATTGGATGAACATTTAGGTCATTTTCGTCCTCCTTAGGCTTATTCTTGCCCAATTAGGGTTTTTAACAAATCTTGTGCATCCAATAAGTTCTTTTGTGTCGTTGGATGAACATTTAGGTCATTTTCGTCCTCCCTAGGCTTATTCTTGTCCAATTAGGGTTTTTAACCAATCTTGTGCATCCAATAGGTATGTTTGTGTCATTGGATGTACATTTAGGTCATTTTCGTCCTCCCTAGGCTTATTCTTGTCCAATTAGGGTTTTTTACCAATCTTGTGCATCGAATAGGTGTGTTTGTGTCATTGGATTATCATTTAGGGCATTTTCATCCTCCCTTGGCTTATTCTTGTTCAATTAGGGTTTTTAACCAATGTTGTGCATCCAATAGGTATGTTTGTTTCCTTGGATGAACAATTAGGTCATTTTCGTCTTCCCAAGGCTTATTCTTATCAAATTAGGGTTTTAACCAATCTTGTGCATCCAATACGTTCATTTGTGTCATTGGATGACCATTTAGGTCATTTTCGTCCTCCCTAGACTTATTCTTGTCCAATTAGGGTTTTAACCAATCTTGTGCATCCAATAAGTTCTTTTGTGTCATTGGATGTACATTTAGGTCATTTTCGTCCTCCTTAGGCTTATTCTTGCCCAGTTAGGGTTTTTAACAAATCTTGTGCATCCAATAAGTTCATTTGTGTCGTTGGATGAACATTTTGGTCATTTTCGTCCTCCTTAGGCTTATTCTTGCCCAATTTGGGTTTTTAACAAATCTTGTGCATCCAATAAGTTCATTTGTGTCGTTGGATGAACAATTTGGTCATTTTCGTCTTCCCAAGGCTTATTCTTATCCAATTAGGGTTTTAACCAATCTTGTGCATCCAATAAGTTCATTTTTGTCATTGGATGAACATTTAGGTCATTTTCGTCTTCCCTAGATTTATTCTTTTCCAATTAGGGTTTTAAACAATATTGTGCGTCCAATAAGTTCTTCTGTGTCATTGGATGTACATTTAGGTCATTTTCGTCCTCCTTAGGCTTATTCTTGCCCAATTAGGGTTTTTAACAAATCTTGTGCATCCAATAAGTTCATTTGTGTCGTTGGATGAACATTTAGGTCATTTTCGTCCTCCCTAGGCTTGTTCTTGTCCAATTAGGGTTTTTAACCAATCTTGTGCATCCAATAGGTGTGTTGCCGTCATTGGATGTACATTTAGGTCATTTTTGTCCTCCCTAGACTTATTCTTGTCCAATTAGGGTTTTAAACAATCTTGTGCATCCAATCAGTTCACTTGTGTCATTGGATGTACATTTAGGTCATTTTCGTCCTCCTTAGGCTTATTCTTGCCCAATTAGGGTTTTTTTACAAATCTTGTGCATCCAATAAGTTCATTTGTGTCGTTGGATGAACATTTAGGTCATTTTCGTCCTCCCTAGGCTTATTCTTGTCCAATTAGGGTTTTTAACCAATCTTGTGCATCCAATTGGTGTGTTGGCGTCATTGGATGTACATTTAGGTCATTTTCGTCCTCCCTAGGCTTATTCTTGTCCAATTAGGGTTTTTAAACAATCTTGTGCATCCAATAAGTTCTTTTGTGTCATTGGATGAACATTTAGGTCATTTTCGTCCTCCTTAGGCTTATTCTTGCCCAATTAGGGTTTTTAACAAATCTTGTGCATCCAATAAGTTCATTTGTGTCGTTGGATGAACATTTAGGTCATTTTCGTCCTCCCTAGGCTTATTCTTGTCCAATTGGGGTTTTTAACCAATCTTGTGCATCCAATAGGTTCATTTATGTCATTGGATGAACATTTAGGTTATTTTCGACCTCCTTAGGCTTATTTTTGTCCAATTAGGGTTTTTAACAAATCTTGTGCATCCAATAAGTTCTTTTGTGTCATTGGATGAACATTTAGGTCATTTCCGTCCACCCTAAGCTTATTCTTGCCCAATTAGGGTATTTAACCAATCTTGTGCATCCAATAGGTATGTTTGTGTCATTGGATGTACATTTAGGTCATTTTCGTCCTCCCTAGGCTTATTCTTGTCCAATTAGGGTTTTTAACCAATCTTGTGCATCGAATAGGTGTGTTTGTGTCATTGGATTAACATTTAGGGCATTTTCGTCCTCCCTTGGCTTATTCTTGTCCAATTAGGGTTTTTAACCAATCTTATGCATCCAATAGGTATGTTTGTGTCCTTGGATGAACAATTAGGTCATTTTCGTCTTCCCAAGGCTTATTCTTATCCAATTAGGGTTTTAACCAATCTTGTGCATCCAATAAGTTCATTTGTGTCATTGGATGAACATTTAGGTCATTTTCGTCCTCCCTAGACTTATTCTTGTCCAATTAGGGTTTTAACCAATCTTGTGCATCCAATAAGTTCTTTTGTGTCATTGGATGTACATTTAGGTCATTTTCGTCCTCCTTAGGCTTATTCTTGCCCAATTAGGGTTTTTAACAAATCTTGTGCATCCAATAAGTTCATTTGTGTCGTTGGATGAACATTTAGGTCATTTTCGTCCTCCCTAGGCTTATTCTTGTCCAATTAGGGTTTTTAACCAATCTTGTGATTCCAATAGGTGTGTTGGCGTCATTGGATGTACATTTAGGTCATTTTCGTCCTCCCTAGGCTTATTCTTGTCCAATTAGGGTTTTTAAACAATCTTGTGCATCCAATAAGTTCTTTTGTGTCATTGGATGAACATTTAGGTCATTTTCGTCCTCCTTAGGCTTATTCTTGCCCAATTAGGGTTTTTAACAAATCTTGTGCATCCAATAAGTTCATTTGTGTCGTTGGATGAACATTTAGGTCATTTTCGTCCTCCCTAGGCTTATTCTTGTCCAATTAGGGTTTTTAACCAATCTTGTGCATCCAATAGGTTCATTTGTGTCATTGGATGAACATTTAGGTTATTTTCGTCCTCCTTAGGCTTATTCTTGTCCAATTAGGGTTTTTAACAAATCTTGTGCATCCAATAAGTTCTTTTGTGTCATTGGATGAACATTTAGGTCATTTCCGTCCACCCTAAGCTTATTCTTGCCCAATTAGGGTTTTTAACCAATCCTGTGCATCCAATAGGTATGTTTGTGTCATTGGATGTACATTTAGGTCATTTTCGTCCTCCCTAGGTTTATTCTTGTCCAATTAGGGTTTTTAACCAATCTTGTGCATCGAATAGGTATGTTTGTGTCATTGGATTATCATTTAGGGCATTTTCGTCCTCCCTAGGCTTATTCTTGTCCAATTAGGGTTTTTAACCAATCTTGTGCATCCAATAGGTTCATTTGTGTCATTGGATGAACATTTAGGTTATTTTCGTCCTCCTTAGGCTTATTCTTGTCCAATTAGGGTTTTTAACAAATCTTGTGCATCCAATAAGTTTATTTGTGTCGTTGGATGAACATTTAGGTCATTTCCGTCCTCCCTAAGCTTATTCTTGCCCAATTAGGGTTTTTAACCAATCCTGTGCATCCAATAGGTATGTTTGTGTCATTGGATGTACATTTAGGTCATTTTCGTCCTCCCTAGGCTTATTCTTGTCCAATTAGGGTTTTTAACCAATCTTGTGCATCGAATAGGTGTGTTTGTGTCATTGGATTATCATTTAGGGCATTTTCATCCTCCCTTGGCTTATTCTTGTCCAATTAGGGTTTTTAACCAATCTTGTGCATCCAATAGGTATGTTTGTGTCCTTGGTCATTTTCGTCTTCCCAAGGCTTATTCTTATCAAATTAGGGTTTTAACCAATCTTGTGCATCCAATAAGTTCATTTGTGTCATTGGATGAACATTTAGGTCATTTTCGTCCTCCCTAGACTTATTCTTGTCCAATTAGGGTTTTAACCAATCTTGTGCATCCAATAAGTTCTTTTGTGTCATTGGATGTACATTTAGGTCATTTTCGTCCTCCTTAGGCTTATTCTTGCCCAATTAGGGTTTTTAACAAATCTTGTGCATCCAATAAGTTCATTTGTGTCGTTGGGTGAACATTTTGGTCATTTTCGTCCTCCTTAGGCTTATTCTTGCCCAATTTGGGTTTTTAACAAATCTTGTGCATCCAATAAGTTCATTTGTGTCGTTGGATGAACAATTAGGTCATTTTCGTCTTCCCAAGGCTTATTCTTATCCAATTAGGGTTTTAACCAATCTTGTGCATCCAATAAGTTCATTGTTGTCATTGGATGAACATTTAGGTCATTTTCGTCCTCCCTAGACTTATTCTTTTCCAATTAGGGTTTTAAACAATCTTGTGCATCCAATAAGTTCTTCTGTGTCATTGGATGTACATTTAGGTCATTTTCGTCCTCCTTAGGCTTATTCTTGCCCAATTAGGGTTTTTAACAAATCTTGTGCATCCAATAAGTTCATTTGTGTCGTTGGATGAACATTTAGGTCATTTTCGTCCTCCCTAGGCTTATTCTGGTCCAATTAGGGTTTTTAACCAATCTTGTGCATCCAATAGGTGTGTTGGCGTCATTGGATGTACATTTAGGTCATTTTTGTCCTCCCTAGACTTATTCTTGTCCAATTAGGGTTTTAAACAATCTTGTGCATCCAATAAGTTCTTTTGTGTCATTGGATGTACATTTAGGTCATTTTCGTCCTCCTTAGGCTTATTCTTGCCCAATTAGGGTTTTTTACAAATCTTGTGCATCCAATAAGTTCATTTGTGTCGTTGGATGAACATTTAGGTCATTTTCGTCCTCCCTAGGCTTATTCTTGTCCAATTAGGGTTTTTAACCAATCTTGTGCATCCAATAGGTGTGTTAGCGTCATTGGATGTACATTTAGGTCATTTTTGTCCTCCCTAGACTTATTCTTGTCCAATTAGGGTTTTAAACAATCTTGTGCATCCAATAAGTTCTTTTGTGTCATTGGATGTACATCTAGGTCATTTTCGTCCTCCTTAGGCTTATTCTTGCCCAATTAGGGTTTTTTACAAATCTTGTGCATCCAATAAGTTCATTCTTGTCGTTGGATGAACATTTAGGTCATTTTCGTCCTCCCTAGGCTTATTCTTGTCCAATTAGGGTTTTTAACCAATCTTGTGCATCCAATAGGTGTGTTGGCGTCATTGGATGTACATTTAGGTCATTTTCGTCCTCCCTAGGCTTATTCTTGTCCAATTAGGGTTTTTAAACAATCTTGTGCATCCAATAAGTTCTTTTGTGTCATTGGATGAACATTTAGGTCATTTTCGTCCTCCTTAGGCTTATTCTTGCCCAATTAGGGTTTTTAACAAATCTTGTGCATCCAATAAGTTCATTTGTGTCGTTGGATGAACGTTTAGGTCATTTTCGTCCTCCCTAGGCTTATTCTTGTCCGATTAGGGTTTTTAACCAATCTTGTGCATCCAATAGGTTCATTTGTGTCATTGGATTAACATTTAGGTTATTTTCGTCCTCCTTAGGCTTATTCTTGTCCAATTAGGGTTTTTAACCAATCTTGTGCATCCAATAGGTATGTTTGTGTCCTTGGATGAACAATTAGGTCATTTTCGTCTTCCCAAGGCTTATTCTTATCCAATTAGGGTTTTAACCAATCTTGTGCATCCAATAAGTTCATTTGTGTCATTGGATGAACATTTAGGTCATTTTCGTCCTCCCTAGACTTATTCTTGTCCAATTAGGGTTTTAACCATTCTTGTGCATCCAATAAGTTCTTTTATGTCATTGGATGTACATTTAGGTCATTTTCGGCCTCCTTAGGCTTATTCTTGCCCAATTAGGGTTTTTAACAAATCTTGTGCATCCAATAAGTTCATTTGTGTTGTTGCACGAACATTTAGGTCATTTTCGTCCTCCTTAGGATTATTCTTGCCCAATTAGGGTTTTTAACAAATCTTGTGCATCCAATAAGTTCATTTGTGTCGTTGGATGAACAATTAGGTCATTTTCGTCTTCCCAAGGCTTATTCTTATCCAATTAGGGTTTTAACCAATCTTGGGCATACAATAAGTTCATTTGTGTCATTGGATGAACATTTAGGTCATTTTCGTCCTCCCTAGACTTATTCTTGTCCAATTAGGGTTTTAAACAATCTTGTGCATCCAATAAGTTCTTTTGTGTCATTGGATATACATTTAGGTCATTTTCATCCTCCTTAGGCTTATTCTTGCCCAATCAGGGTTTTTAACAATTCTTGTGCATCCAATAGGTGTGTTGGCGTCATTGGATGTACATTTAGGTCATTTTCGTCCTCCCTAGGGTTAATCATGTCCAATTAGGGTTTTTAACCAATCTTGTGCTTCCTATAGGTGTTTGTTTGTGTCATTGGATGAACATTTAGGTCATTTCCGTCCACCCTAAGCTTATTCTTGCCCAATTAGGGTTTTTAACAAATCTTGTGCATCCAATAGGTATGTTTGTGTCATTGGTTGTACATTTAGGTCATTTTCGTCCTCCCTAGGCTTATTCGTGTCCAATTAGGGTTTTTAACCAATCTTGTGCATCGAATATGTGTGTTTGTGTCATTGGATTATCATTTAGGGCATTTTCGTCCTCCCTTGGCTTATTCTTGTCCAATTAGGGTTTTTAACCAATCTTGTGCATCCAATAGGTATGTTTGTGTCCTTGGATGAACAATTAGGTCATTTTCGTCTTCCCAAGGCTTATTCTTATCCAATTAGGGTTTTAACCAATCTTGTGCATCCAATAAGTTCATTTGTGTCATTGGATGAACATTTAGGTCATTTTCGTCATCCCTAGACTTATTCTTGTCCAATTAGGGTTTTAACCAATCTTGTGCATCCAATAAGTTCTTTTGTGTCATTGGATGTACATGTAGGTCATTTTCGTCCTCCTTAGGCTTATTCTTGCCCAATTAGGGTTTTTTTACAAATCTTGTGCATCCAATAAGTTCATTTGTGTCGTTGGATGAACATTTAGGTCATTTTCGTCCTCCCTAGGCTTATTCTTGTCCAATTAGGGTTTTTAACCAATCTTGTGCATCCAATAGGTTCATTTGTGTCATTGGATGAACATTTAGGTTATTTTCGTCCTCCTTAGGCTTATTCTTGTCCAATTAGGGTTTTTAACAAATCTTGTGCATCCAATAAGTTCTTTTGTGTCATTGGATGAACATTTAGGTCATTTCCGTCCACCCTAAGCTTATTCTTGCCCAATTAGGGTTTTTAACCAATCCTGTGCATCCAATAGGTATGTTTGTGTCATTGGATGTACATTTAGGTCATTTTCGTCCTCCCTAGGTTTATTCTTGTCCAATTAGGGTTTTTAACCAATCTTGTGCATCGAATAGGTATGTTTGTGTCATTGGATTATCATTTAGGGCATTTTCGTCCTCCCTAGGCTTATTCTTGTCCAATTAGGGTTTTTAACCAATCTTGTGCATCCAATAGGTTCATTTGTGTCATTGGATGAACATTTAGGTTATTTTCGTCCTCCTTAGGCTTATTCTTGTCCAATTAGGGTTTTTAACAAATCTTGTGCATCCAATAAGTTCATTTGTGTCATTGGATGAACATTTAGGTCATTTTCGTCCTCCCTAGGCTTATTCTTGTCCAATTAGGGTTTTTAACCAATCTTGTGCATCCAATAAGTTCATTTGTGTCATTGGATGAACATTTAGGTCATTTTCGTCCTCCCTACGCTTTTTCTTGTCCAATTAGGGTTTTTAACCAACCTTGTGCATCCAATAAGTTCATTTGTGTCATTGGAGGAACATTTAGGTCATTTTCGTCCTCCCTAGTCTTATTCTTGTCCAATTAGGGTTTTTATGCAATCTTGTGCATCCAATATGTGTGTTTGTGTCATTGGATGAACATTTAGGTCATTTTCGTCTTCCCTATGCTTATTCTTGTCCAATTAGGGTTTTTAACCAATCTTGTGCATCCAATAGGTGTGTTTGTGTCATTGGATGAACATTTAGGTCATTTTCGTCCTCCCTAGGCTTATTCTTGTCCAATTAGGGTTTTTAACCAATCTTGTGCATCCAATAAGTTCATTTGTGTCATTGGGTGAACATTTTGGTCATTTTCGTCCTCCCTAGGCTTATTCTTGTCCAATTAGGGTTTTTAAACAATCTTGTGCATCCAATAGGTGTGTTTGTGTCATTGGATGAACATTTAGGTCATTTTCATCCTCCCTAGGCTTATTCTTGTCCAATTAGGGTTTCTAACCAATCTTGTGCATCCAATAAGTTCATTTGTGTCATTGGATGAACATTTAGGTCATTTTCGTCCTCCCTAGGCTTATTCTTGTCCAATTAGGGTTTTTAACCAATCTTGTGCATCCAATAAGTTCATTTGTGTCATTGGATAAACATTTAGGTCATTTTCGTCCTCCCTAGGCTTATTCTTGTCCAATTAGGGTTTTTAACCAATCTTTTGCATCCAATAGGTGTGTTTGTGTCATTGGATGAACATTTAGATCATTTTCGTCCTCCCTAGGCTTATACTTGTCCAATTAGGGTTTTTAAGCAATCTTGTGCATCCAATAAGTTCATTTGTGTCATTGGATGAACATTTAGGTCATTTTCGTCCTCCCTAGGCTTATTCTTGTCCAATTAGGGTTTTTAACCAATCTTGTGCATCCAATAAGTTCATTTGTGTCATTGGATAAACATTTAGGTCATTTTCGTCCACCCTAGGCTTATTCTTGTCCAATTAGGGTTTTTAACCAATCTTGTGCATCCAATAGGCGTGTTTGTGTTATTGGACGAACATTTAGGTCATTTTCGTCCTCCCTAGGCTTATTCTTGTCCAATTAGGGTTTCTAACCAATCTTGTGCATCCAATAGGTGTGTTTGTGTCATTGGATGAACATTTAGGTCATTTTCGTCCTCCCTAGGCTTATTCTTGTCCAATTAGGGTTTTTAACCAATCTTGTGCATCCAATAAGTTCATTTGTGTCATTGGATAAACATTTAGGTCATTTTCGTCCAACCTAGGCTTATTCTTGTCCAATTAGGGTTTTTAACCAATCTTGTGCATCCAATAAGTTCATTTGTGTCATTGGATAAACATTTAGGTCATTTTCGTCCAACCTAGACTTATTCTTGTCCAATTAGGGTTTTTAACCAATCTTGTGCATCCAATAAGTTCATTTGTGTCATTGGATAAACATTTAGGTCATTTTCGTCCTCCCTAGGCTTATTCTTGTCCAATTAGGGTTTCTAACCAATCTTGTGCATCCAATAGGTGTGTTTGTGTCATTGGATGAACATTTAGGTCAGTTTCTTCCTCCCTAGGCTTATTCTTGTCCAATTAGGGTTTCTTACGAATCTTGTGCATCCAATAGGTGTGTTTGTGTCATTGGATGAACATTTAGGTCATTTTCGTCCTCCCTAGGCTTATTCTTGTCCAATTAGGGTTTTTAACCAATCTTGTGCATCCAATAAGTTCATTTGTGTCATTGGATAAACATTTAGGTCATTTTCGTCCTCCCTAGGCTTATTCTTGTCTAATTAGGGTTTTTAACCAATCTTGTGCATCTAATAAGTTCATTTGTGTCATTGGATGAACATTTAGGTCATTTTCGTCCTCCCAAGGCTTATTCTTGTCCAATTAGGGTTTTTAACCAATCTTGTGCATCCAATAAGTTCATTTGTGTCATTGGATGAACATTTAGGTCATTTTCGTCCTCCCTAGGCTTAATCATGTCCAATTAGGGTTTTTAACCAATCTTGTGCATCCAATAGGTATGTTTGTGTCCTTGGATGAACAATTAGGTCATTTTCGTCTTCCCAAGGCTTATTCTTATCCAATTAGGGTTTTAACCAATCTTGTGCATCCAATAAGTTCATTTGTGTCATTGGATGAACATTTAGGTCATTTTCGTCCTCCCTAGGCTTATTCTTGTCCAATTAGGGTTTTTAAACAATCTTGTGCATCCAACAAGTTCTTTTGTATCATTGGATGTACGTTTAGGTCATTTTCGTCCTCCTTAGGCTTATTCTTGTCCAATTAGGGTTTTTAACCAATCTTGTGCATCCAATAAGTTCATTTGTGTCATTGGATGAATATTTAGGTCATTTTCGTCCTCCCTCGGCTTATTCTTGTCCAATTTGGGTTTTCAACCAATCATGTGCATCCAATAGGTGTATTTGTGTCATTGGATGGACATTTAGGTCATTTTCGTCCTCCCTAGGCTTATTCTTGTCAAATTAGGGTTTTTAAACAATCTTGTGCATCCAATAAGTTCTTTTGTGTCATTGGATGTACATTTAGGTCATTATTGTCCTCCTTAGGCTTATTCTTGTCCAATTAGGGTTTTTAACCAATCTGGTGCATCCAATAGGTGTGTTTGTGTCATTGGATGAACATTTAGGTTATTTTCGTCCTCCCTAGGCTTATTCTTGTCCAATTAGGGTTTTTAACCAATCATGTGCAACCAATAGGTGTATTTGTGTCATTGGATGAACATTTAGGTTATTTTCGTCCTCCCTAGGCTTATTCTTGTACAATTTGGGTTTTTAACCAATCATGTGCTTCCAATAGGTGTGTTTGTGTCGTTGCATCAACATTTAGGTCATTTTCGTCCTCTCAAGGCTTATTCTTGTCCAATTATGGTTTTTAAACAATCTTGTGCATCCAATAAGTTCTTTTGTGTCATTGGATGTACATTTAGGTCATTTTCGTCCTCCTTAGGCTTATTCTTGCCCAATTAGGGTTTTTAACAAATCTTGTGCATCCAATAAGTTCATTTGTGTCGTTGGATGAACATTTAGGTCATTTTCGTCCTCCCTAGGCTTATTCTTGTCCAATTAGGGTTTTTAACCAATCTTGTGCATCCAATAGGTGTGTTAGCGTCATTGGATGTACATTTAGGTCATTTTTGTCCTCCCTAGACTTATTCTTGTCCAATTAGGGTTTTAAACAATCTTGTGCATCCAATAAGTTCTTTTGTGTCATTGGATGTACATTTAGGTCATTTTCGTCCTCCTTAGGCTTATTCTTGCCCAATTAGGGTTTTTTACAAATCTTGTGCATCCAATAAGTTCATTTGTGTCGTTGGATGAACATTTAGGTCATTTTCGTCCTCCCTAGGCTTATTCTTGTCCAATTAGGGTTTTTAACCAATCTTGTGCATCCAATAGGTGTGTTGGCGTCATTGGATGTACATTTAGGTCATTTTCGTCCTCCATAGGCTTATTCTTGTCCAATTAGGGTTTTTAAACAATCTTGTGCATCCAATAAGTTCTTTTGTGTCATTGGATGAACATTTAGGTCATTTTCGTCCTCCTTAGGCTTATTCTTGCCCAATTAGGGTTTTTAACAAATCTTGTGCATCCAATAAGTTCATTTGTGTCGTTGGATGAACATTTAGGTCATTTTCGTCCTCCCTAGGCTTATTCTTGTCCAATTAGGGTTTTTAACCAATCTTGTGCATCCAATAGGTGTGTTGGCGTCATTGGATGTACATTTAGGTCATTTTTGTCCTCCCTAGACTTATTCTTGTCCAATTAGGGTTTTAAACAATCTTGTGCATCCAATAAGTTCTTTTGTGTCATTGGATGTACATTTAGGTCATTTTCGTCCTCCTTAGGCTTATTCTTGCCCAATTAGGGTTTTTTACAAATCTTGTGCATCCAATAAGTTCTTTTGTGTCATTGGATGAACATTTAGGTCATTTTCGTCCTCCTTAGGCTTATTCTTGTCCAATTAGGGTTTTTAACAAATCTTGTGCATCCAATAAGTTCATTTGTGTCGTTGGATGAACATTTAGGTCATTTTCGTCCTCCCTAGGCTTATTCTTGTCCAATTAGGGTTTTTAACCAATCTTGTGCATCCAATAGGTTCATTTGTGTCATTGGATGAACATTTAGGTTATTTTCGTCCTCCTTAGGCTTATTCTTGTCCAATTAGGGTTTTTAACAAATCTTGTGCATCCAATAAGTTCTTTTGTGTCATTGGATGAACATTGAGGTCATTTCCGTCCACCCTAAGCTTATTCTTGCCCAATTAGGGTTTTTAACCAATCTTGTGCATCCAATAGGTATGTTTGTGTCATTGGATGTACATTTAGGTCATTTTCGTCCACCCTAAGCTTATTCTTGCCCAATTAGGGTTTTTAACCAATCTTGTGCATCCAATAGGTATGTTTGTGTCATTGGATGTACATTTAGGTCATTTTCGTCCTCCCTAGGCTTATTCTTGTCCAATTAGGGTTTTTAACCAATCTTGTGCATCCAATAGGTGTGTTGGCATCATTGGATGTACATTTAGGTCATTTTCGTCCTCCCTAGGCTTATTCTTGTTCAATTAGGGTTTTAACCAATCTTGGGCATACAATAAGTTCATTTGTGTCATTGGATGAACATTTAGGTCATTTTCGTCCTCCCTAGACTTATTCTTGTCCAATTAGGGTTTTAAACAATCTTGTGCATCCAATAAGTTATTTTGTGTCATTGGATATACTTTTAGGTCATTTTCGTCCTCCTTAGGCTTATTCTTGCCCAATCAGGGTTTTTAACAAATCTTGTGCATCCAATAAGTTCATTTGTGTTGTTGGACGAACATTTAGGTCATTTTCGTCCTCCTTAGGATTATTCTTGCCCAATTAGGGTTTTTAACAAATCTTGTGCATCCAATAATTTCATTTGTGTCGTTGGATGAACAATTAGGTCATTTTCGTCTTCCCAAGGCTTATTCTTATCCAATTAGGGTTTTAACCAATCTTGGGCATACAATAAGTTCATTTGTGTCATTGGATGAACATTTAGGTCATTTTCGTCCTCCCTAGACTTATTCTTGTCCAATTAGGGTTTTAAACAATCTTGTGCATCCAATAAGTTCTTTTGTGTCATTGGATATACATTTAGGTCATTTTCATCCTCCTTAGGCTTATTCTTGCCCAATCAGGGTTTTTAACAAATCTTTTGCATCCAATAGGTGTGTTGGCGTCATTGGATGTACATTTAGGTCATTTTCGTCCTCCCTAGGGTTAATCATGTCCAATTAGGGTTTTTAACCAATCTTGTGCTTCCTATAGGTGTTTGTTTGTGTCATTGGATGAACATTTAGGTCATTTCCGTCCACCCTAAGCTTATTCTTGCCCAATTAGGGTTTTTAACAAATCTTGTGCATCCAATAGGTATGTTTGTGTCATTGGTTGTACATTTAGGTCATTTTCGTCCTCCCTAGGCTTATTCGTGTCCAATTAGGGTTTTTAACCAATCTTGTGCATCGAATATGTGTGTTTGTGTCATTGGATTATCATTTAGGGCATTTTCGTCCTCCCTTGGCTTATTCTTGTCCAATTAGGGTTTTTAACCAATCTTGTGCATCCAATAGGTATGTTTGTGTCCTTGGATGAACAATTAGGTCATTTTCGTCTTCCCAAGGCTTATTCTTATCCAATTAGGGTTTTAACCAATCTTGTGCATCCAATAAGTTCATTTGTGTCATTGGATGAACATTTAGGTCATTTTCGTCCTCCCTAGACTTATTCTTGTCCAATTAGGGTTTTAACCAATCTTGTGCATCCAATAAGTTCTTTTGTGTCATTGGATGTACATGTAGGTCATTTTCGTCCTCCTTAGGCTTATTCTTGCCCAATTAGGGTTTTTTACAAATCTTGTGCATCCAATAAGTTCATTTGTGTCGTTGGATGAACATTTAGGTCATTTTCGTCCTCCCTAGGCTTATTCTTGTCCAATTAGGGTTTTTAACCAATCTTGTGCATCCAATAGGTTCATTTGTGTCATTGGATGAACATTTAGGTTATTTTCGTCCTCCTTAGGCTTATTCTTGTCCAATTAGGGTTTTTAACAAATCTTGTGCATCCAATAAGTTCTTTTGTGTCATTGGATGAACATTTAGGTCATTTCCGTCCACCCTAAGCTTATTCTTGCCCAATTAGGGTTTTTAACCAATCCTGTGCATCCAATAGGTATGTTTGTGTCATTGGATGTACATTTAGGTCATTTTCGTCCTCCCTAGGTTTATTCTTGTCCAATTAGGGTTTTTAACCAATCTTGTGCATCGAATAGGTATGTTTGTGTCATTGGATTATCATTTAGGGCATTTTCGTCCTCCCTAGGCTTATTCTTGTCCAATTAGGGTTTTTAACCAATCTTGTGCATCCAATAGGTTCATTTGTGTCATTGGATGAACATTTAGGTTATTTTCGTCCTCCTTAGGCTTATTCTTGTCCAATTAGGGTTTTTAACAAATCTTGTGCATCCAATAAGTTTATTTGTGTCGTTGGATGAACATTTAGGTCATTTCCGTCCTCCCTAAGCTTATTCTTGCCCAATTAGGGTTTTTAACCAATCCTGTGCATCCAATAGGTATGTTTGTGTCATTGGATGTACATTTAGGTCATTTTCGTCCTCCCTAGGCTTATTCTTGTCCAATTAGGGTTTTTAACAAATCTTGTGCATCCAATAGGTGTGTTTGTGTCATTGGATTATCATTTAGGGCATTTTCGTCCTCCCTAGGCTTATTCTTGTCCAATTAGGGTTTTTAACCAATCTTGTGCATCCAATAGGTATGTTTGTGTCATTGGATGTACATTTAGGTCATTTTCGTCCACCCTAAGCTTATTCTTGTCCAATTAGGGTTTTTAACCAATCTTGTGCATCCAATAGGTATGTTTGTGTCATTGGATGTACATTTAGGTCATTTTCGTCCTCCCTAGGCTTATTCTTGTCCAATTAGGGTTTTTAACCAATCTTGTGCATCCAATAGGTGTGTTGGCGTCATTGGATGTACATTTAGGTCATTTTCGTCCTCCCTAGGCTTATTCTTGTGCAATTAGGGTTTTAACCAATCTTGGGCATACAATA
Source organism: Cicer pinnatifidum (assembly GCA_037974775.1). Taxonomy (NCBI): domain Eukaryota; kingdom Viridiplantae; phylum Streptophyta; class Magnoliopsida; order Fabales; family Fabaceae; genus Cicer; species Cicer pinnatifidum. The sequence goes on along the minus strand of JBBPBR010000004.1, from coordinate 24,374,827 downwards.
AGTTCATTTGTGTCATTAGATGAACATTTAGGTCATTTTCGTCCTCCCTAGACTTATTCTTGTCCAATTAGGGTTTTAAACAATCTTGTGCATCCAATAAGTTCTTTTGTGTCATTGGATATACTTTTAGGTCATTTTCGTCCTCCTTAGGCTTATTCTTGCCCAATCAGGGTTTTTAACAAATCTTGTGCATCCAATAAGTTCATTTGTGTCGTTGGATGAACATTTGGGTCATTTTCGTCCTCCATAGGCTTATTCTTGTCCAATTAGGGTTTTTAACCAATCTTGTGCATCCAATAGGTGTGTTGGCGTCATTGGATGTACATTTAGGTCATTTTCGTCCTCCCTAGGGTTAATCATGTCCAATTAGGGTTTTTAACCAATCTTGTGCTTCCTATAGGTGTTTGTTTGTGTCATTGGATGAACATTTAGGTCATTTCCGTCCACCCTAAGCTTATTCTTGCCCAATTTGGGTTTTTAACAAATCTTGTGCATCCAATAGGTATGTTTGTGTCATTGGATGTACATTTAGGTCATTTTCGTCCTCCCTAGGCTTATTCTTGTCCAATTAGGGTTTTTAACCAATCTTGTGCATCTAATATGTGTGTTTGTGTCATTGGATTTTCATTTAGGGCATTTTCGTCCTCCCTTGGCTTATTCTTGTCCAATTAGGGTTTTTAACCAATCTTGTGCATCCAATAGGTATGTTTGTGTCCTTGGATGAACAATTAGGTCATTTTCGTCTTCCCAAGGCTTATTCTTATCCAATTTGGGTTTTTAACAAATCTTGTGCATCCAATAAGTTCATTTGTGTCGTTGGATGAACATTTACGTCATTTTCGTCCTCCCTAGACTTATTCTTGTCCAATTAGGGTTTTAAGCAATCTTGTGCATCCAATAAGTTCTTTTGTGTCATTGGATGTACATTTAGGTCATTTTCGTCCTCCCTAGACTTATTCTTTTCCAATTAGGGTTTTAAACAATCTTGTGCATCCAATAAGTTCTTCTGTGTCATTGGATGTACATTTAGGTCATTTTCGTCCTCCTTAGGCTTATTCTTGCCCAATTAGGGTTTTTAACAAATCTTGTGCATCCAATAAGTTCATTTGTGTCGTTGGATGAACATTTAGGTCATTTTCGTCCTCCCTAGGCTTATTCTGGTCCAATTAGGGTTTTTAACCAATCTTGTGCATCCAATAGGTGTGTTGGCGTCATTGGATGTACATTTAGGTCATTTTTGTCCTCCCTAGACTTATTCTTGTCCAATTAGGGTTTTAAACAATCTTGTGCATCCAATAAGTTCTTTTGTGTCATTGGATGAACATTTAGGTCATTTTCGTCCTCCTTAGGCTTATTCTTGCCCAATTAGGGTTTTTAACAAATCTTGTGCATCCAATAAGTTTATTTGGGTCATTGGATGTACATTTAGGTCATTTTCGTCCTCCCTAGGCTTATTCTTGTCCAATTAGGGTTTTTAAACAATCTTGTGCATCCAATAAGTTCTTTTGTGTCATTGGATGAACATTTAGGTCATTTTCGTCCTCCTTAGGCTTATTCTTGCCCAATTAGGGTTTTTAACAAATCTTGTGCATCCAATAAGTTCTTATGTGTCGTTGGATGAACATTTAGGTCATTTTCCTCCTCCCTAGGCTTATTCTTGTCCAATTAGGGTTTTTAACCAATCTTGTGCATCCAATAGGTATGTTTGTGTCATTGGATGTACATTTAGGTCATTTTCGTCCTCCCTAGGTTTATTCTTGTCCAATTAGGGTTTTTAACCAATCTTGTGCATCGAATAGGTGTGTTTGTGTCATTGGATTATCATTTAGGGCATTTTCATCCTCCATTGGCTTATTCTTGTCCAATTAGGGTTTTTAACCAATGTTGTGCATCCAATAGGTATGTTTGTGTCCTTGGATGAACAATTAGGTCATTTTCGTCTTCCCAAGGCTTATTCTTATCAAATTAGGGTTTTAACCAATCTTGTGCATCCAATACGTTCATTTGTGTCATTGGATGAACATTTAGGTCATTTTCGTCCTCCCTAGACTTATTCTTGTCCAATTAGGGTTTTAACCAATCTTGTGCATCCAATAAGTTCTTTTGTGTCATTGGATGTACATTTAGGTCATTTTCGTCCTCCTTAGGCTTATTCTTGCCCAATTAGGGTTTTTAACAAATCTTGTGCATCCAATAAGTTCATTTGTGTTGTTGGACGAACATTTAGGTCATTTTCGTCCTCCTTAGGCTTATTCTTGCCCAATTTGGGTTTTTAACAAATCTTGTGCATCCAATAAGTTCATTTGTGTCGTTGGATGAACAATTAGGTCATTTTCGTCTTCCCAAGGCTTATTCTTATCCAATTAGGGTTTTAACCAATCTTGTGCATACAATAAGTTCATTTTTGTCATTGGATGAACATTTAGGTCATTTTCGTCTTCCCTAGATTTATTCTTGTCCAATTAGGGTTTTAAACAATCTTGTGCATTCAATAAGTTCTTTTGTGTCATTGGATATACATTTAGGTCATTTTCGTCCTTCTTAGGCTTATTCTTGCCCAATCAGGGTTTTTAACAAATCTTGTGCATCCAATAAGTTCATTTGTGTCGTTGGATGAACATTTGAGTCATTTTCGTCCTCCCTAGGCTTATTCTTGTCCAATTAGGGTTTTTAACCAATCTTGTGCATCCAATAGGTGTGTTGGCGTCATTGGATGTACATTTAGGTCATTTTCGTCCTCCCTAGGGTTAATCATGTCCAATTAGGGTTTTTAACCAATCTTGTGCTTCCTATAGGTGTTTGTTTGTGTCATTGGATGAACATTTAGGTCATTTCCGTCCACCCTAAGCTTATTCTTGCCCAATTAGGGTTTTTAACAAATCTTGTGCATCCAATAGGTATGTTTGTGTCATTGGATGTACATTTAGGTCATTTTCGTCCTCCCTAGGCTTATTCGTGTCCAATTAGGGTTTTTAACCAATCTTGTGCATCGAATATGTGTGTTTGTGTCATTGGATTACCATTTAGGGCATTTTCGTCCTCCCTTGGCTTATTCTTGTCCAATTAGGGTTTTTAACCAATCTTGTGCATCCAATAGGTATGTTTGTGTCCTTGGATGAACAATTAGGTCATTTTCGTCTTCCCAAGGCTTATTCTTATCCAATTAGGGTTTTAACCAATCTTGTGCATCCAATAAGTTCAATTGTGTCATTGGATGAACATTTAGGTCATTTTCGTCCTCCCTAGACTTATTCTTGTCCAATTAGGGTTTTAACCAATCTTGTGCATCCAATAAGTTCTTTTGTGTCATTGGATGTACATGTAGGTCATTTTCGTCCTCCTTAGTCTTATTCTTGCCCAATTAGGGTTTTTTACAAATCTTGTGCATCCAATAAGTTCTTCTGTGTCATTGGATGTACATTTAGGTCATTTTCGTCCTCCTTAGGCTTATTCTTGCCCAATTAGGGTTTTTAACAAATCTTGTGCATCCAATAAGTTCATTTGTGTCGTTGGATGAACATTTAGGTCATTTTCGTCCTCCTTAGGCTTATTCTTGCCCAATTTGGGTTTTTAACAAATCTTGTGCATCCAATAAGTTCATTTGTGTCGTTGGATGAACAATTAGGTCATTTTCGTCTTCCCAAGGCTTATTCTTATCCAATTAGGGTTTTAACCAATCTTGTGCATACAATAAGTTCATTTTTGTCATTGGATGAACATTTAGGTCATTTTCGTCTTCCCTAGATTTATTCTTGTCCAATTAGGGTTTTAAACAATCTTGTGCATTCAATAAGTTCTTTTGTGTCATTGGATATACATTTAGGTCATTTTCGTCCTTCTTAGGCTTATTCTTGCCCAATCAGGGTTTTTAACAAATCTTGTGCATCCAATAAGTTCATTTGTGTCGTTGGATGAACATTTGAGTCATTTTCGTCCTCCCTAGGCTTATTCTTGTCCAATTAGGGTTTTTAAACAATCTTGTGCATCCAATAAGTTCTTTTGTGTCATTGGATGAACATTTAGGTCTTTTTCGTCCTCCTTAGGCTTATTCTTGCCCAATTAGGGTTTTTAACAAATCTTGTGCATCCAATAAGTTCTTTTGTGTCGTTGGATGAACATTTAGGTCATTTTCCTCCTCCCTAGGCTTATTCTTGTCCAATTAGGGTTTTTAACCAATCTTGTGCATCCAATAGGTGTGTTGGCGTCATTGGATGTACATTTAGGTCATTTTCGTCCTCCCTAGGCTTATTCTTGTCCAATTAGGGTTTTTAAACAATCTTGTGCATCCAATAAGTTCTTTTGTGTCATTGGATGAACATTTAGGTCTTTTTCGTCCTCCTTAGGCTTATTCTTGCCCAATTAGGGTTTTTAACAAATCTTGTGCTTCCAATAAGTTCTTTTGTGTCGTTGGATGAACATTTAGGTCATTTTCCTCCTCCCTAGGCTTATTCTTGTCCAATTAGGGTTTTTAACCAATCTTGTGCATCCAATAGGTATGTTTGTGTCATTGGATGTACATTTAGGTCATTTTCGTCCTCCCTAGGCTTATTCTTGTCCAATTAGGGTTTTTAACCAATCTTGTGCATCGAATAGGTGTGTTTGTGTCATTGGATTATCATTTAGGGCATTTTCATCCTCCCTTGGCTTATTCTTGTCCAATTAGGGTTTTTAACCAATGTTGTGCATCCAATAGGTATGTTTGTGTCCTTGGATGAACAATTAGGTCATTTTCGTCTTCCCAAGGCTTATTCTTATCAAATTAGGGTTTTAACCAATCTTGTGCATCCAATACGTTCATTTGTGTCATTGGATGAACATTTAGGTCATTTTCGTCCTCCCTAGACTTATTCTTGTCCAATTAGGGTTTTAACCAATCTTGTGCATCCAATAAGTTCTTTTGTGTCATTGGATGTACATTTAGGTCATTTTCGTCCTCCTTAGGCTTATTCTTGCCCAATTAGGGTTTTTAACAAATCTTGTGCATCCAATAAGTTCATTTGTGTTGTTGGACGAACATTTAGGTCATTTTCGTCCTCCTTAGGCTTATTCTTGCCCAATTTGGGTTTTTAACAAATCTTGTGCATCCAATAAGTTCATTTGTGTCGTTGGATGAACAATTAGGTCATTTTCGTCTTCCCAAGGCTTATTCTTATCCAATTAGGGTTTTAACCAATCTTGTGCATACAATAAGTTCATTTTTGTCATTGGATGAACAATTAGGTCATTTTCGTCTTCCCTAGATTTATTCTTGTCCAATTAGGGTTTTAAACAATCTTGTGCATTCAATAAGTTCTTTTGTGTCATTGGATATACATTTAGGTCATTTTCGTCCTCCTTAGGCTTATTCTTGCCCAATCAGGGTTTTTAACAAATCTTGTGCATCCAATAAGTTCATTTGTGTCGTTGGATGAACATTTGAGTCATTTTCGTCCTCCCTAGGCTTATTCTTGTCCAATTAGGGTTTTTAACCAATCTTGTGCATCCAATAGGTGTGTTGGCGTCATTGGATGTACATTTAGGTCATTTTCGTCCTCCCTAGGGTTAATCATGTCCAATTAGGGTTTTTAACCAATCTTGTGCTTCCTATAGGTGTTTGTTTGTGTCATTGGATGAACATTTAGGTCATTTCCGTCCACCCTAAGCTTATTCTTGCCCAATTAGGGTTTTTAACCAATCTTGTGCATCCAATAGGTATGTTTGTGTCATTGGATGTACATTTAGGTCATTTTCGTCCTCCCTAGGCTTATTCTTGTCCAATTAGGGTTTTTAACCAATCTTGTGCATCGAATATGTGTGTTTGTGTCATTGGATTATCCTTTAGGGCATTTTCGTCCTCCCTTGGCTTATTCTTGTCCAATTAGGGTTTTTAACCAATCTTGTGCATCCAATAGGTATGTTTGTGTCCTTGGATGAACAATTAGGTCATTTTCGTCTTCCCAAGGCTTATTCTTATCCAATTAGGGTTTTAACCAATCTTGTGCATCCAATAAGTTCATTTGTGTCATTGGATGAACATTTAGGTCATTTTCGTCCTCCCTAGACTTATTCTTGTCCAATTAGGGTTTTAACCAATCTTGTGCATCCAATAAGTTCTTTTGTGTCATTGGATGTACATTTAGGTCATTTTCGTCCTCCTTAGGCTTATTCTTGCCCAATTAGGGTTTTTAACAAATCTTGTGCATCCAATAAGTTCATTTGTGTCGTTGGATGAACATTTAGGTCATTTTCGTCCTCCTTAGGCTTATTCTGGCCCAATTAGGGTTTTTAACAAATCTTGTGCATCCAATAAGTTCATTTGGGTCGTTGGATGAACAATTAGGTCATTTTCGTCTTCCCAAGGCTTATTCTTATCCAATTAGGGTTTTAACCAATCTTGTGCATCCAATAAGTTCATTTTTGTCATTGGATGAACATTTAGGTCATTTTCGTCCTCCCAAGACTTATTCTTGTCCAATTAGGGTTTTAAACAATCTTGTGCATCCAATAAGTTCTTTTGTGTCATTGGATGTACATTTAGGTCATTTTCGTCCTCCTTAGGCTTATTCTTGCCCAATTAGGGTTTTTAACAAATCTTGTGCATCCAATAAGTTCATTTGTGTCATTGGATGAACATTTAGGTCATTTTCGTACTCCCTAGGCTTATTCTTGTCCAATTAGGGTTTTTAACCAATCTTGTGCATCCAATAGGTGTGTTGGCGTCATTGGATGTACATTTAGGTCATTTTTGTTCTCCGTAGACTTATTCTTGTCCAATTAGGGTTTTAAACAATCTTGTGCATCCAATAAGTTCTTTTGTGTCATTGGATGTACATTTAGGTCATTTTCGTCCTCCATAGGCTTATTCTTGCCTAATTAGGGTTTTTTACAAATCTTGTGCATCCAATAAGTTCATTTGTGTCGTTGGATGAACATTTAGGTCATTTTCGTCCTCCCTAGGCTTATTCTTGTCCAATTAGGGTTTTTAACCAATCTTGTGCATCGAATAGGTGTGTTTGTGTCATTGGATTATCATTTAGGGCATTTTCATCCTCCCTTGGCTTATTCTTGTCCAATTAAGGTTTTTAACCAATGTTGTGCATCCAATAGGTATGTTTGTGTCCTTGGATGAGCAATTAGGTCATTTTCGTCTTCCCAAGGCTTATTCTTATCAAATTAGGGTTTTAACCAATCTTGTGCATCCAATACGTTCATTTGTGTCATTGGATGAACATTTAGGTCATTTTCGTCCTCCCTAGACTTATTCTTGTCCAATTAGGGTTTTAACCAATCTTGTGCATCCAATAAGTTCTTTTGTGTCATTGGATGTACATTTAGGTCATTTTCGTCCTCCTTAGGCTTATTCTTGCCCAATTAGGGTTTTTAACAAATCTTGTGCATCCAATAAGTTCATTTGTGTTGTTGGACGAACATTTAGGTCATTTTCGTCCTCCTTAGGCTTATTCTTGCCCAATTTGGGTTTTTAACAAATCTTGTGCATCCAATAAGTTCATTTGTGTCGTTGGATGAACAATTAGGTCATTTTCGTCTTCCCAAGGCTTATTCTTATCCAATTAGGGTTTTAACCAATCTTGTGCATACAATAAGTTCATTTTTGTCATTGGATGAACATTTAGGTCATTTTCGTCTTCCCTAGATTTATTCTTGTCCAATTAGGGTTTTAAACAATCTTGTGCATTCAATAAGTTCTTTTGTGTCATTGGATATACATTTAGGTCATTTTCGTCCTCCTTAGGCTTATTCTTGCCCAATTCTGGGTTTTTAACAAATCTTGTGCATCCAATAAGTTCATTTGTGTCGTTGGATGAACATTTGAGTCATTTTCGTCCTCCCTAGGCTTATTCTTGTCCAATTAGGGTTTTTAACCAATCTTGTGCATCCAATAGGTGTGTTGGCGTCTTTGGATGTACATTTAGGTCATTTTCGTCCTCCCTAGGGTTAATCATGTCCAATTAGGGTTTTTAACCAATCTTGTGCTTCCTATAGGTGTTTGTTTGTGTCATTGGATGAACATTTAGGTCATTTCCGTCCACCCTAAGCTTATTCTTGCCCAATTAGGGTTTTTAACCAATCTTGTGCATCCAATAGGTATGTTTGTGTCATTGGATGTACATTTAGGTCATTTTCGTCCTCCCTAGGCTTATTCTTGTCCAATTAGGGTTTTTAACCAATCTTGTGCATCGAATATGTGTGTTTGTGTCATTGGATTATCCTTTAGGGCATTTTCGTCCTCCCTTGGCTTATTCTTCTCCAATTAGGGTTTTTAACCAATCTTGTGCATCCAATAGGTATGTTTGTGTCCTTGGATGAACAATTAGGTCATTTTCGTCTTCCCAAGGCTTATTCTTATCCAATTAGGGTTTTAACCAATCTTGTGCATCCAATAAGTTCATTTGTGTCATTGGATGAACATTTAGGTCATTTTCGTCCTCCCTAGACTTATTCTTGTCCAATTAGGGTTTTAACCAATCTTGTGCATCCAATAAGTTCTTTTGTGTCATTGGATGTACATTTAGGTCATTTTCGTCCTCCTTAGGCTTATTCTTGCCCAATTAGGGTTTTTAACAAATCTTGTGCATCCAATAAGTTCATTTGTGTCGTTGGATGAACATTTAGGTCATTTTCGTCCTCCTTAGGCTTATTCTTGCCCCATTAGGGTTTTTAACAAATCTTGTGCATCCAATAAGTTCATTTGGGTCGTTGGATGAACAATTAGGTCATTTTCGTCTTCCCAAGGCTTATTCTTATCCAATTAGGGTTTTAACCAATCTTGTGCATCCAATAAGTTCATTTTTGTCATTGGATGAACATTTAGTTCATTTTCGTCCTCCCAAGACTTATTCTTGTCCAATTAGGGTTTTAAACAATCTTGTGCATCCAATAAGTTCTTTTGTGTCATTGGATGTACATTTAGGTCATTTTCGTCCTCCTTAGGCTTATTCTTGCCCAATTAGGGTTTTTAACAAATCTTGTGCATCCAATAAGTTCATTTGTGTCGTTGGATGAACATTTAGGTCATTTTCGTACTCCCTAGGCTTATTCTTGTCCAATTAGGGTTTTTAACCAATCTTGTGCATCCAATAGGTGTGTTGGCGTCATTGGATGTACATTTAGGTCATTTTTGTTCTCCGTAGACTTATTCTTGTCCAATTAGGGTTTTAAACAATCTTGTGCATCCAATAAGTTCTTTTGTGTCATTGGATGTACATTTAGGTCATTTTCGTCCTCCATAGGCTTATTCTTGCCTAATTAGGGTTTTTTACAAATCTTGTGCATCCAATAAGTTCATTTGTGTCGTTGGATGAACATTTAGGTCATTTTCGTCCTCCCTAGGCTTATTCTTGTCCAATTAGGGTTTTTAACCAATCTTGTGCATCCAATAGGTGTGTTGGCGTCATTGGATGTACATTTAGGTCATTTTCGTCCTCCCTAAAGTTAATCATGTCTAATTAGGGTTTTTAACCAATCTTGTGCTTCCTATAGGTGTGTGTTTGTGTCATTGGATGAACATTTAGGTCATCTTCGTCCTCCCAAGGCTTATTCTTGTCCAATTAGGCTTTTTATCCAATCTTGTGCATCCAATAAGTTCATTTGTCTCATTGGATGAACATTTAGGTCATTTTCGTCCTCCCCAGGCTTAATCATGTCTAATTAGGGTTTTTAACCAATCTTGTGCATCCAATAGGTATGTTTCTGTCCTTGGATGAACAATTAGGTCATTTTCTGTTGGTACCAGTAACCTCTGTTGAATGAAAATTATGCGGAAGATTACCTATTTTTAGAGATATGCGCAGCAGTTTAACAAATCGTACATTTATTAAACAAAGCATCAGAATAAGGTCCCAAAACTATAATACAAATGAATGCACAAAGTATATGGATCAAAGAATATATTGAGAGATGCACCAGTTACGTTTATTGTTCAAGATATTGATTCACTTACAATCATGCTGGAAACAGTCTTTCATGTAGTATCAAAGTATGCAGAAAGATATTCAAGCATTCAATCAATATCAGACAAATACACACTGCAGAAATGAAAAAGAGATAAGGGTAAGAAAGATTGTCCGCAGTGATTTATACTGGTTCAGCCGTTGTTGAACGACCTACATCCAGTCCCAAGATCAAATCCAATCTTGGCCTTTCCAATAGAATATCTCAGAATCCGTTTACAGATGTTCTAGCTCCTCGCCTATCAATCTAAAACGATTCTTCTTATTCTATTCTTATCTCCCTGAATCCCAGAGTTTATCTCCCATAAACTCTTCCAAGATTACAGTCAAGTTTCTTCTTGATGAGACCTCTCAATCACAGAAGATAACTACAAGTTAAGACTGGATTTCTCAATGTTATTTGTTTTAAGAATTTGTTTACAGATGTATCTAATCAGAAATTACATAGAGATTTCTTCAACAGTTTTCTTCTCTAAAGTTGTTTCTCCAGCAATCTTTCTCAGTTCTTGTGGATCATGAAAGATGAATCTTCATAACTGAAAAAGTAATGTTCAAAGTTATTTCACAGTGAGAAACAAAGATATCAGAAAGTTATGTGTATGTTGTTGTGTATATTGAGAAGATACAGAAAAACAGTTTATATAGTTTCAGGAAAAACAACATATGAATCGATTTATCCAATCGATTCATTAAAGTCATAATGCTGGTTAATCGATTTCCTCAATCGATTTCGCGAGTCTTGTTTTTCTTGAATCTTGAAACTGTACATACTAATCGATTTGCTCAATCGATTATTTTAAGTAGTTCTTCAAACTTTGATGACAGTATATGATTAAATCGATTTGCAGAATCGACTTGATGTGTTTTGTTCAAACAACGAGATCAAAACCATCGATGTGCTTAATCGATTTAACCATTCAGTCGTCTCTGTTTATCAAACTTTTATGTCAATCGATTGTGCTAATCGATTGTGGATCTTAAGTCTGAAGTACTTTTCATCAGTTGGGTTATTCAATCGATTTACCAAGTCGATTGATACCAACTTTTATTACACAGATGTATATAAACAGATTGTAGTAATCGATTGTGTATGTTCCAGACCTGAGTTATTTTGAAACTTGTTTTAGTGAATCGATTGGCCTAATCGATTTAGTAAACAGGTTTGGCTCTGGGACATTAACAATCGATTGTTTCAATCGGTGTAGACAAAAACACAATTAAAGAAGTGATTATTCCAATCGATTTGCCAAATCGATTGCCTGCAAAACGTGCTACTGACTTGCACATTTTAAATTCAGTAAGCATGTCAATCGATTTGTCCAATCGATTTAAACAATCAGTTTAGTCTTGGTGATTCACTCAATCGATGTGCCTAATCGATTTGTGGCAAACTGGCTCTCTGACTTGTACAATTTATTTTCCAATATGTGTACCAATCGATTTGGAGAATCGATTGATAGCCCTTTTGTTTTCTTTAAGGATGTACAAATCGATTGTGCTAATCGATTGGGTAACACCAAACTTTGTAAACTTATTCAACCCTGTTATGGAATCGATTGTGCTAATCGATGTGCTCATGGATCTTCAAGATTTTGTTGATTCCTTGAGTTCCAAGCAATTGTTTCGAGTATGTAGGATTGAATTTGTTGTTCCTGAAATTTTTCTCAGTTGACAATGTTAGATGTATTTCAAATTGGATGCTTGTCAATAACATCAAAAACGAACATATGTCTAACAATTAGGATTTTTAACCAATCCTGTGCATCCAATAGGTGTGTTTGTGTCATTGGATGATCAATTAGGTTATTTTCGTCCTCCCTAGGCTTATTCTTGTCCAATTAGGGTTTTTAACTAATCTTGTGCATCCATTAGGTGTGTTTGTGTCATTGGATGATCAATTAAGTCATTTTCGTCCTCCCTAGGCTTATTCTTGTCCAATTAGGGTTTTTAACCAATCTTGTGCATCCAATAGGTGTGTTTGTGTCATTGGATGATCAATTAGGTCATTTTCGTCCTCCCTAGGCTTATTCTTGTCCAATTAGGGTTTTTAACCAATCTTGTGCATCCAATAGGTGTGTTTGTGTCATTGGATGATCAATTAGGTCATTTATCGTCCTCCCTAGGCTTATTCTTGTCCAATTAGGGTTTTTAACCAATCTTGTGCATCCAATAGGTTGAGTTGTGTCATTGGATTAACATTTAGGTCATTTTCGTCCTCCCTAGGCATATTCTTGTCCAATTAGGGTTTTTAACCAATCTTGTGCATCCAATAGGTGTGTTTGTGTCATTGGATGATCAATTAGGTCATTTTCGTCCTCCCTAGGCTTATTCTTGTCCAATTAGGGTTTTTAACCAATCTTGTGCATCCAATAGGTGTGTTTGTGTCATTGGATGATCAATTAGGTCATTTTCGTCCTCCCTAGGCTTATTCTTGTCCAATTAGGGTTTTTAACCATTCTTGTGCATCCAATAGGTGTGTTTGTGTCATTGGATGATCAATTAGGTCATTGTTGTCCTCCCTAGGCTTATTCTTGTCCAATTAGGGTTTTTAACCAATCTTGTGCATCCAATAGGTGTGTTTGTGTCATTGGATGATCAATTAGGTCATTTTCGTCCTCCCTAGGCTTATTCTTGTCCAATTAGGGTTTTTAACCAATCTTGTGCATCCAATATGTTCGTTTGTGTCATTGAATTAACATTTAGGTCATTTTCGTCCTCCCTAGGCATATTCTTGTCCAATTAGGGTTTTTAACCAATCTTGTGCATCCAATAGGTGTGTTTGTGTCATTGGATGATCAATTAGGTCATTTTCGTCCTCCCTAGGCTTATTCTTGTACAATTATGGTTTTTAACCAATCTTGTGCATCCAATAGGTGTGTTTGTGTCATTGGATGATCAATTAGGTCATTTTCGTCCTCCCTAGGCATATTCTTGTCCAATTAGGGTTTTTAACCAATCTTGTGCATCCAATAGGTGTGTTTGTGTCATTGGATGATCAATTAGGTCATTTTCGTCCTCCCTAGGCTTATTCTTGTCCAATTTGGGTTTTTAACCAATCTTGTGCATCCAATAGGTGTGTTTGTTTCATTGGATGATCAATTAGGTCATTTTCGTCCTCCCTAGGCATATTCTTGTCCAATTAGGGTTTTTAACCAATCTTGTGCATCCAATTGGTGTGTTTGTGTCATTGGATGATCAATTAGGTCATTTTCGTCCTCCCTATGCTTATTCTTGTCCAATTAGGGTTTTTAACTAATCTTGTGCATCCAATAGGTGTGTTTGTGTCATTGGATGATCAATTAGGTCATTTTCGTCCTCCCTAGGCTTATTCTTGTCCAATTAGGGTTTTTAACCAATCTTGTGCATCCAATAGGTGTGTTTGTGTCATTGGATGATCAATTAGGTCATTTTCGTCCTCCCTAGGCTTATTCTTGTCCAATTAGGGTTTTTAACCAATCTTGTGCATCCAATAAGTTCATTTGTGTCATTGGAGGAACATTTAGCTCATTTTCGTCCTCCCTAGTCTTATTCTTGTCCAATTAGGGTTTTTATGCAATCTTGTGCATCTAATAGGTGTTGGTACCAGTAACCTCTGTTAAATGAAAATTATGCGGAAGATTATCTATTTTTAGAGATATGCGCAGCAGTTTAACAAATCGTACATTTATTAAACACAGCATCAGAATAAGGTCCCAAAACTACAATACAAATGAATGCACAAAGTATATGGATCAAAGAATATATTGAGAGATGCACCAGTTACGGTTATTGTTCAAGATATTGATTCACTTACAATCATGCTGGAAACAGTCTTTCATGTAGTATCAAAGTATGCAGAAAGATATTCAAGCACTCAATCAATATCAGACAAAGACACACTGCAGAAATTAAAAAAGAGATAAGGGTAAGAAAGATTGTACGCAGTGATTTATACTGGTTCAGCCGTTGTTGAATGACCTACATCCAGTCCCAAGATCAACTCCAATCTTGGCCTTTCCAATAGAATATCTCAGAATCCGTTTACAAATGTTCTAGCTCCTCGCCTATCAATCTAAAACGATTCTTTCTATTCTATTCTTATCTCCCTGAATCCCAGAGTTTATCTCCCATAAACTCTTCCAAGATTACAGTCAAGTTTCTTCTTGATGAGACCTCTCAATCACAGAAGATAACTACCAGTTAAGACTGGATTTCTCAATGTTATTTGTTTTAAGAATTTGTTTACAGATGTATCTAATCAGAAATTACACAGAAATTTCTTCAACAGTTTTCTTCTCTAAAGTTGTTTCTCCAGCAATCTTTCTCAGTTCTTGTGGATCATGAAAGATGAATCTTCATAACTGAAAAAGTAATGTTCAAAGTTATTTCACAGTGAGAAACAAAGATGTCAGAAAGTTATGTGTATGTTGTTGTGTATCTTGAGAAGATACTGAAAAACAGTTTATATAGTTTCAGGAAAAACAACATATGAATCGATTTATCCAATCGATTCATTAAACTCATAATGCTGGTTAATCGATTTCTTCAATCGATTTCGCGAGTCTTGTTTTTCTTGAATCTTGAAACTGTACATACTAATCGATTTGCTCAATCGATTATTTTAAGTAGTTCTTCAAACTTTGATGACAGTATATGATTAAATCGATTTGCAGAATCGACTTGATGTGTTTTGTTCAAACAACGAGATCAAAACCATCGATGTGCTTAATCGATTTAACCATTCAGTCATCTCTGTTTATAAAACTTTTATGTCAATCGATTGTGCCAATCGATTGTGGATCTTAAGTCTGAAGTACTTTTCATCAGTTGGGTTATTCAATCGATTTACCAAGTCGATTGATACCAACTTTTATTACACAGATGTATATAAACAGATTGTAGTAATCGATTGTGTATGTTCCAGACCTGAGTTATTTTGAAACTTGTTTTAGTGAATCGATTGGCCTAATCGATTTAGTAAACAGGTTTGGCTCTGGGACATTAACAATCGATTGTTTCAATCGGTGTAGACAAAAACACAATTAAAGAAGTGATTATTCCAATCGATTTGCCAAATCGATTGCCTGCAAAACGTGCTACTGACTTGCACATTTTAAATTCAGTAAGCATGTCAATCGATTTGTCCAATCGATTTAAACAATCAGTTTAGTCTTGGTGATTCACTCAATCGATGTGCCTAATCGATTTGTGGCAAACTGGCTCTCTGACTTGTACAATTTATTTTCCAATATGTTTACCAATCGATTTGGAGAATCGATTGATAGCCCATTTGTTTTCTTTAAGGATGTACAAATCGATTGTGCTAATCGATTGGGTAACACCAAACTTTGTAAACTTATTCAACCCTGTTATGGAATCGATTGTGCTAATCGATGTGCTCATGGATCTTCAAGATTTTGTTGATTCCTTGAGTTCCAAGCAATTGTCTCGAGTATGTAGGATTGAATTTGTTGTTCCTGAAATTTTTCTCAGTTGACAATGTTAGATGTATTTCAAATTGGATGCTTGTCAATAACATCAAAAACGAACATATGTCTAACAATCTCCCCCTTTTTGATTTAAGTGACAAACATTCAATTTTAACTTGAGAAAAATAATTATGAGTAACAGTTTTAGTAGAGCTCCCCCTAAGTTCAATATTCATAGAGAGTAAAGATAAAGATTAGGAGCAATAAAACTGATAAAATAAAGCACAAGTTATAATTTCTCTCCCCCTTTTGTCAGTTAAGGCAAAAAGTGGTGAAAGAGAAATGTTAGCTCCCCCTGAGCAAACCTGAATACTGCTCTACAAAGAATCTAGAAAAGATTAGTAATAACAAGCAGTAATGCCAGTAATATTTTAACTTAGTTGAAAACAATTTTGAAATAGTGTACAAAAACAGATTATGGCGCGCACTAGACAATATGAAATGCAGCAATTGAAATGATTAACAATCTCAAGATTCATAAATCAAACAGAATTACATTCATCATGATCATTACAAAACGAAAGCAAAAAGAAACAAAGACAAACAAAACTAAGAAGCCTAAGGTCCTAAACGCCTAGAGATGCTGGTCCTCATTATTAGCAGGGGATGAGGCTGAGACCGCTGTATTAACCTCAGCAGGTGTCTCCTCACCATGAGTTGCAGCAATCTCTACTGTTGTTGGAGCAGGTTCTTCAGCCGCCTGTCTTCCTATTTCAACAACATCGCTGAAGGACAACTTAATGCCCAGATGTTCCTGAATAGCTGCCACGTCTTGCGCCATCTGATTTTGGTCTGCTTGAATCTTCTGAATAGCAGCTTCAATCCTTTCATGAGATGCCTCCATCTTAGCGTTGTGAACTGCTTGTGCTGCCATAAATTCAAGCAGTTTGGTGAGCACTTCCGATTCTGCTGAAGCATTCTCCGCAGCTGGTTGTTCAACACCTTGCTGGGTTTGTTCAGTAGAAGTCTGAGGTCGCTTCCAAACTCCATTGACTTTTCGCAGCTGCATTTGGTTCACGATGGATTCACCAAATGTTAGGACGGTCTTCGAGACTTCTTCACCCTTCAGAGATACCTTGAAGTGAGTGAGAATCTTCGTGACGAGCTGTGGATATGGAAGTACCAACTTCCCTTGAGCAGCTTCTAGCATGTGCCTGAGAACAATCCATGCCCAGCTCATCTTGAGCTCTTTGCATAGACCCCACAGTAGCACAATATCCAGCCGTTGCACAACTGCGTGATTTCCGGAACGTGGAACCAGCATCCGGGTGAGGGCGTACATCAGCATCCGTTGCTGAACCTTCATCTGGCCTATAGGGAGTGAAACAGATTCCACGAACCCTTCGACCATAAGATTCTGCACAGCTTCTTGCCTATCCAGATACTCTTCCCATCCGTCGTCATCAGCGTCTGCTTCGGTGCTGCCATCCACTGAGTTTCCAAAGTAGGGAAGTCCTGACAGAGTAGAGAACTCGTCGAAAGACATCGAAATCTTCTTCCCTTTGACTGTTGCTTTGAAGCCGGTGTCGGTCATCTTGAAGTTTGAGTAGAATATCCGTATAAGATTCGGATATGTATCAAGCGAACATGATAAGAAATCTTCCAAGCCATGAAACCGGAGATGGTTTTGAAATGTAAAACCATTGCTGTCGAAGTAGCTGAAGTCCAAGGTGCGTGCTTCGTGTATTTTCCGATTTACAAAAGCTTGCGGAAGTTTGAATTCATCAGCTTGATTCGTTGGAGGAGCAGTTGATTTCTTTGGAGTAGTCTTTTTCTGTGGAGTATTCTTTTTCTTTTTCCTTTGAGATATTTCCTTCATTGCGTCAGCTAGCAATTTTTCAGTCGGAGCTTCCTTTCTCTTTTTGGGTTTACCTTGATCGGGGGCAATACCTTTACCCTTATCTTGAGAAGCAATCTTGTGTGTAGGTATTGGTACCCGTTTTGGAAGAGTGGGTGGTGGAGACGGAGTCCTCCAACTAGATGAAGAAGATGAAGGTGAAAGAGAAGGAGTTCGGGGTTGAGTTTGCTTAACACGAGCCATTAACAACAATTGTGACACAATGAAGATTTGAAGGAAAGAAAAAGTGTTTGGGAGTTAAAAAAAATAGAAACTTTCTGAGAAATATTGCAGAGAATTGAAGTTGCAATCGATTTAGAAGATAGGAAAAGGATGGAAAATCGATTGTCACTGTTCCTTTTATAGAAAAAAATCCAGAAATCGATTTCTCCAATCGATTTGATGACCGTTACTGGGGAAGATCAACCAGCAGAGCCGTTAGATCCTGCAACGGCTAGTAAAAACTGCAACGGTAACTATGCCAATCGATTACCCAAATCGATTCATGAAGTTACGCAATCGATTACCCAAATCGATTTCGTATCAACTTAACAGTTCTCACATCAGTTTAACTCAGAAACCACTTCAACAGCTAACTCAGAATCGATGTCCCCAATCGATTCTTTTAAAGAAATCAACAGACTCAATCGATTTCCCAAATCGATTTCGAGCAATTTCAGAAGACTTTCATCTCAGTTCAGAAAATACCTGCCTCAGCATCGATTTACCAAATCGATTCTTTTAAAGAAATAACAACCACATATAAATCAATCGATTTCCCAAATCGATTTCGTGTTCACATTTTTGATAAAAAAAGACATATTATGGGTCACATCGATTAGTTCAATCGATTGTGTAACACATTTTCATGTGTAATCACAGGACAATCGATTTCGCAAATCGATTTGACACATAATTCAGATCTGACTAGGATCAATTATGCCTAATTTCATCCTAATGTGACGGAAACTTTCCTTTGGCAATGCTTTGGTGAAGATGTCTGCTAGCTGTTCAGTTGTGTTGACGTATTCCAACTTGATATTCCCACACTGAAACTGATCTCGAATGAAGTGATGCCGAATCTCGATATGCTTGGTCCTGGAATGCATAACTGGGTTCTTAGTGATACTGATCGCACTTGTGTTGTCGCACAAGATAGGAACAGTTCCTAAGTCCACACCAAAGTCTAACAAATGCTGTTTCATCCACATGATCTGAGCACAGCAACTTCCAGCTGCAATGTACTCAGCTTCTGCTGTTGACAAAGCGATACTGGTTTGCTTCTTGCTGAACCAAGATACAAGTGAATTACCCAGCAAATGACAAGTACCAGAGGTACTCTTCCTATCCAGTTTGCACCCAGCAAAATCTGAATCTGAATATCCAACCAAAGAACAAGTTGATCCCTTAGGATACCATAAACCAAGGTTCCTAGTTCCAACTAAATATCTGAAAATCCTCTTAACTGCACTAAGGTGAGACTCTTTAGGATTTGATTGATACCTCGCACACAAACAAACACTGAACATGATGTCAGGCCTGCTTGCTGTGAGATAGAGCAATGATCCTATCATGCCTCTATACCTTGTAACATCCACTGGTTTACCCAACTCATCCCTATCTAGAAGGTTTCCTTGGCTCATAGGAGTATCAATGGGTTTGAAGCTATCAAATGAAAATTTCTTTATTAAGTCATTACAATATTTTGTTTGACTAATGAAGATACCTTGCTTGCTTTGGTTAATTTGAAATCCCAAAAAGTATGACAGTTCACCCATCATTGACATTTCAAATTGACCTTTCATTAGATTTTCAAAATTTTTGCATAGCTTATCATTTGTAGATCCAAATATTATGTCATCAACATAAACTTGGACCAGCAAGATATCTTTATCAGTAGTTTGTATGAAAAGAGTTTTATCCACATTTCCTCTTAAGAAATTTTGTGAAATGAGAAAGTTGCTAAGTTTCTCATACCAAGCTCTAGGAGCTTGTTTCAATCCATAGAGAGCTTTTGTTAGCTTGTAGACATGATTTGGAAATTCTGTATTTTCAAAACCAGGTGTTTGGCTAACAAAAACTTCTTCTTGGATCTCACCATTGAGAAAGGCACTTTTCACATCCATTTGATAAAGCTTAAAGTCCATTATACACGCATAAGCAAGGAGGATTCTAATGGCTTCTAGTCTTGCTACAGGGGCATAGGTTTCATCAAAATCTACTCCCTCCTCTTGGTTGTAACCCTTGGCCACTAACCTAGCTTTATTTCTAGTTATAACACCATTCTCATCTAGCTTGTTCCTAAACACCCACCTAGTTCCTATGATATGCTGGTTTTCTGGTTTAGGTACTAGCTCCCACACTTTGTTTCTCTCAAACTGGTTTAACTCCTCTTGCATGGCTATTATCCATTCAGGGTCCAAAAGTGCTTCTTTAATGTTTTTGGGTTCTACTTGGGAAACAAAGGCTGTAAGGTTGCAAAATTCTCTAAGGGATTTTCTGGTTGAAACACCTTTTGAAATCTCTCCAATAATATTGTCTATGGGATG
Organism: Cicer pinnatifidum; assembly: GCA_037974775.1. Taxonomy (NCBI): domain Eukaryota; kingdom Viridiplantae; phylum Streptophyta; class Magnoliopsida; order Fabales; family Fabaceae; genus Cicer; species Cicer pinnatifidum. Next base: position 24,355,023 of record JBBPBR010000004.1, on the reverse strand, counting down.
GTTCTTGGCAAACTTCCACTCTTTGGGTAGATCATCTTCCCTAATAGGTTCTACGCAGTCAGGATTGGTTGGAGGTTCAGGTTCACTGGTTTCTACAGGTTCAGAATCAACAATATCGTCCAATGAGTTACCAACTGTAGTAAGAGTGCTGTTCAAGTTTTCATCAAATTTGACATGGACAGACTCCTCTATAGTTTTGGTTCTTTTATTGTAGATTCTATATGCCTTACTAACCTGGGAATACCCCAAAAAGATGCCCTCGTCTGCTTTAGGATCAAATTTACCTAGATGTCCCTTGCCATTGTTTAACACAAAGCACTTACACCCAAAAATCCTAAAGTAGGAGATGTTAGGCTTTCTCCCTTTGTATAACTCATAAGGAGTTTTCTTAAGAAAAGGCCTAATCAACACTCTATTGATAACATGTGTGGCAGTGTTAATCGCATCAGCCCAGAAATACTTGGGAGTATTTGAGTCTTTCAGCATGGTCCTAGCCAACTCTTCTAAGGACCTATTCTTTCTCTCCACTACACCATTCTGCTGAGGTGTCCTAGGGGCTGAAAACATGTGATGTATGCCATTCTCTTCACAGAAAGTATCAAAAGAATCATTTTGGAATTCACCTCCATGATCACTCTTGATGGATATAATTTTCTGACTTGTTTCATTTTGAACTAATTTCGCGAACTTTTTAAAGACAGAAAAAGCGTCACTTTTATGAGTCAGAAAATATGTCCATGTGAACCGAGAATAATCATCGATCAACACAAAACCATACAAGTTACCACCAAAACTTCTAATCTGAGATGGTCCAAACAAATCCATGTGGATAAGTTGTAAAACCCTATTGGTTTTGACCATATCTATAGGGGGAAAAGAAGACTTAACAAGCTTGCTTTGCTCACAGGAGACACACAGCCTATCTTTAGAAAACTTTCTATTGGGAAGGCCTATGACTAACTGCTTGCTAACAAGTCTATTCAGATGATCAATATGAATGTGTGCAATGCGTTTATGCCATAACCATGTTTCATCAGCATTTGATAATAAGCAACAGGCAGAATTAACAGGCATATCAGTTAAATCTAACATGTATATATTATTAACTCTATTACCTACTAATTTCATGCTTTTGTCATGCTTGTTTTCAATTGTGCAAGAGAGTGGTGAAAAGCTTACTTGAAAACCATTGTCACACAGCTGACTTATACTTAGAAGGTTATGTTTCAGCCCTTCCACATATAAGACATTTTTAATTATGGCAGTTGATTTTCTGCCGATGTTACCTTCACCGCATATCTTGCCCTTGTTGTTATCGCCGTACTTTACGAAACCACCTTCTTTCAGATTAAGGGACACAAACATTGATTTGTCCCCTGTCATATGCTTTGAGCATCCACTATCAAGATACCATTGGTGTTTTGTGGATCTCAAGCATACCTGCAATAGGATTAGAATTTGCATTTAGGTCCCCAATACAAATTGGGTCCTGGGGGGTTAATTTTAACATCTTGTGTCTTCATTTTCCAAATCTGTTTACATCCTCTATTGGCAAGTCTTTTAAATTTGCAATTGTAAACAAAATGTCCTTTTCTACAACAGAAATGACAAGTGACAGCAGAGGATGCAAACTGTTTTGGTTTGACAAAGAAATTATGCAAATGACTAGACTTAGCAAATTTTTGATTATGTTTCACATTTTCATAACCTATGCCATGTTTAGTCATATTTCGATTTGCATGCTTTTTGCTATTAAAACCAAGTCCAGATTTTATATTGACACTTCTCTGGTTGCTAAGAATATCATTTAGTTTATCCTTGCTACTAGAGAGTTTCAATAAATCAGACTTCAATAATGCAACAGAATTCTCAAGATCAATGCATTTGGCAGATTTTTCATGTGAGTCCTTTTTCAATTGTTCACATAAGTTCTCAATCTTTTTATAGTCATTTTTCACTTGATCATTCAATTTACATTGTTGTTCAAGCGTTTTCTTAGTGTTTACTAATTGCTTAACAGATTTAACATATTCAGCATGCAGTTCGTTAAATGCATCTTGCAGTTCATCAAATGAAGGATTATATTGAGAGCTTACCTCACTTTCTGATTCAGAATCCGTTTTAGCCATAAGACACAGATTCGCTTCTTCCGTTTCAGAAGATGTGGATGAATCTTCGTTGTCATTCCATGCAATGTATGCTTTTCTGTTTTTCTGAGCTGGTTCCTTGCCTTTAGGTTTGGAATTTTTGTTCTTGTTCTGCAGCTTGTAACAATCAGCTTTTATATGACCAGGTTTGCCACATTCGTAGCATGTAACTGTTTTACTGTCATTGTTTTTCGAGCTGGATTGCTTTCTGAATTTACTGTCTTTCTTTTTCAGAAATTTCTTAAATCTTTTGACAAGTAATCCCAGTTCAGGTTCTTCATCATCCTCACTGCTTGATTCATCTGAGCTGGTCTCATGTTCAGTTTTGGACTGTTGTGTTTGGGCTTTCAACGACAATCCTTTACGTTTCCTGTCAATCTGCTCAGCTTCATTTAGTCGATGTAATTCCATCTCATGCTCTCTCAGTTTTCCAAACAATGTAGCTATTGTCATGCTTCCTAGATCCTTGGATTCTGCAATGGCAGTGATTTTTGGTTGCCATTCTCTAGTCAAACATCTCATTATTTTACTAATTTGCTGATCATTATCAATCTCTTTGCCTAAGGCATTCAGGTTGTTGACTATGTGCGTGAATCGGGTCTGCATGTCGTTTACTGATTCTTCTTTCTTCATGCTAAACAATTCGTACTCGTGCATGAGAGTGTTTATCCGAGCTCTCTTTACATCTGTGGTTCCTTCATGCGTTTGCTGAAGTGTATCCCACATCTGTTTTGCTGTTTTGCAATTTGAGACTCTGAAGAATTCATCATGACTTAAGGCTGCAGTTATAATGTTTTTTGCTTTGGCGTTGTACCCAACCTTCTTTTTGTCTTCATCAGTCCAGTCACTTTTTGGCTTTAGGATTGCTGATTCACCTGTACCTGCTATGGTTGGCACAAATGGTCCATTTTCTACAGCATCTAGAATATCAATACCACTAGCTTCAAGAAAAATTAACATGCGTTGTTTCCAATACATGTATGCGGCCCCGTTAAAAGCGGGAGGCCTAGCTAATGATGCACCCTCTCCTAGGAAATCAGAGGTCATGATTTTTGATGAGAGTTACTCTAACAAAAATTGGCTCTGATACCAATTGTTGGTACCAGTAACCTCTGTTGAATGAAAATTATGCGGAAGATTACCTATTTTTAGAGATATGCGCAGCAGTTTAACAAATCGTACATTTATTAAACAAAGCATCAGAATAAGGTCCCAAAACTATAATACAAATGAATGCACAAAGTATATGGATCAAAGAATATATTGAGAGATGCACCAGTTACGTTTATTGTTCAAGATATTGATTCACTTACAATCATGCTGGAAACAGTCTTTCATGTAGTATCAAAGTATGCAGAAAGATATTCAAGCATTCAATCAATATCAGACAAATACACACTGCAGAAATGAAAAAGAGATAAGGGTAAGAAAGATTGTACGCAGTGATTTATACTGGTTCAGCCGTTGTTGAACGACCTACATCCAGTCCCAAGATCAAATCCAATCTTGGCCTTTCCAATAGAATATCTCAGAATCCGTTTACAGATGTTCTAGCTCCTCGCCTATCAATCTAAAACGATTCTTCTTATTCTATTCTTATCTCCCTGAATCCCAGAGTTTATCTCCCATAAACTCTTCCAAGATTACAGTCAAGTTTCTTCTTGATGAGACCTCTCAATCACAGAAGATAACTACCAGTTAAGACTGGATTTCTCAATGTTATTTGTTTTAAGAATTTGTTTACAGATGTATCTAATCAGAAATTACATAGAGATTTCTTCAACAGTTTTCTTCTCTAAAGTTGTTTCTCTAGCAATCTTTCTCAGTTCTTGTGGATCATGAAAGATGAATCTTCATAACTGAAAAAGTAATGTTCAAAGTTATTTCACAGTGAGAAACAAAGATATCAGAAAGTTATGTGTATGTTGTTGTGTATATTGAGAAGATACAGAAAAACAGTTTATATAGTTTCAGGAAAAACAACATATGAATCGATTTATCCAATCGATTCATTAAAGTCATAATGCTGGTTAATCGATTTCCTCAATCGATTTCGCGAGTCTTGTTTTTCTTGAATCTTGAAACTGTACATACTAATCGATTTGCTCAATCGATTATTTTAAGTAGTTCTTCAAACTTTGATGACAGTATATGATTAAATCGATTTGCAGAATCGACTTGATGTGTTTTGTTCAAACAACGAGATCAAAACCATCGATGTGCTTAATCGATTTAACCATTCAGTCGTCTCTGTTTAT
>JBBPBR010000004.1:24302329-24341917 GCA_037974775.1 Cicer pinnatifidum | reverse complement strand
ATTTTCGTCCTCCCTAGGCTTATTCTTGTCCAATTAGGGTTTTTAAACAATCTTGTGCATCCAATAAGTTCTTTTGTGTCATTGGATGTACATTTAGGTCATTTTCTTCCTCCTTAGGCTTATTCTTGTCCAATTAGGGTTTTTAACCAATCTTGTGCATCCAATAAGTTCATTTGTGTCATTGGAGGAAGATTTAGGTCATTTTCGTTCTCCCTTGGCTTATTTTTGTCCAATTAGGGTTTTTAACCAATCATGTGCATCCAATAAGTGTATTTGTGTCATTGGATGAACATTTAGGTTATTTTTGTCCTCCCTAGGCTTATTCTTGTCTAATTAGGGTTTTTAAACAATCTTATGCATCCAATAGGTGTGTTTGTGTCATTGGATGAACATTAAGGTCATTTTCGTCCTCCCAAGGCTTATTCTTGTCCAATTAGGGTTTTTAAGCAATCGTGTGCATCCAATAAGTTTATTTGTGTCATTTGATGAACATTTAAGTCATTTTCGTCCTCCCTAGGCTTATTCTTGTCCAATTAGGGTTTTAAACCAATCATGTACTTCCAATAGGTGTGTTTGTGTCGTTGGATGAACATTTAGGTCATTTTCATCCTCCCAAGGCTTATTCTTGTCCAATTAGGGTTTTTATCCAATCTTGTGCATCCAATAAGTTCATTTGTGTCATTGAATGAACATTTAGGTCATTTTGGTGCTCCCTAGGCTTATTCTTGTTCAAATAGGGTTTTTAAACAATCTTGTGCATCCAATAAGTTCTTTTGTGTCATTGGATGTACATTTAGGTCATTTTCGTCCTCCTTAGGCTTATTCTTGCACAATTAGGGTTTTTAACAAATCTTGTGCATCCAATAAGTTCATGTGTGTCGTTGGATGAACATTTAGGTCGTTTTGGTCCACCCTAGGCTTATTCTTGTCCAATTAAGGTTTTTAACCAATCTTGTGCATCCAATAAGTTCATTTGTGTCATTGGATGAACATTTAGGTCATTTTCGTCCTCCTTATGCTTATTCTTGTCCAATTAGGGTTTTTAACAAATCTTGTGCCTCCAATAAGTTCATTTGTGTCATTGAATGAACATTTAGGTCATTTTGGTCCTCCCTAGGCTTATTCTTGTCCAATTAGGGTTTTTAAACAATCTTGTGCATCCAATAAGTTCTTCTGTGTCATTGGATGTACATTTAGGTCATTTTCGTCCTCCTTAGGCTTATTCTTGCCCAATTAGGGTTTTTAACAAATCTTGTGCATCCAATAAGTTCATTTGTGTCGTTGGATGAACATTTAGGTCATTTTCGTCCCCTCTAGGCTTATTCTTGTCCAATTAGGGTTTTTAACCAATCTTGTGCATCCAATAGGTGTGTTGGCGTCATTGGATGTACATTTAGGTCATTTTCGTCCTCCCTAGGGTTAATCATGTCCAATTAGGGTTTTTAACCAATCTTGTGCTTCCTATAGGTGTATGTTTGTGTCATTAGATGAACATTTAGGTCATTTCCGTCCACCCTAGGCTCATTCTTGCCCAATTAGGGTTTTTAACCAATCTTGTGCATCCAATAGGTATGTTTGTGTAATTGGATGTACATTTAAGTCATTTTCGTCCTCCCTAGGCTTATTCTTGTCGAATTAGGGTTTTTAACCAATCTTGTGCATCCAATAGGTATGTTTGTGTCCTTGGACGAACAATTAGGTCATTTTCGTCTTCCCAAGGCTTATTCTTATCCAATTAGGGTTTTAACCAATCTTGTGCATCCAATAAGTTCATTTGTGTCATTGGATGAACATTTAGGTCATTTTCGTCCTCCCTAGGCTTATTCTTGTCCAATTAGGGTTTTTAAACAATCTTGTGCATCCAACAAGTTCTTTTGTATCATTGGACGTACGTTTAGGTCATTTTCGTCCTCCTTAGGCTTATTCTTGTCCAATTAGGGTTTTTAACCAATCTTGTGCATCCAATAAGTTCATTTGTGTCATTCGATGAATATTTAGGTCATTTTCGTCCTCCCTAGGCTTATTCTTGTCCAATTAGGGTTTTTAACCAATCATGTGCATCCAATAGGTGTATTTGTGTCATTGGATGAACATTTAGGTCATTTTCGTCCTCCCTAGGCTTATTCTTGTCCAATTAGGGTTTTTAAACAATCTTGTGCATCCAATAAGTTCTTTTGTGTCATTGGATGTACATTTAGGTCATTTTCGTCCTCCTTAGGCTTATGCTTGTCCAATTAGGGTTTTTAACCAATCTTGTGCATCCAATAAGTTCATTTGGGTCATTGGATGAATATTTAGGACATTTTCGTCCTCCCAAGGCTTATTCTTGTCCAATTAGGGTTTTTAACCAATCATGTGCATCCAATAGGTGTATTTGTGTCATTGGAGGAACATTTAGGTCATTTTCGTCCTCCCTAGGCTTATTCTTGTCCAATTAGGGTTTTTAAACAATCTTGTGCATCCAATAAGTTCTTTTGTGTCATTGGATGTACATTTAGGTCATTTTCGTCCTCCTTAGGCTTATTCTTGTCCAATTAGGGTTTTTAACCAATCTTGTGCATCCAATAAGTTCATTTGTGTCATTGGATGAACATTTAGGTCATTTTCGTCCTCCCTAGGCTTATTCCTGTCCAATTAGGGTTTTTATCCAATCTTGTGCATCCAATAAGTTCATTTGTGTCGTATTCTTGTCCAATTAGGGTTTTTAACCAATCTTGTGCATCCAATAGGTGTGTTTGTGTCATTGGAGGTACATTTAGGTCATTTTCGTCCTCCCTAGTCTTATTCTTGTCCAATTAGGGTTTTTAACCAATCATGTGCATCCAATAAGTTGATTTGTGTCATTGGATGAACATTTAGGTCATTTTCGTCCTCCTTAGGCTTATTCTTGTCCAATTAGGGTTTTTAACCAATCTTGTGCATCCAATAAGTTCATTTGTGTCATTGGATGAACATTTAGGTCATTTTCGTCCTCCCTAGGCTTATTCTTGTCCAATTAGGGTTTTTAACCAATCTTGTGCATCCAATAAGTTCATTTGTGTCATTGGACGAACATTTTGGTCATTTTCGTCCTCCCTAGGCTTATTCTTGTCCAATTAGGGTTTTTATGCAATCTTGTGCATCCAATAGGTGTGTTTGTGTCATTGGACGAACATTTAGGTCATTTTCGTCCTCCCTATTCTTATTCTTGTCCAATTAGGGTTTTAAGCAATCTTGTGCATCCAATATGTGTGTTTGTGTCATTGGATGAACATTTAGTTCATTTTCGTCCTCCCTATGCTTATTCTTGTCCAATTAGGGTTTTTATCCAATCTTGTGCATACAATAAGTTCATTTGTGTCATTGGATGAACATTTAGGTCATTTTCGTCCTCCCTAGTCTTATTCTTGTCCAATTAGGGTTTTTATGCAATCTTGTGCATCCAATATGTGTGTTTGTGTCATTGGAGGAACATTTAGGTCATTTTCGTCCTCCCTAGTCTTATTCTTGTCCAATTAGGGATTTTATGCAATCTTGTGCATCCAATAGGTGTGTTTTTGTCATTGGACGAACATTTAGGTCATTTTCATCCTCCCTAGGCTTATTTTTGCCCAATTAGGGTTTTCAACCAATATTCTGCATCCAATAAGTTCATTTGTGTCATTGGATGAACATTTAGGTCATTTTCGTCCTCCCTAGGCTTATTCTTGTCCAATTAGGGTTTTTAACCAATCTTGTGCATCCAATAAGTTCATTTGTGTCATTGGATTAACGTTTAGGTCATTTTCGTCCTCCCTAGGCTTATTCTTGTCCAATTAGGGTTTTTAACCAATCTTGTGCATCCAATAAGTTGAGTTGTGTCATTGGATTAACATTTAGGTCATTTTCGTCCTCCCTAGGCTTATTCTTGTCCAATTAGGGTTTTTAACCAATCTTGTGCATCCAATAAGTTGAGTTGTGTCATTGGATTAACATTTAGGTCATTTTCGTCCTCCCTAGGCATATGCTTGTCGGATTAAGGTTTTTAACCAATCTTGTGCATCCAATAGGTGTGTTTGTGTCATTGGATGATCAAATAGGTCATTTTCGTCCTCCCTATGCTTATTCTTGTCCAATTAGGGTTTTTAACCAATCTTGTGCATCCAATAAGTTGAGTTGTGTCATTGGATTAACATTTAGGTCATTTTCGTCCTCCCTAGGCTTATTCTTGTCCAATTAGGGTTTTTAACCAATCTTGTGCATCCAATAGGTGTGTTTGTGTCATTGGATGATCAATTAGGTCATTTTCGTCCTCCCTAGGCTTATTCTTATCCAATTAGGGTTTTTAACCAATCTTGTGCATCTAATAGGTGTGTTTGTGTCATTGGATGATCAATTAGGTCATTTTCGTCCTCCCTAGGCTTATTCTGGTCCAATTAGGGGTTTTAACCAATCTTGTGCATCCAATAGGCATGTTTTTGTCATTGGATGATCAATTAGGTCATTTTCGTCCTCCCTAGGCTTTTTCTTGTCCAATTAGGGTTTTTACCCAATCTCGTGCATCCAATAAGTTCATTTGTGTCATTGGATTAACATTTAGGTCATTTTCGTCCTCCCTAGGCTTATTCTTGTCCAATTAGGGTTTTTAACCAATCTTGTGCATCCAATAAGTTGAGTTGTGTCATTGGATTAACATTTAGGTCATTTTCGTCCTCCCTAGGCTTATTCTTGTCCAATTAGGGTTTTTAACCAATCTTGTGCATCCAATAAGTTGAGTTGTGTCATTGATTTAATATTTAGGTCATTTTCGTCCTCCCTAGGCATATTCTTGTCCAATTAGGGTTTTTAACCAATCTTGTGCATCCAATAGGTGTGTTTGTGTCATTGGATTAACATTTAGGTCATTTTCGTCCTCCCTAGGCTTATTCTTGTCCAATTAGTGTTTTTAACCAATCTTGTGCATCCAATAGGTGTGTTTGTGTCATTGGATTAACATTTAGGTCATTTTCGTCCTCCCTAGGCTTATTCTTGTCCAATTAGGGTTTTTAACCAATCTTGTGCATCCAATAGGTGTGTTGGCGTCATTGGATGTACATTTAGGTCATTTTCGTCCTCCCTAGGGTTAATCATGTCCAATTAGTGTTTTTAACCAATCTTGTGCTTCCTATAGGTGTATGTTTGTGTCATTAGATGAACATTTAGGTCATTTCCGTCCACCCTAGGCTCATTCTTGCCCAATTAGGGTTTTTAACCAATCTTGTGCATCCAATAGGTATGTTTGTGTCATTGGATGTACATTTAGGTCATTTTCGTCCTCCCTAGGCTTATTCTTGTCCAATTAGTGTTTTTAACCAATCTTGTGCATCCAATAGGTGTGTTTGTGTCATTGGATTAACATTTAGGTCATTTTCGTCCTCCTTAGGCTTATTCTTGTCCAATTAGGGTTTTTAACCAATCTTGTGCATCCTACAGGTATGTTAGTGTCATTGGATGAACATTTAAGTCATTTTCGTCCTCTTTAGGCTTATTCTTGTCCAATTAGGGTTTTTAACCAATCTTGTGCATCCAATAAGTTCATTTGTGTCATTGGATGAATATTTAGGTCATTTTCGTCCTCCCTATGCTTATTCTTGTCCAATTAGGGTTTTTAACCAATCATGTGCATCCAATAGGTGTAGTTGTGTCATTGGATGAACATTTAGGTCTTTTTCGTCCTCCCTAGGCTTATTCTTGCCCAATTAGGGTTTTTAACCAATCATGTGCATCCAATAGGTGTATTTGTGTCATTGGATGAACATTTAGGTCATTTTCGTCCTCCCTAGGCTTATTCTTGTCCAATTAGGGTTTTTAAACAATCTTGTGCATCCAATAAGTTCTTTTGTGTCATTGGATGTACATTTAGGTCATTTTCTTCCTCCTTAGGCTTATTCTTGTCCAATTAGGGTTTTTAACCAATCTTGTGCATCCAATAAGTTCATTTGTGTCATTGGAGGAAGATTTAGGTCATTTTCGTTCTCCCTAGGCTTATTTTTGTCCAATTAGGGTTTTTTAACCAATCATGTGCATCCAATAAGTGTATTTGTGTCATTGGATGAACATTTAGGTTATTTTTGTCCTCCCTAGGCTTATTCTTGTCTAATTAGGGTTTTTAAACAATCTTGTGCATCCAATAGGTGTGTTTGTGTCATTGGATGAACATTAAAGTCATTTTCGTCCTCCCAAGGCTTATTCTTGTCCAATTAGGGTTTTTAAGCAATCGTGTGCATCCAATAAGTTTATTTGTGTCATTTGATGAACATTTAAGTCATTTTCGTCCTCCCTAGGCTTATTCTTGTCCAATTAGGGTTTTAAACCAATCATGTAATTCCAATAGGTGTGTTTGTGTCGTTGGATGAACATTTAGGTCATTTTCATCCTCCCAAGGCTTATTCTTGTCCAATTAGGGTTTTTATCCAATCTTGTGCATCCAATAAGTTCATTTGTGTCATTGAATGAACATTTAGGTCATTTTGGTGCTCCCTAGGCTTATTCTTGTTCAAATAGGGTTTTTAAACAATCTTGTGCATCCAATAAGTTCTTTTGTGTCATTGGATGTACATTTAGGTCATTTTCGTCCTCCTTAGGCTTATTCTTGCCCAATTAGGGTTTTTAACAAATCTTGTGCATCCAATAAGTTCATGTGTGTCGTTGGATGAACATTTAGGTCGTTTTGGTCCACCCTAGGCTTATTCTTGTCCAATTAAGGTTTTTAACCAATCTTGTGCATCCAATAAGTTCATTTGTGTCATTGGATGAACATTTAGGTCATTTTCGTCCTCCTTATGCTTATTCTTGTCCAATTAGGGATTTTAACAAATCTTGTGCCTCCAATAAGTTCATTTGTGTCATTGAATGAACATTTAGGTCATTTTGGTCCTCCCTAGGCTTATTCTTGTCCAATTAGGGTTTTTAAACAATCTTGTGCATCCAATAAGTTCTTTTGTGTCATTGGATGTACATTTGGGTCATTTTCGTCCTCCTTAGGCTTATTCTTGCCCAATTAGGGTTTTTAACAAATCTTGTGCATCCAATAAGTTCATTTGTGTCGTTGGATGAACATTTAGGTCAATTTCGTCCTCCCTAGGGTTAATCATGTCCAATTAGGGTTTTTAACCAATCTTGTGCTTCCTATAGGTGTATGTTTGTGTCATTAGATGAACATTTAGGTCATTTCCGTCCACCCTAGGCTCATTCTTGCCCAATTAGGGTTTTTAACCAATCTTGTGCATCCAATAGGTATGTTTGTGTCATTGGATGTACATTTAGGTCATTTTCGTCCTCCCTAGGCTTATTCTTGTCCAATTAGTGTTTTTAACCAATCTTGTGCATCCAATAGGTGTGTTTGTGTCATTGGATTAACATTTAGGTCATTTTCGTCCTCCTTAGGCTTATTCTTGTCCAATTAGGGTTTTTAACCAATCTTGTGCATCCTACAGGTATGTTAGTGTCATTGGATGAACATTTAAGTCATTTTCGTCCACTTTTGGCTTATTCTTGTCCAATTAGGGTTTTTAACCAATCTTGTGCATCCAATAAGTTCGTTTGTGTCATTGGATGAATATTTAGGTCATTTTCGTCCTCCCTAGGCTTATTCTTGTCCAATTAGGGTTTTTAACCAATCATGTGCATCCAATAGGTGTAGTTATGTCATTGGATGAACATTTAGGTCTTTTTCGTCCTCCCTAGCCTTATTCTTGCCCAATTAGGGTTTTTAACCAATCATGTGCATCCAATAGGTGTATTTGTGTCATTGGATGAACATTTAGGTTATTTTCGTCCTCCCTAGGCTTATTCTTGTCCAATTAGGGTTTTTAAACAATCTTGTGCATCCAATAAGTTCTTTTGTGTCATTGGATGTACATTTAGGTCATTTTCTTCCTCCTTAGGCTTATTCTTGTCCAATTAGGGTTTTTAACCAATCTTGTGCATCCAATAAGTTCATTTGTGTCATTGGAGGAAGATTTAGGTCATTTTCGTTCTCCCTTGGCTTATTTTTGTCCAATTAGGGTTTTTAACCAATCATGTGCATCCAATAAGTGTATTTGTGTCATTGGATGAACATTTAGGTTATTTTTGTCCTCCCTAGGCTTATTCTTGTCTAATTAGGGTTTTTAAACAATCTTATGCATCCAATAGGTGTGTTTGTGTCATTGGATGAACATTAAGGTCATTTTCGTCCTCCCAAGGCTTATTCTTGTCCAATTAGGGTTTTTAAGCAATCGTGTGCATCCAATAAGTTTATTTGTGTCATTTGATGAACATTTAAGTCATTTTCGTCCTCCCTAGGCTTATTCTTGTCCAATTAGGGTTTTAAACCAATCATGTAATTCCAATAGGTGTGTTTGTGTCGTTGGATGAACATTTAGGTCATTTTCATCCTCCCAAGGCTTATTCTTGTCCAATTAGGGTTTTTATCCAATCTTGTGCATCCAATAAGTTCATTTGTGTCATTGAATGAACATTTAGGTCATTTTGGTGCTCCCTAGGCTTATTCTTGTTCAAATAGGGTTTTTAAACAATCTTGTGCATCCAATAAGTTCTTTTGTGTCATTGGATGTACATTTAGGTCATTTTCGTCCTCCTTAGGCTTATTCTTGCCCAATTAGGGTTTTTAACAAATCTTGTGCATCCAATAAGTTCATGTGTGTCGTTGGATGAACATTTAGGTCGTTTTGGTCCACCCTAGGCTTATTCTTGTCCAATTAAGGTTTTTAACCAATCTTGTGCATCCAATAAGTTCATTTGTGTCATTGGATGAACATTTAGGTCATTTTCGTCCTCCTTATGCTTATTCTTGTCCAATTAGGGTTTTTAACAAATCTTGTGCCTCCAATAAATTCATTTGTGTCATTGAATGAACATTTAGGTCATTTTGGTCCTCCCTAGGCTTATTCTTGTCCAATTAGGGTTTTTAAACAATCTTGTGCATCCAATAAGTTCTTTTGTGTCATTGGATGTAAATTTAGGTCATTTTCGTCCTGCTTAGGCTTATTCTTGCCCAATTAGGGTTTTTAACAAATCTTGTGCATCCAATAAGTTCATTTGTGTCGTTGGATGAACATTTAGGTCATTTTCGTCCCCTCTAGGCTTATTCTTGTCCAATTAGGGTTTTTAACCAATCTTGTGCATCCAATAGGTGTGTTGGCGTCATTGGATGTACATTTAGGTCATTTTCGTCCTCCCTAGGGTTAATCATGTCCAATTAGGGTTTTTAACCAATCTTGTGCTTCCTATAGGTGTATGTTTGTGTCATTAGATGAACATTTAGGTCATTTCCGTCCACCCTAGGCTCATTCTTGCCCAATTAGGGTTTTTAACCAATCTTGTGCATCCAATAGGTATGTTTGTGTAATTGGATGTACATTTAAGTCATTTTCGTCCTCCCTAGGCTTATTCTTGTCGAATTAGGGTTTTTAACCAATCTTGTGCATCCAATAGGTATGTTTGTGTCCTTGGACGAACAATTAGGTCATTTTCGTCTTCCCAAGGCTTATTCTTATCCAATTAGGGTTTTAACCAATCTTGTGCATCCAATAAGTTCATTTGTGTCATTGGATGAACATTTAGGTCATTTTCGTCCTCCCTAGGCTTATTCTTGTCCAATTAGGGTTTTTAAACAATCTTGTGCATCCAACAAGTTCTTTTGTATCATTGGACGTACGTTTAGGTCATTTTCGTCCTCCTTAGGCTTATTCTTGTCCAATTAGGGTTTTTAACCAATCTTGTGCATCCAATAAGTTCATTTGTGTCATTCGATGAATATTTAGGTCATTTTCGTCCTCCCTAGGCTTATTCTTGTCCAATTAGGGTTTTTAACCAATCATGTGCATCCAATAGGTGTATTTGTGTCATTGGATGAACATTTAGGTCATTTTCGTCCTCCCTAGGCTTATTCTTGTCCAATTAGGGTTTTTAACCAATCATGTGCATCCAATAGGTGTGTTTGTGTCATTGGATGAACATTTAGGTCATTTTCGTCCTCCCAAGGCTTATTCTTGTCCAATTAGGGTTTTTAACAAATCTTGTGCATCCAATAAGTTCATTTGTGTCATTGAATGAACATTTAGGTCATTTTGGTCCTCCCTAGGCTTATTCTTGTCCAATTAGGGTTTTTAAACAATCTTGTGCATCCAATAAGTTCTTTTGTGTCATTGGATGTACATTTAGGTCATTTTCGTCCTCCTTAGGCTTATTCTTGCCAAATTAGGGTTTTTAACAAATCTTGTGCATCCAATAAGTTCATGTGTGTCGTTGGATGAACATTTAGGTCGTTTTGGTCCACCCTAGGCTTATTCTTGTCCAATTAAGGTTTTTAACCAATCTTGTGCATCCAATAAGTTCATTTGTGTCATTGGATGAACATTTAGGTCATTTTCGTCCTCCTTATGCTTATTCTTGTCCAATTAGGGTTTTTAACAAATCTTGTGCCTCCAATAAGTTCATTTGTGTCATTGAATGAACATTTAGGTCATTTTGGTCCTCCCTAGGCTTATTCTTGTCCAATTAGGGTTTTTAAACAATCTTGTGCATCCAATAAGTTCTTTTGTGTCATTGGATGTACATTTGGGTCATTTTCGTCCTCCTTAGGCTTATTCTTGCCCAATTAGGGTTTTTAACAAATCTTGTGCATCCAATAAGTTCATTTGTGTCGTTGGATGAACATTTAGGTCAATTTCGTCCTCCCTAGGGTTAATCATGTCCAATTAGGGTTTTTAACCAATCTTGTGCTTCCTATAGGTGTATGTTTGTGTCATTAGATGAACATTTAGGTCATTTCCGTCCACCCTAGGCTCATTCTTGCCCAATTAGGGTTTTTAACCAATCTTGTGCATCCAATAGGTATGTTTGTGTCATTGGATGTACATTTAGGTCATTTTCGTCCTCCCTAGGCTTATTCTTGTCCAATTAGTGTTTTTAACCAATCTTGTGCATCCAATAGGTGTGTTTGTGTCATTGGATTAACATTTAGGTCATTTTCGTCCTCCTTAGGCTTATTCTTGTCCAATTAGGGTTTTTAACCAATCTTGTGCATCCTACAGGTATGTTAGTGTCATTGGATGAACATTTAAGTCATTTTCGTCCTCTTTAGGCTTATTCTTGTCCAATTAGGGTTTTTAACCAATCTTGTGCATCCAATAAGTTCATTTGTGTCATTGGATGAATATTTAGGTCATTTTCGTCCTCCCTATGCTTATTCTTGTCCAATTAGGGTTTTTAACCAATCATGTGCATCCAATAGGTGTAGTTGTGTCATTGGATGAACATTTAGGTCTTTTTCGTCCTCCCTAGGCTTATTCTTGCCCAATTAGGGTTTTTAACCAATCATGTGCATCCAATAGGTGTATTTGTGTCATTGGATGAACATTTAGGTCATTTTCGTCCTCCCTAGGCTTATTCTTGTCCAATTAGGGTTTTTAAACAATCTTGTGCATCCAATAAGTTCTTTTGTGTCATTGGATGTACATTTAGGTCATTTTCTTCCTCCTTAGGCTTATTCTTGTCCAATTAGGGTTTTTAACCAATCTTGTGCATCCAATAAGTTCATTTGTGTCATTGGAGGAAGATTTAGGTCATTTTCGTTCTCCCTAGGCTTATTTTTGTCCAATTAGGGTTTTTTAACCAATCATGTGCATCCAATAAGTGTATTTGTGTCATTGGATGAACATTTAGGTTATTTTTGTCCTCCCTAGGCTTATTCTTGTCTAATTAGGGTTTTTAAACAATCTTGTGCATCCAATAGGTGTGTTTGTGTCATTGGATGAACATTAAGGTCATTTTTGTCCTCCCAAGGCTTATTCTTGTCCAATTAGGGTTTTTAAGCAATCGTGTGCATCCAATAAGTTTATTTGTGTCATTTGATGAACATTTAAGTCATTTTCATCCTCCCTAGGCTTATTCTTGTCCAATTAGGGTTTTAAACCAATCATGTAATTCCAATAGGTGTGTTTGTGTCGTTGGATGAACATTTAGGTCATTTTCATCCTCCCAAGGCTTATTCTTGTCCAATTAGGGTTTTTATCCAATCTTGTGCATCCAATAAGTTCATTTGTGTCATTGAATGAACATTTAGGTCATTTTGGTGCTCCCTAGGCTTATTCTTGTTCAAATAGGGTTTTTAAACAATCTTGTGCATCCAATAAGTTCTTTTGTGTCATTGGATGTACATTTAGGTCATTTTCGTCCTCCTTAGGCTTATTCTTGCACAATTAGGGTTTTTAACAAATCTTGTGCATCCAATAAGTTCATGTGTGTCGTTGGATGAACATTTAGGTCGTTTTGGTCCACCCTAGGCTTATTCTTGTCCAATTAAGGTTTTTAACCAATCTTGTTCATCCAATAAGTTCATTTGTGTCATTGGATGAACATTTAGGTCATTTTCGTCCTCCTTATGCTTATTCTTGTCCAATTAGGGTTTTTAACAAATCTTGTGCCTCCAATAAGTTCATTTGTGTCATTGAATGAACATTTAGGTCATTTTGGTCCTCCCTAGGCTTATTCTTGTCCAATTAGGGTTTTTAAACAATCTTGTGCATCCAATAAGTTCTTTTGTGTCATTGGATGTACATTTGGGTCATTTTCGTCCTCCTTAGGCTTATTCTTGCCCAATTAGGGTTTTTAACAAATCTTGTGCATCCAATAAGTTCATTTGTGTCGTTGGATGAACATTTAGGTCAATTTCGTCCTCCCTAGGGTTAATCATGTCCAATTAGGGTTTTTAACCAATCTTGTGCTTCCTATAGGTGTATGTTTGTGTCATTAGATGAACATTTAGGTCATTTCCGTCCACCCTAGGCTCATTCTTGCCCAATTAGGGTTTTTAACCAATCTTGTGCATCCAATAGGTATGTTTGTGTCATTGGATGTACATTTAGGTCATTTTCGTCCTCCCTAGGCTTATTCTTGTCCAATTAGTGTTTTTAACCAATCTTGTGCGTCCAATAGGTGTGTTTGTGTCATTGGATTAACATTTAGGTCATTTTCGTCCTCCTTAGGCTTATTCTTGTCCAATTAGGGTTTTTAACCAATCTTGTGCATCCTACAGGTATGTTAGTGTCATTGGATGAACATTTAAGTCATTTTCGTCCTCTTTAGGCTTATTCTTGTCCAATTAGGGTTTTTAACCAATCTTGTGCATCCAATAAGTTCATTTGTGTCATTGGATGAATATTTAGGTCATTTTCGTCCTCCCTAGGCTTATTCTTGTCCAATTAGGGTTTTTAACCAATCATGTGCATCCAATAGGTGTAGTTATGTCATTGGATGAACATTTAGGTCTTTTTCGTCCTCCCTAGCCTTATTCTTGCCCAATTAGGGTTTTTAACCAATCATGTGCATCCAATAGGTGTATTTGTGTCATTGGATGAACATTTAGGTCATTTTCGTCCTCCCTAGGCTTATTCTTGTCCAATTAGGGTTTTTAAACAATCTTGTGCATCCAATAAGTTCTTTTGTGTCATTGGATGTACATTTAGGTCATTTTCTTCCTCCTTAGGCTTATTCTTGTCCAATTAGGGTTTTTAACCAATCTTGTGCATCCAATAAGTTCATTTGTGTCATTGGAGGAAGATTTAGGTCATTTTCGTTCTCCCTTGGCTTATTTTTGTCCAATTAGGGTTTTTAACCAATCATGTGCATCCAATAAGTGTATTTGTGTCATTGGATGAACATTTAGGTTATTTTTGTCCTCCCTAGGCTTATTCTTGTCTAATTAGGGTTTTTAAACAATCTTATGCATCCAATAGGTGTGTTTGTGTCATTGGATGAACATTAAGGTCATTTTCGTCCTCCCAAGGCTTATTCTTGTCCAATTAGGGTTTTTAAGCAATCGTGTGCATCCAATAAGTTTATTTGTGTCATTTGATGAACATTTAAGTCATTTTCGTCCTCCCTAGGCTTATTCTTGTCCAATTAGGGTTTTAAACCAATCATGTAATTCCAATAGGTGTGTTTGTGTCGTTGGATGAACATTTAGGTCATTTTCATCCTCCCAAGGCTTATTCTTGTCCAATTAGGGTTTTTATCCAATCTTGTGCATCCAATAAGTTCATTTGTGTCATTGAATGAACATTTAGGTCATTTTGGTGCTCCCTAGGCTTATTCTTGTTCAAATAGGGTTTTTAAACAATCTTGTGCATCCAATAAGTTCTTTTGTGTCATTGGATGTACATTTAGGTCATTTTCGTCCTCCTTAGGCTTATTCTTGCCCAATTAGGGTTTTTAACAAATCTTGTGCATCCAATAAGTTCATGTGTGTCGTTGGATGAACATTTAGGTCGTTTTGGTCCACCCTAGGCTTATTCTTGTCCAATTAAGGTTTTTAACCAATCTTGTACATCCAATAAGTTCATTTGTGTCATTGGATGAACATTTAGGTCATTTTCGTCCTCCTTATGCTTATTCTTGTCCAATTAGGGTTTTTAACAAATCTTGTGCCTCCAATAAGTTCATTTGTGTCATTGAATGAACATTTAGGTCATTTTGGTCCTCCCTAGGCTTATTCTTGTCCAATTAGGGTTTTTAAACAATCTTGTGCATCCAATAAGTTCTTTTGTGTCATTGGATGTACATTTAGGTCATTTTCGTCCTCCTTAGGCTTATTCTTGCCCAATTAGGGTTTTTAACAAATCTTGTGCATCCAATAAGTTCATTTGTGTCGTTGGATGAACATTTAGGTCATTTTCGTCCCCTCTAGGCTTATTCTTGTCCAATTAGGGTTTTTAACCAATCTTGTGCATCCAATAGGTGTGTTGGCGTCATTGGATGTACATTTAGGTCATTTTCGTCCTCCCTAGGGTTAATCATGTCCAATTAGGGTTTTTAACCAATCTTGTGCTTCCTATAGGTGTATGTTTGTGTCATTAGATGAACATTTAGGTCATTTCCGTCCACCCTAGGCTCATTCTTGCCCAATTAGGGTTTTTAACCAATCTTGTGCATCCAATAGGTATGTTTGTGTAATTGGATGTACATTTAAGTCATTTTCGTCCTCCCTAGGCTTATTCTTGTCGAATTAGGGTTTTTAACCAATCTTGTGCATCGAATAGGTGTGTTTGTGTCATTGGATTATCATTTAGGGCATTTTCGTCCTCCCTTGGGTTATTCTTGTCCAATTATGGTTTTTAACCAATCTTGTGCATCCAATAGGTATGTTTGTGTCCTTGGACGAACAATTAGGTCATTTTCGTCTTCCCAAGGCTTATTCTTATCCAATTAGGGTTTTAACCAATCTTGTGCATCCAATAAGTTCATTTGTGTCATTGGATGAACGTTTAGGTCATTTTCGTCCTCCCTAGGCTTATTCTTGTCCAATTAGGGTTTTTAAACAATCTTGTGCATCCAACAAGTTCTTTTGTATCATTGGACGTACGTTTAGGTCATTTTCGTCCTCCTTAGGCTTATTCTTGTCCAATTAGGGTTTTTAACCAATCTTGTGCATCCAATAAGTTCATTTGTGTCATTCGATGAATATTTAGGTCATTTTCGTCCTCCCTAGGCTTATTCTTGTCCAATTAGGGTTTTTAACCAATCATGTGCATCCAATAGGTGTATTTGTGTCATTGGATGAACATTTAGGTCATTTTCGTCCTCCCTAGGCTTATTCTTGTCCAATTAGGGTTTTTAAACAATCTTGTGCATCCAATAAGTTCTTTTGTGTCATTGGATGTACATTTAGGTCATTTTCGTCCTCCTTAGGCTTATGCTTGTCCAATTAGGGTTTTTAACCATTCTTGTGCATCAAATAAGATTATTTGTGTCATTGGATGAAGATTTAGGTCATTTTCGTTCTCCCTAGGCTTATTCTTGTCCAATTAGGGTTTTTAACCAATCATGTGCATCCAATAAGTGTATTTGTGTCATTGGATGAACATTTAGGTTATTTTTGTCCTCCCTAGGCTTATTCTTGTCCAATTAGGGTTTTTAACCAATCATGTAATTCCAATAGGTGTGTTTGTGTCGTTGGATGAACATTTAGGTCATTTTCATCCTCCCAAGTCTTATTCATGTCCAATTAGGGTTTTTATCCAATCTTGTGCATCCAATAAGTTCATTTGTGTCATTGGATGAACATTTAGGTCATTTTCATCTTCCTTAGGCATCTTCTTGTCCAATTAGGGTTTTTAACCAATCTTTTGCATCCAATAGGTGTGTTTGTGTCATTGGATGAACATTTAGGTTATTTTCGTCCTCTCTAGGCTTATTCTTGTCCAATTAGGGTTTTTAACTAATCTTGTGCATCCAATAGGTGTGTTGGCGTCATTGGATGTACATTTAGGTCATTTTCATCCTCCCTAGGGTTAATCATGTCCAATTAGGGTTTTTAACCAATCTTGTGCTTCCTATAGGTGTGTGTTTGTGTCATTCGATGAACATTTAGGTCATTTCCGTCCACCCTAGGCTTATTCTTGCCCAATTAGGTTTTTTAACCAATCTTGTGCATCCAATAGGTATGTTTGTGTCATTGGATGTACATTTAGGTCATTTTCGTCCTCCCTAGGCTTATTCTTGTCCAATTAGGGTTTTTAACCAATCTTGTGCATCGAATAGGTGTGTTTGTGTCATTGGATTATCATTTAGGGCATTTTCGTCCTCCCTTAGCTTATTCTTGTCCAATTAGGGTTTTTAACCAATCTTGTGCATCCAATAGGTATGTTTGTGTCCTTGGACGAACAATTAGGTCATTTTCGTCTTCCCAAGGCTTATTTTAATCCAATTAGGGTTTTAACCAGTCTTGTGCATCCAATAAGTTCATTTGTGTCATTGGATGAGCATTTAGGTCATTTTCGTCCTCCCTAGGCTTATTCTTGTCCAATTAGGGTTTTTAAACAATCTTGTGCATCCAACAAGTTCTTTTGTATCATTGGATGTACGTTTAGGTCATTTTCGTCCTCTTTAGGCTTATTCTTGTCCAATTAGGGTTTTTAACAAATCTTGTGCATCCAATAAGTTCATTTGTGTCATTGGATGAATATTTAGGTCATTTTCGTCCTCCCTAGGCTTATTCTTGTCCAATTAGGGTTTTCAACCAATCATGTGCATCCAATAGGTGTATTTGTGTCATTGGATGAACATTTAGGTCATTTTCGTCCTCCCTAGGCTTATTCTTGTCCGATTAGGGTTTTTAAACAATCTTGTTCATCCAATAAGTTCTTTTGTGTCATTGGATGTACATTTAGGTCATTTTCGTCCTCCTTAGGCTTATTCTTGTCCAATTATGGTTTTTAACCAATTTGGTGCATCCAATAAGTTCATTTGTGTCATTGGATGAACATTTAGGTCATTTTCATCCTCCCTAGGCTTATTCTTGTCCAATTAGGGTTTTTAACCAATCATGTGCAACCAATAGGTGTATTTGTGTCATTGGATGAACATTTAGGTTATTTCCGTCCTCCCTAGGCTTATTCTTGTCCAATTAGGGTTTTTAACCAATCATGTGCATCCAATAGGTGTATTTGTGTCATTGGATGAACATTTAGGTCATTTTCGTCCTCCTTAGGCTTATTCTTGCCCAATTAGGGTTTTTAACAAATCTTGTGCATCCAATAAGTTCATGTGTGTCGTTGGATGAACATTTAGGTCGTTTTGGTCCACCCTAGTCTTATTCTTGTCCAATTAAGGTTTTTAACCAATCTTGTGCATCCAATAAGTTCATTTGTGTCATTGGATGAACATTTAGGTCATTTTCGTCCTCCTTATGCTTATTCTTGTCCAATTAGGGATTTTAACAAATCTTGTGCCTCCAATAAGTTCATTTGTGTCATTGAATGAACATTTAGGTCATTTTGGTCCTCCCTAGGCTTATTCTTGTCCAATTAGGGTTTTTAAACAATCTTGTGCATCCAATAAGTTCTTTTGTGTCATTGGATGTACATTTAGGCCATTTTCGTCCTCCTTAGGCTTATTCTTGCCCAATTAGGGTTTTTAACAAATCTTGTGCATCCAATAAGTTCATTTGTGTCGTTGGATGAACATTTAGGTCATTTTTGTCCCCTCTAGGCTTATTCTTGTCCAATTAGGGTTTTTAACCAATCTTGTGCATCCAATAGGTGTGTTGGCGTCATTGGATGTACATTTAGGTCATTTTCGTCCTCCCTAGGGTTAATCATGTCCAATTAGGGTTTTTAACCAATCTTGTGCTTCCTATAGGTGTATGTTTGTGTCATTAGATGAACATTTAGGTCATTTCCGTCCACCCTAGGCTCATTCTTGCCCAATTAGGGTTTTTAACCAATCTTGTGCATCCAATAGGTATGTTTGTGTAATTGGATGTACATTTAAGTCATTTTCGTCCTCCCTAGGCTTATTCTTGTCTAGTTATGGTTTTTAACCAATCTTGTGCATCGAATAGGTGTGTTTGTGTCATTGGATTATCATTTAGGTCATTTTCGTCCTCCCTTGGGTTATTCTTGTCCAATTAGGGTTTTTAACCAATGTTGTGCATCCAATAGGTATGTTTGTGTCCTTGGACGAACAATTAGGTCATTTTCGTCTTCCCAAGGCTTATTCTTATCCAATTAGGGTTTTAACCAATCTTGTGCATCTAATAAGTTCATTTGTGTCATTGGATGAACATTTAGGTCATTTTCGTCCTCCCTAGGCTTATTCTTGTCCAATTAGGGTTTTTAAACAATCTTGTGCATCCAACAAGTTCTTTTGTATCATTGGACGTACGTTTAGGTCATTTTCGTCCTCCTTAGGCTTATTCTTGTCCAATTAGGGTTTTTAACCAATCTTGTGCATCCAATAAGTTCATTTGTGTCATTCGATGAATATTTAGGTCATTTTCGTCCTCCCTAGGCTTATTCTTGTCCAATTAGGGTTTTTAACCAATCATGTGCATCCAATAGGTGTATTTGTGTCATTGGATGAACATTTAGGTCATTTTCGTCCTCCCTAGGCTTATTCTTGTCCAATTAGGGTTTTTAACCAATCATGTGCATCCAATAGGTGTAATAGTGTCATTGGATGAACATTTAGGTCATTTTCGTCCTCCCTAGGCTTATTCTTGTCCAGTTAGGGTTTTTAAACAATCTTGTGCATCCAATAAGTTCTTTTGTGTCATTGGATGTACATTGAGGTCATTTTCGTCCTCCTTAGGCTTATGCTTGTCCAATTAGGGTTTTTAACCATTCTTGAGCATCAAATAAGATTATTTGTGTCATTGGATGAAGATTTAGGTCATTTTCGTTCTCCCTAGGCTTATTCTTGTCCAATTAGGGTTTTTAACCAATCATGTGCATCCAATAAGTGTATTTGTGTCATTGGATGAACATTTAGGTTATTTTTGTCCTCCCTAGGCTTATTCTTGTCCAATTAGGGTTTTTAAACAATCTTGTGCATCCAATAGGTGTGTTTGTGTCATTGGATGAACATTAAGGTCATTTTCGTCCTCCCAAGGCTTATTCTTGTCCAATTAGGGTTTTTAAGCAATCGTGTGCATCCAATAAGTTTATTTGTGTCATTTGATGAGCATTTAAGTCATTTTCGTCCCCCCTAGGCTTATTGTTGTCCAATTAGGGTTTTTAACCAATCATGTAATTCCAATAGGTGTGTTTGTGTCGTTGGATGAACATTTAGGTCATTTTCATCCTCCCAAGGCTTATTCTTGTCCAATTAGGGTTTTTATCCAATCTTGTGCATCCAATAGGTGTGTTGGCGTCATTGGATGTAAATTTAGGTCATTTTCGTCCTCCCTAGGGTTAATCATGTCCAATTAGGGTTTTTAACCAATCTTGTGCTTCCTATAGGTGTATGTTTGTGTCATTAGATGAACATTTAGGTCATTTCCGTCCACCCTAGGCTCATTCTTGCCCAATTAGGGTTTTTAACCAATCTTGTGCATCCAATAGGTATGTTTGTGTCATTGGATGTACATTTAGGTCATTTTCGTCCTCCCTAGGCTTATTCTTGTCCAATTAGGGTTTTTAACCAATCTTGTGCATCCAATAGGTGTGTTTGTGTCATTGGATTAACATTTAGGTCATTTTCCTCCTCCCTAGGCTTATTCTTGTCCAATTAGGGTTTTTAACCAATCTTGTGCATCCAACAGGTATGTTAGTGTCATTGGATGAACATTTAAGTCATTTTCGTCCTCCTTAGGCTTATTCTTGTCCAATTAGGGTTTTTAACCAATCTTGTGCATCCAATAAGTTCATTTGTGTCATTGGATGAATATTTAGGTCATTTTCGTCCTCCCTAGGCTTATTCTTGTCCAATTAGGGTTTTTAACCAATCATGTGCATCCAATAGGTGTAGTTGTGTCATTGGATGAACATTTAGGTCTTTTTCGTCCTCCCTAGGCTTATTCTTGCCCAATTAGGGTTTTTAACCAATCATGTGCATCCAATAGGTGTATTTGTGTCATTGGATGAACATTTAGGTCATTTTCGTCCTCCCTAGGCTTATTCTTGTCCAATTAGGGTTTTTAAACAATCTTGTGTATCCAATAAGTTCTTTTGTGTCATTGGATGTACATTTAGGTCATTTTCGTCCTCCTTAGGCTTATTCTTGTCCAATTAGGGTTTTTAACCAATCTTGTGCATCCAATAAGTTCATTTGGGTCATTGGATGAATATTTGGTTCATTTTCGTCCTCCCAAGGCTTATTCTTGTCCAATTAGGGTTTTTAACCAATCATGTGAATCCAATAGGTGTATTTGTGTCATTGGATGAACATTTAGGTCGTTTTCGTCTTCCTTAGGCTTATTCTTGTCCAATTAGGGTTTTTAACCAATCTTGTGCATCCAATAGGTGTGTTGGCGTCATTGGATGTACATTTAGGTCATTTTCGTCCTCCCTAGGGTTAATCATGTCCAATTAGTGTTTTTAACCAATCTTGTGCTTCCTATAGGTGTATGTTTGTGTCATTAGATGAACATTTAGGTCATTTCCGTCCACCCTAGGCTCATTCTTGCCCAATTAGGGTTTTTAACCAATCTTGTGCATCCAATAGGTATGTTTGTGTAATTGGATGTACATTTAAGTCATTTTCGTCCTCCCTAGGCTTATTCTTGTCTAGTTAGGGTTTTTAACCAATCTTGTGCATCGAATAGGTGTGTTTGTGTCATTGGATTATCATTTAGGTCATTTTCGTCCTCCCTTGGGTTATTCTTGTCCAATTAGGGTTTTTAACCAATGTTGTGCATCCAATAGGTATGTTTGTGTCCTTGGACGAACAATTAGGTCATTTTCGTCTTCCCAAGGCTTATTCTAATCCAATTAGGGTTTTAACCAATCTTGTGCATCCAATAAGTTCATTTGTGTCATTGGATGAACATTTAGGTCATTTTCGTCCTCCCTAGGCTTATTCTTGTCCAATTAGGGTTTTTAAACAATCTTGTGCATCCAACAAGTTCTTTTGTATCATTGGACGTACGTTTAGGTCATTTTCGTCCTCCTTAGGCTTATTCTTGTCCAATTAGGGTTTTTAACCAATCTTGTGCATCCAATAAGTTCATTTGTGTCATTCGATGAATATTTAGGTCATTTTCGTCCTCCCTAGGCTTATTCTTGTCCAATTAGGGTTTTTAACCAATCATGTGCATCCAATAGGTGTATTTGTGTCATTGGATGAACATTTAGGTCATTTTCGTCCTCCCTAGGCTTATTCTTGTCCAATTAGGGTTTTTAAACAATCTTGTGCATCCAATAAGTTCTTTTGTGTCATTGGATGTACATTTAGGTCATTTTCGTCCTCCTTAGGCTTATGCTTGTCCAATTAGGGTTTTTAACCATTCTTGTGCATCAAATAAGATTATTTGTGTCATTGGATGAAGATTTAGGTCATTTTCGTTCTCCCTAGGCTTATTCTTGTCCAATTAGGGTTTTTAACCAATCATGTGCATCCAATAAGTGTATTTGTGTCATTGGATGAACATTTAGGTTATTTTTGTCCTCCCTAGGCTTATTCTTGTCCAATTAGGGTTTTTAAGCAATCGTGTGCATCCAATAAGTATATTTGTGTCATTTGATGAGCATTTAGGTCATTTTCATCCTCCCAAGGCTTATTCTTGTCCAATTAGGGTTTTTATCCAATCTTGTGCATCCAATAGGTGTGTTGGCGTCATTGGATGTAAATTTAGGTCATTTTCGTCCTCCCTAGGGTTAATCATGTCCTATTAGGGTTTTTAACCAATCTTGTGCTTCCTATAGGTGTATGTTTGTGTCATTAGATGAACATTTAGGTCATTTCCGTCCACCCTAGGCTCATTCTTGCCCAATTAGGGTTTTTAACCAATCTTGTGCATCCAATAGGTATGTTTGTGTCATTGGATGTACATTTAGGTCATTTTCGTCCTCCCTAGGCTTATTCTTGTCCAATTAGTGTTTTTAACCATTCTTGTGCATCCAATAGGTGTGTTTGTGTCATTGGATTAACATTTAGGTCATTTTCGTCCTCCCTAGGCTTATTCTTGTCCAATTAGGGTTTTTAACCAATCTTGTGCATCCTACAGGTATGTTAGTGTCATTGGATGAACATTTAAGTCATTTTCGTCCTCCTTAGGCTTATTCTTGTCCAATTAGTGTTTTTAACCAATCTTGTGCATCCAATAAGTTCATTTGTGTCATTGGATGAATATTTAGGTCATTTTCGTCCTCCCTAGGCTTATTCTTGTCAAATTAGGGTTTTTAAACAATCATGTGCATCCAATAGGTGTATTTGTGTCATTGGATGAACATTTAGGTCTTTTTCGTCCTCCCTAGGCTTATTCTTGCCCAATTAGGGTTTTTAACCAATCATGTGCATCCAATAGGTGTATTTGTGTCATTGGATGAACATTTAGGTCATTTTCGTCCTCCCTAGGCTTATTCTTGTCCAATTAGGGTTTTTAAACAATCTTGTGCATCCAATAAGTTCTTTTGTGTCATTGGATGTACATTTAGGTCATTTTCTTCCTCCTTAGGCTTATTCTTGTCCAATTAGGGTTTTTAACCAATCTTGTGCATCCAATAAGTTCATTTGTGTCATTGGAGGAAGATTTAGGTCATTTTCGTTCTCCCTAGGCTTATTTTTGTCCAATTAGGGTTTTTAACCAATCATGTGCATCCAATAAGTGTATTTGTGTCATTGGATGAACATTTAGGTTATTTTTGTCCTCCCTAGGCTTATTCTTGTCTAATTAGGGCTTTTAAACAATCTTGTGCATCCAATAGGTGTGTTTGTGTCATTGGATGAACATTAAGGTCATTTTCGTCCTCCCAAGGCTTATTCTTGTCCAATTAGGGTTTTTAAGCAATCGTGTGCATCCAATAAGTTTATTTGTGTCATTTGATGAACATTTAAGTCATTTTCGTCCTCCCTAGGCTTATTCTTGTCCAATTAGGGTTTTAAACCAATCATGTAATTCCAATAGGTGTGTTTGTGTCGTTGGATGAACATTTAGGTCATTTTCATCCTCCCAAGGCTTATTCTTGTCCAATTAGGGTTTTTATCCAATCTTGTGCATCCAATAAGTTCATTTGTGTCATTGGATGAACATTTAGGTCATTTTCGTCTTCCTTAGGCATCTTCTTGTCCAATTGGGTTTTTAACCAATCTTTTGCATCCAATAGGTGTGTTTGTGTCATTGGATGAACATTTAGGTCATTTTCGTCCTCCTTAGGCTTATACTTGTCCAATTAGGGTTTTTAACAAATCTTGAGCATCCAATAAGTTCATTTGTGTCATTGAATGAACATTTAGGTCATTTTGGTGCTCCCTAGGCTTATTCATGTTCAAATAGGGTTTTTAAACAATCTTGTGCATCCAATAAGTTCTTTTGTGTCATTGGATGTACATTTAGGTCATTTTCGTCCTCCTTAGGCTTATTCTTGCCCAATTAGGGTTTTTAACAAATCTTGTGCATCCAATAAGTTCATGTGTGTCGTTGGATGAACATTTAGGTCGTTTTGGTCCA
This sequence comes from Cicer pinnatifidum, assembly GCA_037974775.1. Taxonomy (NCBI): domain Eukaryota; kingdom Viridiplantae; phylum Streptophyta; class Magnoliopsida; order Fabales; family Fabaceae; genus Cicer; species Cicer pinnatifidum. Next base: position 24,318,027 of record JBBPBR010000004.1, on the reverse strand, counting down.
CCCTAGGCTTATTCTTGTCCAATTAAGGTTTTTAACCAATCTTGTGCATCCAATAAGTTCATTTGTGTCATTGGATGAACATTTAGGTCATTTTCGTCCTCCTTAAGCTTATTCTTGTCCAATTAGGGTTTTTAACAAATCTTGTGCCTCCAATAAGTTCATTTGTGTCATTGAATGAATATTTAGGTCATTTTGGTCCTCCCTAGGCTTATTCTTGTCCAATTAGGGTTTTTAAACAATCTTGTGCATCCAATAAGTTCTTTTGTGTCATTGGATGTACATTTAGGTCATTTTCGTCCTCCTTAGGCTTATTCTTGCCAAATTAGGGTTTTTAACAAATCTTGTGCATCCAATAAGTTCATTTGTGTCGTTGGATGAACATTTAGGTCATTTTCGTCCCCTCTAGGCTTATTCTTGTCCAATTAGGGTTTTTAACCAATCTTTCGCATCCAATAGGTGTGTTGGCGTCATTGGATGTACATTTAGGTCATTTTCGTCCTCCCTAGGGTTAATCATGTCCAATTAGGGTTTTTAACCAATCTTGTGCTTCCTATAGGTGTATGTTTGTGTCATTAGATGAACATTTAGGTCATTTCCGTCCACCCTAGGCTCATTCTTGCCCAATTAGGGTTTTTAACCAATCTTGTGCATCCAATAGGTATGTTTGTGTAATTGGATGTACATTTAAGTCATTTTCGTCCTCCCTAGGCTTATTCTTGTCTAGTTAGGGTTTTTAACCAATCTTGTGCATCGAATAGGTGCGTTTGTGTCATTGGATTATCATTTAGGGCCTTTTTAGTCCTCCCTTGGGTTATTCTTGTCCAATTAGGGTTTTTAACCAATCTTGTGCATCCAATAGGTATGTTTGTGTCCTTGGACGAACAATTAGGTCATTTTCGTCTTCCCAAGGCTTATTCTTATCCAATTAGGGTTTTAACCAATCTTGTGCATCCAATAAGTTCATTTGTGTCATTGGATGAACATTTAGGTCATTTTCGTCCTCCCTAGGCTTATTCTTGTCCAATTAGGGTTTTTAAACAATCTTGTGCATCCAACAAGTTCTTTTGTATCATTGGACGTACGTTTAGGTCATTTTTGTCCTCCTTAGGCTTATTCTTGTCCAATTAGGGTTTTTAACCAATCTTGTGCATCCAATAAGTTCATTTGTGTTATTCGATGAATATTTAGGTCATTTTCGTCCTCCCTAGGCTTATTCTTGTCCAATTAGGGTTTTTAAACAATCATGTGCATCCAATAGGTGTATTTGTGTCATTGGATGAACATTTAGGTCTTTTTCGTCCTCCCTAGGCTTATTCTTGCCCAATTAGGGTTTTTAACCAATCATGTGCATCCAATAGGTGTATTTGTGTCATTGGATGAACATTTAGGTCATTTTCGTCCTCCCTAGGCTTATTCTTGTCCAATTAGGGTTTTTAACCAATCTTGTGCATCCAATAAGTTCTTTTGTGTCATTGGATGTACATTTAGGTCATTTTCTTCCTCCTTAGGCTTATTCTTGTCCAATTAGGGTTTTTAACCAATCTTGTGCATCCAATAAGTTCATTTGTGTCATTGGAGGAAGATTTAGGTCATTTTCGTTCTCCCTAGGCTTATTTTTGTCCAATTAGGGTTTTTAACCAATCATGTGCATCCAATAAGTGTATTTGTGTCATTGGATGAACATTTAGGTTATTGTTGTCCTCCCTAGGCTTATTCTTGTCTAATTAGGGTTTTTAAACAATCTTGTGCATCCAATAGGTGTGTTTGTGTCATTGGATGAACATTAAGGTCATTTTCGTCCTCCCAAGGCTTATTCTTGTCCAATTAGGGTTTTTAAGCAATCGTGTGCATCCAATAAGTTTATTTGTGTCATTTGATGAACATTTAAGTCATTTTCGTCCTCCCTAGGCTTATTCTTGTCCAATTAGGGTTTTAAACCAATCATGTAATTCCAATAGGTGTGTTTGTGTCGTTGGATGAACATTTAGGTCATTTTCATCCTCCCAAGGCTTATTCTTGTCCAATTAGGGTTTTTATCCAATCTTGTGCATCCAATAAGTTCATTTGTGTCATTGAATGAACATTTAGGTCATTTTGGTGCTCCCTAGGCTTATTCTTGTTCAAATAGGGTTTTTAAACAATCTTGTGCATCCAATAAGTTCTTTTGTGTCATTGGATGTACATTTAGGTCATTTTCGTCCTCCTTAGGCTTATTCTTGCCCAATTAGGGTTTTTAACAAATCTTGTGCATCCAATAAGTTCATGTGTGTCGTTGGATGAACATTTAGGTCGTTTTGGTCCACCCTAGGCTTATTCTTGTCCAATTAAGGTTTTTAACCAATCTTGTGCATCCAATAAGTTCATTTGTGTCATTGGATGAACATTTAGGTCATTTTCGTCCTCCTTATGCTTATTCTTGTCCAATTAGGGTTTTTAACAAATCTTGTGCCTCCAATAAATTCATTTGTGTCATTGAATGAACATTTAGGTCATTTTGGTCCTCCCTAGGCTTATTCTTGTCCAATTAGGGTTTTTAAACAATCTTGTGCATCCAATAAGTTCTTTTGTGTCATTGGATGTAAATTTAGGTCATTTTCGTCCTGCTTAGGCTTATTCTTGCCCAATTAGGGTTTTTAACAAATCTTGTGCATCCAATAAGTTCATTTGTGTCGTTGGATGAACATTTAGGTCATTTTCGTCCCCTCTAGGCTTATTCTTGTCCAATTAGGGTTTTTAACCAATCTTGTGCATCCAATAGGTGTGTTGGCGTCATTGGATGTACATTTAGGTCATTTTCGTCCTCCCTAGGGTTAATCATGTCCAATTAGGGTTTTTAACCAATCTTGTGCTTCCTATAGGTGTATGTTTGTGTCATTAGATGAACATTTAGGTCATTTCCGTCCACCCTAGGCTCATTCTTGCCCAATTAGGGTTTTTAACCAATCTTGTGCATCCAATAGGTATGTTTGTGTAATTGGATGTACATTTAAGTCATTTTCGTCCTCCCTAGGCTTATTCTTGTCTAGTTAGGGTTTTTAACCAATCTTGTGCATCGAATAGGTGCGTTTGTGTCATTGGATTATCATTTAGGGCATTTTCGTCCTCCCTTGGGTTATTCTTGTCCAATTAGGGTTTTTAACCAATCTTGTGCATCCAATAGGTATGTTTGTGTCCTTGGACGAACAATTAGGTCATTTTCGTCTTCCCAAGGCTTATTCTTATCCAATTAGGGCTTTAACCAATCTTGTGCATCCAATAAGTTCATTTGTGTCATTGGATGAACATTTAGGTCATTTTCGTCCTCCCTAGGCTTATTCTTGTCCAATTAGGGTTTTTAAACAATCTTGTGCATCCAACAAGTTCTTTTGTATCATTGGACGTACGTTTAGGTCATTTTTGTCCTCCTTAGGCTTATTCTTGTCCAATTAGGGTTTTTAACCAATCTTGTGCATCCAATAAGTTCATTTGTGTTATTCGATGAATATTTAGGTCATTTTCGTCCTCCCTAGGCTTATTCTTGTCCAATTAGGGTTTTTAAACAATCATGTGCATCCAATAGGTGTATTTGTGTCATTGGATGAACATTTAGGTCTTTTTCGTCCTCCCTAGGCTTATTCTTGCCCAATTAGGGTTTTTAACCAATCATGTGCATCCAATAGGTGTATTTGTGTCATAGGATGAACATTTAGGTCATTTTCGTCCTCCCTAGGCTTATTCTTGTCCAATTAGGGTTTTTAAACAATCTTGTGCATCCAATAAGTTCTTTTGTGTCATTGGATGTACATTTAGGTCATTTTCTTCCTCCTTAGGCTTATTCTTGTCCAATTAGGGTTTTTAACCAATCTTGTGCATCCAATAAGTTCATTTGTGTCATTGGAGGAAGATTTAGGTCATTTTCGTTCTCCCTAGGCTTATTTTTGTCCAATTAGGGTTTTTAACCAATCATGTGCATCCAATAAGTGTATTTGTGTCATTGGATGAACATTTAGGTTATTTTTGTCCTCCCTAGGCTTATTCTTGTCTAATTAGGGTTTATAAACAATCTTGTGCATCCAATAGGTGTGTTTGTGTCATTGGATGAACATTAAGGTCATTTTCGTCCTCCCAAGGCTTATTCTTGTCCAATTAGGGTTTTTAAGCAATCGTGTGCATCCAATAAGTTTATTTGTGTTATTTGATGAACATTTAAGTCATTTTCGTCCTCCCTAGGCTTATTCTTGTCCAATTAGGGTTTTAAACCAATCATGTAATTCCAATAGGTGTGTTTGTGTCGTTGGATGAACATTTAGGTCATTTTCATCCTCCCAAGGCTTATTCTTGTCCAATTAGGTTTTTTATCCAATCTTGTGCATCCAATAAGTTCATTTGTGTCATTGGATGAACATTTAGGTCATTTTCGTCTTCCTTAGGAATCTTCTTGTCCAATTGGGTTTTTAACCAATCTTTTGCATCCAATAGGTGTGTTTGTGTCATTGGATGAACATTTAGGTCATTTTCGTCCTCCTTAGGCTTATTCTTGTCCAATTAGGGTTTTTAACAAATCTTGAGCATCCAATAAGTTCATTTGTGTCATTGAATGAACATTTAGGTCATTTTGGTGCTCCCTAGGCTTATTCATGTTCAAATAGGGTTTTTAAACAATCTTGTGCATCCAATAAGTTCTTTTGTGTCATTGGATGTACATTTAGGTCATTTTCGTCCTCCTTAGGCTTATTCTTGCCCAATTAGGGTTTTTAACAAATCTTGTGCATCCAATAAGTTCATGTGTGTCGTTGGATGAACATTTAGGTCGTTTTGGTCCACCCTAGGCTTATTCTTGTCCAATTAAGGTTTTTAACCAATCTTGTGCATCCAATAAGTTCATTTGTGTCATTGGATGAACATTTAGGTCATTTTCGTCCTCCTTATGCTTATTCTTGTCCAATTAGGGATTTTAACAAATCTTGTGCCTCCAATAAGTTCATTTGTGTCATTGAATGAACATTTAGGTCATTTTGGTCCTCCCTAGGCTTATTCTTGTCCAATTAGGGTTTTTAAACAATCTTGTGCATCCAATAAGTTCTTTTGTGTCATTGGATGTACATTTAGGCCATTTTAGTCTTCCTTAGGCTTATTCTTGCCCAATTAGGGTTTTTAACATATCTTGTGCATCCAATAAGTTCATTTGTGTTGTTGGATGAACATTTAGGTCATTTTTGTCCCCTCTAGGCTTATTCTTGTCCAATTAGGGTTTTTAACCAATCTTGTGCATCCAATAGGTGTGTTGGCGTCATTGGATGTACATTTAGGTCATTTTCGTCCTCCCTAGGGTTAATCATGTCCAATTAGGGTTTTTAACCAATCTTGTGCTTCCTATAGGTGTATGTTTGTGTCATTAGATGAACATTTAGGTCATTTCCGTCCACCCTAGGCTCATTCTTGCCCAATTAGGGTTTTTAACCAATCTTGTGCATCCAATAGGTATGTTTGTGTAATTGGATGTACATTTAAGTCATTTTCGTCCTCCCTAGGCTTATTCTTGTCTAGTTAGGGTTTTTAACCAATCTTGTGCATCGAATAGGTGCGTTTGTGCCATTGGATTATCATTTAGGGCATTTTCGTCCTCCCTTGGGTTATTCTTGTCCAATTAGGGTTTTTAACCAATCTTGTGCATCCAATAGGTATGTTTGTGTCCTTGGACGAACAATTAGGTCATTTTCGTCTTCCCAAGGCTTATTCTTATCCAATTAGGGTTTTAACCAATCTTGTGCATCCAATAAGTTCATTTGTGTCATTGGATGAACATTTAGGTCATTTTCGTCCTCCCTAGGCTTATTCTTGTCCAATTAGGGTTTTTAAACAATCTTGTGCATCCAACAAGTTCTTTTGTATCATTGGACGTACGTTTAGGTCATTTTTGTCCTCCTTAGGCTTATTCTTGTCCAATTAGGGTTTTTAACCAATCTTGTGCATCCAATAAGTTCATTTGTGTTATTCGATGAATATTTAGGTCATTTTCGTCCTCCCTAGGCTTATTCTTGTCCAATTAGGGTTTTTAAACAATCATGTGCATCCAATAGGTGTATTTGTGTCATTGGATGAACATTTAGGTCTTTTTCGTCCTCCCTAGGCTTATTCTTGCCCAATTAGGGTTTTTAACCAATCATGTGCATCCAATAGGTGTATTTGTGTCATAGGATGAACATTTAGGTCATTTTCGTCCTCCCTAGGCTTATTCTTGTCCAATTAGGGTTTTTAAACAATCTTGTGCATCCAATAAGTTCTTTTGTGTCATTGGATGTACATTTAGGTCATTTTCTTCCTCCTTAGGCTTATTCTTGTCCAATTAGGGTTTTTAACCAATCTTGTGCATCCAATAAGTTCATTTGTGTCATTGGAGGAAGATTTAGGTCATTTTCGTTCTCCCTAGGCTTATTTTTGTCCAATTAGGGTTTTTAACCAATCATGTGCATCCAATAAGTGTATTTGTGTCATTGGATGAACATTTAGGTTATTTTTGTCCTCCCTAGGCTTATTCTTGTCTAATTAGGGTTTATAAACAATCTTGTGCATCCAATAGGTGTGTTTGTGTCATTGGATGAACATTAAGGTCATTTTCGTCCTCCCAAGGCTTATTCTTGTCCAATTAGGGTTTTTAAGCAATCGTGTGCATCCAATAAGTTTATTTGTGTTATTTGATGAACATTTAAGTCATTTTCGTCCTCCCTAGGCTTATTCTTGTCCAATTAGGGTTTTAAACCAATCATGTAATTCCAATAGGTGTGTTTGTGTCGTTGGATGAACATTTAGGTCATTTTCATCCTCCCAAGGCTTATTCTTGTCCAATTAGGTTTTTTATCCAATCTTGTGCATCCAATAAGTTCATTTGTGTCATTGGATGAACATTTAGGTCATTTTCGTCTTCCTTAGGAATCTTCTTGTCCAATTGGGTTTTTAACCAATCTTTTGCATCCAATAGGTGTGTTTGTGTCATTGGATGAACATTTAGGTCATTTTCGTCCTCCTTAGGCTTATTCTTGTCCAATTAGGGTTTTTAACAAATCTTGAGCATCCAATAAGTTCATTTGTGTCATTGAATGAACATTTAGGTCATTTTGGTGCTCCCTAGGCTTATTCATGTTCAAATAGGGTTTTTAAACAATCTTGTGCATCCAATAAGTTCTTTTGTGTCATTGGATGTACATTTAGGTCATTTTCGTCCTCCTTAGGCTTATTCTTGCCCAATTAGGGTTTTTAACAAATCTTGTGCATCCAATAAGTTCATGTGTGTCGTTGGATGAACATTTAGGTCGTTTTGGTCCACCCTAGGCTTATTCTTGTCCAATTAAGGTTTTTAACCAATCTTGTGCATCCAATAAGTTCATTTGTGTCATTGGATGAACATTTAGGTCATTTTCGTCCTCCTTATGCTTATTCTTGTCCAATTAGGGATTTTAACAAATCTTGTGCCTCCAATAAGTTCATTTGTGTCATTGAATGAACATTTAGGTCATTTTGGTCCTCCCTAGGCTTATTCTTGTCCAATTAGGGTTTTTAAACAATCTTGTGCATCCAATAAGTTCTTTTGTGTCATTGGATGTACATTTAGGCCATTTTAGTCTTCCTTAGGCTTATTCTTGCCCAATTAGGGTTTTTAACATATCTTGTGCATCCAATAAGTTCATTTGTGTTGTTGGATGAACATTTAGGTCATTTTTGTCCCCTCTAGGCTTATTCTTGTCCAATTAGGGTTTTTAACCAATCTTGTGCATCCAATAGGTGTGTTGGCGTCATTGGATGTACATTTAGGTCATTTTCGTCCTCCCTAGGGTTAATCATGTCCAATTAGGGTTTTTAACCAATCTTGTGCTTCCTATAGGTGTATGTTTGTGTCATTAGATGAACATTTAGGTCATTTCCGTCCACCCTAGGCTCATTCTTGCCCAATTAGGGTTTTTAACCAATCTTGTGCATCCAATAGGTATGTTTGTGTCATTGGATGTACATTTAGGTCATTTTCGTCCTCCCTAGGCTTATTCTTGTCCAATTAGTGTTTTTAACCATTCTTGTGCATCCAATAGGTGTGTTTGTGTCATTGGATTAACATTTAGGTCATTTTCGTCCTCCCTAGGCTTATTCTTGTCCAATTAGGGTTTTTAACCAATCTTGTGCATCCTACAGGTATGTTAGTGTCATTGGATGAACATTTAAGTCATTTTCGTCCTCCTTAGGCTTATTCTTGTCCAATTAGGGTTTTTAACCAATCTTGTGCATCCAATAAGTTCATTTGTGTCATTGGATGAATATTTAGGTCATTTTCGTCCTCCCTAGGCTTATTCTTGTCCAATTAGGGTTTTTAACCAATCATGTGCATCCAATAGGTGTAGTTGTGTCATTGGATGAACATTTAGGTCTTTTTCGTCCTCCCTAGGCTTATTCTTGCCCAATTAGGGTTTTTAACCAATCATGTGCATCCAATAGGTGTATTTGTGTCATTGGATGAACATTTAGGTCATTTTCGTCCTCCCTAGGCTTATTCTTGTCCAATTAGGGTTTTTAAACAATCTTGTGCATCCAATAAGTTCTTTTGTGTCATTGGATGTACATTTAGGTCATTTTCTTCCTCCTTAGGCTTATTCTTGTCCAATTAGGGTTTTTAACCAATCTTGTGCATCCAATAAGTTCATTTGTGTCATTGGAGGAAGATTTAGGTCATTTTCGTTCTCCCTAGGCTTATTTTTGTCCAATTAGGGTTTTTAACCAATCATGTGCATCCAATAAGTGTATTTGTGTCATTGGATGAACATTTAGGTTATTTTTGTCCTCCCTAGGCTTATTCTTGTCTAATTAGGGTTTTTAAACAATCTTGTGCATCCAATAGGTGTGTTTGTGTCATTGGATGAACATTAAGGTCATTTTCGTCCTCCCCAGGCTTATTCTTGTCCAATTAGGGTTTTTAAGCAATCGTGTGCATCCAATAAGTTTATTTGTGTCATTTGATGAACATTTAAGTCATTTTCGTCCTCCCTAGGCTTATTCTTGTCCAATTAGGGTTTTAAACCAATCATGTAATTCCAATAGGTGTGTTTGTGTCGTTGGATGAACATTTAGGTCATTTTCATCCTCCCAAGGCTTATTCTTGTCCAATTAGGTTTTTTATCCAATCTTGTGCATCCAATAAGTTCATTTGTGTCATTGGATGAACATTTAGGTCATTTTCGTCTTCCTTAGGAATCTTCTTGTCCAATTGGGTTTTTAACCAATCTTTTGCATCCAATAGGTGTGTTTGTGTCATTGGATGAACATTTAGGTCATTTTCGTCCTCCTTAGGCTTATTCTTGTCCAATTAGGGTTTTTAACAAATCTTGAGCATCCAATAAGTTCATTTGTGTCATTGAATGAACATTTAGGTCATTTTGGTGCTCCCTAGGCTTATTCATGTTCAAATAGGGTTTTTAAACAATCTTGTGCATCCAATAAGTTCTTTTGTGTCATTGGATGTACATTTAGGTCATTTTCGTCCTCCTTAGGCTTATTCTTGCCCAATTAGGGTTTTTAACAAATCTTGTGCATCCAATAAGTTCATGTGTGTCGTTGGATGAACATTTAGGTCGTTTTGGTCCACCCTAGGCTTATTCTTGTCCAATTAAGGTTTTTAACCAATATTGTGCATCCAATAAGTTCATTTGTGTCATTGGATGAACATTTAGGTCATTTTCGTCCTCCTTATGCTTATTCTTGTCCAATTAGGGTTTTTAACAAATCTTGTGCCTCCAATAAGTTCATTTGTGTCATTGAATGAACATTTAGGTCATTTTGGTCCTCCCTAGGCTTATTCTTGTCCAATTAGGGTTTTTAAACAATCTTGTGCATCCAATAAGTTCTTTTGTGTCATTGGATGTACATTTAGGTCATTTTCGTCCTCCTTAGGCTTATTCTTGCCAAATTAGGGTTTTTAACAAATCTTGTGCATCCAATAAGTTCATTTGTGTCGTTGGATGAACATTTAGGTCATTTTCGTCCCCTCTAGGCTTATTCTTGTCCAATTAGGGTTTTTAACCAATCTTGTGCATCCAATAGGTGTGTTGGCGTCATTGGATGTACATTTAGGTCATTTTCGTCCTCCCTAGGGTTAATCATGTCCAATTAGGGTTTTTAACCAATCTTGTGCTTCCTATAGGTGTATGTTTGTGTCATTAGATGAACATTTAGGTCATTTCCGTCCACCCTAGGCTCATTCTTGCCCAATTAGGGTTTTTAACCAATCTTGTGCATCCAATAGGTATGTTTGTGTAATTGGATGTACATTTAAGTCATTTTCGTCCTCCCTAGGCTTATTCTTGTCGAATTAGGGTTTTTAACCAATCTTGTGCATCCAATAGGTATGTTTGTGTCCTTGGACGAACAATTAGGTCATTTTCGTCTTCCCAAGGCTTATTCTTATCCAATTAGGGTTTTAACCAATCTTGTGCATCCAATAAGTTCATTTGTGTCATTGGATGAACATTTAGGTCATTTTCGTCCTCCCTAGGCTTATTCTTGTCCAATTAGGGTTTTTAAACAATCTTGTGCATCCAACAAGTTCTTTTGTATCATTGGACGTACGTTTAGGTCATTTTCGTCCTCCTTAGGCTTATTCTTGTCCAATTAGGGTTTTTAACCAATCTTGTGCATCCAATAAGTTCATTTGTGTCATTCGATGAATATTTAGGTCATTTTCGTCCTCCCTAGGCTTATTCTTGTCCAATTAGGGTTTTTAACCAATCATGTGCATCCAATAGGTGTATTTGTGTCATTGGATGAACATTTAGGTCATTTTCGTCCTCCCTAGGCTTATTCTTGTCCAATTAGGGTTTTTAAACAATCTTGTGCATCCAATAAGTTCTTTTGTGTCATTGGATGTACATTTAGGTCATTTTCGTCCTCCTTAGGCTTATGCTTGTCCAATTAGGGTTTTTAACCAATCTTGTGCATCCAATAAGTTCATTTGGGTCATTGGATGAATATTTAGGACATTTTCGTCCTCCCAAGGCTTATTCTTGTCCAATTAGGGTTTTTAACCAATCATGTGCATCCAATAGGTGTATTTGTGTCATTGGAGGAACATTTAGGTCATTTTCGTCCTCCCTAGGCTTATTCTTGTCCAATTAGGGTTTTTAAACAATCTTGTGCATCCAATAAGTTCTTTTGTGTCATTGGATGTACATTTAGGTCATTTTCGTCCTCCTTAGGCTTATTCTTGTCCAATTAGGGTTTTTAACCAATCTTGTGCATCCAATAAGTTCATTTGTGTCATTGGATGAACATTTAGGTCATTTTCGTCCTCCCTAGTCTTATTCTTGTCCAATTAGGGTTTTTATGCAATCTTGTGCATCCAATAGGTGTGTTTGTGTCATTGGACGAACATTTAGGTCATTTTCGTCCTCCCTAGGCTTATTCTTGTCCAATTAGGGTTTTTAACCAATCTTGTGCATCCAATAAGTTCATTTGTGTCATTAAATGAACATTTAGGTCATTTTCGTCCTCCCTAGGCTTATTCTTGTCCAATTAGGGTTTTTAACCAATCTTGTGCATCCAATAAGTTCATTTGTGTCATTGGATGAACATTTAGGTCATTTTCGTCCTCCCTAGTCTTATTCTTGTCCAATTAGGGTTTTAAGCAATCTTGTGGATCCAATAAGTTCATTTGTGTTATTGGATGAACATTTAGGTCATTTTCGTCCTCCCTAGTCTTATTCTTGTCGAATTAGGGTTTTTATGCAATCTTGTGCATCCAATAGGTGTGTTTGTGTCATTGGAGGAACATTTAGGTCATTTTCGTCCTCCCTAGTCTTATTCTTGTCTAATTAGGGTTTTTATGCAATCTTGTGCATCCAATAGGTGTGTTTGTGTCATTGGACGAACATTTAGGTCATTTTCGTCCTCCCTAGGCTTATTCTTGTCCAATTAGGGTTTTTAACCAATCTTGTGCATCCAATAAGTTCATTTGTGTCATTGGATGAACATTTAGGTCATTTTCGTCCTCCCAAGTCTTATTCTTGTCCTATTAGGTGTGTTTGTGTCATTGGATGAACATTTAGGTCATTTTCGTCCTCCCTAGTTTTATTCTTATCAAATTAGGGTTTTTATGCAATCTTGTGCATCCAATAGGTGTGTTTGTGTCATTGGACGAACATTTAGGTCATTTTCGTCCTCCCTAGGCTTATTCTTGTCCAATTAGGGTTTTTAACCAATCTTGTGCATCCAATAAGTTCAGTTGTGTCATTGGATGAACATTTAGGTCATTTTCGTCCTCCCTATGCTTATTCTTGTCCAATTAGGGTTTTTAACCAATCTTGTGCATCCAATAAGTTCATTTGTGTCATTGGATGAACATTTAGGTCATTTTCGTCCTCCCTAGACTTATTCTTGTCCAATTAGGGTTTTTAACCAATCTTGTGCGTCCAATAAGTTCATTTGTGTCATTGGATGAACATTTAGGTCATTTTCGTCCTCCCAAGGCTTATTCTTGTCCAATTAGGGTTTCTAACCAATCTTGTGCATCCAATAGGTGTGTTTGTGTCATTGGATGAACATTTAGGTCATTTTCGTCCTCCCTAGGCTTATTCTTGTCCAATTAGGGTTTTTAAACAATCTTGTGCATCCAATAAGTTCTTTTGTGTCATTGGATGTACATTTAGGTCATTTTCTTCCTCCTTAGGCTTATTCTTGTCCAATTAGGGTTTTTAACCAATCTTGTGCATCCAATAAGTTCATTTGTGTCATTGGATGAAGATTTAGGTCATTTTCGTTCTCCCTAGGCTTATTTTTGTCCAATTAGGGTTTTTAACCAATCATGTGCATCCAATAAGTGTATTTGTGTCATTGGATGAACATTTAGGTTATTTTTGTCCTCCCTAGGCTTATTCTTGTCTAATTAGGGTTTTTAAACAATCTTATGCATCCAATAGGTGTGTTTGTGTCATTGGATGAACATTAAGGTCATTTTCGTCCTCCCAAGGCTTATTCTTGTCCAATTAGGGTTTTTAAGCAATCGTGTGCATCCAATAAGTTTATTTGTGTCATTTGATGAACATTTAAGTCATTTTCGTCCTCCCTAGGCTTATTCTTGTCCAATTAGGGTTTTAAACCAATCATGTACTTCCAATAGGTGTGTTTGTGTCGTTGGATGAACATTTAGGTCATTTTCATCCTCCCAAGGCTTATTCTTGTCCAATTAGGGTTTTTATCCAATCTTGTGCATCCAATAAGTTCATTTGTGTCATTGAATGAACATTTAGGTCATTTTGGTGCTCCCTAGGCTTATTCTTGTTCAAATAGGGTTTTTAAACAATCTTGTGCATCCAATAAGTTCTTTTGTGTCATTGGATGTACATTTAGGTCATTTTCGTCCTCCTTAGGCTTATTCTTGCACAATTAGGGTTTTTAACAAATCTTGTGCATCCAATAAGTTCATGTGTGTCGTTGGATGAACATTTAGGTCGTTTTGGTCCACCCTAGGCTTATTCTTGTCCAATTAAGGTTTTTAACCAATCTTGTGCATCCAATAAGTTCATTTGTGTCATTGGATGAACATTTAGGTCATTTTCGTCCTCCTTATGCTTATTCTTGTCCAATTAGGGTTTTTAACAAATCTTGTGCCTCCAATAAGTTCATTTGTGTCATTGAATGAACATTTAGGTCATTTTGGTCCTCCCTAGGCTTATTCTTGTCCAATTAGGGTTTTTAAACAATCTTGTGCATCCAATAAGTTCTTCTGTGTCATTGGATGTACATTTAGGTCATTTTCGTCCTCCTTAGGCTTATTCTTGCCCAATTAGGGTTTTTAACAAATCTTGTGCATCCAATAAGTTCATTTGTGTCGTTGGATGAACATTTAGGTCATTTTCGTCCCCTCTAGGCTTATTCTTGTCCAATTAGGGTTTTTAACCAATCTTGTGCATCCAATAGGTGTGTTGGCGTCATTGGATGTACATTTAGGTCATTTTCGTCCTCCCTAGGGTTAATCATGTCCAATTAGGGTTTTTAACCAATCTTGTGCTTCCTATAGGTGTATGTTTGTGTCATTAGATGAACATTTAGGTCATTTCCGTCCACCCTAGGCTCATTCTTGCCCAATTAGGGTTTTTAACCAATCTTGTGCATCCAATAGGTATGTTTGTGTAATTGGATGTACATTTAAGTCATTTTCGTCCTCCCTAGGCTTATTCTTGTCTAGTTAGGGTTTTTAACCAATCTTGTGCATCGAATAGGTGCGTTTGTGTCATTGGATTATCATTTAGGGCATTTTCGTCCTCCCTTGGGTTATTCTTGTCCAATTAGGGTTTTTAACCAATCTTGTGCATCCAATAGGTATGTTTGTGTCCTTGGACGAACAATTAGGTCATTTTCGTCTTCCCAAGGCTTATTCTTATCCAATTAGGGCTTTAACCAATCTTGTGCATCCAATAAGTTCATTTGTGTCATTGGATGAACATTTAGGTCATTTTCGTCCTCCCTAGGCTTATTCTTGTCCAATTAGGGTTTTTAAACAATCTTGTGCATCCAACAAGTTCTTTTGTATCATTGGACGTACGTTTAGGTCATTTTTGTCCTCCTTAGGCTTATTCTTGTCCAATTAGGGTTTTTAACCAATCTTGTGCATCCAATAAGTTCATTTGTGTTATTCGATGAATATTTAGGTCATTTTCGTCCTCCCTAGGCTTATTCTTGTCCAATTAGGGTTTTTAAACAATCATGTGCATCCAATAGGTGTATTTGTGTCATTGGATGAACATTTAGGTCTTTTTCGTCCTCCCTAGGCTTATTCTTGCCCAATTAGGGTTTTTAACCAATCATGTGCATCCAATAGGTGTATTTGTGTCATAGGATGAACATTTAGGTCATTTTCGTCCTCCCTAGGCTTATTCTTGTCCAATTAGGGTTTTTAAACAATCTTGTGCATCCAATAAGTTCTTTTGTGTCATTGGATGTACATTTAGGTCATTTTCTTCCTCCTTAGGCTTATTCTTGTCCAATTAGGGTTTTTAACCAATCTTGTGCATCCAATAAGTTCATTTGTGTCATTGGAGGAAGATTTAGGTCATTTTCGTTCTCCCTAGGCTTATTTTTGTCCAATTAGGGTTTTTAACCAATCATGTGCATCCAATAAGTGTATTTGTGTCATTGGATGAACATTTAGGTTATTTTTGTCCTCCCTAGGCTTATTCTTGTCTAATTAGGGTTTTTAAACAATCTTGTGCATCCAATAGGTGTGTTTGTGTCATTGGATGAACATTAAGGTCATTTTCGTCCTCCCCAGGCTTATTCTTGTCCAATTAGGGTTTTTAAGCAATCGTGTGCATCCAATAAGTTTATTTGTGTCATTTGATGAACATTTAAGTCATTTTCGTCCTCCCTAGGCTTATTCTTGTCCAATTAGGGTTTTAAACCAATCATGTAATTCCAATAGGTGTGTTTGTGTCGTTGGATGAACATTTAGGTCATTTTCATCCTCCCAAGGCTTATTCTTGTCCAATTAGGTTTTTTATCCAATCTTGTGCATCCAATAAGTTCATTTGTGTCATTGGATGAACATTTAGGTCATTTTCGTCTTCCTTAGGCATCTTCTTGTCCAATTGGGTTTTTAACCAATCTTTTGCATCCAATAGGTGTGTTTGTGTCATTGGATGAACATTTAGGTCATTTTCGTCCTCCTTAGGCTTATTCTTGTCCAATTA
>JBBPBR010000004.1:24235679-24302319 GCA_037974775.1 Cicer pinnatifidum | reverse complement strand
GGCTTATTTTTGTCCAATTAGGGTTTTTAACCAATCATGTGCATCCAATAAGTGTATTTGTGTCATTGGATGAACATTTAGGTTATTTTTGTCCTCCCTAGGCTTATTCTTGTCTAATTAGGGTTTTTAAACAATCTTGTGCATCCAATAGGTGTGTTTGTGTCATTGGATGAACATTAAGGTCATTTTCGTCCTCCCAAGGCTTATTCTTGTCCAATTAGGGTTTTTAAGCAATCGTGTGCATCCAATAAGTTTATTTGTGTCATTTGATGAACATTTAAGTCATTTTCGTCCTCCCTAGGCTTATTCTTGTCCAATTAGGGTTTTAAACCAATCATGTAATTCCAATAGGTGTGTTTGTGTCGTTGGATGAACATTTAGGTCATTTTCATCCTCCCAAGGCTTATTCTTGTCCAATTAGGGTTTTTATCCAATCTTGTGCATCCAATAAGTTCATTTGTGTCATTGAATGAACATTTAGGTCATTTTGGTGCTCCCTAGGCTTATTCTTGTTCAAATAGGGTTTTTAAACAATCTTGTGCATCCAATAAGTTCTTTTGTGTCATTGGATGTACATTTAGGTCATTTTCGTCCTCCTTAGGCTTATTCTTGCCCAATTAGGGTTTTTAACAAATCTTGTGCATCCAATAAGTTCATGTGTGTCGTTGGATGAACATTTAGGTCGTTTTGGTCCACCCTAGGCTTATTCTTGTCCAATTAAGGTTTTTAACCAATCTTGTGCATCCAATAAGTTCATTTGTGTCATTGGATGAACATTTAGGTCATTTTCGTCCTCCTTATGCTTATTCTTGTCCAATTAGGGTTTTTAACAAATCTTGTGCCTCCAATAAATTCATTTGTGTCATTGAATGAACATTTAGGTCATTTTGGTCCTCCCTAGGCTTATTCTTGTCCAATTAGGGTTTTTAAACAATCTTGTGCATCCAATAAGTTCTTTTGTGTCATTGGATGTAAATTTAGGTCATTTTCGTCCTGCTTAGGCTTATTCTTGCCCAATTAGGGTTTTTAACAAATCTTGTGCATCCAATAAGTTCATTTGTGTCGTTGGATGAACATTTAGGTCATTTTCGTCCCCTCTAGGCTTATTCTTGTCCAATTAGGGTTTTTAACCAATCTTGTGCATCCAATAGGTGTGTTGGCGTCATTGGATGTACATTTAGGTCATTTTCGTCCTCCCTAGGGTTAATCATGTCCAATTAGGGTTTTTAACCAATCTTGTGCTTCCTATAGGTGTATGTTTGTGTCATTAGATGAACATTTAGGTCATTTCCGTCCACCCTAGGCTCATTCTTGCCCAATTAGGGTTTTTAACCAATCTTGTGCATCCAATAGGTATGTTTGTGTAATTGGATGTACATTTAAGTCATTTTCGTCCTCCCTAGGCTTATTCTTGTCGAATTAGGGTTTTTAACCAATCTTGTGCATCCAATAGGTATGTTTGTGTCCTTGGACGAACAATTAGGTCATTTTCGTCTTCCCAAGGCTTATTCTTATCCAATTAGGGTTTTAACCAATCTTGTGCATCCAATAAGTTCATTTGTGTCATTGGATGAACATTTAGGTCATTTTCGTCCTCCCTAGGCTTATTCTTGTCCAATTAGGGTTTTTAAACAATCTTGTGCATCCAACAAGTTCTTTTGTATCATTGGACGTACGTTTAGGTCATTTTCGTCCTCCTTAGGCTTATTCTTGTCCAATTAGGGTTTTTAACCAATCTTGTGCATCCAATAAGTTCATTTGTGTCATTCGATGAATATTTAGGTCATTTTCGTCCTCCCTAGGCTTATTCTTGTCCAATTAGGGTTTTTAACCAATCATGTGCATCCAATAGGTGTATTTGTGTCATTGGATGAACATTTAGGTCATTTTCGTCCTCCCTAGGCTTATTCTTGTCCAATTAGGGTTTTTAAGCAATCTTGTGCATCCAATAAGTTCATTTGTGTCATTGGAAGAACATTTAGGTCATTTGCATCCTCCCTAGGCTTATTCTTGTCCAATTAGGGTTTCTAACCAATCTTGTGCATCCAATAGGTGTGTTTGTGTCATTGGATGAACATTTAGGTCATTTTCGTCCTCCCTAGGCTTATTCTTGTCCAATTAGGGTTTTTAACCAGTCTTGTGCATCCAATAAGTTCATTTGTGTCATTGGATGAACATTTAGGTCATTTTCGTCCTTCCTAGGCTTATTCTTGTCCAATTAGGGTTTCTAACCAATCTTGTGCATCCAATAGGTGTGTTTGTGTCATTGGATGAACATTTAGGTCATTTTCGTCCTCCCTAGGCTTATTCTTGTCCAATTAGGGTTTTTAACCAATCTTGTGCATCCAATAAGTTCATTTGTGTCATTGGATGAACATTTAGGCCATTTTCGTCATCCCTAGTCTTATTTTTGTCCAATTTGGGTTTTAAGCAATCTTGTGCATCCAATATGTGTGTTTGTGTCATTGGATGAACATTTAGGTCATTTTCGTCCTCCCTATGCTTATTCTTGTCCAATTAGGGTTTTTAACCAATCTTGTGCATCCAATAAGTTCATTTGTGTCATTGGATGAACATTTAGGTCATTTTTGTCCTCCTTGTGCTTATTCTTGTCCAATTAGGGTTTTTATGCAATCTTGTGCATCCAATAGGTGTGTTTGTGTCATTGGACGAACATTTAGGTCATTTTCGTCCTCCCTAGGCTTATTCTTGTCCAATTAGGGTTTTTAACCAATCTTGTGCATCCAATAAGTTTATTTTTGTCATTGGATGAACATTTAGGTCATTTTCGTCCTCCCTAGGCTTATTCTTGTCCAATTAGGGTTTTTAACCAATCTTGTGCATCCAATAGGTGTGTTTGTGTCATTGGATGAACATTTAGGTCATTTTCGTCCTCCCTAGGCTTATTCTTGTGGAATTAGGGTTTCTAACCAATCTTTTGCATCCAATAGGTGTATTTGTTTCATTGGATAAACATTTAGGTCATTTTCGTCCTCCCTAGGCTTATTCTTGTCCAATTAGGGTTTTTAAGCAATCTTGTGCATCCAATAAGTTCATTTGTGTCATTGGATGAACATTTAGGTCATTTTCGTCCTCCCTAGGCTTATTCTTGTCCAAATAAGGTTTTTAACCAATCTTGTGCATCCAATAGTTCATTTGTGTCATTGGATGAACATTTAGGTCATTTTCGTCCTCCCTAGGCTTATTCTTGTCCAATTAGGGTTTTTAACCAATCTTGTGCATCCAATAGGTGTATTTGTGTCATTGGATGAACATTTAGGTCATTTTCGTCCTCCCTTAGCTTATTCTTGTCTAATTAGGGTTTTTAAGCAATCTTGTGCATCCAATAAGTTCATTTGTGTCATTGGATGAACATTTAGGTCATTTTCGTCCTCCCTAGGCTTATTCTTGTCCAATTAGGGTTTTTAACCAATCTTGTGCATCCAATAGGTGTGTTTGTGTCATTGGATGAACATTTAGGTCATTTTCGTCCTCCCTAGTCTTATTCTTGTCCAATTAGGGTTTCTAACCAATCTTGTGCATCCAATAGATGTATTTGTGTCATTGGATTAATATTTAAGAAATTTTCGTCCTCCCTAGGCTTATTCTTGTTCAATTAGGGTTTCTAACCAATCTTGTGCATCCAATAGATGTGTTTGTGTCATTGGATGAACATTTAGGTCATTTTCGTCCTCCCTAGTCTTATTCTTGTCCAATTAGGGTTTTAAGCAATCTTGTGCATCCAATAAGTTCATTTGTGCCATTGGATGAACATTTAGGTCATTTTCGTCCTCCCTAGGCTTATTCTTGTCCAATTAGGGTTTTTAACCAATCTTGTGCATCCAATAGGTGTGTTTGTGTCATTGGATGAACATTTAGGTCATTTTCGTCCTCCCTAGGCTTATTCTTGTACAATTAGGGTTTTTAACCAATCTTGTGCATCCAATAAGTTCATTTGTGTCATTGGATTAACATTTAGGTCATTTTCGTCCTCCCTAGGCTTATTCTTGTCCAATTAGGGTTTCTAACCAATCTTGTGCATCCAATAGGTGTGTTTGTGTCATTGGATGAACATTTAGGTCATTTTCGTCCTCCCTAGGCTTATTCTTGTCCAATTAGGGTTTTTAACCATTCTTGTGCATCCAATAACTTCATTTGTGTCATTGGATTAACATTTACGTCATTTTCGTCCTCCCTAGGCTTATTCTTGTCCAATTAGGGTTTCTAACCAATCTTGTGCATCCAATAGGTGTGTTTGTGTCATTGGATGAACATTTAGGTCATTTTCGTCCTCCCTAGGCTTATTCTTGTCCAATTAGGGTTTTTAACCAATCTGGTGCATCCAATAAGTTCATTTGTGTCATTGGATTAACATTTAGGTCATTTTCGTCCTCCCTAGGCTTATTCTTGTCCAATTAGGGTTTCTAACCAATCTTGTGCATCCAATAGGTGTGTTTGTGTCATTGGATGAACATTTAGGTCATCTTCTTCCTCCCTAGGCTTATTCTTGTCCAATTAGGGTTTTTAACCAATCTTGTGCATCCAATAAGTTCATTTGTGTCATTGGATGAACATTTAGGTCATTTTCGTCCTCCCAAGGCTTATTCTTGTCCAATTAGGGTTTTTATCCAATCTTGTGCATCCAATAAGTTCATTTGTGTCATTGGATGAACATTTAGGTCATTTTCGTCTTCCTTAGGCATCTTCTTGTCCAATTGGGTTTTTAACCAATCTTTTGCATCCAATAGGTGTGTTTGTGTCATTGGATGAACATTTAGGTCATTTTCGTCCTCCTTAGGCTTATTCTTGTCCAATTAAGGTTTTTAACAAATCTTGAGCATCCAAAAAGTTCATTTGTGTCATTGAATGAACATTTAGGTCATTTTGGTGCTCCCTAGGCTTATTCATGTTCAAATAGGGTTTTTAAACAATCTTGTGCATCCAATAAGTTCTTTTGTGTCATTGGATGTACATTTAGGTCATTTTCGTCCTCCTTAGGCTTATTCTTTCCCAATTAGGGTTTTTAACAAATTTTGTGCATCCAATAAGTTCATGTGTGTCGTTGGATGAACATTTAGGTCGTTTTGGTCCACCCTAGGCTTATTCTTGTCCAATTAAGGTTTTTAACCAATCTTGTGCATCCAATAAGTTAATTTGTGTCATTGGATGAACATTTAGGTCATTTTCGTCCTCCTTATGCTTATTCTTGTCCAATTAGGGTTTTTAACAAATCTTGTGCCTCCAATAAGTTCATTTGTGTCATTGAATGAACATTTAGGTCATTTTGGTCCTCCCTAGGCTTATTCTTGTCCAATTAGGGTTTTTAAACAATCTTGTGCATCCAATAAGTTCTTTTGTGTCATTGGATGTACATTTAGGTCATTTTCGTCCTCCTTAGGCTTATTCTTGCCAAATTAGGGTTTTTAACAAATCTTGTGCATCCAATAAGTTCATTTGTGTCGTTGGATGAACATTTAGGTCATTTTCGTCCCATCTAGGCTTATTCTTGTCCAATTAGGGTTTTTAACCAATCTTGTGCATCCAATAGGTGTGTTGGCGTCATTGGATGTACATTTAGGTCATTTTCGTCCTCCCTAGGGTTAATCATGTCCAATTAGGGTTTTTAACCAATCTTGTGCTTCCTATAGGTGTATGTTTGTGTCATTAGATGAACATTTAGGTCATTTCCGTCCACCCTAGGCTCATTCTTGCCCAATTAGGGTTTTTAACCAATCTTGTGCATCCAATAGGTATGTTTGTGTAATTGGATGTACATTTAAGTCATTTTCGTCCTCCCTAGGCTTATTCTTGTCCAATTAGGGTTTTTAACCAATCTTGTGCATCGAATAGGTGTGTTTGTGTCATTGGATTATCATTTAGCGCATTTTCGTCCTCCCTTGGCTTATTCTTGTCCAATTAGGGTTTTTAACCAATCTTGTGCATCCAATAGGTATGTTTGTGTCCGTGGACGAACAATTAGGTCATTTTCGTCTTCCCAAGGCTTATTCTTATCCAATTACGGTTTTAACCAATCTTGTGCATCCAGTAAGTTCATTTGTGTCATTGGATGAACATTTAGGTCATTTTCGTCCTCCCTAGGCTTATTCTTGTCCAATTAGGGTTTTTAAACAATCTTGTGCATCCAACAAGTTCTTTTGTATCATTGGACGTACGTTTAGGTCATTTTCGTCCTCCTTAGGCTTATTCTTGTCCAATTAGGGTTTTTAAACAATCTTGTGCATCCAATAGGTGTGTTTGTGTCATTGGATGAACATTAAGGTCATTTTCGTCCTCCCAAGGCTTATTCTTGTCCAATTAGGGTTTTTAAGCAATCGTGTGCATCCAATAAGTTTATTTGTGTCATTTGATGAGCATTTTCGTCCCCCCTAGGCTTATTGTTGTCCAATTAGGGTTTTTAACCAATCATGTAATTCCAATAGGTGTGTTTGTGTCGTTGGATGAACATTTAGGTCATTTTCATCTTACCAAGGCTTATTCTTGTCCAATTAGGGTTTTTATCCAATCTTGTGCATCCAATAGGTGTGTTGGCGTCATTGGATGTACATTTAGGTCATTTTCGTCCTCCCTAGGGTTAATCATGTCCAATTAGGGTTTTTAACCAATCTTGTGCTTCCTATAGGTGTATGTTTGTGTCATTAGATGAACATTTAGGTCATTTCCGTCCACCCTAGGCTCATTCTTGCCCAATTAGGGTTTTTAACCAATCTTGTGCATCCAATAGGTATGTTTGTGTCATTGGATGTACATTTAGGTCATTTTCGTCCTCCCTAGGCTTATTCTTGTCCAATTAGTGTTTTTAACCATTCTTGTGCATCCAATAGGTGTGTTTGTGTCATTGGATTAACATTTAGGTCATTTTCGTCCTCCCTAGGCTTATTCTTGTCCAATTAGGGTTTTTAACCAATCTTGTGCATCCTACAGGTATGTTAGTGTCATTGGATGAACATTTAAGCCATTTTCGTCCTCCTTAGGCTTATTCTTGTCCAATTAGGGTTTTTAACCAACCTTGTGCATCCAATAAGTTCATTTGTGTCATTGGATGAATATTTAGGTCATTTTCGTCCTCCCTAGGCTTATTCTTGTCCAATTAGGGTTTTTAACCAATCATGTGCATCCAATAGGTGTATTTGTGTCATTGGATGAACATTTAGGTCTTTTTCGTCCTCCCTAGGCTTATTCTTGCCCAATTAGGGTCTTTAACCAATCATGTGCATCCAATAGGTGTATTTGTGTCATTGGATGAACATTTAGGTCATTTTCGTCCTCCCTAGGCTTATTCTTGTCCAATTAGGGTTTTTAAACAATCTTGTGCATCCAATAAGTTCTTTTGTGTCATTGGATGTACATTTAGGTCATTTTCTTCCTCCTTAGGCTTATTCTTGTCCAATTAGGGTTTTTAACCAATCTTGTGCATCCAATAAGTTCATTTGTGTCATTGGAGGATGATTTAGGTCATTTTCGTTCTCCATAGGCTTATTTTTGTCCAATTAGGGTTTTTAACCAATCATGTGCATCCAATAAGTGTATTTGTGTCATTGGATGAACATTTAGGTTATTTTTGTCCTCCCTAGGCTTATTCTTGTCTAATTAGGGTTTTTAAACAATCTTGTGCATCCAATAGGTGTGTTTGTGTCATTGGATGAACATTAAGGTCATTTTTGTCCTCCCAAGGCTTATTCTTGTCCAATTAGGGTTTTTAAGCAATCGTGTGCATCCAATAAGTTTATTTGTGTCATTTGATGAACATTTAAGTCATTTTCATCCTCCCTAGGCTTATTCTTGTCCAATTAGGGTTTTAAACCAATCATGTAATTCCAATAGGTGTGTTTGTGTCGTTGGATGAACATTTAGGTCATTTTCATCCTCCCAAGGCTTATTCTTGTCCAATTAGGGTTTTTATCCAATCTTGTGCATCCAATAAGTTCATTTGTGCCATTGGATGAACATTTAGGTCATTTTCGTCTTCCTTAGGCATCTTCTTGTCCAATTGGGGTTTTTAACCAATCTTTTGCATCCAATAGGTGTGTTTGTGTGATTGGATGAACATTTAGGTCATTTTCGTCCTCCTTAGGATTATTCTTGTCCAATTAGGGTTTTTAACAAATCTTGAGCATCCAATAAGTTCATTTGTGTCATTGAATGAACATTTAGGTCATTTTGGTGCTCCCTAGGCTTATTCATGTTCAAATAGGGTTTTTAAACAATCTTGTGCATCCAATAAGTTCTTTTGTGTCATTGGATGTACATTTAGGTCATTTTCGTCCTCCTTAGGCTTATTCTTGCCCAATTAGGGTTTTTAACAAATCTTGTGCATCCAATAAGTTCATGTGTGTCGTTGGATGAACATTTAGGTCGTTTTGGTCCACCCTAGGCTTATTCTTGTCCAATTAAGGTTTTTAACCAATCTTGTGCATCCAATAAGTTCATTTGTGTCATTGGATGAACATTTAGGTCATTTTCGTCCTCCTTATGCTTATTCTTGTCCAATTAGGGTTTTTAACAAATCTTGTGCCTCCAATAAGTTCATTTGTGTCATTGAATGAACATTTAGGTCATTTTGGTCCTCCCTAGGCTTATTCTTGTCCAATTAGGGTTTTTAACCAATCTTGTGCATCCAATAAGTTCTTTTGTGTCATTGGATGTACATTTGGGTCATTTTCGTCCTCCTTAGGCTTATTCTTGCCCAATTAGGGTTTTTAACAAATCTTGTGCATCCAATAAGTTCATTTGTGTCGTTGGATGAACATTTAGGTCAATTTCGTCCTCCCTAGGGTTAATCATGTCCAATTAGGGTTTTTAACCAATCTTGTGCTTCCTATAGGTGTATGTTTGTGTCATTAGATGAACATTTAGGTCATTTCCGTCCACCCTAGGCTCATTCTTGCCCAATTAGGGTTTTTAACCAATCTTGTGCATCCAATAGGTATGTTTGTGTCATTGGATGTACATTTAGGTCATTTTCGTCCTCCCTAGGCTTATTCTTGTCCAATTAGTGTTTTTAACCAATCTTGTGCGTCCAATAGGTGTGTTTGTGTCATTGGATTAACATTTAGGTCATTTTCGTCCTCCTTAGGCTTATTCTTGTCCAATTAGGGTTTTTAACCAATCTTGTGCATCCTACAGGTATGTTAGTGTCATTGGATGAACATTTAAGTCATTTTCGTCCTCTTTAGGCTTATTCTTGTCCAATTAGGGTTTTTAACCAATCTTGTGCATCCAATAAGTTCATTTGTGTCATTGGATGAATATTTAGGTCATTTTCGTCCTCCCTAGGCTTATTCTTGTCCAATTAGGGTTTTTAACCAATCATGTGCATCCAATAGGTGTAGTTGTGTCATTGGATGAACATTTAGGTCTTTTTCGTCCTCCCTAGGCTTATTCTTGCCCAATTAGGGTTTTTAACCAATCATGTGCATCCAATAGGTGTATTTGTGTCATTGGATGAACATTTAGGTCATTTTCGTCCTCCCTAGGCTTATTCTTGTCCAATTAGGGTTTTTAAACAATCTTGTGCATCCAATAAGTTCTTTTGTGTCATTGGATGTACATTTAGGTCATTTTCTTCCTCCTTAGGCTTATTCTTGTCCAATTAGGGTTTTTAACCAATCTTGTGCATCCAATAAGTTCATTTGTGTCATTGGAGGAAGATTTAGGTCATTTTCGTTCTCCCTAGGCTTATTTTTGTCCAATTAGGGTTTTTTAACCAATCATGTGCATCCAATAAGTGTATTTGTGTCATTGGATGAACATTTAGGTTATTTTTGTCCTCCCTAGGCTTATTCTTGTCTAATTAGGGTTTTTAAACAATCTTGTGCATCCAATAGGTGTGTTTGTGTCATTGGATGAACATTAAGGTCATTTTTGTCCTCCCAAGGCTTATTCTTGTCCAATTAGGGTTTTTAAGCAATCGTGTGCATCCAATAAGTTTATTTGTGTCATTTGATGAACATTTAAGTCATTTTCATCCTCCCTAGGCTTATTCTTGTCCAATTAGGGTTTTAAACCAATCATGTAATTCCAATAGGTGTGTTTGTGTCGTTGGATGAACATTTAGGTCATTTTCATCCTCCCAAGGCTTATTCTTGTCCAATTAGGGTTTTTATCCAATCTTGTGCATCCAATAAGTTCATTTGTGTCATTGGATGAACATTTAGGTCATTTTCGTCTTCCTTAGGCATCTTCTTGTCCAATTGGGGTTTTTAACCAATCTTTTGCATCCAATAGGTGTGTTTGTGTGATTGGATGAACATTTAGGTCATTTTCGTCCTCCTTAGGATTATTCTTGTCCAATTAGTGTTTTTAACAAATCTTGAGCATCCAATAAGTTCATTTGTGTCATTGAATGAACATTTTGGTCATTTTGGTGCTCCCTAGGCTTATTCATGTTCAAATAGGGTTTTTAAACAATCTTGTGCATCCAATAAGTTCTTTTGTGTCATTGGATGTACATTTAGGTCATTTTCGTCCTCCTTAGGCTTATTCTTGCCCAATTAGGGTTTTTAACAAATCTTGTGCATCCAATAAGTTCATGTGTGTCGTTGGATGAACATTTAGGTCGTTTTGGTCCGCCCTAGGCTTATTCTTGTCCAATTAAGGTTTTTAACCAATCTTGTGCATCCAATAAGTTCATTTGTGTCATTGGATGAACATTTAGGTCATTTTCGTCCTCCTTATGCTTATTCTTGTCCAATTAGGGTTTTTAACAAATCTTGTGCCTCCAATAAGTTCATTTGTGTCATTGAATGAACATTTAGGTCATTTTGGTCCTCCCTAGGCTTATTCTTGTCCAATTAGGGTTTTTAAACAATCTTGTGCATCCAATAAGTTCTTCTGTGTCATTGGATGTACATTTAGGTCATTTTCGTCCTCCTTAGGCTTATTCTTGCCCAATTAGGGTTTTTAACAAATCTTGTGCATCCAATAAGTTCATTTGTGTCGTTGGATGAACATTTAGGTCATTTTCGTCCCCTCTAGGCTTATTCTTGTCCAATTAGGGTTTTTAACCAATCTTGTGCATCCAATAGGTGTGTTGGCGTCATTGGATGTACATTTAGGTCATTTTCGTCCTCCCTAGGGTTAATCATGTCCAATTAGGGTTTTTAACCAATCTTGTGCTTCCTATAGGTGTATGTTTGTGTCATTAGATGAACATTTAGGTCATTTCCATCCACCCTAGGCTCATTCTTGCCCAATTAGGGTTTTTAACCAATCTTGTGCATCCAATAAGTTCATTTGTGTCGTTGGATGAACAATTAGGTCATTTTCGTCTTCCCAAGGCTTATTCTTATCCAATTAGGGTTTTAACCAATCTTGTGCATCCAATAAGTTCATTGTTGTCATTGGATGAACATTTAGGTCATTTTCGTCCTCCCTAGACTTATTCTTTTCCAATTAGGGTTTTAAACAATCTTGTGCATCCAATAAGTTCTTCTGTGTCATTGGATGTACATTTAGGTCATTTTCGTCCTCCTTAGGCTTATTCTTGCCCAATTAGGGTTTTTAACAAATCTTGTGCATCCAATAAGTTCATTTGTGTCGTTGGATGAACATTTAGGTCATTTTCGTCC
The DNA here is from genome assembly GCA_037974775.1 of Cicer pinnatifidum. NCBI lineage: Eukaryota > Viridiplantae > Streptophyta > Magnoliopsida > Fabales > Fabaceae > Cicer > Cicer pinnatifidum. Next base: position 24,290,731 of record JBBPBR010000004.1, on the reverse strand, counting down.
CCTCTAGGCTTATTCTTGTCCAATTAGGGTTTTTAACCAATCTTGTGCATCCAATAGGTGTGTTGGCGTCATTGGATGTACATTTAGGTCATTTTCGTCCTCCCTAGGGTTAATCATGTCCAATTAGGGTTTTTAACCAATCTTGTGCTTCCTATAGGTGTTTGTTTGTGTCATTGGATGAACATTTAGGTCATTTCCGTCCACCCTAAGCTTATTCTTGCCCAATTAGGGTTTTTAACAAATCTTGTGCATCCAATAGGTATGTTTGTGTCATTGGTTGTACATTTAGGTCATTTTCGTCCTCCCTAGGCTTATTCGTGTCCAATTAGGGTTTTTAACCAATCTTGTGCATCGAATATGTGTGTTTGTGTCATTGGATTATCATTTAGGGCATTTTCGTCCTCCCTTGGCTTATTCTTGTCCAATTAGGGTTTTTAACCAATCTTGTGCATCCAATAGGTATGTTTGTGTCCTTGGATGAACAATTAGGTCATTTTCGTCTTCCCAAGGCTTATTCTTATCCAATTAGGGTTTTAACCAATCTTGTGCATCCAATAAGTTCATTTGTGTCATTGGATGAACATTTAGGTCATTTTCGTCCTCCCTAGGCTTATTCTTGTCCAATTAGGGTTTTTAAACAATCTTGTGCATCCAACAAGTTCTTTTGTATCATTGGACGTACGTTTAGGTCATTTTTGTCCTCCTTAGGCTTATTCTTGTCCAATTAGGGTTTTTAACCAATCTTGTGCATCCAATAAGTTCATTTGTGTTATTCGATGAATATTTAGGTCATTTTCGTCCTCCCTAGGCTTATTCTTGTCCAATTAGGGTTTTTAAACAATCATGTGCATCCAATAGGTGTATTTGTGTCATTGGATGAACATTTAGGTCTTTTTCGTCCTCCCTAGGCTTATTCTTGCCCAATTAGGGTTTTTAACCAATCATGTGCATCCAATAGGTGTATTTGTGTCATTGGATGAACATTTAGGTCATTTTCGTCCTCCCTAGGATTATTCTTGTCCAATTAGGGTTTTTAAACAATCTTGTGCATCCAATAAGTTCTTTTGTGTCATTGGATGTACATTTAGGTCATTTTCTTCCTCCTTAGGCTTATTCTTGTCCAATTAGGGTTTTTAACCAATCTTGTGCATCCAATAAGTTCATTTGTGTCATTGGAGGAAGATTTAGGTCATTTTCGTTCTCCCTTGGCTTATTTTTGTCCAATTAGGGTTTTTAACCAATCATGTGCATCCAATAAGTGTATTTGTGTCATTGGATGAACATTTAGGTTATTTTTGTCCTCCCTAGGCTTATTCTTGTCTAATTAGGGTTTTTAAACAATCTTATGCATCCAATAGGTGTGTTTGTGTCATTGGATGAACATTAAGGTCATTTTCGTCCTCCCAAGGCTTATTCTTGTCCAATTAGGGTTTTTAAGCAATCGTGTGCATCCAATAAGTTTATTTGTGTCATTTGATGAACATTTAGGTCATTTTCGTCCTCCCTAGGCTTATTCTTGTCCAATTAGGGTTTTAAACCAATCATGTAATTCCAATAGGTGTGTTTGTGTCGTTGGATGAACATTTAGGTCATTTTCATCCTCCCAAGGCTTATTCTTGTCCAATTAGGGTTTTTATCCAATCTTGTGCATCCAATAAGTTCATTTGTGTCATTGAATGAACATTTAGGTCATTTTGGTGCTCCCTAGGCTTATTCTTGTTCAAATAGGGTTTTTAAACAATCTTGTGCATCCAATAAGTTCTTTTGTGTCATTGGATGTACATTTAGGTCATTTTCGTCCTCCTTAGGCTTATTCTTGCACAATTTGGGTTTTTAACAAATCTTGTGCATCCAATAAGTTCATGTGTGTCGTTGGATGAACATTTAGGTCGTTTTGGTCCACCCTAGGCTTATTCTTGTCCAATTAAGGTTTTTAACCAATCTTGTGCATCCAATAAGTTCATTTGTGTCATTGGATGAACATTTAGGTCATTTTCGTCCTCCTTATGCTTATTCTTGTCCAATTAGGGTTTTTAACAAATCTTGTGCCTCCAATAAGTTCATTTGTGTCATTGAATGAACATTTAGGTCATTTTGGTCCTCCCTAGGCTTATTCTTGTCCAATTAGGGTTTTTAAACAATCTTGTGCATCCAATAAGTTCTTTTGTGTCATTGGATGTACATTTAGGTCATTTTCGTCCTCCTTAGGCTTATTCTTGTCCAATTAGGGTTTTTAACCAATCTTGTGCATCCAATAAGTTCATTTGTGTCATTCGATGAATATTTAGGTCATTTTCGTCCTCCCTAGGCTTATTCTTGTCCAATTAGGGTTTTTAACCAATCATGTGCATCCAATAGGTGTATTTGTGTCATTGGATGAACATTTAGGTCATTTTCGTCCTCCCTAGGCTTATTCTTGTCCAATTAGGGTTTTTAAACAATCTTGTGCATCCAATAAGTTCTTTTGTGTCATTAGATGTACATTTAGGTCATTTTCGTCCTCCTTAGGCTTATTCTTGTCCAATTAGGGTTTTTAACCAATCTTGTGCATCAAATAAGATTATTTGTGTCATTGGATGAAGATTTAGGTCATTTTCGTTCTCCCTAGGCTTATTCTTGTCCAATTAGGGTTTTTAACCAATCATGTGCATCCAATAAGTGTATTTGTGTCATTGGATGAACATTTAGGTTATGTTTGTCCTCCCTAGGCTTATTCTTGTCCAATTAGGGTTTTTAAACAATCTTGTGCATCCAATAGGTGTGTTTGTGTCATTGGATGAACATTAAGGTCATTTTCGTCCTCCCAAGGCTTATTCTTGTCCAATTAGGGTTTTTAAGCAATCGTGTGCATCCAATAAGTTTATTTGTGTCATTTGATGAGCATTTAAGTCATTTTCGTCCTCCCTAGGCTTATTGTTGTCCAATTAGGGTTTTTAACCAATCATGTAATTCCAATAGGTGTGTTTGTGTCGTTGGATGAACATTTAGGTCATTTTCATCCTCCCAAGGCTTATTCTTGTCCAATTAGGGTTTTTATCCAATCTTGTGCATCCAATTAGTTCATTTGTGTCATTGAATGAACATTTAGGTCATTTTCGTTTTCCTTAGGCATCTTCTTGTCCAATTAGGGTTTTTAACCAATCTTTTGCATCCAATAGGTGTGTTTGTGTCATTGGATGAACATTTAGGTTATTTTCGTCCTCTCTAGGCCTATTCTTGTCCAATTAGGGTTTTTAACCAATCTTGTGCATCCAATAGGTGTGTTGGCGTCATTGGATGTACATTTAGGTCATTTTTCGTCCTCCCTAGGGTTAATCATGTCCAATTAGGGTTTTTAACCAATCTTGTGCTTCCTATAGGTGTGTGTTTGTGTCATTAGATGAACATTTAGGTCATTTCCGTCCACCCTAGGCTTATTCTTGTCCAATTAGGGTTTTTAACCAATCTTGTGCATCCAATAGGTATGTTTGTGTCCTTGGACGAACAATTAGGTCATTTTCGTCTTCCCAAGGCTTATTCTTATCCAATTAGGGTTTTAACCAATCTTGTGCATCCAATAAGTTCATTTGTGTCATTGGATGAACATTTAGGTCATTTTCGTCCTCCCTAGGCTTATTCTTGTCCAATTAGGGTTTTTAAACAATCTTGTGCATCCAACAAGTTCTTTTGTATCATTGGATGTACGTTTAGGTCATTTTGGTCCTCCTTAGGCTTATTCTTGTCCAATTAGGGTTTTTAACCAATCTTGTGCATCCAATAAGTTCATTTGTGTCATTGGATGAATATTTAGGTCATTTTCGTCCTCCCTCGGCTTATTCTTGTCTAATTTGGGTTTTCAACCAATCATGTGCATCCAATAGGTGTATTTGTGTCATTGGATGGACATTTAGGTCATTTTCGTCCTCCCTAGGCTTATTCTTGTCCAATTAGGGTTTTTAAACAATCTTGTGCATCCAATAAGTTCTTTTGTGTCATTGGATGTACATTTAGGTCATTTTCGTCCTCCTTAGGATTATTCTTGTCCAATTAGGGTTTTTAACCAATCTGGTGCATCCAATAGGTGTGTTTGTGTCATTGGATGAACATTTAGGTTATTTTCGTCCTCCCTAGGCTTATTCTTGTCCAATTAGGGTTTTTAACCAATCATGTGCAACCAATAGGTGTATTTGTGTCATTGGATGAACATTTAGGTTATTTTCGTCCTCCCTAGGCTTATTCTTGTCCAATTTGGGTTTTTAACCAATCATGTGCTTCCAATAGGTGTGTTTGTGTCGTTGCATCAACATTTAGGTCATTTTCGTCCTCTCAAGGCTTATTCTTGTCCAATTATGGTTTTTAAACAATCTTGTGCATCCAATAAGTTCTTTTGTGTCATTGGATGTACATTAGGTCATTTTCGTCCTCCTTAGGCTTATTCTTGCCCAATTAGGGTTTTTAACAAATCTTGTGCATCCAATAAGTTCATTTGTGTCGTTGGATGAACATTTAGGTTATTTTCGTCCTCCCTAGGCTTATTCTTGTCCAATTAGGGTTTTTAACCAATCTTGTGCATCCAATAGGTGTGTTAGCGTCATTGGATGTACATTTAGGTCATTTTTGTCCTCCCTAGACTTATTCTTGTCCAATTAGGGTTTTAAACAATCTTGTGCATCCAATAAGTTCTTTTGTGTCATTGGATGTACATTTAGGTCATTTTCGTCCTCCTTAGGCTTATTCTTGCCCAATTAGGGTTTTTTACAAATCTTGTGCATCCAATAAGTTCATTTGTGTCGTTGGATGAACATTTAGGTCATTTTCGTCCTCCCTAGGCTTATTCTTGTCCAATTAGGGTTTTTAACCAATCTTGTGCATCCAATAGGTGTGTTGGCGTCATTGGATGTACATTTAGGTCATTTTCGTCCTCCATAGGCTTATTCTTGTCCAATTAGGGTTTTTAAACAATCTTGTGCATCCAATAAGTTCTTTTGTGTCATTGGATGAACATTTAGGTCATTTTCGTCCTCCTTAGGCTTATTCTTGCCCAATTAGGGTTTTTAACAAATCTTGTGCATCCAATAAGTTCATTTGTGTCGTTGGATGAACATTTAGGTCATTTTCGTCCTCCCTAGGCTTATTCTTGTCCAATTAGGGTTTTTAACCAATCTTGTGCATCCAATAGGTGTGTTGGTGTCATTGGATGTACATTTAGGTCATTTTCGTCCTCCCTAGGCTTATTCTTGTCCAATTATGGTTTTTAACCAATCTTGTGCATCCAATAGGTGTGTTTGTGTCATTGGATTAACATTTAGGTCATTTTCGGCCTCCCTAGGCTTATTCTTGTCCAATTAGGGTTTTTAACCAATCTTGTGCATCCAATAAGTTCATTTGTCATTGGAGGAACATATAGGTCTTTTTCGTCCTCCCTAGGCTTATTCTTGTCCAATTAGGGTTTTTAACCAATCTTTTGCATCCAATAGGTGTGTTTGTGTCATTGGATTAACATTTAGGTCATTTTCTTCCTCCCTAGGCTTATTCTTGTCCAATTAGGGTTTTTAACCAATCTTGTGCATCCAATAGGTGTGTTTGTGTCATTGGATGAACATTTAGGTCATTTTCGTCCTCCCTAGTCTTATTCTTGTCCAATTAGGTTTTTAAGCATTCTTGTGCAATCAATGTGTGTGTTTGTGTCATTGGATGCACATTTTGGTCAATTTCGTCCTCCCTAGGCTTATTCCTGTCTAATAAGGGTTTTTAACCAATCTTGTGCTTCCAATAAGTTCATTTGTGTCATTGGATGAACATTTAGGTCATTTTCGTCCTCCCTAGGCTTATTCTTGTCCAATTAGGGTTTTTAAGCAATCTTATGCATCCAATAACTTCCTTTGTGTCATTGGATTAACATTTAAGTCATTTTCGTCCTCCCTAGGCTTATTCTTGTCCAATTATGATTTTTAACCAATCTTGTGCATTCAATAGGTGTGTTTGTGTCATTGGATGAACATTTAGGTCATTTTCGTCCTCCCTAGGCTTATTCTTGTCCAATTAGGGTTTCTAACCAATCTTGTGCATCCAATAGGTGTGTTTAGTCATTTTGATGAACATTTAGGTCATTTTCGTCCTCCCTAGGCTTATTCTTGTCCAATTAGTGTTTTTAACCAATCTTGTGCATCCAATAGGTGTGTTTGTGTCATTGGATGAACATTTAGGTCATTTTCGTCCTCCCAAGGCTTATTCTTGTCCAATTAGGGTTTTTAACCAATCTTGTGCATCCAATAGGTGTGTTGGCGTCATTGGATGTACATTTAGGTCATTTTCGTCCTCCCTAGGGTTAATCATGTCCAATTAGGGTTTTTAACCAATCTTGTGCTTCCTATAGGTGTATGTTTGTGTCATTAGATGAACATTTAGGTCATTTCCGTCCACCCTAGGCTCATTCTTGCCCAATTAGGGTTTTTAACCAATCTTGTGCATCCAATAGGTATGTTTGTGTAATTGGATGTACATTTAAGTCATTTTCGTCCTCCCTAGGCTTATTCTTGTCTAGTTAGGGTTTTTAACCAATCTTGTGCATCGAATAGGTGCGTTTGTGTCATTGGATTATCATTTAGGGCATTTTCGTCCTCCCTTGGGTTATTCTTGTCCAATTAGGGTTTTTAACCAATCTTGTGCATCCAATAGGTATGTTTGTGTCCTTGGACGAACAATTAGGTCATTTTCGTCTTCCCAAGGCTTATTCTTATCCAATTAGGGTTTTAACCAATCTTGTGCATCCAATAAGTTCATTTGTGTCATTGGATGAACATTTAGGTCATTTTCGTCCTCCCTAGGCTTATTCTTGTCCAATTAGGGTTTTTAAACAATCTTGTGCATCCAACAAGTTCTTTTGTATCATTGGACGTACGTTTAGGTCATTTTCGTCCTCCTTAGGCTTATTCTTGTCCAATTAGGGTTTTTAACCAATCTTGTGCATCCAATAAGTTCATTTGTGTCATTCGATGAATATTTAGGTCATTTTCGTCCTCCCTAGGCTTATTCTTGTCCAATTAGGGTTTTTAACCAATCATGTGCATCCAATAGGTGTATTTGTGTCATTGGATGAACATTTAGGTCATTTTCGTCCTCCCTAGGCTTATTCTTGTCCAATTAGGGTTTTTAACCAATCTTGTGCATCCAATAAGTTCTTTTGTGTCATTGGATGTACATTTAGGTCATTTTCGTCCTCCTTAGGCTTATTCTTGCCCAATTAGGGTTTTTAACAAATCTTGTGCATCCAATAAGTTCATTTGTGTCGTTGGATGAACATTTAGGTCATTTTCGTCCTCCCTAGGCTTATTCTTGTCCAATTAGGGTTTTTAACCAATCTTGTGATTCCAATAGGTGTGTTGGCGTCATTGGATGTACATTTAGGTCATTTTCGTCCTCCCTAGGCTTATTCTTGTCCAATTAGGGTTTTTAAACAATCTTGTGCATCCAATAAGTTCTTTTGTGTCATTGGATGAACATTTAGGTCATTTTCGTCCTCCTTAGGCTTATTCTTGCCCAATTAGGGTTTTTAACAAATCTTGTGCATCCAATAAGTTCATTTGTGTCGTTGGATGAACGTTTAGGTCATTTTCGTCCTCCCTAGGCTTATTCTTGTCCAATTAGGGTTTTTAACCAATCTTGTGCATCCAATAGGTGTGTTGGCGTCATTGGATGTACATTTAGGTCATTTTCGTCCTCCCTAGGCTTATTCTTGTCCAATTAGGGTTTTTAAACAATCTTGTGCATCCAATAAGTTCTTTTGTGTCATTGGATGTACATTTAGGTCATTTTCGTCCTCCTTAGGCTTATTCTTGCCCAATTAGGGTTTTTAACAAATCTTGTGCATCCAATAAGTTCTTTTGTGTCGTTGGATGAACATTTAGGTCATTTTCGTCCTCCCTAGGCTTATTCTTGTCCAATTAGGGTTTTTAACCAATCTTGTGCATCCAATAGGTATGTTTGTGTCATTGGATGTACATTTAGGTCATTTTCGTCCTCCCTAGGCTTATTCTTGTCCAATTAGGGTTTTTAACCAATCTTGTGCATCGAATAGGTGTGTTTGTGTCATTGGATTATCATTTAGGGCATTTTCATCCTCCCTTGGCTTATTCTTGTCCAATTAGGGTTTTTAACCAATGTTGTGCATCCAATAGGTATGTTTGTTTCCTTGGATGAACAATTAGGTCATTTTCGTCTTCCCAAGGCTTATTCTTATCAAATTAGGGTTTTAACCAATCTTGTGCTTCCAATACGTTCATTTGTGTCATTGGATGAACATTTAGGTCATTTTCGTCCTCCCTAGACTTATTCTTGTCCAATTAGGGTTTTAACCAATCTTGTGCATCCAATAAGTTCTTTTGTGTCATTGGATGTACATTTAGGTCATTTTCGTCCTCCTTAGGCTTATTCTTGCCCAATTAGGGTTTTTAACAAATCTTGTGCATCCAATAAGTTCATTTGTTTCGTTGGATGAACATTTAGGTCATTTTCGTCCTCCCTAGGCTTATTCTTGTCCAATTAGGGTTTTTAACCAATCTTGTGCATCCAATAGGTGTGTTGGCGTCATTGGATGTACATTTAGGTCATTTTCGTCCTCCCTAGGCTTATTCTTGTCCAATTAGGGTTTTTAAACAATCTTGTGCATCCAATAAGTTCTTTTGTGTCATTGGATGAACATTTAGGTCATTTTCGTCCTCCTTAGGCATATTCTTGCCCAATTAGGGTTTTTAACAAATCTTGTGCATCCAATAAGTTCTTTTGTGTTGTTGGATGAACATTTAGGTCATTTTCATCCTCCCTAGGCTTATTCTTGTCCAATTAGGGTTTTTAACCAATCTTGTGCATCCAATAGGTATGTTTGTGTCATTGGATGTACATTTAGGTCATTTTCGTCCTCCCTAGGCTTATTCTTGTCCAATTAGGGTTTTTAACCAATCTTGTGCATCGAATAGGTGTGTTTGTGTCATTGGATTATCATTTAGGGCATTTTCATCCTCCCTTGGCTTATTCTTGTCCAATTAGGGTTTTTAACCAATCTTGTGCATCCAATAGGTATGTTTGTGTCCCTGGTCATTTTCGTCTTCCCAAGGCTTATTCTTATCAAATTAGGGTTTTAACCAATCTTGTGCATCCAATAAGTTCATTTGTGTCATTGGATGAACATTTAGGTCATTTTCGTCCTCCCTAGACTTATTCTTGTCCAATTAGGGTTTTAACCAATCTTGTGCATCCAAAAAGTTCTTTTGTGTCATTGGATGTACATTTAGGTCATTTTCGTCCTCCTTAGGCTTATTCTTGCCCAATTAGGGTTTTAAACAAATCTTGTGCATCCAATAAGTTCATTTGTGTCGTTGGATGAACATTTTGGTCATTTTCGTCCTCCTTAGGCTTATTCTTGCCCAATTTGGGTTTTTAACAAATCTTGTGCATCCAATAAGTTCATTTGTGTCGTTGGATGAACAATTAGGTCATTTTCGTCTTCCCAAGGCTTATTCTTATCCAATTAGGGTTTTAACCAATCTTGTGCATCCAATAAGTTCATTTTTGTCATTGGATGAACATTTAGGTCATTTTCGTCTTCCCTAGATTTATTCTTTTCCAATTAGGGTTTTAAACAATATTGTGCGTCCAATAAGTTCTTCTGTGTCATTGGATGTACATTTAGGTCATTTTCGTCCTCCTTAGGCTTATTCTTGCCCAATTAGGGTTTTTAACAAATCTTGTGCATCCAATAAGTTCATTTGTGTCGTTGGATGAACATTTAGGTCATTTTCGTCCCCTCTAGGCTTATTCTTGTCCAATTAGGGTTTTTAACCAATCTTGTGCATCCAATAGGTGTGTTGGCGTCATTGGATGTACATTTAGGTCATTTTCGTCCTCCCTAGGGTTAATCATGTCCAATTAGGGTTTTTAACCAATCTTGTGCTTCCTATAGGTGTATGTTTGTGTCATTAGATGAACATTTAGGTCATTTCCATCCACCCTAGGCTCATTCTTGCCCAATTAGGGTTTTTAACCAATCTTGTGCATCCAATAGGTATGTTTGTGTAATTGGATGTACATTTAAGTCATTTTCGTCCTCCCTAGGCTTATTCTTGTCCAATTAGGGTTTTTAACCAATCTTGTGCATCGAATAGGTGTGTTTGTGTCATTGGATTATCATTTAGCGCATTTTCGTCCTCCCTTGGCTTATTCTTGTCCAATTAGGGTTTTTAACCAATCTTGTGCATCCAATAGGTATGTTTGTGTCCTTGGACGAACAATTAGGTCATTTTCGTCTTCCCAAGGCTTATTCTTATCCAATTACGGTTTTAACCAATCTTGTGCATCCAATAAGTTCATTTGTGTCATTCGATGAATATTTAGGTCATTTTCGTCCTCCCTAGGCTTATTCTTGTCCAATTAGGGTTTTTAACCAATCATGTGCATCCAATAGGTGTATTTGTGTCATTGGATGAACATTTAGGTCATTTTCGTCCTCCCTAGGCTTATTCTTGTCCAATTAGGGTTTTTAAACAATCTTGTGCATCCAACAAGTTCTTTTGTATCATTGGATGTACGTTTAGGTCATTTTCGTCCTCCTTAGGCTTATTCTTGTCCAATTAGGGTTTTTAACCAATCTTGTGCATCCAATAAGTGCATTTGTATCATTGGATGAACATTTAGGTCATTTTCGTCCTCCCTAGGCTTATTCTTGTCCAATTAGGGTTTTTAACCAATCATGTGCATCCAATAGGTGTATTTGTGTCATTGGATGAACATTTAGGTCATTTTCGTCCTCCCTAGGCTTATTCTTGTCCAATTAGGGTTTTTAAACAATCTTGTGCATCCAACAAGTTCTTTTGTATCATTGGACGTACGTTTAGGTCATTTTCGTCCTCCTTAGGCTTATTCTTGTCCAATTAGGGTTTTTAACCAATCTTGTGCATCCAATAAGTTCATTTGTGTCATTCGATGAATATTTAGGTCATTTTCGTCCTCCCTAGGCTTATTCTTGTCCAATTAGGGTTTTTAACCAATCTTGTGCATCCAATAAGTTCATTTGTGTCATTGGATGAACATTTAGGTCATTTTCGTCCTCCCTAGTCTAATTCTTGTCCAATTAGGGTTTTTATGCAATCTTGTGCATCCAATAGGTGTGTTTGTGTCATTGGACGAACATTTAGGTAATTTTCGTCCTCCCTAGACTTATTCTTGTCCAATTAGGGTTTTTAACCAACGTTGTGCATCCAATAAGTTCATTTGTGCCATTGGATGAACATTTAGGTCATTTTCGTCTTCCCTAGGCTTATTCTTGTCCAATTAGGGTTTTTAACCAATCTTGTGCATCCAATAAATATGTTTGTGTCATTGGATAAACATTTAGGTCATTTTCGTCCTCCCTAGTCTTATTCTTGTCCAATTATGGTTTTTATGCAATCTTGTGCATCCAATAGGTGTGTTTGTGTCATTGGACGGACATTTAGGTCATTTTCGTCCTCCCTAGGCTTATTCTTGTCCAATTAAGGTTTTTAACCAATCTTGTGCATCCAATAAGTTCATTTGTGTCATTGGATGAACATTTAGGTCATTTTCGTCTTCCCTAGGCTTATTCTTGTCCAATTAGGGTTTTTAACCAATCTTGTGCATCCAATAGGTGTGTTTGTGTCATTGGATAAATATTTAGGTCATTTTCGTCCTCCCTAGTCTTATTCTTGTCCAATTAGGGTTTTTATGCAATCTTGTGCATCCAATAGGTGTGTTTGTGTCATTGGAGGAACATTTTGGTCATTTTCGTCCTCCCTAGTCTTATTCTTGTCCAATTAGGGTTTTTATGCAATCTTGTGCATCCAATAGGTGTGTTTGTGTCATTGGACGAACATTTAGGTCATTTTCGTCCTCCCTAGACTTATTCTTGTCCAATTAGGGTTTTTAACCAACGTTGTGCATCCAATAAGTTCATTTGTGTCATTGGATGAACATTTAGGTCATTTTCGTCTTCCCTAGGCTTATTCTTGTCCAATTAGCGATTTTAACCAATCTTGTGCATCCAATAGGTGTGTTTGTGTCATTGGATAAACATTTAGGTCATTTTCGTCCTCCCTAGTCTTATTCTTGTCCAATTAGGGTTTTTATGCAATCTTGTGCATCCAATAGGTGTGTTTGTGTCATTGGACGAACATTTAGGTCATTTTCATCCTCCCTATGCTTATTCTTGTCCAATTAGGGTTTTTAACCAATCTTGTGCATCCAATAAGTTCATTTGTGTCATTGGATGAACATTTAGGTCATTTACGTCCTCCCTAGTCTTATTCTTGTTCAATTAGGGTTTTAAGCAATCTTGTGCATCCAATATGTGTGTTTGTGTCATTGGATGAACATTTAGGTAATTTTCGTCCTCCCTATGCTTATTCTTGTCCAATTAGGGTTTTTAACCAATCTTGTGCATACAATAAGTTCATTTGTGTCATTGGATGAACATTTAGGTCATTTTCGTCCTCCCTAGGCATATTCTTGTCCAATTAGGGTTTTTAACCAATCTTGTGCATCCAATAGGTGTGTTTGTGTCATTGGATGATCAATTAGGTCATTTTCGTCCTCCCTAGGCTTATTCTTGTCCAATTAGGGTTTTTAACCAATCTTGTACATCTAATAAGTTCATTTGTTTCATTGGATTAACATTTAGGTCATTTTCGTCCTCCCTAGGCATATTCTTGTTCAATTAGGGTTTTTAACCAATCTTGTGCATCCAATAGGTGTGTTTGGGTCATTGGATGATCAATTAGGTCATTTTCGTCCTCCCTAGGCTTATTCTTGTCCAATTAGGGTTTTTAACCAATCTTGTGCATCCAATAGGTGAGTTTGTGTCATTGGATGATCAATTAGGTCATTTTCGTCCTCCCTAGGCATATTCTTGTCCAACTAGGGTTTTTAACCAATCTTGTGCATCCAATAGGTGTGTTTGTGTCATTGGATGATCAATTAGGTCATTTTCGTCCTCCCTAGGCTTATTCTTGTCCAATTAGGGTTTTTAACCAATCTTGTGCATCCAACAAGTTTGTTTATGTCATTGAATTAATATTTAGGTCATTTTCGTCCTTCCTATGCTTATTCTTGTCCAATTAGGGTTTTTAACCAATCTTGTGCATCCAATAGGTGTGTTTGTGTCATTGGATGATCAATTTGATCATTTGCGTCCTCCCTAGGCTTATTCTTGACCAATTAGGGTTTTTAACCAATCTTGTGCATCCAATAAGTTGAGTTGTGTCATTGGATTAGCATTTAGGTCATTTTCGTCCTCCCTAGGCTTATTCTTGTCCAATTAGGGTTTTTAACCAATCTTGTGCATCCAATAAGTTCATTTGTGTCATTGGATTAACATTTAGGTCATTTTCGTCCTCCCTAGGCTTATTCTTGTCAAATTAGGGTTTCTAACCAATCGTGTGCATCCAATCGGTCTGTTTGTGTCATTGGATGAACATTTAGGTAATTTTCGTCCTCCCTAGGCGTATTCTTGTCCAATTAGGGTTTTTAACCAATCTTGTGCATCCAATAGGTGTGTTTGTGTCATTGGATGAACATTTAGGTCATTTTCGTCCTCCCTAGGCTTATTCTTGTCCAATTAGGGTTTTTAACCAATCTTGTGCATCCAATAAGTTCATTTGTGTCATTGGATGAACATTTAGGTCATTTTCGTCATCCCTAGGCTTATTCTTGTCCAATTAGGGTTTCTAACCAATCTTGTGCATCCAATAGGTGTGTTTAGTCATTTGATGAACATTTAGGTCATTTTCGTCCTCCCTAGGATTATTCTTGTCCAATTAGTGTTTTTAACCAATCTTGTGCATCCAATAAGTTCATTTGTGTCATTGGATTAACATTTAGGTCATTTTCGTCCTCCCTAGGCTTATTCTTGTCCAATTAGGGTTTCTAACCAATCTAGTGCATCTAATAGGTGTGTTTGTGTCATTGGATGAACATTTAGGTCATTTTCGTCCTCCCTAGGCTTATTCTTGTCCAATTAGGGTTTTTAACCAATCTTGTGCATCCAATAAGTTCATTTGTGTCATTGGATGAATATTTAGGTCATTTTCGTCCTCCCTCGGCTTATTCTTGTCTAATTTGGGTTTTCAACCAATCATGTGCATCCAATAGGTGTATTTGTGTCATTGGATGGACATTTAGGTCATTTTCGTCCTCCCTAGGCTTATTCTTGTCCAATTAGGGTTTTTAAACAATCTTGTGCATCCAATAAGTTCTTTTGTGTCATTGGATGTACATTTAGGTCATTTTCGTCCTCCTTAGGATTATTCTTGTCCAATTAGGGTTTTTAACCAATCTGGTGCATCCAATAGGTGTGTTTGTGTCATTGGATGAACATTTAGGTTATTTTCGTCCTCCCTAGGCTTATTCTTGTCCAATTAGGGTTTTTAACCAATCATGTGCAACCAATAGGTGTATTTGTGTCATTGGATGAACATTTAGGTTATTTTCGTCCTCCCTAGGCTTATTCTTGTCCAATTTGGGTTTTTAACCAATCATGTGCTTCCAATAGGTGTGTTTGTGTCGTTGCATCAACATTTAGGTCATTTTCGTCCTCTCAAGGCTTATTCTTGTCCAATTATGGTTTTTAAACAATCTTGTGCATCCAATAAGTTCTTTTGTGTCATTGGATGTACATTAGGTCATTTTCGTCCTCCTTAGGCTTATTCTTGCCCAATTAGGGTTTTTAACAAATCTTGTGCATCCAATAAGTTCATTTGTGTCGTTGGATGAACATTTAGGTTATTTTCGTCCTCCCTAGGCTTATTCTTGTCCAATTAGGGTTTTTAACCAATCTTGTGCATCCAATAGGTGTGTTAGCGTCATTGGATGTACATTTAGGTCATTTTTGTCCTCCCTAGACTTATTCTTGTCCAATTAGGGTTTTAAACAATCTTGTGCATCCAATAAGTTCTTTTGTGTCATTGGATGTACATTTAGGTCATTTTCGTCCTCCTTAGGCTTATTCTTGCCCAATTAGGGTTTTTTACAAATCTTGTGCATCCAATAAGTTCATTTGTGTCGTTGGATGAACATTTAGGTCATTTTCGTCCTCCCTAGGCTTATTCTTGTCCAATTAGGGTTTTTAACCAATCTTGTGCATCCAATAGGTGTGTTGGCGTCATTGGATGTACATTTAGGTCATTTTCGTCCTCCATAGGCTTATTCTTGTCCAATTAGGGTTTTTAAACAATCTTGTGCATCCAATAAGTTCTTTTGTGTCATTGGATGAACATTTAGGTCATTTTCGTCCTCCTTAGGCTTATTCTTGCCCAATTAGGGTTTTTAACAAATCTTGTGCATCCAATAAGTTCATTTGTGTCGTTGGATGAACATTTAGGTCATTTTCGTCCTCCCTAGGCTTATTCTTGTCCAATTAGGGTTTTTAACCAATCTTGTGCATCCAATAGGTGTGTTGGCGTCATTGGATGTACATTTAGGTCATTTTTGTCCTCCCTAGACTTATTCTTGTCCAATTAGGGTTTTAAACAATCTTGTGCATCCAATAAGTTCACTTGTGTCATTGGATGTACATTTAGGTCATTTTCGTCCTCCTTAGGCTTATTCTTGCCCAATTAGGGTTTTTTACAAATCTTGTGCATCCAATAAGTTCATTTGTGTCGTTGGATGAACATTTAGGTCATTTTCGTCCTCCCTAGGCTTATTCTTGTCCAATTAGGGTTTTTAACCAATCTTGTGCATCCAATTGGTGTGTTGGCGTCATTGGATGTACATTTAGGTCATTTTCGTCCTCCCTAGGCTTATTCTTGTCCAATTAGGGTTTTTAAACAATCTTGTGCATCCAATAAGTTCTTTTGTGTCATTGGATGAAGATTTAGGTCATTTTCGTCCTCCTTAGGCTTATTCTTGCCCAATTAGGGTTTTTAACAAATCTTGTGCATCCAATAAGTTCTTTTGTGTCATTGGATGAACATTTAGGTCATTTCCGTCCACCCTAAGCTTATTCTTGCCCAATTAGGGTATTTAACCAATCTTGTGCATCCAATAGGTATGTTTGTGTCATTGGATGTACATTTAGGTCATTTTCGTCCTCCCTAGGCTTATTCTTGTCAAATTAGGGTTTTTAACCAATCTTGTGCATCGAATAGGTGTGTTTGTGTCATTGGATTATCATTTAGGGCATTTTCGTCCTCCCTTGGCTTATTCTTGTCCAATTAGGGTTTTTAACCAATCTTATGCATCCAATAGGTATGTTTGTGTCCTTGGATGAACAATTAGGTCATTTTCGTCTTCCCAAGGCTTATTCTTATCCAATAAGGGTTTTAACCAATCTTGTGCATCCAATAAGTTCATTTGTGTCAATGGATGAACATTTAGGTCATTTTCGTCCTCCCTAGACTTATTCTTGTCCAATTAGGGTTTTAACCAATCTTGTGCATCCAATAAGTTCTTTTGTGTCATCGGATGTACATTTAGGTCATTTTCGTCCTCCTTAGGCTTATTCTTGCCCAATTAGGGTTTTTAATAAATCTTGTGCATCCAATAAGTTCATTTGTTTCGTTGGATGAACATTTAGGTCATTTTCGTCCTCCCTAGGCTTATTCTTGTCCAATTAGGGTTTTTAACCAATCTTGTGCATCCAATAGGTGTGTTGGCGTCATTGGATGTACATTTAGGTCATTTTCGTCCTCCCTAGGCTTATTCTTGTCCAATTAGGGTTTTTAAACAATCTTGTGCATCCAATAAGTTCTTTTGTGTCATTGGATGAACATTTAGGTCATTTTCGTCCTCCTTAGGCTTATTCTTGCCCAATTAGGGTTTTTAACAAATCTTGTGCATCCAATAAGTTCTTTTGTATCGTTGGATGAACATTTAGGTCATTTTCGTCCTCCCTAGGCTTATTCTTGTCCAATTAGGGTTTTTAACCAATCTTGTGCATCCAATAGGTATGTTTGTGTCATTGGATGTACATTTAGGTCATTTTCGTCCTCCCTAGGCTTATTCTTGTCCAATTAGGGTTTTTAACCAATCTTGTGCATCGAATAGGTGTGTTTGTGTCATTGGATTATCATTTAGGGCATTTTCATCCTCCCTTGGCTTATTCTTGTCCAATTAGGGTTTTTAACCAATGTTGTGCATCCAATAGGTATGTTTGTTTCCTTGGATGAACAATTAGGTCATTTTCGTCTTCCCAAGGCTTATTCTTATCAAATAAGGGTTTTAACCAATCTTGTGCTTCCAATACGTTCTTTTGTGTCATTGGATGTACATTTAGGTCATTTTCGTCCTCCTTAGGCTTATTCTTGCCCAATTAGGGTTTTTAACAAATCTTGTGCATCCAATAAGTTCATTTGTGTCGTTGGATGAACATTTTGGTCATTTTCGTCCTCCTTAGGCTTATTCTTGCCCAATTTGGGTTTTTAACAAATCTTGTGCATCCAATAAGTTCATTTGTGTCGTTGGATGAACAATTAGGTCATTTTCGTCTTCCCAAGGCTTATTCTTATCCAATTAGGGTTTTAACCAATCTTGTGCATCCAATAAGTTCATTTTTGTCATTGGATGAACATTTAGGTCATTTTCGTCTTCCCTAGATTTATTCTTTTCCAATTAGGGTTTTAAACAATATTGTGCGTCCAATAAGTTCTTCTGTGTCATTGGATGTACATTTAGGTCATTTTCGTCCTCCTTAGGCTTATTCTTGCCCAATTAGGGTTTTTAACAAATCTTGTGCATCCAATAAGTTCATTTGTGTCGTTGGATGAACATTTAGGTCATTTTCGTCCCCTCTAGGCTTATTCTTGTCCAATTAGGGTTTTTAACCAATCTTGTGCATCCAATAGGTGTGTTGGCGTCATTGGATGTACATTTAGGTCATTTTCGTCCTCCCTAGGGTTAATCATGTCCAATTAGGGTTTTTAACCAATCTTGTGCTTCCTATAGGTGTATGTTTGTGTCATTAGATGAACATTTAGGTCATTTCCATCCACCCTAGGCTCATTCTTGCCCAATTAGGGTTTTTAACCAATCTTGTGCATCCAATAGGTATGTTTGTGTAATTGGATGTACATTTAAGTCATTTTCGTCCTCCCTAGGCTTATTCTTGTCCAATTAGGGTTTTTAACCAATCTTGTGCATCGAATAGGTGTGTTTGTGTCATTGGATTATCATTTAGCGCATTTTCGTCCTCCCTTGGCTTATTCTTGTCCAATTAGGGTTTTTAACCAATCTTGTGCATCCAATAGGTATGTTTGTGTCCTTGGACGAACAATTAGGTCATTTTCGTCTTCCCAAGGCTTATTCTTATCCAATTACGGTTTTAACCAATCTTGTGCATCCAATAAGTTCATTTGTGTCATTCGATGAATATTTAGGTCATTTTCGTCCTCCCTAGGCTTATTCTTGTCCAATTAGGGTTTTTAACCAATCATGTGCATCCAATAGGTGTATTTGTGTCATTGGATGAACATTTAGGTCATTTTCGTCCTCCCTAGGCTTATTCTTGTCCAATTAGGGTTTTTAAACAATCTTGTGCATCCAATAAGTTCTTTTGTGTCATTGGATGTACATTTAGGTCATTTTCGTCCTCCTTAGGCTTATGCTTGTCCAATTAGGGTTTTTAACCATTCTTGTGCATCAAATAAGATTATTTGTGTCATTGGATGAAGATTTAGGTCATTTTCGTTCTCCCTAGGCTTATTCTTGTCCAATTAGGGTTTTTAACCAATCATGTGCATCCAATAAGTGTATTTGTGTCATTGGATGAACATTTAGGTTATTTTTGTCCTCCCTAGGCTTATTCTTGTCCAATTAGGGTTTTTAACCAATCATGTAATTCCAATAGGTGTGTTTGTGTCGTTGGATGAACATTTAGGTCATTTTCATCCTCCCAAGTCTTATTCATGTCCAATTAGGGTTTTTATCCAATCTTGTGCATCCAATAAGTTCATTTGTGTCATTGGATGAACATTTAGGTCATTTTCATCTTCCTTAGGCATCTTCTTGTCCAATTAGGGTTTTTAACCAATCTTTTGCATCCAATAGGTGTGTTTGTGTCATTGGATGAACATTTAGGTTATTTTCGTCCTCTCTAGGCTTATTCTTGTCCAATTAGGGTTTTTAACTAATCTTGTGCATCCAATAGGTGTGTTGGCGTCATTGGATGTACATTTAGGTCATTTTCGTCCTCCCTAGGGTTAATCATGTCCAATTAGGGTTTTTAACCAATCTTGTGCTTCCTATAGGTGTGTGTTTGTGTCATTCGATGAACATTTAGGTCATTTCCGTCCACCCTAGGCTTATTCTTGCCCAATTAGGTTTTTTAACCAATCTTGTGCATCCAATAGGTATGTTTGTGTCATTGGATGTACATTTAGGTCATTTTCGTCCTCCCTAGGCTTATTCTTGTCCAATTAGGGTTTTTAACCAATCTTGTGCATCGAATAGGTGTGTTTGTGTCATTGGATTATCATTTAGGGCATTTTCATCCTCCCTTGGCTTATTCTTGTCCAATTAGGGTTTTTAACCAATCTTGTGCATCCAATAGGTATGTTTGTGTCCTTGGTCATTTTCGTCTTCCCAAGGCTTATTCTTATCAAATTAGGGTTTTAACCAATCTTGTGCATCCAATAAGTTCATTTGTGTCATTGGATGAACATTTAGGTCATTTTCGTCCTCCCTAGACTTATTCTTGTCCAATTAGGGTTTTAACCAATCTTGTGCATCCAATAAGTTCTTTTGTGTCATTGGATGTACATTTAGGTCATTTTCGTCCTCCTTAGGCTTATTCTTGCCCAATTAGGGTTTTTAACAAATCTTGTGCATCCAATAAGTTCATTTGTGTCGTTGGATGAACATTTAGGTCATTTTCGTCCTCCCTAGGCTTATTCTTGTCCAATTAGGGTTTTTAACCAATCTTGTGATTCCAATAGGTGTGTTGGCGTCATTGGATGTACATTTAGGTCATTTTCGTCCTCCCTAGGCTTATTCTTGTCCAATTAGGGTTTTTAAACAATCTTGTGCATCCAATAAGTTCTTTTGTGTCATTGGATGAACATTTAGGTCATTTTCGTCCTCCTTAGGCTTATTCTTGCCCAATTAGGGTTTTTAACAAATCTTGTGCATCCAATAAGTTCTTTTGTGTCGTTGGATGAACATTTAGGTCATTTTCGTCCTCCCTAGGCTTATTCTTGTCCAATTAGGGTTTTTAACCAATCTTGTGCATCCAATAGGTATGTTTGTGTCATTGGATGTACATTTAGGTCATTTTCGTCCTCCCTAGGCTTATTCTTGTCCAATTAGGGTTTTTAAACAATCTTGTGCATCCAATAAGTTCTTTTGTGTCATTGGATGAACATTTAGGTCATTTTCGTCCTCCTTAGGCTTATTCTTGTCCAATTAGGGTTTTTAACAAATCTTGTGCATCCAATAAGTTCATTTGTGTCGTTGGATGAACATTTAGGTCATTTTCGTCCTCCCTAGGCTTATTCTTGTCCAATTAGGGTTTTTAACCAATCTTGTGCATCCAATAGGTGTGTTGGCGTCATTGGATGTACATTTAGGTCATTTTCGTCCTCCCTAGGCTTATTCTTGTCCAATTAGGGTTTTTAACCAATCTTGTGCATCCAATAAGTTCTTTTGTGTCATTGGATGAACATTTAGGTCATTTTCGTCCTCCCTAGGCTTATTCTTGTCCAATTAGGGTTTTTAACCAATCATGTGCATCCAATAGGTGTATTTGTGTCATTGGATGAACATTTAGGTCATTTTCGTCCTCCCTAGGCTTATTCATGTCCAATTAGGGTTTTTAACCAATCATGTGCATCCAATAGGTGTATTTGTGTCATTGGATGAACATTTAGGTCATTTTCGTCCTCCCTAGGCTTATTCTTGTCCAATTAGGGTTTTTAACCAATCATGTGCATCCAATAGGTGTATTTGTGTCATTGGATGAACATTTAGGTCATTTTCGTCCTCCCTAGGCTTATTCTTGTCCAATTAGGGTTTTTAAACAATCTTGTGCATCCAATAAGTTCTTTTGTGTCATTGGATGTACATTTAGGTCATTTTCGTCCTCCTTAGGCTTATTCTTGTCCAATTAGGGTTTTTAACCATTCTTGTGCATCAAATAAGATTATTTGTGTCATTGGATGAAGATTTAGGTCATTTTCGTTCTCCCTAGGCTTATTCTTGTCCAATTAGGGTTTTTAACCAATCATGTGCATCCAATAAGTGTATTTGTGTCATTGGATGAACATTTAGGTTATGTTTGTCCTCCCTAGGCTTATTCTTGTCCAATTAGGGTTTTTAAACAATCTTGTGCATCCAATAGGTGTGTTTGTGTCATTGGATGAACATTAAGGTCATTTTCGTCCTCCCAAGGCTTATTCTTGTCCAATTAGGGTTTTTAAGCAATCGTGTGCATCCAATAAGTTTATTTGTGTCATTTGATGAGCATTTAAGTCATTTTCGTCCTCCCTAGGCTTATTGTTGTCCAATTAGGGTTTTTAACCAATCATGTAAGTCCAATAGGTGTGTTTGTGTCGTTGGATGAACATTTAGGTCATTTTCATCCTCCCAAGGCTTATTCTTGTCCAATTAGGGTTTTTATCCAATCTTGTGCATCCAATTAGTTCATTTGTGTCATTGGATGAACATTTAGGTCATTTTCGTTTTCCTTAGGCATCTTCTTGTCCAATTAGGGTTTTTAACCAATCTTTTGCATCCAATAGGTGTGTTTGTGTCATTGGATGAACATTTAGGTTATTTTCGTCCTCTCTAGGCTTATTCTTGTCCAATTAGGGTTTTTAACCAATCTTGTGCATCCAATAGGTGTGTTGGCGTCATTGGATGTACATTTAGGTCATTTTTCGTCCTCCCTAGTGTTAATCATGTCCAATTAGGGTTTTTAACCAATCTTGTGCTTCCTATAGGTGTGTGTTTGTGTCATTAGATGAACATTTAGGTCATTTCCGTCCACCCTAGGCTTATTCTTGTCCAATTAGGGTTTTTAACCAATCTTGTGCATCCAATAGGTATGTTTGTGTCCTTGGACGAACAATTAGGTCATTTTCGTCTTCCCAAGGCTTATTCTTATCCAATTAGGGTTTTAACCAATCTTGTGCATCCAATAAGTTCATTTGTGTCATTGGATGAACATTTAGGTCATTTTCGTCCTCCCTAGGCTTATTCTTGTCCAATTAGGGTTTTTAAACAATCTTGTGCATCCAACAAGTTCTTTTGTATCATTGGACGTACGTTTAGGTCATTTTTGTCCTCCTTAGGCTTATTCTTGTCCAATTAGGGTTTTTAACCAATCTTGTGCATCCAATAAGTTCATTTGTGTTATTCGATGAATATTTAGGTCATTTTCGTCCTCCCTAGGCTTATTCTTGTCCAATTAGGGTTTTTAAACAATCATGTGCATCCAATAGGTGTATTTGTGTCATTGGATGAACATTTAGGTCTTTTTCGTCCTCCCTAGGCTTATTCTTGCCCAATTAGGGTTTTTAACCAATCATGTGCATCCAATAGGTGTATTTGTGTCATTGGATGAACATTTAGGTCATTTTCGTCCTCCCTAGGATTATTCTTGTCCAATTAGGGTTTTTAAACAATCTTGTGCATCCAATAAGTTCTTTTGTGTCATTGGATGTACATTTAGGTCATTTTCTTCCTCCTTAGGCTTATTCTTGTCCAATTAGGGTTTTTAACCAATCTTGTGCATCCAATAAGTTCATTTGTGTCATTGGAGGAAGATTTAGGTCATTTTCGTTCTCCCTAGGCTTATTTTTGTCCAATTAGGGTTTTTAACCAATCATGTGCATCCAATAAGTGTATTTGTGTCATTGGATGAACATTTAGGTTATTTTTGTCCTCCCTAGGCTTATTCTTGTCTAATTAGGGCTTTTAAACAATCTTGTGCATCCAATAGGTGTGTTTGTGTCATTGGATGAACATTAAGGTCATTTTCGTCCTCCCAAGGCTTATTCTTGTCCAATTAGGGTTTTTAAGCAATCGTGTGCATCCAATAAGTTTATTTGTGTCATTTGATGAACATTTAAGTCATTTTCGTCCTCCCTAGGCTTATTCTTGTCCAATTAGGGTTTTAAACCAATCATGTAATTCCAATAGGTGTGTTTGTGTCGTTGGATGAACATTTAGGTCATTTTCATCCTCCCAAGGCTTATTCTTGTCCAATTAGGGTTTTTATCCAATCTTGTGCATCCAATAAGTTCATTTGTGTCATTGGATGAACATTTAGGTCATTTTCGTCTTCCTTAGGCATCTTCTTGTCCAATTGGGTTTTTAACCAATCTTTTGCATCCAATAGGTGTGTTTGTGTCATTGGATGAACATTTAGGTCATTTTCGTCCTCCTTAGGCTTATTCTTGTCCAATTAAGGTTTTTAACAAATCTTGAGCATCCAAAAAGTTCATTTGTGTCATTGAATGAACATTTAGGTCATTTTGGTGCTCCCTAGGCTTATTCATGTTCAAATAGGGTTTTTAAACAATCTTGTGCATCCAATAAGTTCTTTTGTGTCATTGGATGTACATTTAGGTCATTTTCGTCCTCCTTAGGCTTATTCTTGCCCAATTAGGGTTTTTAACAAATCTTGTGCATCCAATAAGTTCATGTGTGTCGTTGGATGAACATTTAGGTCGTTTTGGTCCGCCCTAGGCTTATTCTTGTCCAATTAAGGTTTTTAACCAATCTTGTGCATCCAATAAGTTCATTTGTGTCATTGGATGAACATTTAGGTCATTTTCGTCCTCCTTATGCTTATTCTTGTCCAATTAGGGTTTTTAACAAATCTTGTGCCTCCAATAAGTTCATTTGTGTCATTGAATGAACATTTAGGTCATTTTGGTCCTCCCTAGGCTTATTCTTGTCCAATTAGGGTTTTTAAACAATCTTGTGCATCCAATAAGTTCTTCTGTGTCATTGGATGTACATTTAGGTCATTTTCGTCCTCCTTAGGCTTATTCTTGCCCAATTAGGGTTTTTAACAAATCTTGTGCATCCAATAAGTTCATTTGTGTCGTTGGATGAACATTTAGGTCATTTTCGTCCCCTCTAGGCTTATTCTTGTCCAATTAGGGTTTTTAACCAATCTTGTGCATCCAATAGGTGTGTTGGCGTCATTGGATGTACATTTAGGTCATTTTCGTCCTCCCTAGGGTTAATCATGTCCAATTAGGGTTTTTAACCAATCTTGTGCTTCCTATAGGTGTATGTTTGTGTCATTAGATGAACATTTAGGTCATTTCCATCCACCCTAGGCTCATTCTTGCCCAATTAGGGTTTTTAACCAATCTTGTGCATCCAATAAGTTCATTTGTGTCGTTGGATGAACAATTAGGTCATTTTCGTCTTCCCAAGGCTTATTCTTATCCAATTAGGGTTTTAACCAATCTTGTGCATCCAATAAGTTCATTGTTGTCATTGGATGAACATTTAGGTCATTTTCGTCCTCCCTAGACTTATTCTTTTCCAATTAGGGTTTTAAACAATCTTGTGCATCCAAAAAGTTCTTCTGTGTCATTGGATGTACATTTAGGTCATTTTCGTCCTCCTTAGGCTTATTCTTGCCCAATTAGGGTTTTTAACAAATCTTGTGCATCCAATAAGTTCATTTGTGTCGTTGGATGAACATTTAGGTCATTTTCGTCCCCTCTAGGCTTATTCTTGTCCAATTAGGGTTTTTAACCAATCTTGTGCATCCAATAGGTGTGTTGGCGTCATTGGATGTACATTTAGGTCATTTTCGTCCTCCCTAGGGTTAATCATGTCCAATTAGGGTTTTTAACCAATCTTGTGCTTCCTATAGGTGTATGTTTGTGTCATTAGATGAACATTTAGGTCATTTCCATCCACCCTAGGCTCATTCTTGCCCAATTAGGGTTTTTAACCAATCTTGTGCATCCAATAGGTATGTTTGTGTAATTGGATGTACATTTAAGTCATTTTCGTCCTCCCTAGGCTTATTCTTGTCCAATTAGGGTTTTTAACCAATCTTGTGCATCGAATAGGTGTGTTTGTGTCATTGGATTATCATTTAGCGCATTTTCGTCCTCCCTTGGCTTATTCTTGTCCAATTAGGGTTTTTAACCAATCTTGTGCATCCAATAGGTATGTTTGTGTCCTTGGACGAACAATTAGGTCATTTTCGTCTTCCCAAGGCTTATTCTTATCCAATTACGGTTTTAACCAATCTTGTGCATCCAGTAAGTTCATTTGTGTCATTGGATGAACATTTAGGTCGTTTTCGTCCTCCCTAGGCTTATTCTTGTCCAATTAGGGTTTTTAAACAATCTTGTGCATCCAACAAGTTCTTTTGTATCATTGGACGTACGTTTAGGTCATTTTCGTCCTCCTTAGGCTTATTCTTGTCCAATTAGGGTTTTTAACCAATCTTGTGCATCCAATAAGTTCATTTGTGTCATTCGATGAATATTTAGGTCATTTTCGTCCTCCCTAGGCTTATTCTTGTCCAATTAGGGTTTTT
This sequence comes from Cicer pinnatifidum, assembly GCA_037974775.1. Lineage (NCBI taxonomy): Eukaryota > Viridiplantae > Streptophyta > Magnoliopsida > Fabales > Fabaceae > Cicer > Cicer pinnatifidum. Next base: position 24,265,236 of record JBBPBR010000004.1, on the reverse strand, counting down.
AACCAATCATGTGCATCCAATAGGTGTATTTGTGTCATTGGATGAATATTTAGGTCATTTTCGTCCTCCCTAGGCTTATTCTTGTCCAATTAGGGTTTTTAACCAATCATGTGCATCCAATAGGTGTATTTGTGTCATTGGATGAACATTTAGGTCATTTTCGTCCTCCCTAGGCTTATTCTTGTCCAATTAGGGTTTTTAAACAATCTTGTGCATCCAATAAGTTCTTTTGTGTCATTGGATGTACATTTAGATCATTTTCGTCCTCCTTAGGCTTATTCTTGTCCAATTAGGGTTTTTAACCATTCTTGTGCATCAAATAAGATTATTTGTGTCATTGGATGAAGATTTAGGTCATTTTCGTTCTCCCTAGGCTTATTCTTGTCCAATTAGGGTTTTTAACCAATCATGTGCATCCAATAAGTGTATTTGTGTCATTGGATGAACATTTAGGTTATGTTAGTCCTCCCTAGGCTTATTCTTGTCCAATTAGGGTTTTTAAACAATCTTGTGCATCCAATAGGTGTGTTTGTGTCATTGGATGAACATTAAGGTCATTTTCGTCCTCCCAAGGCTTATTCTTGTCCAATTAGGGTTTTTAAGCAATCCTGTGCATCCAATAAGTTTATTTGTGTCATTTGATGAGCATTTAAGTCATTTTCGTCCTCCCTAGGCTTATTGTTGTCCAATTAGGGTTTTTAACCAATCATGTAATTCCAATAGGTGTGTTTGTGTCGTTGGATGAACATTTAGGTCATTTTCATCCTCCCAAGGCTTATTCTTGTCCAATTAGGGTTTTTTATCCAATCTTGTGCATCCAATTAGTTCATTTGTGTCATTGGATGAACATTTAGGTCATTTTCGTTTTCCTTAGGCATCTTCTTGTCCAATTAGGGTTTTTAACCAATCTTTTGCATCCAATAGGTGTGTTTGTGTCATTGGATGAACATTTAGGTTATTTTCGTCCTCTCTAGGCTTATTCTTGTCCAATTAGGGTTTTTAACCAATCTTGTGCATCCAATAGGTGTGTTGGCGTCATTGGATGTACATTTAGGTCATTTTTCGTCCTCCCTAGGGTTAATCATGTCCAATTAGGGTTTTTAACCAATCTTGTGCTTCCTATAGGTGTGTGTTTGTGTCATTAGATGAACATTTAGGTCATTTCCGACCACCCTAGGCTTATTCTTGTCCAATTAGGGTTTTTAACCAATCTTGTGCATCCAATAGGTATGTTTGTGTCCTTGGACGAACAATTAGGTCATTTTCGTCTTCCCAAGGCTTATTCTTATCCAATTAGGGTTTTAACCAATCTTGTGCATCCAATAAGTTCATTTGTGTCATTGGATGAACATTTTGGTCATTTTCGTCCTCCCTAGGCTTATTCTTGTCCAATTAGGGTTTTTAAACAATCTTGTGCATCCAACAAGTTCTTTTGTATCATTGGATGTACGTTTAGGTCATTTTCGTCCTCCTTAGGCTTATTCTTGTCCAATTAGGGTTTTTAACCAATCTTGTGCATCCAATAAGTTCATTTGTGTCATTGGATGAATATTTAGGTCATTTTCGTCCTCCCTCGGCTTATTCTTGTCCAATTTGGGTTTTCAACCAATCATGTGCATCCAATAGGTGTATTTGTGTCATTGGATGGACATTTAGGTCATTTTCGTCCTCCCTAGGCTTATTCTTGTCCAATTAGGGTTTTTAAACAATCTTGTGCATCCAATAAGTTCTTTTGTGTCATTGGATGTACATTTAGGTCATTTTCGTCCTCCTTAGGATTATTCTTGTCCAATTAGGGTTTTTAACCAATCTGGTGCATCCAATAGGTGTGTTTGTGTCATTGGATGAACATTTAGGTTATTTTCGTCCTCCCTAGGCTTATTCTTGTCCAATTAGGGTTTTTAACCAATCATGTGCAACCAATAGGTGTATTTGTGTCATTGGATGAACATTTAGGTTATTTTCGTCCTCCCTAGGCTTATTCTTGTCCAATTTGGGTTTTTAACCAATCATGTGCTTCCAATAGGTGTGTTTGTGTCGTTGCATCAACATTTAGGTCATTTTCGTCCTCTCAAGGCTTATTCTTGTCCAATTATGGTTTTTAAACAATCTTGTGCATCCAATAAGTTCTTTTGTGTCATTGGATGTACATTAGGTCATTTTCGTCCTCCTTAGGCTTATTCTTGCCCAATTAGGGTTTTTAACAAATCTTGTGCATCCAATAAGTTCATTTGTGTCGTTGGATGAACATTTAGGTTATTTTCGTCCTCCCTAGGCTTATTCTTGTCCAATTAGGGTTTTTAACCAATCTTGTGCATCCAATAGGTGTGTTAGCGTCATTGGATGTACATTTAGGTCATTTTTGTCCTCCCTAGACTTATTCTTGTCCAATTAGGGTTTTAAACAATCTTGTGCATCCAATAAGTTCTTTTGTGTCATTGGATGTACATTTAGGTCATTTTCGTCCTCCTTAGGCTTATTCTTGCCCAATTAGGGTTTTTTACAAATCTTGTGCATCCAATAAGTTCATTTGTGTCGTTGGATGAACATTTAGGTCATTTTCGTCCTCCCTAGGCTTATTCTTGTCCAATTAGGGTTTTTAACCAATCTTGTGCATCCAATAGGTGTGTTGGCGTCATTGGATGTACATTTAGGTCATTTTCGTCCTCCATAGGCTTATTCTTGTCCAATTAGGGTTTTTAAACAATCTTGTGCATCCAATAAGTTCTTTTGTGTCATTGGATGAACATTTAGGTCATTTTCGTCCTCCTTAGGCTTATTCTTGCCCAATTAGGGTTTTTAACAAATCTTGTGCATCCAATAAGTTCATTTGTGTCGTTGGATGAACATTTAGGTCATTTTCGTCCTCCCTAGGCTTATTCTTGTCCAATTAGGGTTTTTAACCAATCTTGTGCATCCAATAGGTTCATTTGTGTCATTGGATGAACATTTAGGTTATTTTCGTCCTCCTTAGGCTTATTCTTGTCCAATTAGGGTTTTTAACAAATCTTGTGCATCCAATAAGTTCATTTGTGTCATTGGATGAACATTTAGGTCATTTTCGTCCTCCCTAGGCTTATTCTTGTCCAATTAGGGTTTTTAGCCAATCTGGTGCATCCAATAAGTTCATTTGTGTCATTGGAGGAACATTTAGGTCATTTTCGTCCTCCCTTGTCTTATTCTTGACCAATTAGGGTTTTTATGCAATCTTGTGCATCCAATAGGTGTGTTTGTGTCATTGGACGAACATTTAGGTCATTTTCGTCCTCCCTAGGCTTATTCTTGTCCAATTAGGGTTTTTAACCAATCTTGTGCATCCAATAGGTGTGTTTGTGTCATTGGATAAACATTTACGTCATTTTCGTCCTCCCTAGTCTTATTCTTGTCCAATTAGGGTTTTTATGCAATCTTGTGCATCCAATAGGTGTGTTTGTGTCATTGGACGAACATTTAGGTCATTTTCGTCCTCCCTAGGCTTATTCTTGTCCAATTAGGGTTTTTAACCAATCTTGTGCATCCAATAAGTTCATTTGTGTAATTGGATGAACATTTAGGTCATTTTCGTCCTCCCTAGTCGTATTCTTGTCGAATTAGGGTTTTTATGCAATCTTGTGCATCCAATAGGTGTGTTTGTGTCATTGGAGGAACATTTAGGTCATTTTCGTCCTCCCTAGTCTTATTCTTATCCAATTAGGGTTTTTATACAATCTTGTGCATCCAATAGGTGTGTTTGTGTCATTGGACGAACATTTATGTCATTTTCGTCCTCCCTAGGCTTATTCTTGTCCAATTAGGGTTTTTAACCAATCTTGTGCATCCAATAAGTTCATTTGTGTCATTGGATGAACATTTAGGTCATTTTCGTCCTCCCTAGTCTTATTCTTGTCGAATTAGGGTTTTTATGCAATCTTGTGCATCCAATAGGTGTGTTTGTGTCATTAGAGGAACATTTAGGTCATTTTCGTCCTCCCTAGGCTTATTCTTGTCCAATTAGGGTTTTTAACCAATCTTGTGCATCCAATAAGTTCATTTGTGTCATTGGATGAACATTTAGGTCATTTTCGTCCTCCCTAGGCTTATTCTTGTCCAATTAGGGTTTTTATGCAATCTTGTGCATCCAATAGGTGTGTTTGTGTCATTGGATGGACATTTAGGTCATTTTCGTCCTCCCTAGTCTTATTCTTGTCCAATTAGGGTTTTTATGCAATCTTGTGCATCCAATAGGTGTGTTTGTGTCATTGGACGAACATTTAGGTCATTTTCGTCCTCCCTAGGCTTATTCTTGTCCAATTAGGGTTTTTAACCAATCTTGTGCATCCAATAAGTTCATTTGTGTCGTTGGATGAACATTTAGGTCATTTTCGTCCTCCCTAGGCTTATTCTTGTCCAATTAGGGTTTTTAACCAATCTTGTGCATCCAATAGGTGTGTTGGCGTCATTGGATGTACATTTAGGTCATTTTCGTCCTCCCTAGGCTTATTCTTGTCCAATTAGGGTTTTTAAACAATCTTGTGCATCCAATAAGTTCTTTTGTGTCATTGGATGAACATTTAGGTCATTTTCGTCCTCCTTAGGCTTATTCTTGCCCAATTAGGGTTTTTAACAAATCTTGTGCATCCAATAAGTTCTTTTGTGTCGTTGGATGAACATTTAGGTCATTTTCGTCCTCCCTAGGCTTATTCTTGTCCAATTAGGGTTTTTAACCAATCTTGTGCATCCAATAGGTATGTTTGTGTCATTGGATGTACATTTAGGTCATTTTCGTCCTCCCTAGGCTTATTCTTGTCCAATTAGGGTTTTTAACCAATCTTGTGCATCCAATAGGATCATTTGTGTCATTGGATGAACATTTAGGTTATTTTCGTCCTCCCTAGGCTTATTCTTGTCCAATTAGGGTTCTTAACCAATCATGTGCATCCAATAGGTGTGTTTGTGTCATTGGATGAACCTTTAGGTCATTTTCGTCCTCCCTAGGCTTATTCTTGTCCAATTAGGGTTTTTAAACAATCTTGTGCATCCAATAAGTTATTTTGTGTCATTGGATGAACATTTAGGTCATTTTCGTCCTCCCAAGGCTTATTCTTGTCCAATTAAGGTTTTTAACCAATCTTGTGCATCCAATAGGTATGTTTGTGTCATTGGATGTACATTTAGGTCATTTTCGTCCTCCCTAGGCTTATTCTTGTCCAATTAGGGTTTTTAACCAATCTTGTGCATCGAATAGGTGTGTTTGTGTCATTGGATTATCATTTAGGGCATTTTCGTCCTCCCTTAGCTTATTCTTGTCCAATTAGGATTTTTAACCAATCTTGTGCATCCAATAGGTATGTTTGTGTCCTTGGACGAACAATTAGGTCATTTTCGTCTTCCCAAGGCTTATTCTTATACAATTAGGGTTTTAACCAATCTTGTGCATCCAATAAGTTCATTTGTGTCATTGGATGAACATTTAGGTCATTTTCGTCCTCCCTAGGCTTATTCTTGTCCAATTAGGGTTTTTAAACAATCTTGTGCATCCAACAAGTTCTTTTGTATCATTGGATGTACGTTTAGGTCATTTTCGTCCTCCTTAGGCTTATTCTTGTCCAATTAGGGTTTTTAACCAATCTTGTGCATCCAATAAGTTCATTTGTGTCATTGGATGAATATTTAGGTCATTTTCGTCCTCCCTCGGCTTATTCTTGTCCAATTTGGGTTTTCAACCAATCATGTGCATCCAATAGGTGTATTTGTGTCATTGGATGGACATTTAGGTCATTTTCGTCCTCCCTAGGCTTATTCTTGTCAAATTAGGGTTTTTAAACAATCTTGTGCATCCAATAAGTTCTTTTGTGTCATTGGATGTACATTTAGGTCATTATTGTCCTCCTTAGGCTTATTCTTGTCCAATTAGGGTTTTTAACCAATCTGGTGCATCCAATAGGTGTGTTTGTGTCATTGGATGAACATTTAGGTTATTTTCGTCCTCCCTAGGCTTATTCTTGTCCAATTAGGGTTTTTAACCAATCATGTGCAACCAATAGGTGTATTTGTGTCATTGGATGAACATTTAGGTTATTTTCGTCCTCCCTAGGCTTATTCTTGTACAATTTGGGTTTTTAACCAATCATGTGCTTCCAATAGGTGTGTTTGTGTCGTTGCATCAACATTTAGGTCATTTTCGTCCTCTCAAGGCTTATTCTTGTCCAATTATGGTTTTTAAACAATCTTGTGCATCCAATAAGTTCTTTTGTGTCATTGGATGTACATTTAGGTCATTTTCGTCCTCCTTAGGCTTATTCTTGCCCAATTAGGGTTTTTAACAAATCTTGTGCATCCAATAAGTTCATTTGTGTCGTTGGATGAACATTTAGGTCATTTTCGTCCTCCCTAGGCTTATTCTTGTCCAATTAGGGTTTTTAACCAATCTTGTGCATCCAATAGGTGTGTTAGCGTCATTGGATGTACATTTAGGTCATTTTTGTCCTCCCTAGACTTATTCTTGTCCAATTAGGGTTTTAAACAATCTTGTGCATCCAATAAGTTCTTTTGTGTCATTGGATGTACATTTAGGTCATTTTCGTCCTCCTTAGGCTTATTCTTGCCCAATTAGGGTTTTTTACAAATCTTGTGCATCCAATAAGTTCATTCGTGTCGTTGGATGAACATTTAGGTCATTTTCGTCCTCCCTAGGCTTATTCTTGTCCAATTAGGGTTTTTAACCAATCTTGTGCATCCAATAGGTGTGTTGGCGTCATTGGATGTACATTTAGGTCATTTTCGTCCTCCCTAGGCTTATTCTTGTCCAATTAGGGTTTTTAAACAATCTTGTGCATCCAATAAGTTCTTTTGTGTCATTGGATGAACATTTAGGTCATTTTCGTCCTCCTTAGGCATATTCTTGCCCAATTAGGGTTTTTAACAAATCTTGTGCATCCAATAAGTTCTTTTGTGTTGTTGGATGAACATTTAGGTCATTTTCATCCTCCCTAGGCTTATTCTTGTCCAATTAGGGTTTTTAACCAATCTTGTGCATCCAATAGGTATGTTTGTGTCATTGGATGTACATTTAGGTCATTTTCGTCCTCCCTAGGCTTATTCTTGTCCAATTAGGGTTTTTAACCAATCTTGTGCATCGAATAGGTGTGTTTGTGTCATTGGATTATCATTTAGGGCATTTTCATCCTCCCTTGGCTTATTCTTGTCCAATTAGGGTTTTTAACCAATCTTGTGCATCCAATAGGTATGTTTGTGTCCTTGGTCATTTTCGTCTTCCCAAGGCTTATTCTTATCAAATTAGGGTTTTAACCAATCTTGTGCATCCAATAAGTTCATTTGTGTCATTGGATGAACATTTAGGTCATTTTCGTCCTCCCTAGACTTATTCTTGTCCAATTAGGGTTTTAACCAATCTTGTGCATCCAATAAGTTCTTTTGTGTCATTGGATGTACATTTAGGTCATTTTCGTCCTCCTTAGGCTTATTCTTGCCCAATTAGGGTTTTTAACAAATCTTGTGCATCCAATAAGTTCATTTGTGTCGTTGGGTGAACATTTTGGTCATTTTCGTCCTCCTTAGGCTTATTCTTGCCCAATTTGGGTTTTTAACAAATCTTGTGCATCCAATAAGTTCATTTGTGTCGTTGGATGAACAATTAGGTCATTTTCGTCTTCCCAAGGCTTATTCTTATCCAATTAGGGTTTTAACCAATCTTGTGCATCCAATAAGTTCATTGTTGTCATTGGATGAACATTTAGGTCATTTTCGTCCTCCCTAGACTTATTCTTTTCCAATTAGGGTTTTAAACAATCTTGTGCATCCAATAAGTTCTTCTGTGTCATTGGATGTACATTTAGGTCATTTTCGTCCTCCTTAGGCTTATTCTTGCCCAATTAGGGTTTTTAACAAATCTTGTGCATCCAATAAGTTCATTTGTGTCGTTGGATGAACATTTAGGTCATTTTCGTCCCCTCTAGGCTTATTCTTGTCCAATTAGGGTTTTTAACCAATCTTGTGCATCCAATAGGTGTGTTGGCGTCATTGGATGTACATTTAGGTCATTTTCGTCCTCCCTAGGGTTAATCATGTCCAATTAGGGTTTTTAACCAATCTTGTGCTTCCTATAGGTGTATGTTTGTGTCATTAGATGAACATTTAGGTCATTTCCATCCACCCTAGGCTCATTCTTGCCCAATTAGGGTTTTTAACCAATCTTGTGCATCCAATAGGTATGTTTGTGTAATTGGATGTACATTTAAGTCATTTTCGTCCTCCCTAGGCTTATTCTTGTCCAATTAGGGTTTTTAACCAATCTTGTGCATCGAATAGGTGTGTTTGTGTCATTGGATTATCATTTAGCGCATTTTCGTCCTCCCTTGGCTTATTCTTGTCCAATTAGGGTTTTTAACCAATCTTGTGCATCCAATAGGTATGTTTGTGTCCTTGGACGAACAATTAGGTCATTTTCGTCTTCCCAAGGCTTATTCTTATCCAATTACGGTTTTAACCAATCTTGTGCATCCAATAAGTTCATTTGTGTCATTCGATGAATATTTAGGTCATTTTCGTCCTCCCTAGGCTTATTCTTGTCCAATTAGGGTTTTTAACCAATCATGTGCATCCAATAGGTGTATTTGTGTCATTGGATGAACATTTAGGTCATTTTCGTCCTCCCTAGGCTTATTCTTGTCCAATTAGGGTTTTTAAGCAATCTTGTGCATCCAATAAGTTCATTTGTGTCATTGGATGAACATTTACGTCATTTTCGTCCTCCCTAGGCTTAATCTTGTCCAATTAGGGTTTTTAACCAATCTTGTGCATCCAATAGGTGTGTTTGTGTCATTGGATGAACATTTAGGTCATTTTCGTCCTCCCTACGCTTATTCTTGTCCAATTAGGGTTTTTAACCAATCTTGTGCATCCAATAGGTGTGTTTGTGTCATTGGATGAACATTTAGGTCATTTTCGTCCTCCCTAGGCTTATTCTTGTCCAATTAGGGTTTTTAACCAATCTTGTGCATCCAATAAGTTCATTTGTGTCATTGGATAAACACTTAGGTGATTTTCGTCCACCCTAGGCTTACTCTTGTCCAATTAGGGTTTTTAACCAATCTTGTGCATCCAATAAGTTCATTTGTGTCATTGGATGAACATTTAGGTCATTTTCGTCCTCCATAGGCTTATTGTTGTCCAATTAGTGTTTTTAACCAATCTTGTGCATCCAATAGGTGTGTTTGTGTCATTGGATGAACATTTAGGTCATTTTTCGTCCTCCCTAGGCTTATTCTTGTTCAATTAGGGTTTTTAAGCAATCTTGTGCATCCAATAAGTTCATTTGTGTCATTGGATGAACATTTAGGTCATTTTCGTCCTCCCTAGGCTTATTCTTGTCCAATTAGGGTTTTTAACCAATCTTGTGCATCCAATAAGTTCATTTGTGTCATTGGATTATCATTTAGGTCATTTTCGTCCTCCCAAGGCTTATTCTTGTCCAATTAGGGTTTTTAACCAATCTTGTGCATCCAATAAGTTCATTTGTGTCATTGGATGAATATTTAGGTCATTTTCGTCCTCCCTAGGCTTAATCATGTCCAATTAGGGTTTTTAACCAATCTTGTGCATTCAATAGGTATATTTGTGTCCTTGTATGAACAATTAGGTCATTTTCGTCGTCCCAAGGCTTATTCTTGTCCAATTAGGGTTTTTAACCAATTTTGTGCATCCAATAGGTGTGTTTGTGTCATTGGATTAACATTTAGGTCATCTTCGTCCTCCCTAGGCTTAATCATGTCGAATTATGGTTTTTTACCAATCTTCTGCATCCAATAGGTATGTTTGTGTCCTTGGATGAAAAATTAGGTCATTTTCGTCTTCCCAAGGCTTATTCTTATCCAATTAGGGTTTTAACCAATCTTGTGCATCCAATAAGTTCATTTGCGTCATTGGATGAACATTTAGGTCATTATCGTCCTCCCTAGGCTTATTCTTGTCCAATTAGGGTTTTTAAACAATCTTGTGCATCCAACAAGTTCTTTTGTATCATTGGATGTACGTTTAGGTCATTTTCGTCCTCCTTAGGCTTATTCTTGTCCAATTAGGGTTTTTAACCAATCTTGTGCATCCAATAAGTTCATTTGTGTCATTGGATGAATATTTAGGTCATTTTCGTCCTCCCTCGGCTTATTCTTGTCCAATTTGGGTTTTCAACCAATCATGTGCATCCAATAGGTGTATTTGTGTCATTGGATGGACATTTAGGTCATTTTCGTCCTCCCTAGGCTTATTCTTGTCCAATTAGGGTTTTTAAACAATCTTGTGCATCCAATAAGTTCTTTTGTGTCATTGGATGTACATTTAGGTCATTTTCGTCCTCCTTAGGCTTATTCTTGCCCAATTAGGGTTTTTAACAAATCTTGTGCATCCAATAAGTTCTTTTGTGTCGTTGGATGAACATTTAGGTCATTTTCGTCCTCCCTAGGCTTATTCTTGTCCAATTAGGGTTTTTAACCAATCTTGTGCATCCAATAGGTATGTTTGTGTCATTGGATGTACATTTAGGTCATTTTCGTCCTCCCTAGGCTTATTCTTGTCCAATTAGGGTTTTTAACCAATCTTGTGCATCCAATAGGTGTGTTGGCGTCATTGGATGTACATTTAGGTCATTTTCGTCCTCCCTAGGCTTATTCTTGTCCAATTAGGGTTTTTAAACAATCTTGTGCATCCAATAATTTCTTTTGTGTCATTGGATGAACATTTAGGTCATTTTCGTCCTCCTTAGGCTTATTCTTGCCCAATTAGGGTTTTTAACAAATCTTGTGCATCCAATAAGTTCTTTTGTGTCGTTGGATGAACATTTAGGTCATTTTCGTCCTCCCTAGGCTTATTCTTGTCCAATTAGGGTTTTTAACCAATCTTGTGCATCCAATAGGTATGTTTGTGTCATTGGATGTACATTTAGGTCATTTTCGTCCTCCCTAGGCTTATTCTTGTCCAATTAGGGTTTTTAACCAATCTTGTGCATCGAATAGGTGTGTTTGTGTCATTGGATTATCATTTAGGGCATTTTCATCCTCCCTTGGCTTATTCTTGTCCAATTAGGGTTTTTAACCAATGTTGTGCATCCAATAGGTATGTTTGTTTCCTTGGATGAACAATTAGGTCATTTTCGTCTTCCCAAGGCTTATTCTTATCAAATTAGGGTTTTAACCAATCTTGTGCTTCCAATACGTTCATTTGTGTCATTGGATGAACATTTAGGTCATTTTCGTCCTCCCTAGACTTATTCTTGTCCAATTAGGGTTTTAACCAATCTTGTGCATCCAATAAGTTCTTTTGTGTCATTGGATGTACATTTAGGTCATTTTCGTCCTCTTTAGGCTTATTCTTGCCCAATTAGGGTTTTTAACAAATCTTGTGCATCCAATAAGTTCATTTGTGTCGTTGGATGAACATTTAGGTCATTTTCGTCCTCCTTAGGCTTATTCTTGCCCAATTAGGGTTTTTAACAAATCTTGTGCATCCAATAAGTTCATTTGTGTCGTTGGATGAACATTTAGGTCATTTTCGTCCTCCCTAGGCTTATTCTTGTCCAATTGGGGTTTTTAACCAATCTTGTGCATCCAATAGGTTCATTTGTGTCATTGGATGAACATTTAGGTTATTTTCGACCTCCTTAGGCTTATTTTTGTCCAATTAGGGTTTTTAACAAATCTTGTGCATCCAATAAGTTCTTTTGTGTCATTGGATGAACATTTAGGTCATTTCCGTCCACCCTAAGCTTATTCTTGCCCAATTAGGGTATTTACCCATCTTGTGCATCCAATAGGTATGTTTGTGTCATTGGATGTACATTTAGGTCATTTTCGTCCTCCCTAGGCTTATTCTTGTCAAATTAGGGTTTTTAACCAATCTTGTGCATCGAATAGGTGTGTTTGTGTCATTGGATTATCCTTTAGGGCATTTTCGTCCTCCCTTGGCTTATTCTTGTCCAATTAGGGTTTTTAACCAATCTTATGCATCCAATAGGTATGTTTGTGTCCTTGGATGAACAATTAGGTCATTTTCGTCTTCCCAAGGCTTATTCTTATCCAATTAGGGTTTTAACCAATCTTGTGCATCCAATAAGTTCATTTGTGTCATTGGATGAACATTTAGGTCATTTGCGTCCTCCCTAGACTTATTCTTGTCCAATTAGGGTTTTAACCAATCTTGTGCATCCAATAAGTTCTTTTGTGTCATTGGATGTACATTTAGGTCATTTTCGTCCTCCTTAGGCTTATTCTTGCCCAATTAGGGTTTTTAACAAATCTTGTGCATCCAATAAGTTCATTTGTTTCGTTGGATGAACATTTAGGTCATTTTCGTCCTCCCTAGGCTTATTCTTGTCCAATTAGGGTTTTTAACCAATCTTGTGCATCCAATAGGTGTGTTGGCGTCATTGGATGTACATTTAGGTCATTTTCGTCCTCCCTAGGCTTATTCTTGTCCAATTAGGGTTTTTAAACAATCTTGTGCATCCAATAAGTTCTTTTGTGTCGTTGGATGAATGTTTAGGTCATTTTCGTCCTCCCTAGGCTTATTCTTGTCCAATTAGGGTTTTTAACCAATCTTGTGCATCCAATAGGTTCATTTGTGTCATTGGATTAACATTTAGGTTATTTTCGTCCTCCTTAGGCTTATTCTTGTCCAATTAGGGTTTTTAACCAATCTTGTGCATCCAATAGGTATGTTTGTGTCCTTGGATGAACAATTAGGTCATTTTCGTCTTCCCAAGGCTTATTCTTATCCAATTAGGGTTTTAACCAATCTTGTGCATCCAATAAGTTCATTTGTGTCATTGGATGAACATTTAGGTCATTTTCGTCCTCCCTAGACTTATTCTTGTCCAATTAGGGTTTTAACCATTCTTGTGCATCCAATAAGTTCTTTTGTGTCATTGGATGTACATTTAGGTCATTTTCGGCCTCCTTAGGCTTATTCTTGCCCAATTAGGGTTTTTAACAAATCTTGTGCATCCAATAAGTTCATTTGTGTTGTTGGACGAACATTTAGGTCATTTTCGTCCTCCTTAGGATTATTCTTGCCCAATTAGGGTTTTTAACAAATCTTGTGCATCCAATAAGTTCATTTGTGTCGTTGGATGAACAATTAGGTCATTTTCGTCTTCCCAAGGCTTATTCTTATCCAATTAGGGTTTTAACCAATCTTGGGCATACAATAAGTTCATTTGTGTCATTGGATGAACATTTAGGTCATTTTCGTCCTCCCTAGACTTATTCTTGTCCAATTAGGGTTTTAAACAATCTTGTGCATCCAATAAGTTCTTTTGTGTCATTGGATATACATTTAGGTCATTTTCATCCTCCTTAGGCTTATTCTTGCCCAATCAGGGTTTTTAACAAATCTTGTGCATCCAATAGGTGTGTTGGCCTCATTGGATGTACATTTAGGTCATTTTCGTCCTCCCTAGGGTTAATCATGTCCAATTAGGGTTTTTAACCAATCTTGTGCTTCCTATAGGTGTTTGTTTGTGTCATTGGATGAACATTTAGGTCATTTCCGTCCACCCTAAGCTTATTCTTGCCCAATTAGGGTTTTTAACAAATCTTGTGCATCCAATAGGTATGTTTGTGTCATTGGTTGTACATTTAGGTCATTTTCGTCCTCCCTAGGCTTATTCGTGTCCAATTAGGGTTTTTAACCAATCTTGTGCATCGAATATGTGTGTTTGTGTCATTGGATTATCATTTAGGGCATTTTCGTCCTCCCTTGGCTTATTCTTGTCCAATTAGGGTTTTTAACCAATCTTGTGCATCCAATAGGTATGTTTGTGTCCTTGGATGAACAATTAGGTCATTTTCGTCTTCCCAAGGCTTATTCTTATCCAATTAGGGTTTTAACCAATCTTGTGCATCCAATAAGTTCATTTGAGTCATTGGATGAACATTTAGGTCATTTTCGTCCTCCCTAGACTTATTCTTGTCCAATTAGGGTTTTAACCAATCTTGTGCATCCAATAAGTTCTTTTGTGTCATTGGATGTACATGTAGGTCATTTTCGTCCTCCTTAGGCTTATTCTTGCCCAATTAGGGTTTTTTACAAATCTTGTGCATCCAATAAGTTCATTTGTGTCGTTGGATGAACATTTAGGTCATTTTCGTCCTCCCTAGGCTTATTCTTGTCCAATTAGGGTTTTTAACCAATCTTGTGCATCCAATAGGTTCATTTGTGTCATTGGATGAACATTTAGGTTATTTTCGTCCTCCTTAGGCTTATTCTTGTCCAATTAGGGTTTTTAACAAATCTTGTGCATCCAATAAGTTCTTTTGTGTCATTGGATGAACATTTAGGTCATTTCCGTCCACCCTAAGCTTATTCTTGCCCAATTAGGGTTTTTAACCAATCCTGTGCATCCAATAGGTATGTTTGTGTCATTGGATGTACATTTAGGTCATTTTCGTCCTCCCTAGGTTTATTCTTGTCCAATTAGGGTTTTTAACCAATCTTGTGCATCGAATAGGTATGTTTGTGTCATTGGATTATCATTTAGGGCATTTTCGTCCTCCCTAGGCTTATTCTTGTCCAATTAGGGTTTTTAACCAATCTTGTGCATCCAATAGGTTCATTTGTGTCATTGGATGAACATTTAGGTTATTTTCGTCCTCCTTAGGCTTATTCTTGTCCAATTAGGGTTTTTAACAAATCTTGTGCATCCAATAAGTTTATTTGTGTCGTTGGATGAACATTTAGGTCATTTCCGTCCTCCCTAAGCTTATTCTTGCCCAATTAGGGTTTTTAACCAATCCTGTGCATCCAATAGGTATGTTTGTGTCATTGGATGTACATTTAGGTCATTTTCGTCCTCCCTAGGCTTATTCTTGTCCAATTAGGGTTTTTAACCAATCTTGTGCATCGAATAGGTGTGTTTGTGTCATTGGATTATCATTTAGGGCATTTTCATCCTCCCTTGGCTTATTCTTGTCCAATTAGGGTTTTTAACCAATGTTGTGCATCCAATAGGTATGTTTGTGTCCTTGGATGAACAATTAGGTCATTTTCGTCTTCCCAAGGCTTATTCTTATCAAATTAGGGTTTTAACCAATCTTGTGCATCCAATACGTTCATTTGTGTCATTGGATGAACATTTAGGTCATTTTCGTCCTCCCTAGACTTATTCTTGTCCAATTAGGGTTTTAACCAATCTTGTGCATCCAATAAGTTCTTTTGTGTCATTGGATGTACATTTAGGTCATTTTCGTCCTCCTTAGGCTTATTCTTGCCCAATTAGGGTTTTTAACAAATCTTGTGCATCCAATAAGTTCATTTGTGTTGTTGGACGAACATTTAGGTCATTTTCGTCCTCCTTAGGCTTATTCTTGCCCAATTTGGGTTTTTAACAAATCTTGTGCATCCAATAAGTTCATTTGTGTCGTTGGATGAACAATTAGGTCATTTTCGTCTTCCCAAGGCTTATTCTTATCCAATTAGGGTTTTAACCAATCTTGTGCATACAATAAGTTCATTTTTGTCATTGGATGAACATTTAGGTCATTTTCGTCTTCCCTAGATTTATTCTTGTCCAATTAGGGTTTTAAACAATCTTGTGCATTCAATAAGTTCTTTTGTGTCATTGGATATACATTTAGGTCATTTTCGTCCTCCTTAGGCTTATTCTTGCCCAATCAGGGTTTTTAACAAATCTTGTGCATCCAATAAGTTCATTTGTGTCGTTGGATGAACATTTGAGTCATTTTCGTCCTCCCTAGGCTTATTCTTGTCCAATTAGGGTTTTTAACCAATCTTGTGCATCCAATAGGTGTGTTGGCGTCATTGGATGTACATTTAGGTCATTTTCGTCCTCCCTAGGGTTAATCATGTCCAATTAGGGTTTTTAACCAATCTTGTGCTTCCTATAGGTGTTTGTTTGTGTCATTGGATGAACATTTAGGTCATTTCCGTCCACCCTAAGCTTATTCTTGCCCAATTAGGGTTTTTAACCAATCTTGTGCATCCAATAGGTATGTTTGTGTCATTGGATGTACATTTAGGTCATTTTCGTCCTCCCTAGGCTTATTCTTGTCCAATTAGGGTTTTTAACCAATCTTGTGCATCGAATATGTGTGTTTGTGTCATTGGATTATCCTTTAGGGCATTTTCGTCCTCCCTTGGCTTATTCTTGTCCAATTAGGGTTTTTAACCAATCTTGTGCATCCAATAGGTATGTTTGTGTCCTTGGATGAACAATTAGGTCATTTTCGTCTTCCCAAGGCTTATTCTTATCCAATTAGGGTTTTAACCAATCTTGTGCATCCAATAAGTTCATTTGTGTCATTGGATGAACATTTAGGTCATTTTCGTCCTCCCTAGACTTATTCTTGTCCAATTAGGGTTTTAACCAATCTTGTGCATCCAATAAGTTCTTTTGTGTCATTGGATGTACATTTAGGTCATTTTCGTCCTCCTTAGGCTTATTCTTGCCCAATTAGGGTTTTTAACAAATCTTGTGCATCCAATAAGTTCATTTGTGTCGTTGGATGAACATTTAGGTCATTTTCGTCCTCCTTAGGCTTATTCTTGCCCCATTAGGGTTTTTAACAAATCTTGTGCATCCAATAAGTTCATTTGGGTCGTTGGATGAACAATTAGGTCATTTTCGTCTTCCCAAGGCTTATTCTTATCCAATTAGGGTTTTAACCAATCTTGTGCATCCAATAAGTTCATTTGTGTCATTGGATGAACATTTAGGTCATTTTCGTCCTCCCTAGGCTTATTCTTGTCCAATTAGGGTTTTTAACCAATCTTGTGCATCCAATAGGTGTGTTGGCGTCATTGGATGTACATTTAGGTCATTTTCGTCCTCCCTAGGGTTAATCATGTCCAATTAGGGTTTTTAACCAATCTTGTGCTTCCTATAGGTGTGTTTGTGTCATTGGATGAACATTTAGGTCATTTCCGTCCACCCTAGGCTTATTCTTGCCCAATTAGGGTTTTTAACCAATCATGTGCATCCAATAGGTGTGTTTGTATCATTGGATTAACATTTAGGTCATTTTCGTCCTCCCAAGGCTTATTCTTGCCCAATTAGGGTTTTTAACCAATCTTGTGCATCCAATAGGTATGTTTGTATCATTGGATGAGCATTTAGGTCTTTTTCGTCCACCCAAGGCATATTCTTCTCCAATTAGGGTTTTTAACAAATCTTGTGCATCCAATAAGTTCATTTGTGTCTTTTAGTGAACATTTAGGTCATTTTCGTCCTCCCTAGCCTTATGCTTGTCAAATTAGGGTTTTTAACCAATCTTGTGCATCCAATAAGTTCATTTGTGTCATTGGATGAACATTTAGGTCATTTTCGTCCTCACTAGGCTTATTCTTGTCCAATTAGGGTTTTTAACCAATCTTGTGCATCCAATAGGTATGTTTGTATCATTGGATGAACATTTAGGTCTTTTTCGTCCACCCAAGGCATATTCTTCTCCAATTAGGGTTTTTAACAAATCTTGTGCATCTAATAAGTTCATTTGTGTCTTTTAGTGAACATTTAGGTCATTTATGTCCTCCCTAGCCTTATGCTTGTCCAATTAGGGTTTTTAACCAATCTTGTGCATCCAATAAGTTCATTTGTGTCATTGGATGAACATTTAGGTCATTTTCGTCCTCCCTAGGCTTATTCTTGTCCAATTAGGGTTTTTAACCAATCTTGTGCATCGAATAGGTGTGTTTGTGTCATTGGATTATCATTTAGGGCATTTTCGTCCTCCCTAGGCTTATTCTTGTCCAATTAGGATTTTTAACCAATCTTGTGCATCCAATAGGTATGTTTGTGTCATTGGATGTACATTTAGGTCATTTTCGTCCTCCCTAGGCTTATTCTTGTCCAATTAGGGTTTTTAACCAATCATGTGCTTCCAATAGGTGTGTTTGTGTCGTTGGATGAACATTTAGGTCATTTTCGTCCTCCCAAGGCTTATTCTTGTCCAATTATGGTTTTTAACCAATCTTGTGCATCCAATAAGTTCATTTGTGTCATTGGATGAACATTTAGGTCATTTTCGTCCTCCCTAGTCTTATTCTTGTCCAATTAGGGTTTTAAGCAATATTGTGCATCCAATATGTGTGTTTGTGTCATTGGATGAACATTTAGGTAATTTTCGTCCTCCCTATGCTTATTCTTGTCCAATTAGGGTTTTTAACCAATATTGTGCTTTCAATAAGTTCATTTGTGTCATTGGATGAACATTTAGGTCATTTTCGTCCTCCCTAGGCTTATTCTTGTCCAATTAGGGTTTTTAACCAATCTTGTGCATCCAATAAGTTCATTTGTGTCATTGGATGAACATTTAGGTCATTTTCGTCCTCCCTAGTCTTATTCTTGTCGAATTAGGGTTTTTATGCAATCTTGTGCACCCAATAGGTGTGTTTGTGTCATTGGAAGAACATTTAGGTTATTTTCGTCCTCCCTAGTCTTATTCTTGTCCAATTAGGGTTTTTATGCAATCTTGTGCATCCAATAGGTGTGTTTGTGTCATTGGACGAACATTTAGGTCATTTTCGTCCTCCCTAGGCTTATTCTTGTCCAATTAGGGTTTTTAACCAATCTTGTGCATCCAATAAGTTCATTTGTGTCATTGGATGGACATTTAGGTCATTTTCGTCATCCCTAGTCTTATTCTTGTCCAATTAGGGTTTTTATGCAATCTTGTGCATCCAATAGGTGTGTTTGTGTCATTGGACGAACATTTAGGTCATTTTCGTCCTCCCTAGGCTTATTCTTGTCCAATTAGGGTTTTTAACCAATCTTGTGCATCCAATAAGTTCATTTGTGTCATTGGATGATCATTTAGGTCATTTTTTTCCTCCCTAGTCTTATTCTTGTCGAATTAGGGTTTTTATGCAATCTTGTGCATCCAATAGGTGTGTTTGTGTCATTGGACGAACATTTAGGTCATTTTCGTCCTCCCTAGGCTTATTCTTGTCCAATTAGGGTTTTTAACCAATCTTGTGCATCCAATAAGTTCATTTGTGTCATTGGATGATCATTTAGGTCATTTTCGTCCTCCCTAGTCTTATTCTTGTCCAATTAGGGTTTTAAGCAATCTTGTGCATCCAATATGTGTGTTTGTGTCATTGGATGAACATTTACGTCATTTTCTGCCTCCCTATGCTTATTCTTGTCCAATTAGGGTTTTTAACCAATCTTGTGCATCCAATAAGTTCATTTGTGTCATTGGATGAACATTTAGGTCATTTTCGTCCTCCCTAGGCTTATTCTTGTCCAATTAGGGTTTTTAACCAATCATGTGCGTCCAATTGGTGTATTTGTGTCATTGGATGAACATTTAGGTCATTTTCGTCCTCCCTAGGCTTATTCTTGTCCAATTAGGGTTTTTAAACAATCTTGTGCATCCAATAAGTTCATTTGTGTCATTGGATGAATATTAAGGTCATTTTCGTCCTCGCTAGGCTTATTCTTGTCCAATTAGGGTTTTTAACCAATCATGTGCATCCAATAGGTGTATTTGTGTCATTGGATGAACATTTAGGTTATTTTCGTCCTCCCTAGGCTTATTCTTGTCCACTTACGGTTTTTAAACAATCTTGTGCATCCAATAGGTGTGTTTGTGTCATTGGATGAACATTTAGGTCATTTTCGTCCTACCAAGGCTTATTCTTGTCCAATTAGGGTTTTGAACCAATCTTGTACATCCAATAGGATCATTTGTGTCATTGGATGAACATTTAGGTTATTTTCGTCTTCCCTAGGCTTATTCTTGTCCAATTAGGGTTTTTAGCCAATCATGTGCATCCAATAGGTGTATTTGTGTCATTGGATGAACATTTAGGTTATTTTCGTCCTCCCTAGGCTTATTCTTGTCCACTTACGGTTTTTAAACAATCTTGTGCATACAATAGGTGTGTTTGTGTCATTGGATGAACATTTAGGTCATTTTCGTCCTCCCAAGGCTTATTCTTGTCCAATTAGGGTTTTTAACCAATCTTGTGCATCCAATAGGATCATTTGTGTCATTGGATGAACATTTAGGTTATTTTCGTCCTCCCTAGGCTTATTCTTGTCCAATTAGGGTTCTTAACCAATCATGTGCATCCAATAGGTGTGTTTGTGTCATTGGATGAACCTTTAGGTCATTTTCGTCCTCCCTAGGCTTATTCTTGTCCAATTAGGGTTTTTAAACAATCTTGTGCATCCAATAAGTTATTTTGTGTCATTGGATGAACATTTAGGTCATTTTCGTCCTCCCAAGGCTTATTCTTGTCCAATTAAGGTTTTTAACCAATCTTGTGCATCCAATAGGTATGTTTGTGTCATTGGATGTACATTTAGGTCATTTTCGTCCTCCCTAGGCTTATTCTTGTCCAATTAGGGTTTTTAACCAATCTTGTGCATCGAATAGGTGTGTTTGTGTCATTGGATTATCATTTAGGGCATTTTCGTCCTCCCTTAGCTTATTCTTGTCCAATTAGGATTTTTAACCAATCTTGTGCATCCAATAGGTATGTTTGTGTCCTTGGACGAACAATTAGGTCATTTTCGTCTTCCCAAGGCTTATTCTTATACAATTAGGGTTTTAACCAATCTTGTGCATCCAATAAGTTCATTTGTGTCATTGGATGAACATTTAGGTCATTTTCGTCCTCCCTAGGCTTATTCTTGTCCAATTAGGGTTTTTAAACAATCTTGTGCATCCAACAAGTTCTTTTGTATCATTGGATGTACGTTTAGGTCATTTTCGTCCTCCTTAGGCTTATTCTTGTCCAATTAGGGTTTTTAACCAATCTTGTGCATCCAATAAGTTCATTTGTGTCATTGGATGAATATTTAGGTCATTTTCGTCCTCCCTCGGCTTATTCTTGTCCAATTTGGGTTTTCAACCAATCATGTGCATCCAATAGGTGTATTTGTGTCATTGGATGGACATTTAGGTCATTTTCGTCCTCCCTAGGCTTATTCTTGTCAAATTAGGGTTTTTAAACAATCTTGTGCATCCAATAAGTTCTTTTGTGTCATTGGATGTACATTTAGGTCATTATTGTCCTCCTTAGGCTTATTCTTGTCCAATTAGGGTTTTTAACCAATCTGGTGCATCCAATAGGTGTGTTTGTGTCATTGGATGAACATTTAGGTTATTTTCGTCCTCCCTAGGCTTATTCTTGTCCAATTAGGGTTTTTAACCAATCATGTGCAACCAATAGGTGTATTTGTGTCATTGGATGAACATTTAGGTTATTTTCGTCCTCCCTAGGCTTATTCTTGTACAATTTGGGTTTTTAACCAATCATGTGCTTCCAATAGGTGTGTTTGTGTCGTTGCATCAACATTTAGGTCATTTTCGTCCTCTCAAGGCTTATTCTTGTCCAATTATGGTTTTTAAACAATCTTGTGCATCCAATAAGTTCTTTTGTGTCATTGGATGTACATTTAGGTCATTTTCGTCCTCCTTAGGCTTATTCTTGCCCAATTAGGGTTTTTAACAAATCTTGTGCATCCAATAAGTTCATTTGTGTCGTTGGATGAACATTTAGGTCATTTT
Source organism: Cicer pinnatifidum (assembly GCA_037974775.1). Lineage (NCBI taxonomy): Eukaryota > Viridiplantae > Streptophyta > Magnoliopsida > Fabales > Fabaceae > Cicer > Cicer pinnatifidum. The sequence continues at coordinate 24,243,709 of JBBPBR010000004.1, read as the reverse complement.
CGTCCTCCCTAGGCTTATTCTTGTCCAATTAGGGTTTTTAACCAATCTTGTGCATCCAATAGGTGTGTTAGCGTCATTGGATGTACATTTAGGTCATTTTTGTCCTCCCTAGACTTATTCTTGTCCAATTAGGGTTTTAAACAATCTTGTGCATCCAATAAGTTCTTTTGTGTCATTGGATGTACATTTAGGTCATTTTCGTCCTCCTTAGGCTTATTCTTGCCCAATTAGGGTTTTTAACAAATCTTGTGCATCCGATAAGTTCATTTGTGTCGTTGGATGAACATTTAGGTCATTTTCGTCCTCCCTAGGCTTATTCTTGCCCAATCAGGGTTTTTAACAAATCTTGTGCATCCAATAAGTTCATTGGTGTCGTTGGATGAACATTTGTGTCATTTTCGTCCTCCCTAGGCTTATTCTTGTCCAATTAGGGTTTTTAACCAATTTTGTTCATCCAATAGGTGTGTTGGCGTCATTGGATGTACATTTAGGTCATTTTCGTCCTCCCTAGGGTTAATCATGTCCAATTAGGGTTTTTAACCAATCTTGTGCTTCCTATAGGTGTTTGTTTGTGTCATTGGATGAACATTTAGGTCATTTCCGTCCACCCTAAGCTTATTCTTGCCCAATTAGGGTTTTTAACAAATCTTGTGCATCCAATAGGTATGTTTGTGTCATTGGATGTACATTTAGGTCATTTTCGTCCTCCCTAGGCTTATTCGTGTCCAATTAGGGTTTTTAACCAATCTTGTGCATCGAATATGTGTGTTTGTGTCATTGGATTATCATTTAGGGCATTTTCGTCCTCCCTTGGCTTATTCTTGTCCAATTAGGGTTTTTAACCAATCTTGTGCATCCAATAGGTATGTTTGTGTCCTTGGATGAACAATTAGGTCATTTTCGTCTTCCCAAGGCTTATTCTTATCCAATTAGGGTTTTAACCAATCTTGTGCATCCAATAAGTTCATTTGTGTCATTGGATGAACATTTAGGTCATTTTCGTCCTCCCTAGACTTATTCTTGTCCAATTAGGGTTTTAACCAATCTTGTGCATCCAATAAGTTCTTTTGTGTCATTGGATGTACATTTAGGTCATTTTCGTCCTCCTTAGGCTTATTCTTGCCCAATTAGGGTTTTTAACAAATCTTGTGCATCCAATAAGTTCATTTGTGTCGTTGGATGAACATTTAGGTCATTTTCGTCCTCCCTAGGCTTATTCTTGTCCAATTAGGGTTTTTAACCAATCTTGTGATTCCAATAGGTGTGTTGGCGTCATTGGATGTACATTTAGGTCATTTTCGTCCTCCCTAGGCTTATTCTTGTCCAATTAGGGTTTTTAAACAATCTTGTGCATCCAATAAGTTCTTTTGTGTCATTGGATGAACATTTAGGTCATTTTCGTCCTCCTTAGGCTTATTCTTGCCCAATTAGGGTTTTTAACAAATCTTGTGCATCCAATAAGTTCATTTGTGTCGTTGGATGAACATTTAGGTCATTTTCGTCCTCCCTAGGCTTATTCTTGTCCAATTAGGGTTTTTAACCAATCTTGTGCATCCAATAGGTGTGTTAGCGTCATTGGATGTACATTTAGGTCATTTTTGTCCTCCCTAGACTTATTCTTGTCCAATTAGGGTTTTAAACAATCTTGTGCATCCAATAAGTTCTTTTGTGTCATTGGATGTACATCTAGGTCATTTTCGTCCTCCTTAGGCTTATTCTTGCCCAATTAGGGTTTTTTACAAATCTTGTGCATCCAATAAGTTCATTCTTGTCGTTGGATGAACATTTAGGTCATTTTCGTCCTCCCTAGGCTTATTCTTGTCCAATTAGGGTTTTTAACCAATCTTGTGCATCCAATAGGTGTGTTGGCGTCATTGGATGTACATTTAGGTCATTTTCGTCCTCCCTAGGCTTATTCTTGTCCAATTAGGGTTTTTAAACAATCTTGTGCATCCAATAAGTTCTTTTGTGTCATTGGATGAACATTTAGGTCATTTTCGTCCTCCTTAGGCATATTCTTGCCCAATTAGGGTTTTTAACAAATCTTGTGCATCCAATAAGTTCTTTTGTGTTGTTGGATGAACATTTAGGTCATTTTCATCCTCCCTAGGCTTATTCTTGTCCAATTAGGGTTTTTAACCAATCTTGTGCATCCAATAGGTATGTTTGTGTCATTGGATGTACATTTAGGTCATTTTCGTCCTCCCTAGGCTTATTCTTGTCCAATTAGGGTTTTTAACCAATCTTGTGCATCGAATAGGTGTGTTTGTGTCATTGGATTATCATTTAGGGCATTTTCATCCTCCCTTGGCTTATTCTTGTCCAATTAGGGTTTTTAACCAATCTTGTGCATCCAATAGGTATGTTTGTGTCCTTGGTCATTTTCGTCTTCCCAAGGCTTATTCTTATCAAATTAGGGTTTTAACCAATCTTGTGCATCCAATAAGTTCATTTGTGTCATTGGATGAACATTTAGGTCATTTTCGTCCTCCCTAGACTTATTCTTGTCCAATTAGGGTTTTAACCAATCTTGTGCATCCAATAAGTTCTTTTGTGTCATTGGATGTACATTTAGGTCATTTTCGTCCTCCTTAGGCTTATTCTTGCCCAATTAGGGTTTTTAACAAATCTTGTGCATCCAATAAGTTCATTTGTGTCGTTGGGTGAACATTTTGGTCATTTTCGTCCTCCTTAGGCTTATTCTTGCCCAATTTGGGTTTTTAACAAATCTTGTGCATCCAATAAGTTCATTTGTGTCGTTGGATGAACAATTAGGTCATTTTCGTCTTCCCAAGGCTTATTCTTATCCAATTAGGGTTTTAACCAATCTTGTGCATCCAATAAGTTCATTGTTGTCATTGGATGAACATTTAGGTCATTTTCGTCCTCCCTAGACTTATTCTTTTCCAATTAGGGTTTTAAACAATCTTGTGCATCCAATAAGTTCTTCTGTGTCATTGGATGTACATTTAGGTCATTTTCGTCCTCCTTAGGCTTATTCTTGCCCAATTAGGGTTTTTAACAAATCTTGTGCATCCAATAAGTTCATTTGTGTCGTTGGATGAACATTTAGGTCATTTTCGTCCTCCCTAGGCTTATTCTGGTCCAATTAGGGTTTTTAACCAATCTTGTGCATCCAATAGGTGTGTTGGCGTCATTGGATGTACATTTAGGTCATTTTTGTCCTCCCTAGACTTATTCTTGTCCAATTAGGGTTTTAAACAATCTTGTGCATCCAATAAGTTCTTTTGTGTCATTGGATGTACATTTAGGTCATTTTCGTCCTCCTTAGGCTTATTCTTGCCCAATTAGGGTTTTTTACAAATCTTGTGCATCCAATAAGTTCTTTTGTGTCATTGGATGAACATTTAGGTCATTTTCGTCCTCCTTAGGCTTATTCTTGTCCAATTAGGGTTTTTAACAAATCTTGTGCATCCAATAAGTTCATTTGTGTCATTGGATGAACATTTAGGTCATTTTCGTCCTCCCTAGGCTTATTCTTGTCCAATTAGGGTTTTTAACCAATCTTGTGCATCCAATAAGTTCATTTGTGTCATTGGATGTACATTTAGGTCATTTTCATCCACCCTAGGCTTATTCTTGTCCAATTAGGGTTTTTAACTAATCTTGTCCATCCAATAAGTTCATTTGTGTCATTGGATGAACATTTATGTCATTTTCGTCCTCCCAAGGCTTATTCTTGTCCAATTAGGGTTTTTAAACAAATCTTGTGCATCCAATAAGTTAATTTGTGTCATTGGATGAACATTTAGGTCATTTTCGTCCTCCCTAGGCTTATTCTTGTCCAATTAGGGTTTTTAACCAATCTTGTGCATCCAATAAGTTCATTTGTGTCATTGGATGAACATTTAGGTCATTTTCGTCAACCCTAGGCTTATTCTTGTCCAATTAGGGTTTTTAACCAATCTTGTGCATCCAATAAGGTCATTTGTGTCATTGGATGAACATTTAGGTCATTTTCGACCTCACTAGGCTTATTCTTGTCCAGTTAGGGTTTTTAACCATTCTTGTGCATCCAATAGGCGTATTTGTGTCATTGGACGAACATTTAGGTCATTTTTGTCCTCCCAAGGCTTATTCTTGTCCAATTAGGGTTTTTAACCAATCTTGTGCATCCAATAAGTTAATTTGTGTCATTGGATGAACATTTAGGTCATTTTCGTCCTCCCTAGGCTTATTCTTGTCCAATTAGGGTTTTTAACCAATCTTGTGCATCCAATAAGTTCATTTGTGTCATTGGATTAACATTTAGGTCATTTTCGTCCTCCCTAGGCTTATTCTTGTCCAATTAGGGTTTCTAACCAATCTTGTGAATCCAATTGGTGTGTTTGTGTCATTGGATGAACATTTAGGTCATTTTCGTCCTCCCTAGTCTTATTCTTGTCCAATTAGGGTTCTTAACCAATCTTGTGCATCCAATAAGTTCATTTGTGTCATTGGATGAACATTTAGGTCATTTTCGTCCTCCCTATGCTTATTCTTGTCCAATTAGGGTTTTTAACCAATCTTGTGCATCCAATAGGTGTGTTTGTGTCATTGGATGAACATTTAGGTCATTTGCGTCCTCCCTAGGCTTATTCTTGTCCAATTAGGGTTTTTAACCAATCTTGTGCATCCAATAAGTTCATTTGTGTCATTGGATTAACATTTAGGTCATTTTCGTCCTCCCTAGGCTTATTCTTGTCCAATTAGGGTTTCTAACCAATCTTGTGCATCAAATAGGTGTGTTTGTGTCGTTGGATGAACATTTAGGTCATATTCGTCTTCCCTATGCTTATTCTTATACAATTAGGGTTTTTAACCAATCTTGTGCATCCAATAGGTGTGTTTGTGTCATTGGATGAACATTTAGGTCATTTTCGTCCTCCCTAGGCTTATTCTTGTCCAATTAGGGTTTTTAACCAATCTTGTGCATCCAATAAGTTCATTTGTGTCATTGGATAAACATTTAGGTCATTTTCGTCCACCCTAGCCTTATTCTTGTCCAATAAGGGTTTTTAACCAATCTTTTGCATCCAATAAGTTCATTTGTGTCATTGGATGAACATTTAGGTCATTTTCGTCCTCCCAAGGCTTATTCTTGTCCAATTAGGGTTTTTAACCAATCTTGTGCATCCAATAGGTGTGTTTGTGTCATTGGATGAACATTTAGGTCATTTTCGTCCTCCCTAGGCTTATTCTTGTCCAATTAGGGTTTTTAAGAAATCTCGTGCATCCAATAAGTTCATTTCTGTCATTGGATGAACATTTAGGTTATTTTCGTCCTCACTAGGCTTAGTTTTGTGCAATTAGGGTTTTTAACCAATCTTGTGCATCCAATAGGTGTGTTTGTGTCATTAGATGAACATTTAGGTCATTTTCATACTCCCTAGGCTTATTGTTGTCCAATTAGGAGTTTTAACCAATCTTGTGCATCCAATAGGTGTGTTTGTGTCATTGGATGAATATTTAGGTCATTTTCGTCCTCCCTAGGCTTATTCTTGTCCAATTAGGGATTTTAAGCAATCTTGTGCATCCAATAAGTTCATTTGTGTCATTGGATGAACATTTAGGTCATTTTCGTCCACCCTAGGCTTATTCTTGTCCAATTAGGGTTTTTAAACATTCTTGTGCATCCAATAGGTTCATTTGTGTTATTGGATGAACATTTAGGTCATTTTTCGTCATCCCAAGGCTTATTCTTGTCCAATTAGGGTTTTTAACCAATCTTGTGCATCCAATAAGTTCATTTGTGTCATTGGATGAACATTTAGGTCATTTTCTTCCTCCCTAGGCTTATTCTTGTCCAATTAGGGTTTTTAAGCAATCTTGTGAATGCAATAAGTTCATTTGTTTCATTGGATGAACATTTAGGTCATTTTCCTCCTCCCTAGGCTTATTCTTGTTCAATTAGGGTTTCTAACCAATCTTGTGCATCCAATTGGTGTGTTTGTGTGATTGGATGAACATTTAGGTCATTTTCGTCCTCCCTAGTCTTATTCTTGTCCAATTAGGGTTTTAAGCAATCTTGTGCATCCAATAAGTTCATTTGTGTCATTGGATGAACATTTAGGTTATTTTCGTCCTCACTAGGCTTAGTTTTGTGCAATTAGGGTTTTTAACCAATCTTGTGCATCCAATAGGTGTGTTTGTGTCATTAGATGAACATTTAGGTCATTTTCATACTCCCTAGGCTTATTGTTGTCCAATTAGGAGTTTTAACTAATCTTGTGCATCCAATAGGTGTGTTTGTGTCATTGGATGAATATTTAGGTCATTTTCGTCCTCCCTAGGCTTATTCTTGTCCAATTAGGGATTTTAAGCAATATTGTGCATCCAATAAGTTCATTTGTGTCATTGGATGAACATTTAGGTCATTTTCGCCCTCCCTAGGCTTATTCTTGTCCAATTAGGGTTTTTAACCAATCTTGTGCATCCAATAGGTGTGTTTGTGTCATTGGATGAACATTTAGGTCATTTTCGTCCTCCCTAGGCTTATTCTTGTCCAATTAGGGTTTTTAACCAATCTTGTGCATCCAATAAGTTCATTTGTGTCATTGGATAAACATTTAGGTCATTTTCGTCCACCCTAGGCTTATTCTTGTCCAATTAGGGTTTTTGACCAATCTTGTGCCTCCAATAAGTTCATTTGTGTCATTGGATGAACATTTAGGTCATTTTCGTCCTCCCAAGGCTTATTCTTGTCCAATTAGGGTTTTTAACCAATCTTGTGCATCCAATAAGTTCATTTGTGTCGTTGGATGAACATTTAGGTCATTTTCGTCCTCCCTAGGCTTATTCTTGTCCAATTAGGGTTTTTAACCAATCTTGTGCATCCAATAGGTTCATTTGTGTCATTGGATGAACATTTAGGTTATTTTCGTCCTCCTTAGGCTTATTCTTGTCCAATTAGGGTTTTTAACAAATCTTGTGCATCCAATAAGTTCTTTTGTGTCATTGGATGAACATTTAGGTCATTTCCGTCCACCCTAAGCTTATTCTTGCCCAATTAGGGTTTTTAACCAATCTTGTGCATCCAATAGGTATGTTTGTGTCATTTGATGTACATTTAGGTCATTTTCGTCCACCCTAAGCTTATTCTTGCCCAATTAGGGTTTTTAACCAATCTTGTGCATCCAATAGGTATGTTTGTGTCATTGGATGTACATTTAGGTCATTTTCGTCCTCCCTAGGCTTATTCTTGTCCAATTAGGGTTTTTAACCAATCTTGTGCATCCAATAGGTGTGTTGGCGTCATTGGATGTACATTTAGGTCATTTTCGTCCTCCCTAGGCTTATTCTTGTGCAATTAGGGTTTTAACCAATCTTGGGCATACAATAAGTTCATTTGTGTCATTGGATGAACATTTAGGTCATTTTCGTCCTCCCTAGACTTATTCTTGTCCAATTAGGGTTTTAAACAATCTTGTGCATCCAATAAGTTCTTTTGTGTCATTGGATATACTTTTAGGTCATTTTCGTCCTCCTTAGGCTTATTCTTGCCCAATCAGGGTTTTTAACAAATCTTGTGCATCCAATAAGTTCATTTGTGTCGTTGGATGAACATTTGGGTCATTTTCGTCCTCCCTAGGCTTATTCTTGTCCAATTAGGGTTTTTAACCAATCTTGTGCATCCAATAGGTGTGTTGGTGTCATTGGATGTACATTTAGGTCATTTTCGTCCTCCCTAGGGTTAATCATGTCCAATTAGGGTTTTTAACCAATCTTGTGCTTCCTATAGGTGTTTGTTTGTGTCATTGGATGAACATTTAGGTCATTTCCGTCCACCCTAAGCTTATTCTTGCCCAATTTGGGTTTTTAACAAATCTTGTGCATCCAATAGGTATGTTTGTGTCATTGGATGTACATTTAGGTCACTTTCGTCCTCCCTAGGCTTATTCTTGTCCAATTAGGGTTTTTAACCAATCTTGTGCATCGAATATGTGTGTTTGTGTCATTGGATTTTCATTTAGGGCATTTTCGTCCTCCCTTGGCTTATTCTTGTCCAATTAGGGTTTTTAACCAATCTT
>JBBPBR010000004.1:24193901-24235669 GCA_037974775.1 Cicer pinnatifidum | reverse complement strand
CCTCCCTAGACTTATTCTTGTCCAATTAGGGTTTTAAACAATCTTGTGCATCCAATAAGTTCTTTTGTGTCATTGGATATACTTTTAGGTCATTTTCGTCCTCCTTAGGCTTATTCTTGCCCAATCAGGGTTTTTAACAAATCTTGTGCATCCAATAAGTTCATTTGTGTCGTTGGATGAACATTTGGGTCATTTTCGTCCTCCCTAGGCTTATTCTTGTCCAATTAGGGTTTTTAACCAATCTTGTGCATCCAATAGGTGTGTTGGCGTCATTGGATGTACATTTAGGTCATTTTCGTCCTCCCTAGGCTTATTCTTGTGCAATTAGGGTTTTAACCAATCTTGGGCATACAATAAGTTCATTTGTGTCATTGGATGAACATTTAGGTCATTTTCGTCCTCCCTAGACTTATTCTTGTCCAATTAGGGTTTTAAACAATCTTGTGCATCCAATAAGTTCTTTTGTGTCATTGGATATACTTTTAGGTCATTTTCGTCCTCCTTAGGCTTATTCTTGCCCAATCAGGGTTTTTAACAAATCTTGTGCATCCAATAAGTTCATTTGTGTCGTTGGATGAACATTTGGGTCATTTTCGTCCTCCCTAGGCTTATTCTTGTCCAATTAGGGTTTTTAACCAATCTTGTGCATCCAATAGGTGTGTTGGTGTCATTGGATGTACATTTAGGTCATTTTCGTCCTCCCTAGGGTTAATCATGTCCAATTAGGGTTTTTAACCAATCTTGTGCTTCCTATAGGTGTTTGTTTGTGTCATTGGATGAACATTTAGGTCATTTCCGTCCACCCTAAGCTTATTCTTGCCCAATTTGGGTTTTTAACAAATCTTGTGCATCCAATAGGTATGTTTGTGTCATTGGATGTACATTTAGGTCACTTTCGTCCTCCCTAGGCTTATTCTTGTCCAATTAGGGTTTTTAACCAATCTTGTGCATCGAATATGTGTGTTTGTGTCATTGGATTTTCATTTAGGGCATTTTCGTCCTCCCTTGGCTTATTCTTGTCCAATTAGGGTTTTTAACCAATCTTTTGCATCCAATAGGTATGTTTGTGTCCTTGGATGAACAATTAGGTCATTTTCGTCTTCCCAAGGCTTATTCTTATCCAATTTGGGTTTTTAACAAATCTTGTGCATCCAATAAGTTCATTTGTGTCGTTGGATGAACATTTAGGTCATTTTCGTCCTCCCTAGACTTATTCTTGTCCAATTAGGGTTTTAAGCAATCTTGTGCATCCAATAAGTTCTTTTGTGTCATTGGATGTACATTTAGGTCATTTTCGTCCTCCCTAGACTTATTCTTTTCCAATAAGGGTTTTAAACAATCTTGTGCATCCAATAAGTTCTTCTGTGTCATTGGATGTACATTTAGGTCATTTTCGTCCTCCTTAGGCTTATTCTTGCCCAATTAGGGTTTTTAACAAATCTTGTGCATCCAATAAGTTCATTTGTGTCGTTGGATGAACATTTAGGTCATTTTCGTCCTCCCTAGGCTTATTCTTGTCCAATTAGGGTTTTTAACCAATCTTGTGCATCCAATAGGTGTGTTGGCGTCATTGGATGTACATTTAGGTCATTTTTGTCCTCCCTAGACTTATTCTTGTCCAATTAGGGTTTTAAACAATCTTGTGCATCCTATAAGTTCTTTTGTGTCATTGGATGAACATTTAGGTCATTTTCGTCCTCCTTAGGCTTATTCTTGCCCAATTAGGGTTTTTAACAAATCTTGTGCATCCAATAAGTTCATTTGTGTCATTGGATGAACATTTAGGTCATTTTCGTCCTCCCTAGGCTTATTCTTGTCCAATTAGGGTTTTTAAACAATCTTGTGCATCCAATAAGTTCTTTTGTGTCATTGGATGAACATTTAGGTCATTTTCGTCCTCCTTAGGCTTATTCTTGTCCAATTAGGGTTTTTAACAAATCTTGTGCATCCAATAAGTTCATTTGTGTCATTGGATGAACATTTAGGTCATTTTCGTCCTCCCTAGGCTTATTCTTGTCCAATTAGGGTTTTTAACAAATCTTGTGCATCCAATAGGTGTGTTTGTGTCATTGGATGAACATTTAGGTCATTTTCGTTCTCCCTAGGCTTATTCTTGTCCAATTATGGTTTTTAACCAATCTTGTGCATCCAATAAGTTCATTTGTGTCATTGGATGAACATTTAGGTCATTTTAATCCACCCTAGGCTTATTCTTGTCCAATTAGGGTTTTTAACCAATCTTGTGCATCCAATAAGTTCATTTGTGTCATTGGATGAACATTTAGGTCATTTTCGTCCTCCCAAGGCTTATTCTTGTCCAATTAGGGTTTTTAACCAATCTTGTGCATCCAATAAGTTAATTTGTGTCATTGGATGAACATTTAGGTCATTTTCGTCCTCCTTAGGCTTATTCTTGTCCAATTAGGGTTTTTAAGCAATCTTGTGCATCAAAAAAGTTCATTTGTGTCATTGGATGAACATTTAGGTCATTTTCGTCCACCCTAGGCTTATTCTTGTCCATTTAGGGTTTTTAACCAATCTTGTGCATCCAATAAGTTCATTTGTGTCATTGGATGAACATTTAGGTCATTTTCATCCTCCCTAGGCTTATTGTGGTCCAATTAGGGTTTTTAACCAATCTTGTGCATCCAATAGGTGTGTTTGTGTCATTAGATGAACATTTAGGTCTTTTCCTCCTCCCTAGGCTTATTGTTGTCCAATTAGGGTTTTTAACCAATCTTGTGCATTCAATAGGTGTGTTTGTGTCATTTGATGAACATTTAGGTCATTTTCATCCTCCCAAGGCGTATTCTTATGCAATTAGGGTTTTAAGCACTCTTGTGCATCCAATAAGTTCATTTGTGTCATTGGATTAAGATTTAAGTCATTTTCGTCCTCCCTAGGCTTATTCTTGTCCAGTTAGGGTTTTTTCCCAATCTTGTGCATCCAATAGGTGTGTTTGTGTCATTGGATGAACATTTAGGTCATTTTCGTCCTCCCTAGGCTTATTCTTGTCTAATTAGGGTTTTTAACCAATCTTGTGCATCCAATAGGTGTGTTTGTGTCATTGGATGAACATTTAGGTCATTTTCGTTCTCCCTAGGCTTATTCTTGTCCAATTAGGGTTTTTAACCAATCTTGTGCATCCAATAAGTTCATTTGTGTCATTGGATGAACATTTAGGTCATTTTAGTCCACCCTAGGCTTATTCTTGTCCAATTAGGGTTTTTAACCAATCTTGTGCATCCAATAAGTTCATTTGTGTCATTGGATGAACATTTAGGTCATTTTCGTCCTCCCAAGGCTTATTCTTGTCCAATTAGGGTTTTTAACCAATCTTGTGCATCCAATAAGTTAATTTGTGTCATTGGATGAACATTTAGGTCATTTTCGTCCTCCCTAGGCTTATTCTTGTCCAATTAGGGTTTTTAAGCAATCTTGTTCATCAAATAAGTTCATTTGTGTCATTGGATGAACATTTAGGTCATTTTCGTCCACCCTAGGCTTATTCTTGTCCAATTAGGGTTTTTAACCAATCTTGTGCATCCAATAAGTTCATTTGTGTCATTGGATTAACATTTAGGTCATTTTCATCCTTCCTAGGCTTATTCTTGTCCAATTAGGGTTTTTAACCAATCTTGTGCATCCAATAAGTTCATTTGTGTCATTGGATTAACATTTAGGTCATTTTCGTCCTCCCTAGGCTTATTCTTGTCCAATTAGGGTTTCTAACCAATCTTGTGCATCCAATAGGTGTGTTTGTGTCATTGGATGAACATTTAGATCATTTTCGTCCTCCCTAGGCTTATTCTTGTCCAATTAGGCTTTTTAACCAATCTTGTGCATCCAATAAGTTCAATTGTGTCATTGGATGAACATTTAGGTCATTTTCGTCCTCCCTATGCTTATTCTTGTACAATTAGGGTTTTTAACCAATCTTGTGCATCCAATAGGTGTGTTTGTGTCATTGGATGAACATTTAGGTCATTTTCGTCCTCCCAAGGCTTATTCTTGTCCAATTAGGGTTTTTAACCAATCTTGTGCATCCAATAGGTGTGTTGGCGTCATTGGATGTACATTTAGGTCATTTTCGTCCTCCCTAGGGTTAATCATGTCCAATTAGGGTTTTTAACCAATCTTGTGCTTCCTATAGGTGTATGTTTGTGTCATTAGATGAACATTTAGGTCATTTCCGTCCACCCTAGGCTCATTCTTGCCCAATTAGGGTTTTTAACCAATCTTGTGCATCCAATAGGTATGTTTGTGTCATTGGATGTACATTTAGGTCATTTTCGTCCTCCCTAGGCTTATTCTTGTCCAATTAGGGTTTTTAACCAATCTTGTGCATCCAATAGGTGTGTTGGCGTCATTGGATGTACATTTAGGTCATTTTCGTCCTCCCTAGGCTTATTCTTGTCCAATTAGGGTTTTTAAACAATCTTGTGCATCCAATAAGTTCTTTTGTGTCATTGGATGAACATTTAGGTCATTTTCGTCCTCCTTAGGCATATTCTTGCCCAATTAGGGTTTTTAACAAATCTTGTGCATCCAATAAGTTCTTTTGTGTTGTTGGATGAACATTTAGGTCATTTTCATCCTCCCTAGGCTTATTCTTGTCCAATTAGGGTTTTTAACCAATCTTGTGCATCCAATAGGTATGTTTGTGTCATTGGATGTACATTTAGGTCATTTTCGTCCTCCCTAGGCTTATTCTTGTCCAATTAGGGTTTTTAACCAATCTTGTGCATCGAATAGGTGTGTTTGTGTCATTGGATTATCATTTAGGGCATTTTCATCCTCCCTTGGCTTATTCTTGTCCAATTAGGGTTTTTAACCAATGTTGTGCATCCAATAGGTATGTTTGTGTCCTTGGATGAACAATTAGGTCATTTTCGTCTTCCCATGGCTTATTCTTATCAAATTAGGGTTTTAACCAATCTTGTGCATCCAATACGTTCATTTGTGTCATTGGATGAACATTTAGGTCATTTTCGTCCTCCCTAGACTTATTCTTGTCCAATTAGGGTTTTAACCAATCTTGTGCATCCAATAAGTTCTTTTGTGTCATTGGATGTACATTTAGGTCATTTTCGTCCTCCTTAGGCTTATTCTTGCCCAATTAGGGTTTTTAACAAATCTTGTGCATCCAATAAGTTCATTTGTGTTGTTGGACGAACATTTAGGTCATTTTCGTCCTCCTTAGGCTTATTCTTGCCCAATTTGGGTTTTTAACAAATCTTGTGCATCCAATAAGTTCATTTGTGTCGTTGGATGAACAATTAGGTCATTTTCGTCTTCCCAAGGCTTATTCTTATCCAATTAGGGTTTTAACCAATCTTGTGCATACAATAAGTTCATTTTTGTCATTGGATGAACATTTAGGTCATTTTCGTCTTCCCTAGATTTATTCTTGTCCAATTAGGGTTTTAAACAATCTTGTGCATTCAATAAGTTCTTTTGTGTCATTGGATATACATTTAGGTCATTTTCGTCCTCCTTAGGCTTATTCTTGCCCAATCAGGGTTTTTAACAAATCTTGTGCATCCAATAAGTTCATTTGTGTCGTTGGATGAACATTTGAGTCATTTTCGTCCTCCCTAGGCTTATTCTTGTCCAATTAGGGTTTTTAACCAATCTTGTGCATCCAATAGGTGTGTTGGCGTCATTGGATGTACATTTAGGTCATTTTCGTCCTCCCTAGGGTTAATCATGTCCAATTAGGGTTTTTAACCAATCTTGTGCTTCCTATAGGTGTTTGTTTGTGTCATTGGATGAACATTTAGGTCATTTCCGTCCACCCTAAGCTTATTCTTGCCCAATTAGGGTTTTTAACCAATCTTGTGCATCCAATAGGTATGTTTGTGTCATTGGATGTACATTTAGGTCATTTTCGTCCTCCCTAGGCTTATTCTTGTCCAATTAGGGTTTTTAACCAATCTTGTGCATCGAATAGGTGTGTTTGTGTCATTGGATTATCATTTAGGGCATTTTCGTCCTCCCTAGGCTTATTCTTGTCCAATTAGGGTTTTTAACCAATCTTGTGCATCCAATAGGTTCATTTGTGTCATTGGATGAACATTTAGGTTATTTTCGTCCTCCTTAGGCTTATTCTTGTCCAATTAGGGTTTTTAACAAATCTTGTGCATCCAATAAGTTCATTTGTGTCATTGGATGAACATTTAGGTCATTTTCGTCCTCCCTAGGCTTATTCTTGTCCAATTAGGGTTTTTAAACAATCTTGTGCATCCAATAAGTTCTTTTGTGTCATTGGATGAACATTTAGGTCATTTTCGTCCTCCTTAGGCTTATTCTTGTCCAATTAGGGTTTTTAACAAATCTTGTGCATCCAATAAGTTCATTTGTGTCGTTGGATTAACATTTAGGTCATTTTCGTCCTCCCTAGGCTTATTCTTGTCCAATTAGGGTTTTTAACCAATCTTGTGCATCCAATAGGTTCATTTGTGTCATTGGATGAACATTTAGGTTATTTTCGTCCTCCTTAGGCTTATTCTTGTCCAATTAGGGTTTTTAACAAATCTTGTGCATCCAATAAGTTCTTTTGTGTCATTGGATGAACATTTAGGTCATTTCCGTCCACCCTAAGCTTATTCTTGCCCAATTAGGGTTTTTAACCAATCTTGTGCATCCAATAGGTATGTTTGTGTCATTGGATGTACATTTAGGTCATTTTCGTCCACCCTAAGCTTATTCTTGCCCAATTAGGGTTTTTAACCAATCTTGTGCATCCAATAGGTATGTTTGTGTCATTGGATGTACATTTAGGTCATTTTCGTCCTCCCTAGGCTTATTCTTGTCCAATTAGGGTTTTTAACCAATCTTGTGCATCCAATAGGTGTGTTGGCGTCATTGGATGTACATTTAGGTCATTTTCGTCCTCCCTAGGCTTATTCTTGTGCAATTAGGGTTTTAACCAATCTTGGGCATACAATAAGTTCATTTGTGTCATTGGATGAACATTTAGGTCATTTTCGCCCTCCCTAGACTTATTCTTGTCCAATTAGGGTTTTAAACAATCTTGTGCATCCAATAAGTTCTTTTGTGTCATTGGATATACTTTTAGGTCATTTTCGTCCTCCTTAGGCTTATTCTTGCCCAATCAGGGTTTTTAACAAATCTTGTGCATCCAATAAGTTCATTTGTGTCGTTGGATGAACATTTGGGTCATTTTCGTCCTCCCTAGGCTTATTCTTGTCGAATTAGGGTTTTTAACCAATCTTGTGCATCCAATAGGTGTGTTGGTGTCATTGGATGTACATTTAGGTCATTTTCGTCCTCCCTAGGGTTAATCATGTCCAATTAGGGTTTTTAACCAATCTTGTGCTTCCTATAGGTGTTTGTTTGTGTCATTGGATGAACATTTAGGTCATTTCCGTCCACCCTAAGCTTATTCTTGCCCAATTTGGGTTTTTAACAAATCTTGTGCATCCAATAGGTATGTTTGTGTCATTGGATGTACATTTAGGTCATTTTCGTCCTCCCTAGGCTTATTCTTGTCCAATTAGGGTTTTTAACCAATCTTGTGCATCGAATATGTGTGTTTGTGTCATTGGATTTTCATTTAGGGCATTTTCGTCCTCCCTTGGCTTATTCTTGTCCAATTAGGGTTTTTAACCAATCTTGTGCATCCAATAGGTATGTTTGTGTCCTTGGATGAACAATTAGGTCATTTTCGTCTTCCCAAGGCTTATTCTTATCCAATTTGGGTTTTTAACAAATCTTGTGCATCCAATAAGTTCATTTGTGTCGTTGGATGAACATTTAGGTCATTTTCGTCCTCCCTAGACTTATTCTTGTCCAATTAGGGTTTTAAGCAATCTTGTGCATCCAATAAGTTCTTTTGTGTCATTGGATGTACATTTAGGTCATTTTCGTCCTCCCTAGACTTATTCTTTTCCAATTAGGGTTTTAAACAATCTTGTGCATCCAATAAGTTCTTCTGTGTCATTGGATGTACATTTAGGTCATTTTCGTCCTCCTTAGGCTTATTCTTGCCCAATTAGGGTTTTTAACAAATCTTGTGCATCCAATAAGTTCATTTGTGTCGTTGGATGAACATTTAGGTCATTTTCGTCCTCCCTAGGCTTATTCTTGTCCAATTAGGGTTTTTAACCAATCTTGTGCATCCAATAGGTGTGTTAGCGTCATTGGATGTACATTTAGGTCATTTTTGTCCTCCCTAGACTTATTCTTGTCCAATTAGGGTTTTAAACAATCTTGTGCATCCAATAAGTTCTTTTGTGTCATTGGATGTACATTTAGGTCATTTTCGTCCTCCTTAGGCTTATTCTTGCCCAATTAGGGTTTTTAACAAATCTTGTGCATCCAATAAGTTCATTTGTGTCGTTGGATGAACATTTAGGTCATTTTCGTCCTCCTTAGGCTTATTCTTGCCCCATTAGGGTTTTTAACAAATCTTGTGCATCCAATAAGTTCATTTGGGTCGTTGGATGAACAATTAGGTCATTTTCGTCTTCCCAAGGCTTATTCTTATCCAATTAGGGTTTTAACCAATCTTGTGCATCCAATAAGTTCATTTTTGTCATTGGATGAACATTTAGTTCATTTTCGTCCTCCCAAGACTTATTCTTGTCCAATTAGGGTTTTAAACAATCTTGTGCATCCAATAAGTTCTTTTGTGTCATTGGATGTACATTTAGGTCATTTTCGTCCTCCTTAGGCTTATTCTTGCCCAATTAGGGTTTTTAACAAATCTTGTGCATCCAATAAGTTCATTTGTGTCGTTGGATGAACATTTAGGTCATTTTCGTACTCCCTAGGCTTATTCTTGTCCAATTAGGGTTTTTAACCAATCTTGTGCATCCAATAGGTGTGTTGGCGTCATTGGATGTACATTTAGGTCATTTTTGTTCTTCGTAGACTTATTCTTGTCCAATTAGGGTTTTAAACAATCTTGTGCATCCAATAAGTTCTTTTGTGTCATTGGATGTACATTTAGGTCATTTTCGTCCTCCATAGGCTTATTCTTGCCTAATTAGGGTTTTTTACAAATCTTGTGCATCCAATAAGTTCATTTGTGTCGTTGGATGAACATTTAGGTCATTTTCGTCCTCCCTAGGCTTATTCTTGTCGAATTAGGGTTTTTAACCAATCTTGTGCATCGAATAGGTGTGTTTGTGTCATTGGATTATCATTTAGGGCATTTTCATCCTCCCTTGGCTTATTCTTGTCCAATTAGGGTTTTTAACCAATGTTGTGCATCCAATAGGTATGTTTGTGTCCTTGGATGAACAATTAGGTCATTTTCGTCTTCCCATGGCTTATTCTTATCAAATTAGGGTTTTAACCAATCTTGTGCATCCAATACGTTCATTTGTGTCATTGGATGAACATTTAGGTCATTTTCGTCCTCCCTAGACTTATTCTTGTCCAATTAGGGTTTTAACCAATCTTGTGCATCCAATAAGTTCTTTTGTGTCATTGGATGTACATTTAGGTCATTTTCGTCCTCCTTAGGCTTATTCTTGCCCAATTAGGGTTTTTAACAAATCTTGTGCATCCAATAAGTTCATTTGTGTTGTTGGACGAACATTTAGGTCATTTTCGTCCTCCTTAGGCTTATTCTTGCCCAATTTGGGTTTTTAACAAATCTTGTGCATCCAATAAGTTCATTTGTGTCGTTGGATGAACAATTAGGTCATTTTCGTCTTCCCAAGGCTTATTCTTATCCAATTAGGGTTTTAACCAATCTTGTGCATCCAATAAGTTCATTTGTGTCATTGGATGAACATTTAGGTCATTTTCGTCCTCCCTAGACTTATTCTTGTCCAATTAGGGTTTTAACCAATCTTGTGCATCCAATAAGTTCTTTTGTGTCATTGGATGTACATTTAGGTCATTTTCGTCCTCCTTAGGCTTATTCTTGCCCAATTAGGGTTTTTAACAAATCTTGTGCATCCAATAAGTTCATTTGTGTCGTTGGATGAACATTTAGGTCATTTTCGTCCTCCCTAGGCTTATTCTTGTCCAATTAGGGTTTTTAACCAATCTTGTGATTCCAATAGGTGTGTTGGCGTCATTGGATGTACATTTAGGTCATTTTCGTCCTCCCTAGGCTTATTCTTGTCCAATTAGGGTTTTTAAACAATCTTGTGCATCCAATAAGTTCTTTTGTGTCATTGGATGAACATTTAGGTCATTTTCGTCCTCCTTAGGCTTATTCTTGCCCAATTAGGGTTTTTAACAAATCTTGTGCATCCAATAAGTTCATTTGTGTCGTTGGATGAACGTTTAGGTCATTTTCGTCCTCCCTAGGCTTATTCTTGTCCAATTAGGGTTTTTAACCAATCTTGTGCATCCAATAGGTGTGTTGGCGTCATTGGATGTACATTTAGGTCATTTTCGTCCTCCCTAGGCTTATTCTTGTCCAATTAGGGTTTTTAAACAATCTTGTGCATCCAATAAGTTCTTTTGTGTCATTGGATGTACATTTAGGTCATTTTCGTCCTCCTTAGGCTTATTCTTGCCCAATTAGGGTTTTTAACAAATCTTGTGCATCCAATAAGTTCTTTTGTGTCGTTGGATGAACATTTAGGTCATTTTCGTCCTCCCTAGGCTTATTCTTGTCCAATTAGGGTTTTTAACCAATCTTGTGCATCCAATAGGTATGTTTGTGTCATTGGATGTACATTTAGGTCATTTTCGTCCTCCCTAGGCTTATTCTTGTCCAATTAGGGTTTTTAACCAATCTTGTGCATCCAATAGGTGTGTTGGCGTCATTGGATGTACATTTAGGTCATTTTCGTCCTCCCTATGCTTATTCTTGTCCAATTAGGGTTTTTAAACAATCTTGTGCATCCAATAAGTTCTTTTGTGTCATTGGATGAACATTTAGGTCATTTTCGTCCTCCTTAGGCTTATTCTTGCCCAATTAGGGTTTTTAACAAATCTTGTGCATCCAATAAGTTCTTTTGTGTAGTTGGATGAACATTTAGGTCATTTTCCTCCTCCCTAGGCTTATTCTTGTCCAATTAGGGTTTTTAACCAATCTTGTGCATCCAATAGGTATGTTTGTGTCATTGGATGTACATTTAGGTCATTTTCGTCCTCCCTAGGCTTATTCTTGTCCAATTAGGGTTTTTAACCAATCTTGTGCATCAAATAGGTGTGTTTGTGTCATTGGATTATCATTTAGGGCATTTTCATCCTCCCTTGGCTTATTCTTGTCCAATTAGGGTTTTTAACCAATGTTGTGCATCCAATAGGTATGTTTGTGTCCTTGGATGAACAATTAGGTCATTTTCGTCTTCCCAAGGCTTATTCTTATCAAATTAGGGTTTTAACCAATCTTGTGCATCCAATACGTTCATTTGTGTCATTGGATGAACATTTAGGTCATTTTCGTCCTCCCTAGACTTATTCTTGTCCAATTAGGGTTTTAACCAATCTTGTGCATCCAATAAGTTCTTTTGTGTCATTGGATGTACATTTAGGTCATTTTCGTCCTCCTTAGGCTTATTCTTGCCCAATTAGGGTTTTTAACAAATCTTGTGCATCCAATAAGTTCATTTGTGTTGTTGGACGAACATTTAGGTCTTTTTCGTCCTCCTTAGGCTTATTCTTGCCCAATTTGGGTTTTTAACAAATCTTGTGCATCCAATAAGTTCATTTGTGTCGTTGGATGAACAATTAGGTCATTTTCGTCTTCCCAAGGCTTATTCTTATCCAATTAGGGTTTTAACCAATCTTGTGCATACAATAAGTTCATTTTTGTCATTGGATGAACATTTAGGTCATTTTCGTCTTCCCTAGATTTATTCTTGTCCAATTAGGGTTTTAAACAATCTTGTGCATTCAATAAGTTCTTTTGTGTCATTGGATATACATTTAGGTCATTTTCGTCCTCCTTAGGCTTATTCTTGCCCAATCAGGGTTTTTAACAAATCTTGTGCATCCAATAAGTTCATTTGTGTCGTTGGATGAACATTTGAGTCATTTTCGTCCTCCCAAGGCTTATTCTTGTCCAATTAGGGTTTTTAACCAATCTTGTGCATCCAATAGGTGTGTTGGCGTCATTGGATGTACATTTAGGTCATTTTCGTCCTCCCTAGGGTTAATCATGTCCAATTAGGGTTTTTAACCAATCTTGTGCTTCCTATAGGTGTTTGTTTGTGTCATTGGATGAACATTTAGGTCATTTCCGTCCACCCTAAGCTTATTCTTGCCCAATTAGGGTTTTTAACCAATCTTGTGCATCCAATAGGTATGTTTGTGTCATTGGATGTACATTTAGGTCATTTTCGTCTTCCCTAGGCTTATTCTTGTCCAATTAGGGTTTTTAACCAATCTTGTGCATCGAATATGTGTGTTTGTGTCATTGGATTATCCTTTAGGGCATTTTCGTCCTCCCTTGGCTTATTCTTGTCCAATTAGGGTTTTTAACCAATCTTGTGCATCCAATAGGTATGTTTGTGTCCTTGGATGAACAATTAGGTCATTTTCGTCTTCCCAAGGCTTATTCTTATCCAATTAGGGTTTTAACCAATCTTGTGCATCCAATAAGTTCATTTGTGTCATTGGATGAACATTTAGGTCATTTTCGTCCTCCCTAGACTTATTCTTGTCCAATTAGGGTTTTAACCAATCTTGTGCATCCAATAAGTTCTTTTGTGTCATTGGATGTACATTTAGGTCATTTTCGTCCTCCTTAGGCTTATTCTTGCCCAATTAGGGTTTTTAACAAATCTTGTGCATCCAATAAGTTCATTTGTGTTGTTGGACGAACATTTAGGTCATTTTCGTCCTCCTTAGGCTTATTCTTGCCCAATTTGGGTTTTTAACAAATCTTGTGCATCCAATAAGTTCATTTGTGTCGTTGGATGAACAATTAGGTCATTTTCGTCTTCCCAAGGCTTATTCTTATCCAATTAGGGTTTTAACCAATCTTGTGCATACAATAAGTTCATTTTTGTCATTGGATGAACATTTAGGTCATTTTCGTCTTCCCTAGATTTATTCTTGTCCAATTAGGGTTTTAAACAATCTTGTGCATTCAATAAGTTCTTTTGTGTCATTGGATATACATTTAGGTCATTTTCGTCCTCCTTAGGCTTATTCTTGCCCAATCAGGGTTTTTAACAAATCTTGTGCATCCAATAAGTTCATTTGTGTCGTTGGATGAACATTTGAGTCATTTTCGTCCTCCCTAGGCTTATTCTTGTCCAATTAGGGTTTTTAACCAATCTTGTGCATCCAATAGGTGTGTTGGCGTCATTGGATGTACATTTAGGTCATTTTCGTCCTCCCTAGGGTTAATCATGTCCAATTAGGGTTTTTAACCAATCTTGTGCTTCCTATAGGTGTTTGTTTGTGTCATTGGATGAACATTTAGGTCATTTCCGTCCACCCTAAGCTTATTCTTGCCCAATTAGGGTTTTTAACCAATCTTGTGCATCCAATAGGTATGTTTGTGTCATTGGATGTACATTTAGGTCATTTTCGTCCTCCCTAGGCTTATTCTTGTCCAATTAGGGTTTTTAACCAATCTTGTGCATCCAATAGGTGTGTTGGCGTCATTGGATGTACATTTAGGTCATTTTCGTCCTCCCTAGGCTTATTCTTGTCCAATTAGGGTTTTTAAACAATCTTGTGCATCCAATAAGTTCTTTTGTGTCATTGGATGAACATTTAGGTCATTTTCGTCCTCCTTAGGCATATTCTTGCCCAATTAGGGTTTTTAACAAATCTTGTGCATCCAATAAGTTCTTTTGTGTTGTTGGATGAACATTTAGGTCATTTTCATCCTCCCTAGGCTTATTCTTGTCCAATTAGGGTTTTTAACCAATCTTGTGCATCCAATAGGTATGTTTGTGTCATTGGATGTACATTTAGGTCATTTTCGTCCTCCCTAGGCTTATTCTTGTCCAATTAGGGTTTTTAACCAATCTTGTGCATCGAATAGGTGTGTTTGTGTCATTGGATTATCATTTAGGGCATTTTCATCCTCCCTTGGCTTATTCTTGTCCAATTAGGGTTTTTAACCAATCTTGTGCATCCAATAGGTATGTTTGTGTCCTTGGTCATTTTCGTCTTCCCAAGGCTTATTCTTATCAAATTAGGGTTTTAACCAATCTTGTGCATCCAATAAGTTCATTTGTGTCATTGGATGAACATTTAGGTCATTTTCGTCCTCCCTAGACTTATTCTTGTCCAATTAGGGTTTTAACCAATCTTGTGCATCCAATAAGTTCTTTTGTGTCATTGGATGTACATTTAGGTCATTTTCGTCCTCCTTAGGCTTATTCTTGCCCAATTAGGGTTTTTAACAAATCTTGTGCATCCAATAAGTTCATTTGTGTCGTTGGGTGAACATTTTGGTCATTTTCGTCCTCCTTAGGCTTATTCTTGCCCAATTTGGGTTTTTAACAAATCTTGTGCATCCAATAAGTTCATTTGTGTCGTTGGATGAACAATTAGGTCATTTTCGTCTTCCCAAGGCTTATTCTTATCCAATTAGGGTTTTAACCAATCTTGTGCATCCAATAAGTTCATTGTTGTCATTGGATGAACATTTAGGTCATTTTCGTCCTCCCTAGACTTATTCTTTTCCAATTAGGGTTTTAAACAATCTTGTGCATCCAATAAGTTCTTCTGTGTCATTGGATGTACATTTAGGTCATTTTCGTCCTCCTTAGGCTTATTCTTGCCCAATTAGGGTTTTTAACAAATCTTGTGCATCCAATAAGTTCATTTGTGTCGTTGGATGAACATTTAGGTCATTTTCGTCCCCTCTAGGCTTATTCTTGTCCAATTAGGGTTTTTAACCAATCTTGTGCATCCAATAGGTGTGTTGGCGTCATTGGATGTACATTTAGGTCATTTTCGTCCTCCCTAGGGTTAATCATGTCCAATTAGGGTTTTTAACCAATCTTGTGCTTCCTATAGGTGTTTGTTTGTGTCATTGGATGAACATTTAGGTCATTTCCGTCCACCCTAAGCTTATTCTTGCCCAATTAGGGTTTTTAACAAATCTTGTGCATCCAATAGGTATGTTTGTGTCATTGGTTGTACATTTAGGTCATTTTCGTCCTCCCTAGGCTTATTCGTGTCCAATTAGGGTTTTTAACCAATCTTGTGCATCGAATATGTGTGTTTGTGTCATTGGATTATCATTTAGGGCATTTTCGTCCTCCCTTGGCTTATTCTTGTCCAATTAGGGTTTTTAACCAATCTTGTGCATCCAATAGGTATGTTTGTGTCCTTGGATGAACAATTAGGTCATTTTCGTCTTCCCAAGGCTTATTCTTATCCAATTAGGGTTTTAACCAATCTTGTGCATCCAATAAGTTCATTTGTGACAT
Organism: Cicer pinnatifidum; assembly: GCA_037974775.1. Lineage (NCBI taxonomy): Eukaryota > Viridiplantae > Streptophyta > Magnoliopsida > Fabales > Fabaceae > Cicer > Cicer pinnatifidum. Next base: position 24,220,331 of record JBBPBR010000004.1, on the reverse strand, counting down.
TGGATGAACATTTAGGTCATTTTCGTCCTCCCTAGGCTTATTCTTGTCCAATTAGGGTTTTTAACCAATCTTGTGCATCCAATAGGTGTGTTTGTGTCATTGGATGAACATTTAGGTCATTTTCGTCCTCCCTAGGCTTTTTCTTGTCCAATTAGGGTTTTTAACCAATCTTGTGCATCCAATAAGTTCATTTGTGTCATTGGGTGAACATTTAGGTCATTTTCGTCCTCCCTAGGCTTATTCTTGTCCAATTAGGGTTTCTAACCAATCTTGTGCATCCAATAGGTGTGTTTAGTCATTTGATGAACATTTAGGTTATTTTCGTCCTCCCTAGGCTTATTCTTGTCCAATTAGGGTTTTTAACCAATCTTGTGCATCCAATAACTTCATTTGTGTCATTGGATGAACATTTAGGTCATTTTCGTCCTCCCTATGCTTATTCTTGTCCAATTAGGGTTTTTAACCAATCTTGTGCATCCAATAGGTGTGTTTGTGTCATTGGATGAACATTTAGGTCATTTTCGTCCTCCCTATGCTTATTCTTGTACAATTAGGGTTTTTAACCAATCTTGTGCATCCAATAGGTGTGTTTGTGTCATTGGATGAACATTTAGGTCATTTTCGTCCTCCCTAGGCTTATTCTAGTCCAATTAGGATTTTTAACCAATCTTGTGCATCCAATAAGTTCATTTGTGTCATTGGGTGAACATTTAGGTCATTTTCGTCCTCCCTAGGCTTATTCTTGTCCAATTAGGGTTTCTAACCAATCTTGTGCATCCAATAGGTGTGTTTAGTCATTTGATGAACATTTAGGTCATTTTCGTCCTACCTAGGCTTATTCTTGTCCAATTAGGGTTTTTAACCAATCTTGTGCATCCAATAAGTTCATTTGTGTCATTGGGTGAACATTTAGGTCATTTTCGTCCTCCCTAGGCTTATTCTTGTCCAATTAGGGTTTCTAACCAATCTTGTGCATCCAATAGGTGTGTTTGTGTCATTGGATGAACATTTAGGTCATTTTCGTACTCCCCATGCTTATTCTTGTCCATTTAGGGTTTCTAACCAATCTTGTGCATCCAATAGGTGTGTTTGTGTCATTGGATGAACATTTAGGCCATTTTCGTCCTCCCTATGCTTATTCTTGTCCAATTAGGGTTTTTAACGAATCTTGTGCATCCAATAGGTGTGTTTGTGTCATTGGATGAACATTTAGGTCATTTTCGTCCTCCCTAGGCTTATTCTTGTCCAATTAGGGTTTTTAACCAATCTTGTGCATCCAATAAGTTCATTTGTGTCATTGGGTGAACATTTAGGTCATTTTCGTCCTCCCTAGGCTTATTCTTGTCCAATTAGGGTTTCTAACCAATCTTGTGCATCCAATAGGTGTGTTTAGTCATTTGATGAACATTTAGGTTATTTTCGTCCTCCGTAGGCTTATTCTTGTCCAATTAGGGTTTCTAACCAATCTTGTGCATCCAATAGGTGTGTTTGTGTCATTGGATGAACATTTAGGTCATTTTCGTCCTCCCTAGGCTTATTCTTGTCCAATTAGGGTTTTTAACCAATCTTGTGCATCCAATATGTGCATTTGTGTCATTGGATGAACATTTAGGTCATTTTCGTCCTCCCAAGGCTTATTCTTGTCCAATTAGGGTTTTTAATAAATCTTGTGCATCCAATAAGTTCATTTGTGTCATTGGATGAACATTTAGGTCATTTTCGTCCTCCCTAGGCTTATTCTTGTCCAATTAGGGTTTTTAAGCAATCTTGTGCATCCAATAAGTTCATTTGTGTCATTGGATGACCATTTAGGTCATTTTCGTCCTCCCTAGGCTTATTCTTGTCCAATTAGGGTTTTTAACCAATCATGTGCATCCAATAGGTGTATTTGTGTCATTGGATGAACATTTAGGTCATTTTCGTCCTCCCTAGGCTTATTCTTGTCCAATTAGGGTTTTTAAACAATCTTGTGCATCCAACAAGTTCTTTTGTATCATTGGATGTACGTTTAGGTCATTTTCGTCCTCCTTAGGCTTATTCTTGTCCAATTAGGGTTTTTAACCAATCTTGTGCATCCAATAAGTTCATTTGTGTCATTGGATGAATATTTAGGTCATTTTCGTCCTCCCTCGGCTTATTCTTGTCCAATTTGGGTTTTCAACCAATCATGTGCATCCAATAGGTGTATTTGTGTCATTGGATGGACATTTAGGTCATTTTCGTCCTCCCTAGGCTTATTCTTGTCAAATTAGGGTTTTTAAACAATCTTGTGCATCCAATAAGTTCTTTTGTGTCATTGGATGTACATTTAGGTCATTATTGTCCTCCTTAGGCTTATTCTTGTCCAATTAGGGTTTTTAACCAATCTGGTGCATCCAATAGGTGTGTTTGTGTCATTGGATGAACATTTAGGTTATTTTCGTCCTCCCTAGGCTTATTCTTGTCCAATTAGGGTTTTTAACCAATCATGTGCAACCAATAGGTGTATTTGTGTCATTGGATGAACATTTAGGTTATTTTCGTCCTCCCTAGGCTTATTCTTGTACAATTTGGGTTTTTAACCAATCATGTGCTTCCAATAGGTGTGTTTGTGTCGTTGCATCAACATTTAGGTCATTTTCGTCCTCTCAAGGCTTATTCTTGTCCAATTATGGTTTTTAAACAATCTTGTGCATCCAATAAGTTCTTTTGTGTCATTGGATGTACATTTAGGTCATTTTCGTCCTCCTTAGGCTTATTCTTGCCCAATTAGGGTTTTTAACAAATCTTGTGCATCCAATAAGTTCATTTGTGTCGTTGGATGAACATTTAGGTCATTTTCGTCCTCCCTAGGCTTATTCTTGTCCAATTAGGGTTTTTAACCAATCTTGTGCATCCAATAGGTGTGTTAGCGTCATTGGATGTACATTTAGGTCATTTTTGTCCTCCCTAGACTTATTCTTGTCCAATTAGGGTTTTAAACAATCTTGTGCATCCAATAAGTTCTTTTGTGTCATTGGATGTACATTTAGGTCATTTTCGTCCTCCTTAGGCTTATTCTTGCCCAATTAGGGTTTTTAACAAATCTTGTGCATCCAATAAGTTCATTTGTGTCGTTGGATGAACATTTAGGTCATTTTCGTCCTCCTTAGGCTTATTCTTGCCCCATTAGGGTTTTTAACAAATCTTGTGCATCCAATAAGTTCATTTGGGTCGTTGGATGAACAATTAGGTCATTTTCGTCTTCCCAAGGCTTATTCTTATCCAATTAGGGTTTTAACCAATCTTGTGCATCCAATAAGTTCATTTTTGTCATTGGATGAACATTTAGTTCATTTTCGTCCTCCCAAGACTTATTCTTGTCCAATTAGGGTTTTAAACAATCTTGTGCATCCAATAAGTTCTTTTGTGTCATTGGATGTACATTTAGGTCATTTTCGTCCTCCTTAGGCTTATTCTTGCCCAATTAGGGTTTTTAACAAATCTTGTGCATCCAATAAGTTCATTTGTGTCGTTGGATGAACATTTAGGTCATTTTCGTCCTCCTTAGGCTTATTCTTGCCCCATTAGGGTTTTTAACAAATCTTGTGCATCCAATAAGTTCATTTGGGTCGTTGGATGAACAATTAGGTCATTTTCGTCTTCCCAAGGCTTATTCTTATCCAATTAGGGTTTTAACCAATCTTGTGCATCCAATAAGTTCATTTTTGTCATTGGATGAACATTTAGTTCATTTTCGTCCTCCCAAGACTTATTCTTGTCCAATTAGGGTTTTAAACAATCTTGTGCATCCAATAAGTTCTTTTGTGTCATTGGATGTACATTTAGGTCATTTTCGTCCTCCTTAGGCTTATTCTTGCCCAATTAGGGTTTTTAACAAATCTTGTGCATCCAATAAGTTCATTTGTGTCGTTGGATGAACATTTAGGTCATTTTCGTACTCCCTAGGCTTATTCTTGTCCAATTAGGGTTTTTAACCAATCTTGTGCATCCAATAGGTGTGTTGGCGTCATTGGATGTACATTTAGGTCATTTTTGTTCTTCGTAGACTTATTCTTGTCCAATTAGGGTTTTAAACAATCTTGTGCATCCAATAAGTTCTTTTGTGTCATTGGATGTACATTTAGGTCATTTTCGTCCTCCATAGGCTTATTCTTGCCTAATTAGGGTTTTTTACAAATCTTGTGCATCCAATAAGTTCATTTGTGTCGTTGGATGAACATTTAGGTCATTTTCGTCCTCCCTAGGCTTATTCTTGTCGAATTAGGGTTTTTAACCAATCTTGTGCATCGAATAGGTGTGTTTGTGTCATTGGATTATCCTTTAGGGCATTTTCGTCCTCCCTTGGCTTATTCTTCTCCAATTAGGGTTTTTAACCAATCTTGTGCATCCAATAGGTATGTTTGTGTCCTTGGATGAACAATTAGGTCATTTTCGTCTTCCCAAGGCTTATTCTTATCCAATTAGGGTTTTAACCAATCTTGTGCATCCAATAAGTTCATTTGTGTCATTGGATGAACATTTAGGTCATTTTCGTCCTCCCTAGACTTATTCTTGTCCAATTAGGGTTTTAACCAATCTTGTGCATCCAATAAGTTCTTTTGTGTCATTGGATGTACATTTAGGTCATTTTCGTCCTCCTTAGGCTTATTCTTGCCCAATTAGGGTTTTTAACAAATCTTGTGCATCCAATAAGTTCATTTGTGTCGTTGGATGAACATTTAGGTCATTTTCGTCCTCCTTAGGCTTATTCTTGCCCCATTAGGGTTTTTAACAAATCTTGTGCATCCAATAAGTTCATTTGGGTCGTTGGATGAACAATTAGGTCATTTTCGTCTTCCCAAGGCTTATTCTTATCCAATTAGGGTTTTAACCAATCTTGTGCATCCAATAAGTTCTTTTGTGTCATTGGATGTACATTTAGGTCATTTTCGTACTCCTTAGGCTTATTCTTGCCCAATTAGGGTTTTTAACAAATCTTGTGCATCCAATAAGTTCATTTGTGTCGTTGGATGAACATTTAGGTCATTTTCGTCCTCCCTAGACTTATTCTTGTCCAATTAGGGTTTTAAACAATCTTGTGCATCCAATAAGTTCTTTTGTGTCATTGGATGTACATTTAGGTCATTTTCGTCCTCCTTAGGCTTATTCTTGCCCAATTAGGGTTTTTAACAAATCTTGTGCATCCAATAAGTTCATTTGTGTCGTTGGATGAACATTTAGGTCATTTTCGTACTCCCTAGGCTTATTCTTGTCCAATTAGGGTTTTTAACCAATCTTGTGCATCCAATAGGTGTGTTGGCGTCATTGGATGTACATTTAGGTCATTTTTGTTCTCCGTAGACTTATTCTTGTCCAATTAGGGTTTTAAACAATCTTGTGCATCCAATAAGTTCTTTTGTGTCATTGGATGTACATTTAGGTCATTTTCGTCCTCCATAGGCTTATTCTTGCCTAATTAGGGTTTTTTTACAAATCTTGTGCATCCAATAAGTTCATTTGTGTCGTTGGATGAACATTTAGGTCATTTTCGTCCTCCCTAGGCTTATTCTTGTCCAATTAGGGTTTTTAACCAATCTTGTGCATCCAATAGGTGTGTTGGCGTCATTGGATGTACATTTAGGTCATTTTCGTCCTCCCTAAAGTTAATCATGTCTAATTAGGGTTTTTAACCAATCTTGTGCTTCCTATAGGTGTGTGTTTGTGTCATTGGATGAACATTTAGGTCATCTTCGTCCTCCCAAGGCTTATTCTTGTCCAATTAGGCTTTTTATCCAATCTTGTGCATCCAATAAGTTCATTTGTCTCATTGGATGAACATTTAGGTCATTTTCGTCCTCCCCAGGCTTAATCATGTCCAATTAGGGTTTTTAACCAATCTTGTGCATCCAATAGGTATGTTTCTGTCCTTGGATGAACAATTAGGTCATTTTCGTCCTCCCAAGGCTTATTCTTGTCCAATTAGGGTTTTTAACCGATCTTGTGCATCGAATAAGTTCATTTAGGTTACTGGATGAACATTTAGGTCATTTTCGTCCTCCCTAGGCTTAATCATGTGCAATAAGGGTTTTTAACCAATCTTGTGCATCGAATAGGTATGTTTGTGTCCTTGGATGAACAATTAGGTAATTTTCGTCTTCCCAAGGCTTATTCTTATCCAATTAGGGTTTTAACCAATCTTTTGCATCCAATAAATTCATTTGTGTCATTGGATAAACATTTAGGTCATTTTCGTCCTCCCTAGACTTATTCTTGTCCAATTAGGGTTTTTAAACAATCTTGTGCATCCAATAAGTTCTTTTGTGTCAATGGATGTACATTTAGGTCATTTTCGTCCTCCTTAGGCTTATTTTTGCCCAATTAGGGTTTTTAACAAATCTTGTGCATCCAATAAGTTCATTTGTGTCGTTGGATGAACAATTAGGTCATTTTCGTCTTCCCAAGGCTTATTCTTATCCAATTAGGGTTTTAACCAATCTTGTGCATCCAATAAGTTCATTTGTGTCATTGGATGAACATTTAGGTCATTTTCGTCCTCCCTAGACTTATTCTTGTCCAATGAGGGTTTTAAACAATCTTGTGCATCCAATAAGTTCTTTTGTGTCATTGGATGTACATTTAGGTCATTTTCGTACTCCTTAGGCTTATTCTTGCCCAATTAGGGTTTTTAACAAATCTTGTGCATCCAATAAGTTCATTTGTGTCGTTGGATGAACATTTAGGTCATTTTCGTCCTCCCTAGGCTTATTCTTGTCCAATTAGGGTTTTTAACCAATCTTGTGCATCCAATAGGTGTGTTGGCGTCATTAGATATACATTTAGGTCATTTTCGTCCTCTCTAGGGTTAATCATGTCCAATTAGGGTTTTTAACCAATCTTGTGCTTCCTATAGGTGTGTGTTTGTGTCATTGGATGAACATTTAGGTCATTTCCGTCCACCCTAAGCTTATTCTTGCCCAATTAGGGTTTTTAACCAATCTTGTGCATCCAATAGGTATGTTTGTGTCATTGGATGTACATTTAGGTCATTTTCGTCCTCCCTAGGCTTATTCTTGTCCAATTAGGGTTTTTAACCAATCTTGTGCATCGAATAGGTGCGTTTGTGTCATTGGATTATCATTTAGGGCATTTTCGTCCTCCCTTGGCTTATTCTTGTCCAATTAGGGTTTTTAACCAATCTTGTGCATCCAATAGGTATGTTTGTGTCCTTGGATAAACAATTAGGTCATTTTCGTCTTCCCAAGGCTTATTCTTATCCAATTAGGGTTTTAACCAATCTTGTGCATCCAATAAGTTCATTTGTGTCATTGGATGAACATTTAGGTCATTTTCGTCCTCCCTAGGCTTATTCTTGTCCAATTAGGGTTTTTAACCAATCATGTGCATCCAATAGGTGTATTTGTGTCATTGGATTAACATTTAGGTTATTTTCGTCCTCCCTAAGCTTATTCTTGTTCAATTAGGGTTTTTAAACAATCTTGTGCATCCAATAGGTGTGTTTGTGTCATTGGATGAACATTTAGGTCATTTTCGTCCTCCTAAGGCTTATTCTTGTCCAATTAGGGTTTTTAACCAATCTTGTGCATCCAATAGGTTCATTTGTGTCATTGGATGAACATTTAGGTTATTTTCGTCCTCCCTAGGCTTATTCTTGTCCAATTAGGGTTTTTAACCAATCATGTGCATCCAATAGGTGTATTTGTGTCATTGGATGAACCTTTTGGTCATTTTCGTCCTCCTAAGGCTTATTCTTGTCCAATTAGGGTTTTTAACCAATCTTTTGCATCCAATAGGTATGTTTGTGTCCTTGGATTAACAATTAGGTCATTTTCTCCTTCCCAAGGCCTACTCTTATCCAATTAGGGTTTTAACCAATCTTGTGCATCCAACAAGTTCTTTTGTACCATTGGATGTACGTTTAGGTCATTTTCGTCCTCCTTAGGCTTATTCTTGTCCAATTAAGGTTTTTAAGCAATATTGTGCATCCTATAGGTATGTTTGTGTCATTGGATTAACATTTAGGTCATTTTCGTCCTCCTTAGCCTTATTTTTGTCCAATTAGGGTTTTTAACCAATCGTGTGCATCCAATAAGTTCATTTGTGTCATTGGATGAACATTTTGGTCATTTTCGTCCACCCTAAACTTATTCTTGTCCAATTAGGGTTTTTAACCAATCATGTGCGTCCAATAGGTGTATTTGGGTCATTGGATGAACATTTAGGTTATTTTTGTCCTCCCTAGGCTTATTCTTGTCCAATTAGGGTTTTTAAACAACCTTGTGCATCCAATAAGTTCTTTTGTGTCATTGGATGTACATTTAGGTCATTTTCGTCCTTCTTAGGTTTATTCTTGCCCAATTAGGGTTCTTAATAAATCTTGTGCATCCAATAAGTTCATTCGTGTCATTGAATGAACATTTAGGTCATTTTCGTCCTCCCTAGGCTTATTCTTGTCCAATTAGGGTTTTTAACCAATCTTGTGCATCCAATAGGTGTGTTGGCGTCATTGGATGTACATTTAGGTCATTTTCGTCCTCCCTAGGGTTAATCATCTCCAATTAGGGTTTTTAACCAATCTTGTGCTTCCTCTAGGTGTGTGTTTGTGTCATTGGATGAACATTTAGGTCATCTTCATCCTCCCAAGGCTTATTCTTGTCCAATTAGGCTTTTTATCCAATCTTGTGCATCCAATAAGTTCATTTGTCTCATTGGATGAACATTTAGGTCATTTTCATCCTCCCTAGGCTTAATCATGTCCAATTAGGGTTTTTAACCAATCTTGTGCATCCAATACGTATGTTTCTGTCCTTGGTTGAACAATTAGGTCATTTTCGTCCTCCCAAGGCTTATTCTTGTCCAATTAGGGTTTTTAACCAATCTTGTGCTTCCAATAAGTTCATTTGGGTTACTGGATGAACATTTAGGTCATTTTCATCCTCCCTAGGCTTTATCATGTCCAATTAGGTTTTTTAACCAATCTTGTGCATCCAATTGGTATGTTTGTGTCCTTGGATGAACAATTAGGTCATTTTCGTTTTCCCAAGGCTTATTCTTATCCAATTAGGGTTTTAACCAATCTTGTGCATCCAATAAGTTCATTTGTGTCATTGGATGAACAATTAGGTCATTTTCGTCTTCCCAAGGCTTATTCTTATCCAATTAGGGTTTTAACCAATCTTGTGCATCCAATAAGTTCATTTGGTGTCATTGGATGAACATTTAGGTCATTTTCGTCCTCCCTAGACTTATTCTTGTCCAATTAGGGTTTTTAAACAATTAGGTCATTTTCTCCTTCCCAAGGCCTATTCTTATCCAATTAGGGTTTTAACCAATCTTGTGCATCCAACAAGTTCTTTTGTACCATTGGATGTACGTTTAGGTCATTTTCGTCCTCCTTAGGCTAATTCTTGTCCAATTAAGGTTTTTAAGCAATATTGTGCATCCTATAGGTATGTTTGTGTCATTGGATTAACATTTAGGTCATTTTCGTCCTCCTTAGCCTTATTTTTGTCCAATTAGGGTTTTTAACCAATCGTGTGCATCCAATAAGTTCATTTGTGTCATTGGATGAACATTTTGGTCATTTTCGTCCACCCTAAACTTATTCTTGTCCAATTAGGGTTTTTAACCAATCATGTGCGTCCAATAGGTGTATTTGGGTCATTGGATGAACATTTAGGTTATTTTTGTCCTCCCTAGGCTTATTCTTGTCCAATTAGGGTTTTTAAACAACCTTGTGCATCCAATAAGTTCTTTTGTGTCATTGGATGTACATTTAGGTCATTTTCGTCCTTCTTAGGTTTATTCTTGCCCAATTAGGGTTCTTAACAAATCTTGTGCATCCAATAAGTTCATTCGTGTCATTGAATGAACATTTAGGTCATTTTCGTCCTCCCTAGGCTTATTCTTGTCCAATTAGGGTTTTTAACCAATCTTGTGCATCCAATAGGTGTGTTGGCGTCATTGGATGTACATTTAGGTCATTTTCGTCCTCCCTAGGGTTAATCATCTCCAATTAGGGTTTTTAACCAATCTTGTGCTTCCTCTAGGTGTGTGTTTGTGTCATTGGATGAACATTTAGGTCATCTTCATCCTCCCAAGGCTTATTCTTGTCCAATTAGGCTTTTTATCCAATCTTGTGCATCCAATAAGTTCATTTGTCTCATTGGATGAACATTTAGGTCATTTTCATCCTCCCTAGGCTTAATCATGTCCAATTAGGGTTTTTAACCAATCTTGTGCATCCAATACGTATGTTTCTGTCCTTGGTTGAACAATTAGGTCATTTTCGTCCTCCCAAGGCTTATTCTTGTCCAATTAGGGTTTTTAACCAATCTTGTGCTTCCAATAAGTTCATTTGGGTTACTGGATGAACATTTAGGTCATTTTCATCCTCCCTAGGCTTTATCATGTCCAATTAGGTTTTTTAACCAATCTTGTGCATCCAATTGGTATGTTTGTGTCCTTGGATGAACAATTAGGTCATTTTCGTTTTCCCAAGGCTTATTCTTATCCAATTAGGGTTTTAACCAATCTTGTGCATCCAATAAGTTCATTTGTGTCATTGGATGAACAATTAGGTCATTTTCGTCTTCCCAAGGCTTATTCTTATCCAATTAGGGTTTTAACCAATCTTGTGCATCCAATAAGTTCATTTGGTGTCATTGGATGAACATTTAGGTCATTTTCGTCCTCCCTAGACTTATTCTTGTCCAATTAGGGTTTTTAAACAATTAGGTCATTTTCTCCTTCCCAAGGCCTATTCTTATCCAATTAGGGTTTTAACCAATCTTGTGCATCCAACAAGTTCTTTTGTACCATTGGATGTACGTTTAGGTCATTTTCGTCCTCCTTAGGCTAATTCTTGTCCAATTAAGGTTTTTAAGCAATATTGTGCATCCTATGGGTATGTTTATGTCATTGGATTAACATTTAGGTCATTTTCGTCCTCCTGAGCCTTATTTTTGTCCAATTAGGGTTTTTAACCAATCTTGTGCATCCAATAAGTTCATTTGTGTCATTGGATGAACATTTTGGTCATTTTCGTCCACCCTAAACTTATTCTTGTCCAATTAGGGTTTTTAACCAATCATGTGCGTCCAATAGGTGTATTTGGGTCATTGTATGAACATTTAGGTTATTTTTGTCCTCCCTAGACTTATTCTTGTCCAATTAGGGTTTTTAAACAACCTTGTGCATCCAATAAGTTCTTTTGTGTCATTGGATGTACATTTAGGTCATTTTCGTCCTTCTTAGGTTTATTCTTGCCCAATTAGGGTTTTTAACAAATCTTGTGCATCCAATAAGTTCATTCGTGTCATTGAATGAACATTTAGGTCATTTTCGTCCTCCCTAGGCTTATTCTTGTCCAATTAGGGTTTTTAACCAATCTTGTGCATCCAATAGGTGTGTTGGCGTCATTGGATGTACATTTAGGTCATTTTCGTCCTCCCTAGGGTTAATCATCTCCAATTAGGGTTTTTAACCAATCTTGTGCTTCCTCTAGGTGTGTGTTTGTGTCATTGGATGAACATTTAGGTCATCTTCATCCTCCCAAGGCTTATTCTTGTCCAATTAGGCTTTTTATCCAATCTTGTGCATCCAATAAGTTCATTTGTCTCATTGGATGAACATTTAGGTCATTTTCATCCTCCCTAGGCTTAATCATGTCCAATTAGGGTTTTTAACCAATCTTGTGCATCCAATACGTATGTTTCTGTCCTTGGTTGAACAATTAGGTCATTTTCGTCCTCCCAAGGCTTATTCTTGTCCAATTAGGGTTTTTAACCAATCTTGTGCATCCAATAAGTTCATTTGGGTTACTGGATGAACATTTAGGTCATTTTCATCCTCCCTAGGCTTTATCATGTCCAATTAGGGTTTTTAACCAATCTTGTGCATCCAATAGGTATGTTTGTGTCCTTGGATGAACAATTAGGTCATTTTCGTTTTCCCAAGGCTTATTCTTATCCAATTAGGGTTTTAACCAATCTTGTGCATCCAATAAGTTCATTTGTGTCATTGGATGAACAATTAGGTCATTTTCGTCTTCCCAAGGCTTATTCTTATCCAATTAGGGTTTTAACCAATCTTGTGCATCCAATAAGTTCATTTGGTGTCATTGGATGAACATTTAGGTCATTTTCGTCCTCCCTAGACTTATTCTTGTCCAATTAGGGTTTTTAAACAATTAGGTCATTTTCTCCTTCCCAAGGCCTATTCTTATCCAATTAGGGTTTTAACCAATCTTGTGCATCCAACAAGTTCTTTTGTACCATTGGATGTACGTTTAGGTCATTTTCGTCCTCCTTAGGCTTATTTTTGTCCAATTAAGGTTTTTAAGCAATATTGTGCATCCTATGGGTATGTTTATGTCATTGGATTAACATTTAGGTCATTTTCGTCCTCCTGAGCCTTATTTTTGTCCAATTAGGGTTTTTAACCAATCTTGTGCATCCAATAAGTTCATTTGTGTCATTGGATGAACATTTTGGTCATTTTCGTCCACCCTAAACTTATTCTTGTCCAATTAGGGTTTTTAACCAATCATGTGCGTCCAATAGGTGTATTTGGGTCATTGTATGAACATTTAGGTTATTTTTGTCCTCCCTAGGCTTATTCTTGTCCAATTAGGGTTTTTAAACAACCTTGTGCATCCAATAAGTTCTTTTGTGTCATTGGATGTACATTTAGGTCATTTTCGTCCTTCTTAGGTTTATTCTTGCCCAATTAGGGTTTTTAACAAATCTTGTGCATCCAATAAGTTCATTCGTGTCATTGAATGAACATTTAGGTCATTTTCGTCCTCCCTAGGCTTATTCTTGTCCAATTAGGGTTTTTAACCAATCTTGTGCATCCAATAGGTGTGTTGGCGTCATTGGATGTACATTTAGGTCATTTTCGTCCTTCCTAGGGTTAATCATCTCTAATTAGGGTTTTTAACCAATCTTGTGCTTCCTCTAGGTGTGTGTTTGTGTCATTGGATGAACATTTAGGTCATCTTCGTCCTCCCAAGGCTTATTCTTGTCCAATTAGGCTTTTTATCCAATCTTGTGCATCCAATAAGTTCATTTGTCTCATTGGATGAACATTTAGGTCATTTTCATCCTCCCTAGGCTTAATCATGTCCAATTAGGGTTTTTAACCAATCTTGTGCATCCAATAGGTATGTTTCTGTCCTTGGATGAACAATTAGGTCATTTTCGTCCTCCCAAGGCTTATTCTTGTCCAATTAGGGTTTTTAGCCAATCTTGTGCATCCAATAAGTTCATTTGGGTTACTGGATGAACATTTAGGTCATTTTCATCCTCCCTAGGCTTAATCATGTCCAATTAGGGTTTTTAACCAATCTTGTGCATCCAATAGGTATGTTTGTGTCCTTGGATGAACAATTAGGTCATTTTCGTCTTCCCAAGGCTTATTCTTATCCAATTAGGGTTTTAACCAATCTTGTGCATCCAATAAGTTCATTTGTGTCATTGGATGAACAATTAGGTCATTTTCGTCTTCCCAAGGCTTATTCTTATCCAATTAGGGTTTTAACCAATCTTGTGCATCCAATAAGTTCATTTGGTGTCATTGGATGAACATTTAGGTCATTTTCGTCCTCCCTAGACTTATTCTTGTCCAATTAGGGTTTTTAAACAATCTTGTGCATCCAATAAGTTCTTTTGTGTCATTGGATGTACATTTACGTCATTTTCGTCCTCCTTAGGCTTATTCTTGCCCAATTAGGGTTTTTAACAAATCTTGTGCATCCAATAAGTTCATTTGTGTCGTTGGATGAATATTTAGGTCATTTTCGTCCTCCTTAGGCTTATTCTTGCCCAATTATGGTTTTTAACCAATCTTGTGCATCCAATAGGTATGTTTGTGTCATTGGATGTACATTTAGGTCATTTTCGTCCTCCCTAGGCTTATTCTTGTCCAATTAGGGTTTTTAACCAATCTTGTGCATCGAATAGGTGTGTTTGTGTCATTGGATTATCATTTAGGGTATTTTCGTCCTCCCTTGGCTTATTCTTGTCCAATTAGGGGTTTTAACCAATCATGTGCATCCAATAGGTATGTTTGTGTCCTTGGATGAACAACTAGGTCATTTTCGTCTTCCCCAGGCTTATTCTTATCCAATTAGGGTTTTAACCAATCTTGTGCATCCAATAAGTTCATTTGTGTCATTGGATGAACATTTAGGTCATTTTCGTCCTCCCTAGGCTTATTCTTGTCCAATTAGGGTTTTTAACCAATCATGTGCATCCAATAGGTGTATTTGTGTCATTGGATGTACATTTAGGTCATTTTCGTCCTTCCTAGGGTTAATCATCTCTAATTAGGGTTTTTAACCAATCTTGTGCTTCCTCTAGGTGTGTGTTTGTGTCATTGGATGAACATTTAGGTCATCTTCGTCCTCCCAAGGCTTATTCTTGTCCAATTAGGCTTTTTATCCAATCTTGTGCATCCAATAAGTTCATTTGTCTCATTGGATGAACATTTAGGTCATTTTCATCCTCCCTAGGCTTAATCATGTCCAATTAGGGTTTTTAACCAATCTTGTGCATCCAATAGGTATGTTTCTGTCCTTGGATGAACAATTAGGTCATTTTCGTCCTCCCAAGGCTTATTCTTGTCCAATTAGGGTTTTTAACCAATCTTGTGCATCCAATAAGTTCATTTGGGTTACTGGATGAACATTTAGGTCATTTTCATCCTCCCTAGGCTTAATCATGTCCAATTAGGGTTTTTAACCAATCTTGTGCATCCAATAGGTATGTTTGTGTCCTTGGATGAACAATTAGGTCATTTTCGTCTTCCCAAGGCTTATTCTTATCCAATTAGGGTTTTAACCAATCTTGTGCATCCAATAAGTTCATTTGTGTCATTGGATGAACAATTAGGTCATTTTCGTCTTCCCAAGGCTTATTCTTATCCAATTAGGGTTTTAACCAATCTTGTGCATCCAATAAGTTCATTTGGTGTCATTGGATGAACATTTAGGTCATTTTCGTCCTCCCTAGACTTATTCTTGTCCAATTAGGGTTTTTAAACAATCTTGTGCATCCAATAAGTTCTTTTGTGTCATTGGATGTACATTTACGTCATTTTCGTCCTCCTTAGGCTTATTCTTGCCCAATTAGGGTTTTTAACAAATCTTGTGCATCCAATAAGTTCATTTGTGTCGTTGGATGAATATTTAGGTCATTTTCGTCCTCCTTAGGCTTACTCTTGCCCAATTATGGTTTTTAACCAATCTTGTGCATCCAATAGGTATGTTTGTGTCATTGGATGTACATTTAGGTCATTTTCGTCCTCCCTAGGCTTATTCTTGTCCAATTAGGGTTTTTAACCAATCTTGTGCATCGATTAGGTGTGTTTGTGTCATTGGATTATCATTTAGGGTATTTTCGTCCTCCCTTGGCTTATTCTTGTCCAATTAGGGGTTTTAACCAATCATGTGCATCCAATAGGTATGTTTGTGTCCTTGGATGAACAATTAGGTCATTTTCGTCTTCCCCAGGCTTATTCTTATCCAATTAGGGTTTTAACCAATCTTGTGCATCCAATAAGTTCATTTGTGTCATTGGATGAACATTTATGTCATTTTCGTCCTCCCTAGGCTTATTCTTGTCCAATTAGGGTTTTTAACCAATCATGTGCATCCAATAGGTGTATTTGTGTCATTGGATGAACATTTAGGTTATTTTCGTCCTCCCTAGGCTTATTCTTGTCCACTTACGGTTTTTAAACAATCTTGTGCATCCAATAGGTGTGTTTGTGTCATTGGATGAACATTTAGGTCATTTTCGTCCTCCCAAGGCATATTCTTGTCCAACTAGGGTTTTTAACCAATCTTGTGCATCCAATAGGATCATTTGTGTCATTGGATGAACATTTAGGTTATTTTCGTCCTCCCTAGGCTTATTCTTGTCCAATTAGGGTTTTTAACCAATCATGTGCATCCAATAGGTGTGTTTGTGTCATTGGATGAACCTTTAGGTCATTTTCGTCCTCCCTAGGCTTTTTCTTGTCCAATTAGGGTTTTTAAACAATCTTGTGCATCCAATAAGTTCTTTTGTGTCATTGGATGAACATTTAGGTCATTTTCGTCCTCCCAAGGCTTATTCTGGTCCAATTAGGGTTTTTAACCAATCTTGTGCATCCAATAGGTATTTTTGTGTCATTGGATGTACATTTAGGTCATTTTCGTCCTCCCTAGGCTTATTCTTGTCCAATTAGGGTTTTTAACCAATCTTGTGCATCGAATAGGTGTGTTTGTGTCATTGGATTATCATTTAGGGCATTTTCGTCCTCCCTTAGCTTATTCTTGTATAATTAGGGTTTTTAACCAATCTTGTGCATCCAATAGGTATGTTTGTGTCCTTGGACGAACAATTAGGTCATTTTCGTCTTCCCAAGGCTTATTCTTATCCAATTAGGGTTTTAACCAATCTTGTGCATCCAATAAGTTCATTTGTGTCATTGGATGAACATTTAGGTCATTTTCGTCCTCCCTAGGCTTATTCTTGTCCAATTAGGGTTGTTAAACAATCTTGTGCATCCAACAAGTTCTTTTGTATCATTGGATGTACGTTTAGGTCATTTTCGTCCTCCTTAGGCTTATTCTTGTCCAATTAGGGTTTTTAATCAATCTTGTGCATCCAATAAGTTCATTTGTGTCATTGGATGAATATTAAGGTCATTTTCGTCCTCCCTAGGCTTATTCTTGTCCAATTAGGGTTTTTAACCAATCATGTGCATCCAATAGGTGTATTTGTGTCATTGGATGAACATTTAGGTCATTTTTGTCCTCCCTAGGCTTATTCTTGTCCTATTAGAGTTTTTAAACAATCTTGTGCATCCAATAAGTTCTTTTGTGTCATTGGATGTACATTTAGGTCATTTTCGTCCTCCTTAGGCTTATTCTTGTCCAATTAGGGTTTTTAACCAATCTGGTGCATCCAATAAGTTCATTTGTGTCATTGGATGAACATTTAGGTCATTTTCGTCCTCCCTAGGCTTATTCTTGTCCAATTAGGGTTTTTAACCAATCTTGTGCATCCAATAAGTTCATTTGTGTCATTGGATGAACATTTAGGTCATTTTCGTCCTCCCTAGTCTTATTCTTGTCCAATTCGGGTTTTTATGCAATCTTATGCATCCAATATGTGTGTTTGTGTCATTGGATGAACATTTAGGTCATTTTCGTCCTCCCTAGGCTTATTCTTGTCCAATTAGTGTTTTTAACCAATCTTGTGCATCCAATAAGTTCATTTGTGTCATTGGATGAACATTTAGGTCATTTTCGTCCTCCCTATGCTTATTCTAGTCCAATTAGGGTTTTTATGCAATCTTGTGCATCCAATAGGTGTGTTTGTGTCATTGGACGAACATTTAGGTCATTTTCGTCATCCCTAGTCTTATTCTAGTCGAATTAGGGTTTTTAACCAATCTTGTGCATCCAATAAGTTCATTTGTGTCATTGGTTGAACATTTACGTCATTTTTGTCCCCCCTAGGCTTATTCTTGTCCAATTAGGGTTTTTAACCAATCTTGTGCATCCAATAAGTTCATTTGTGTCATTGGAGGAACATTTAGGTCATTTTCATCCTCCCTAGTCTTATTCTTGTCCAATTAGGATTTTAAGCAATCTTGTGCATCCAATAAGTGTGTTTGTGTCATTGGATGAACATTTAGGTCATTTTCGTTCTCCCTATGCTTATTGTTGTCCAATTAGGGTTTTTAACCAATCTTGTGCATACAATAAGTTCATTTGTGTCATTGGATGAACATTTAGGTCATTTTCGTCCTCCCTAGTCTTATTCTTGTCCAATTAGGGTTTTTATGCAATCTTGTGCATCCAATAGGTGTGTTTGTGTCATTCGAGGAACATTTAGGTCATTTTCGTCCTCCCTAGTCTTATTCTTGTCCAATTAGGGTTTTTATGCAATCTTGTGCATCCAATATGTGTGTTTGTGTCATTGGATGAACATTTAGGTCATTTTCGTCCTCCATATGCTTATTCTTGTCCAATTAGGGTTTTTAACCTATGTTGTGCATCCAATAAGTTCATTTGTGTCATTGGATGAACATTTAGGTCATTTTCGTCCTCCCTAGTCTTATTCTTGTCCAATTAGGGTTTTTATGCAATCTTGTGCATCCAATATGTGTGTTTGTGTCATTGGAGGAACATTTAGGTCATTTTCGTCCTCCCTAGTCTTATTCTTGTCCAATTAGGGATTTTATGCAATCTTGTGCATCCAATAGGTGTGTTTTTGTCATTGGACGAACATTTAGGTAATTTTCATCCTCCCTAGGCTTATTTTTGCCCAATTAGGGTTTTCAACCAATATTCTGCATCCAATAAGTTCATTTGTGTCATTGGATGAACATTTAGGTCATTTTCGTCCTCCCTAGGCTTATTCTTGTCCAATTAGGGTTTTTAACCAATCTTGTGCATCCAATAAGTTCATTTGTGTCATTGGATGAACATTTAGGTGATTTTCGTCCTCCCTAGGCTTATTCTTGTCCAATTAGGGTTTTTAACCAATCTTGTGCATCCAATAAGTTCATTTGTGTCATTGGACGAACATTTAGGTCATTTTCGTCCTCCCTAGGCTTATTCTTGTCCAATTAGGGTTTTTATGCAATCTTGTGCATCCAATAGGTTCATTTGTGTCATTGGATGAACATTTAGGTCATTTTCGTCCTCCCTAGGCTTATTCTTGTCCAATTAGGGTTTTTAACCAATCTTGTGCATCCAATAAGTTCATTTGTGTCATTGGATAAACATTTAGGTCATTTTCGTCCACCTTAGGCTTATTCTTGTCCAATTAGGGTTTTTAACCAATCTTGTGCATCCAATAAGTTCATTTGTGTCATTGGATGAACATTTAGGTCATTTTCGTCCTCCCTAGGCTTATTCTTGTCCAATTAGGGTTTTTAACCAATCTTGTGCATCGAATAGGTGTGTTTGTGTCATTGGATTATCATTTAGGGCATTTTCGTCCTCCCTAGGCTTATTCTTGTCCAATTAGGATTTTTAACCAATCTTGTGCATCCAATAGGTATGTTTGTGTCATTGGATGTACATTTAGGTCATTTTCGTCCTCCCTAGGCTTATTCTTGTCCAATTAGGGTTTTTAACCAATCATGTGCTTCCAATAGGTGTGTTTGTGTCGTTGGATGAACATTTAGGTCATTTTCGTCCTCCCAAGGCTTATTCTTGTCCAATTATGGTTTTTAACCAATCTTGTGCATCCAATAAGTTCATTTGTGTCATTGGATGAACATTTAGGTCATTTTCGTCCTCCCTAGGCTTATTCTTGTCCAATTAGGGTTTTTAACCAATCATGTGCGTCCAATTGGTGTATTTGTGTCATTGGATGAACATTTAGGTCATTTTCGTCCTCCCTAGGCTTATTCTTGTCCAATTAGGGTTTTTAAACAATCTTGTGCATCCAATAAGTTCATTTGTGTCATTGGATGAATATTAAGGTCATTTTCGTCCTCGCTAGGCTTATTCTTGTCCAATTAGGGTTTTTAACCAATCATGTGCATCCAATAGGTGTATTTGTGTCATTGGATGAACATTTAGGTTATTTTCGTCCTCCCTAGGCTTATTCTTGTCCACTTACGGTTTTTAAACAATCTTGTGCATCCAATAGGTGTGTTTGTGTCATTGGATGAACATTTAGGTCATTTTCGTCCTACCAAGGCTTATTCTTGTCCAATTAGGGTTTTGAACCAATCTTGTACATCCAATAGGATCATTTGTGTCATTGGATGAACATTTAGGTTATTTTCGTCTTCCCTAGGCTTATTCTTGTCCAATTAGGGTTTTTAGCCAATCATGTGCATCCAATAGGTGTATTTGTGTCATTGGATGAACATTTAGGTTATTTTCGTCCTCCCTAGGCTTATTCTTGTCCACTTACGGTTTTTAAACAATCTTGTGCATACAATAGGTGTGTTTGTGTCATTGGATGAACATTTAGGTCATTTTC
Organism: Cicer pinnatifidum; assembly: GCA_037974775.1. NCBI lineage: Eukaryota > Viridiplantae > Streptophyta > Magnoliopsida > Fabales > Fabaceae > Cicer > Cicer pinnatifidum. The sequence goes on along the minus strand of JBBPBR010000004.1, from coordinate 24,200,352 downwards.
GTCCTCCCAAGGCTTATTCTTGTCCAATTAGGGTTTTTAACCAATCTTGTGCATCCAATAGGATCATTTGTGTCATTGGATGAACATTTAGGTTATTTTCGTCCTCCCTAGGCTTATTCTTGTCCAATTAGGGTTCTTAACCAATCATGTGCATCCAATAGGTGTGTTTGTGTCATTGGATGAACCTTTAGGTCATTTTCGTCCTCCCTAGGCTTATTCTTGTCCAATTAGGGTTTTTAAACAATCTTGTGCATCCAATAAGTTATTTTGTGTCATTGGATGAACATTTAGGTCATTTTCGTCCTCCCAAGGCTTATTCTTGTCCAATTAAGGTTTTTAACCAATCTTGTGCATCCAATAGGTATGTTTGTGTCATTGGATGTACATTTAGGTCATTTTCGTCCTCCCTAGGCTTATTCTTGTCCAATTAGGGTTTTTAACCAATCTTGTGCATCGAATAGGTGTGTTTGTGTCATTGGATTATCATTTAGGGCATTTTCGTCCTCCCTTAGCTTATTCTTGTCCAATTAGGATTTTTAACCAATCTTGTGCATCCAATAGGTATGTTTGTGTCCTTGGACGAACAATTAGGTCATTTTCGTCTTCCCAAGGCTTATTCTTATACAATTAGGGTTTTAACCAATCTTGTGCATCCAATAAGTTCATTTGTGTCATTGGATGAACATTTAGGTCATTTTCGTCCTCCCTAGGCTTATTCTTGTCCAATTAGGGTTTTTAAACAATCTTGTGCATCCAACAAGTTCTTTTGTATCATTGGATGTACGTTTAGGTCATTTTCGTCCTCCTTAGGCTTATTCTTGTCCAATTAGGGTTTTTAACCAATCTTGTGCATCCAATAAGTTCATTTGTGTCATTGGATGAATATTTAGGTCATTTTCGTCCTCCCTCGGCTTATTCTTGTCCAATTTGGGTTTTCAACCAATCATGTGCATCCAATAGGTGTATTTGTGTCATTGGATGGACATTTAGGTCATTTTCGTCCTCCCTAGGCTTATTCTTGTCCAATTAGGGTTTTTAAACAATCTTGTGCATCCAATAAGTTCTTTTGTGTCATTGGATGTACATTTAGGTCATTTTCGTCCTCCTTAGGCTTATTCTTGTCCAATTAGGGTTTTTAACCAATCTGGTGCATCCAATAAGTTCATTTGTGTCATTGGATGAACATTTAGGTCATTTTCGTCCTCCCTAGGCTTATTCTTGTCCAATTAGGGTTTTTAACCAATCAGGTGCAACCAATAGGTGTCTTTGTGTCATTGGATGAACATTTAGGTTATTTTGGTCCTCCCTAGGCTTATTCTTGTCCAATTAGGGTTTTTAACCAATCATGTGCTTCCAATAGGTGTGTTTGTGTCGTTGGATGAACATTTAGGTCATTTTCGTCCTCCCAAGGCTTATTCTTGTCCAATTATGGTTTTTAACTAATCTTGTGCATCCAATAAGTTCATTTGTGTCATTGGATGAACATTTAGGTCATTTTCGTCCTCCCTAGGCTTATTCTTGTCCAATTAGGGTTTTTAACCAATCTTGTGCATCCAATAGGTGTGTTTGGGTCATTGGATGAACATTTAGGTCATTTTCGTCCTCCCTAGGCTTATTCTTGTCAAATTAGGGTTTCTAACCAATCTTTTGCATCCAATAGGTGTATTTGTGTCATTGGATGAACATTTATGTCATTTTCGTCCTCCCTAGGCTTATTCTTGTCCAATTAGGGTTTTTAAGCAATCTTGTGCATCCAATAAGTTCATTTGTGTCATTGGATGAACATTTAGGTCATTCTCGTCCTCCCTAGGCTTATTCTTGTCCAATTAGGGTTTTTAACCAATCTTGTGCATCCAATAGGTGTGTTTGTGTCATTGGATGAACATTTAGGTCATTTTCGTCCTCCCTAGGCTTATTCTTGTCCAAATAGGGTTTTTAACCAATCTTGTGCATCCAATAAGTTCATTTGTGTCATTGGATAAACATTTAGGTCATTTTCGTCCACCCTAGGCTTATTCTTGTCCAATTAGGGTTTTTAACCAATCTTGTGCATCCAATAATTTCATTTGTGCCATTGGATGAACATTTAGGTCATTTTTGTCCTCCATAGCCTTATTCTTGTCCAATTAGGGTTTTTAACCAATCTTGTGCATCCAATAAGTTCATTTGTGTCATTGGATGAACATTTAGGTCATTTTCGTCCTCCCTAGGCTTATTCTTGTCCAATTAGGGTTTTTAACCAATCTTGTGCATCCAATAAGTTCATTTGTGTCATTGGACGAACATTTAGGTCATTTTCGTCCTCCCTAGGCTTATTCTTGTCCAGTTAGGGTTTTTAACCAATCTTGTGCATCCAATAAGTTCATTTGTGTCATTGGATGAACATTTAGGTCATTTTCGTCCTCCCTAGCCTTATTCTTGTCTAATTAGGGTTTTTAACCAATCATGTGCATCCAATAAGTTCATTTGTGTCATTGGATGAACATTTAGGTCATTTTCGTCCTCCCTAGGCTTATTCTTGTCCAATTAGGGTTTTTAACCAATCTTGTGCATCCAATAAGTTCATTTGTGTCATTGGATGAACATTTAGGTCATTTTCGTCCTCCCTAGTCTTATTCTTGTCCAATTCGGGTTTTTATGCAATCTTATGCATCCAATATGTGTGTTTGTGTCATTGGATGAACATTTAGGTCATTTTCGTCCTCCCTAGGCTTATTCTTGTCCAATTAGTGTTTTTAACCAATCTTGTGCATCCAATAAGTTCATTTGTGTCATTGGATGAACATTTAGGTCATTTTCGTCCTCCCTATGCTTATTCTAGTCCAATTAGGGTTTTTATGCAATCTTGTGCATCCAATAGGTGTGTTTGTGTCATTGGACGAACATTTAGGTCATTTTCGTCATCCCTAGTCTTATTCTAGTCGAATTAGGGTTTTTAACCAATCTTGTGCATCCAATAAGTTCATTTGTGTCATTGGTTGAACATTTACGTCATTTTCGTCCCCCCTAGGCTTATTCTTGTCCAATTAGGGTTTTTAACCAATCTTGTGCATCCAATAAGTTCATTTGTGTCATTGGATGAACATTTAGGTCATTTTCGTCCTCCCTAGGCTTATTCTTGTCCAATTAGGGTTTCGAACCAATCTTGTGCATCCAATAGGTGTGTTTGTGTCATTGAATGAACATTTAGGTCATTTTCGTCCTCCCTAGTCTTATTCTTGTCCAATTAGGGTTTTAAGCAATCTTGTGCATCCAATAAGTTCATTTGTGTCATTGGATGAACATTTAGGTCATTTTCGTCCTCCCTAGGTTTATTCTTGTCCAATTAGGGTTTCTAACTAATCTTGTGTATCCAATAGATGTATTTGTGTCATTGGATGAACATTTAGGTCATTTTCGTCCTCCCTAGGCTTATTCTTGTCTAATTAGGGTTTTTAAGCAATCTTGTGCATCCAAGAAGTTCATTTGTGTCATTGGATTAATATTTAAGTAATTTTCGTCCTCCCTAGACTTATTCATGTTCAATTAGGGTTTCTAACCAATCTTGTGCATCCAATAGGTGTGTTTGTGTCATTGGATGAACATTTAGGTCATTTTCGTCCTCCCTAGGCTTATTCTTGTCCAATTAGGGTTTTTAAGCAATCTTGTGCATCCAATAAGTTCATTTGTGTCATTGGATTAACATTTAGGTCATTTTCGTCCTCCCTAGGCTTATTCTTGTCCAATTAGGGTTTCTAACCAATCTAGTGCATCCAATAGGTGTGTTTGTGTCATTGGATGAACATTTAGGTCATTTTCGTCCTCCCTAGGCTTATTCTTGTCCAATTAGGGTTTTTAACCAATCTTGTGCATCCAATAAGTTCATTTGTGTCATTGGATGAACATTTAGGTCATTTTCTTCCTCCCTTGGCTTATTCTTGTCCAATTAGGGTTTTTAAGCAATCTTGTGCATCCAATAAGTTCATTTGTGTCATTGGATGAACATTTAGGTCATTTTCGTCCTCCCTAGGCTTATTCTTGTCCAATTAGGGTTTTTAACCAATCTTGTGCATCGAATAGGTGTGTTTGTGTCATTGGATTATCATTTAGGGCATTTTCGTCCTCCCTAGGCTTATTCTTGTCCAATTAGGATTTTTAACCAATCTTGTGCATCCAATAGGTATGTTTGTGTCATTGGATGTACATTTAGGTCATTTTCGTCCTCCCTAGGCTTATTCTTGTCCAATTAGGGTTTTTAACCAATCATGTGCTTCCAATAGGTGTGTTTGTGTCGTTGGATGAACATTTAGGTCATTTTCGTCCTCCCAAGGCTTATTCTTGTCCAATTATGGTTTTTAACCAATCTTGTGCATCCAATAAGTTCATTTGTGTCATTGGATGAACATTTAGGTCATTTTCGTCCTCCCTAGGCTTATTCTTGTCCAATTAGGGTTTTTAACCAATCATGTGCGTCCAATTGGTGTATTTGTGTCATTGGATGAACATTTAGGTCATTTTCGTCCTCCCTAGGCTTATTCTTGTCCAATTAGGGTTTTTAAACAATCTTGTGCATCCAATAAGTTCATTTGTGTCATTGGATGAATATTAAGGTCATTTTCGTCCTCGCTAGGCTTATTCTTGTCCAATTAGGGTTTTTAACCAATCATGTGCATCCAATAGGTGTATTTGTGTCATTGGATGAACATTTAGGTTATTTTCGTCCTCCCTAGGCTTATTCTTGTCCACTTACGGTTTTTAAACAATCTTGTGCATCCAATAGGTGTGTTTGTGTCATTGGATGAACATTTAGGTCATTTTCGTCCTACCAAGGCTTATTCTTGTCCAATTAGGGTTTTGAACCAATCTTGTACATCCAATAGGATCATTTGTGTCATTGGATGAACATTTAGGTTATTTTCGTCTTCCCTAGGCTTATTCTTGTCCAATTAGGGTTTTTAGCCAATCATGTGCATCCAATAGGTGTATTTGTGTCATTGGATGAACATTTAGGTTATTTTCGTCCTCCCTAGGCTTATTCTTGTCCACTTACGGTTTTTAAACAATCTTGTGCATACAATAGGTGTGTTTGTGTCATTGGATGAACATTTAGGTCATTTTCGTCCTCCCAAGGCTTATTCTTGTCCAATTAGGGTTTTTAACCAATCTTGTGCATCCAATAGGATCATTTGTGTCATTGGATGAACATTTAGGTTATTTTCGTCCTCCCTAGGCTTATTCTTGTCCAATTAGGGTTCTTAACCAATCATGTGCATCCAATAGGTGTGTTTGTGTCATTGGATGAACCTTTAGGTCATTTTCGTCCTCCCTAGGCTTATTCTTGTCCAATTAGGGTTTTTAAACAATCTTGTGCATCCAATAAGTTATTTTGTGTCATTGGATGAACATTTAGGTCATTTTCGTCCTCCCAAGGCTTATTCTTGTCCAATTAAGGTTTTTAACCAATCTTGTGCATCCAATAGGTATGTTTGTGTCATTGGATGTACATTTAGGTCATTTTCGTCCTCCCTAGGCTTATTCTTGTCCAATTAGGGTTTTTAACCAATCTTGTGCATCGAATAGGTGTGTTTGTGTCATTGGATTATCATTTAGGGCATTTTCGTCCTCCCTTAGCTTATTCTTGTCCAATTAGGATTTTTAACCAATCTTGTGCATCCAATAGGTATGTTTGTGTCCTTGGACGAACAATTAGGTCATTTTCGTCTTCCCAAGGCTTATTCTTATACAATTAGGGTTTTAACCAATCTTGTGCATCCAATAAGTTCATTTGTGTCATTGGATGAACATTTAGGTCATTTTCGTCCTCCCTAGGCTTATTCTTGTCCAATTAGGGTTTTTAAACAATCTTGTGCATCCAACAAGTTCTTTTGTATCATTGGATGTACGTTTAGGTCATTTTCGTCCTCCTTAGGCTTATTCTTGTCCAATTAGGGTTTTTAATCAATCTTGTGCATCCAATAAGTTCATTTGTGTCATTGGATGAATATTAAGGTCATTTTCGTCCTCCCTAGGCTTATTCTTGTCCAATTAGGGTTTTTAACCAATCATGTGCATCCAATAGGTGTATTTGTGTCATTGGATGAACATTTAGGTTATTTTCGTCCTCCCTAGGCTTATTCTTGTCCACTTACGGTTTTTAAACAATCTTGTGCATCCAATAGGTGTGTTTGTGTCATTGGATGAACATTTAGGTCATTTTCGTCCTCCCAAGGCTTATTCTTGTCCAATTAGGGTTTTGAACCAATCTTGTACATCCAATAGGATCATTTGTGTCATTGGATGAACATTTAGGTTATTTTCGTCCTCCCTAGGCTTATTCTTGTCCAATTAGGGTTTTTAGCCAATCATGTGCATCCAATAGGTGTATTTGTGTCATTGGATGAACATTTAGGTTATTTTCGTCCTCCCTAGGCTTATTCTTGTCCACTTACGGTTTTTAAACAATCTTGTGCAT
>JBBPBR010000004.1:24144560-24186829 GCA_037974775.1 Cicer pinnatifidum | reverse complement strand
TTGTGCATCCAATAGGTATGTTTCTGTCCTTGGATGAACAATTAGGTCATTTTCGTCCTCCCAAGGCTTATTCTTGTCCAATTAGGGTTTTTAACCAATCTTGTGCATCCAATAAGTTCATTTGGGTTACTGGATGAACATTTAGGTCATTTTCGTCCTCCCTAGGCTTAATCATGTCCAATTAGGGTTTTTAACCAATCTTGTGCATCCAATAGGTATGTTTGTGTCCTTGGATGAACAATTAGGTCATTTTCGTCTTCCCAAGGCTTATTCTTATCCAATTAGGGTTTTAACCAATCTTGTGCATCCAATAAGTTCATTTGTGCCATTGGATGAACATTTAGGTCATTTTCGTCCTCCCTAGACTTATTCTTCTCCAATTAGGGTTCTTAAACAATCTTGGGCATCCAATAAGTTCTTTTGTGTCATTGGATGAACATTTAGGTCATTTTCGTCCTCCCTAGGCTTATTCTTGTCCAATAAGGGTTTTTAACCAATCATGTGCATCCAATTGGTGTATTTGGGTCATTGGATGAACATTTAGGTCATTTTCGTCCTCCTTAGCCTTATTTTTGTCAAATTAGGGTTTTTAACCAATCTTGAGCATCCAATAAGTTCATTTGTGTCATTGGATGAACATTTAGGTCATTTTCGTCCACCCTAGGCTTATTCTTGTCCAATTAGGGTTTTTAACCAATCATGTGTATCCAATAGGTGTATTTGGGTCATTGGATGAACATTTAGGTCATTTTAGTCCTCCTTAGGCTTATTCTTGTCCAATTAGGGGTTTTAAACAATCTTGTGCATCCAATAAGTTCTTTTGTGTCGTTGGATGAACATTTAGGTCATTTTCGTCCTCCTAAGGCTTATTCTTGTCCAATTAGGGTTTCTAACCAATCTTTTGCATCCAATAGGTATGTTTGTGTCCTTGGATGAACAATTAGGTCATTTTCGTCTTCCCAAGGCTTATTCTTATCCAATTAGGGTTTTAACCAATCTTGTGCATCCAATAAGTTCATTTGTGTCATTGGATGAACATTTAGGTCATTTTCGTCCTCCCTAGGCTTATTCTTGTCCAATTAGGGTTTTTAACAAATCATGTGCATCCAATAGGTGTATTTGTGTCATTGGATGAACATTTAGGTTATTTTCGTCCTCCCTAGGCTTATTCTTGTCCACTTAGGGTTTTTAAACAATCTTGTGCATCCAATAAGTTCTTTTGTGTCATTGGATGAACATTTAGGTCATTTTCGTCCTTCCAAGGCTTATTCTGGTCCAATTAGGGTTTTTAACCAATCTTGTGCATCCAATAGGTATGTTTGTGTCATTGGATGTACATTTAGGTCATTTTCGTCCTCCCTAGGCTTATTCTTGTCCAATTAGGGTTTTTAACCAATCTTGTGCATCGAATAGGTGTGTTTGTGTCATTGGATTATCATTTAGGGCATTTTCGTCCTCCCTTAGCTTATTCTTGTCCAATTAGGGTTTTTAACCAATCTTGTGCATCCAATAGGTATGTTTGTGTCCTTGGACGAACAATTATGTCATTTTCGTCTTCCCAAGGCTTATTCTTATCCAATTAGGGTTTTAACCAATCTTGTGCATCCAATAAGTTCATTTGTGTCATTGGATGAACATTTAGGTCATTTTCGTCCTCCCTAGGCTTATTCTTGTCCAATTAGGGTTTTTAAACAATCTTGTGCATCCAACAAGTTCTTTTGTATCATTGGATGTACGTTTAGGTCATTTTCGTCCTCCTTAGGCTTATTCTTGTCCAATTAGGGTTTTTAATCAATCTTGTGCATCCAATAAGTTCATTTGTGTCATTGGATGAATATTAAGGTCATTTTCGTCCTCCCTAGGCTTATTCTTGTCCAATTAGGGTTTTTAACCAATCATGTGCATCCAATAGGTGTATTTGTGTCATTGGATGAACATTTAGGTTATTTTCGTCCTCCCTAGGCTTATTCTTGTCCACTTACGGTTTTTAAACAATCTTGTGCATCCAATAGGTGTGTTTGTGTCATTGGATGAACATTTAGGTCATTTTCGTCCTCCCAAGGCTTATTCTTGTCCAACTAGGGTTTTTAACCAATCTTGTGCATCCAATAGGATCATTTGTGTCATTGGATGAACATTTAGGTTATTTTCGTCCTCCCTAGGCTTATTCTTGTCCAGTTAGGGTTTTTAACCAATCATGTGCATCCAATAGGTGTGTTTGTGTCATTGGATGAACCTTTAGGTCATTTTCGTCCTCCCTAGGCTTATTCTTGTCCAATTAGGGTTTTTAAACAATCTTGTGCATCCAATAAGTTCTTTTGTGTCATTGGATGAACATTTAGGTCATTTTCGTCCTTCCAAGGCTTATTCTGGTCCAATTAGGGTTTTTAACCAATCTTGTGCATCCAATAGGTATGTTTGTGTCATTGGATGTACATTTAGGTCATTTTCGTCCTCCCTAGGCTTATTCTTGTCCAATTAGGGTTTTTAACCAATCTTGTGCATCGAATAGGTGTGTTTGTGTCATTGGATTATTATTTAGGGCATTTTCGTCCTCCCTTAGCTTATTCTTGTCCAATTAGGGTTTTTAACCAATCTTGTGCATCCAATATGTATGTTTGTGTCCTTGGACGAACAATTATGTCATTTTCGTCTTCCCAAGGCTTATTCTTATCCAATTAGGGTTTTAACCAATCTTGTGCATCCAATAAGTTCATTTGTGTCATTGGATGAACATTTAGGTCATTTTCGTCCTCCCTAGGCTTATTCTTGTCCAATTAGGGTTTTTAAACAATCTTGTGCATCCAACAAGTTCTTTTGTATCATTGGATGTACGTTTAGGTCATTTTCGTCCTCCTTAGGCTTATTCTTGTCCAATTAGGGTTTTTAATCAATCTTGTGCATCCAATAAGTTCATTTGTGTCATTGGATGAATATTAAGGTCATTTTCGTCCTCCCTAGGCTTATTCTTGTCCAATTAGGGTTTTTAACCAATCATGTGCATCCAATAGGTGTATTTGTGTCATTGGATGAACATTTAGGTCATTTTTGTCCTCCCTAGGCTTATTCTTGTCCTATTAGAGTTTTTAAACAATCTTGTGCATCCAATAAGTTCTTTTGTGTCATTGGATGTACATTTAGGTCATTTTCGTCCTCCTTAGGCTTATTCTTGTCCAATTAGGGTTTTTAACCAATCTGGTGCATCCAATAAGTTCATTTGTGTCATTGGATGAACATTTAGGTCATTTTCGTCCTCCCTAGGCTTATTCTTGTCCAATTAGGGTTTTTAACCAATCTTGTGCATCCAATAAGTTCATTTGTGTCATTGGATGAACATTTAGGTCATTTTCGTCCTCCCTAGTCTTATTCTCGTCCAATTAGGGTTTTAAGCAATCTTGTGCATCCAATATGTGTGTTTGTGTCATTGGATGAACATTTAGGTCATTTTCGTCCTCCCTAGTCTTATTCTTGTCCAATTAGGGTTTTTATGCAATCTTGTGCATCCAAGAGGTGTGTTTGTGTCATTGGACGAACATTTAGGTCATTTTCGCCCTCCCTAGGCTTATTCTTGTCCAATTAGGGTTTTTAACCAATCATGTGCATCCAATAAGTTCATTTGTGTCATTGGATGAACATTTAGGTCATTTTCGTCCTCCCTAGGCTTATTCTTGTCCAATTAGGGTTTTTAACCAATCTTGTGCATCCAATAAGTTCATTTGTGTCATTGGATGAACATTTAGGTCATTTTCGTCCTCCCTAGTCTTATTCTTGTCCAATTGGGGTTTTTAGCAATCTTGTGCATCCAATATGTGTGTTTGTGTCATTGGATGAACATTTAGGTCATTTTCGTCCTCCCTATGCTTATTCTTGTCCAATTTGGGTTTTTAACCAATCTTGTGCATCCAATAAGTTCATTTGTGTCATTGGATGAACATTTAGGTCATTTTCGTCCTCCCTAGTCTTATTCTTGTCCAATTAGGGTTTTTAACCAATCTTGTGCATCCAATATGTTCATTTGTGTCATTGGATGAACATTTAGGTCATTTTCGTCCTCCCTAGTCTTAATCTTGTCCAATTAGGGTTTTCAACCAATCTAGTGCATCCAATAAGTTCATTTGTGTCATGGGACGAACATTTAGGTCATTTTCGTCCTCCCTAGGCTTATTCTTGTCCAATTAGGGTTTTTAACCAATCTTGTGCATCCAATAAGTTCATTTGTGTCATTGGATGAACATTTAGGTCATTTTCGTCCTCCCTAGGCTTATTCCTGTCCAATTAGGGTTTTCAACCAATCTTGTGCATCCAATAAGTTCATTTGTGTCATTGGATGAACATTTAGGTCATTTTCGTCCTCCCTAGGCTTATTCTTGTCCAATTAGGGTTTTTAACCAATCTTGTGCATCCAATAAGTTCATTTGTGTCATTGGATGAACATTTAGGTCATTTTCGTCCTCCCTAGGCTTATTCTTGTCCAATTAGGGTTTTCAACAAATTTTGTGCATCCAATACGTTCATTTGTGTCATTGGATGAACATTTAGGTCATTTTCGTTCTCCCTAGGCTTATTCTTGTCCAATTAGGGTTTTTAACCAATCTTGTGCATCCAATAAGTTCATTTGTGTCATTGGATGAACATTTAGGTCATTTTCGTCCTCCCTAGTCTTATTCTTGTCGAATTAGGTTTTTATGCAATCTTGTGCATCCAATAGGTGTGTTTGTGTCATTGGAGGAACATTTAGGTCATTTTCGTCCTCCCTAGTCTTATTCTTGTCCAATTAGGGTTTTTATGCAATCTTGTGCATCCAATATGTTCATTTGTGTCATTGGATGAACATTTAGGTCATTTTCGTCCTCCCTAGGCTTATTCTTGTCCAATTAGGGTTTTTAACCAATCTTGTGCATCCAATAAGTTCATTTGTGTCATTGGATGAACATTTAGGTCATTTTCGTCCTCCCTAGGCTTATTCTTGTCCAATTATGGTTTTTTACCAATCTTGTGCATCCAATAAGTTCATTTGTGTCATTGGACGAACATTTAGGTCATTTTCGTCCTCCCTAGGCTTATTCTTGTCCAATTAGGGTTTTTAACCAATCTTGTGCATCCAATAAGTTCATTTGTGTCATTGGATGAACATTTAGGTCATTTTCGTCCTCCCAAGGCTTTTTCTTGTCCAATTAGGGTTTTTAGCCAATCTTGTGCATCCAATATGTTCATTTGTGTCTTTGGAGGAACATTTAGGTCATTTTCGTCCTCCCTAGGCTTATTCTTGTCCAATTAGGGTTTTTAACCAATCTTGTGCATCCAATAAGTTCATTTGTGTCATTGGATGAACATTTAGGTCATTTTCGTCCTCCCTAGGCTTATTCTTGTCCAATTAGGGTTTTTAACCAATCTTGTGCATCGAATAGGTGTGTTTGTGTCATTGGATTATCATTTAGGGCATTTTCGTCCTCCCTAGGCTTATTCTTGTCCAATTAGGATTTTTAACCAATCTTGTGCATCCAATAGGTATGTTTGTGTCATTGGATGTACATTTAGGTCATTTTCGTCCTCCCTAGGCTTATTCTTGTCCAATTAGGGTTTTTAACCAATCATGTGCTTCCAATAGGTGTGTTTGTGTCGTTGGATGAACATTTAGGTCATTTTCGTCCTCCCAAGGCTTATTCTTGTCCAATTATGGTTTTTAACCAATCTTGTGCATCCAATAAGTTCATTTGTGTCATTGGATGAACATTTAGGTCATTTTCGTCCTCCCTAGGCTTATTCTTATCCAATTAGGGTTTTTAAGCAATCTTGTGCATCCAATAAGTTCATTTGTGTCATTGGATGAACATTTAGGTTATTTTCGTCCTCCCTAGGCTTAGTTTTGTGCAATTAGGGTTTCTAACCAATCTTGTGCATCCAATAGGTGTGTTTGTGTCATTGGATGAACATTTAGGTCATTTTCGTCCTCCCTAGTCTTATTCTTGTCCAATTAGGGTTTTAAGCAATCTTGTGCGTCCAATAAGTTCATTTGTGTCATTGGATGAACATTTAGGTCATTTTTCGTCCTCCCTAGGCTTATTCTTGTCCAATTAGGGTTTTTAAGCAATCTTGTGCATCCAATAAGTTCATTTGTGTCATTGGATGAACATTTAGGTCATTTTCGTCCTCCCTAGGCATATTCTTGTCCAATTAGGGTTTTTAACCAATCTTGTGTATCCAATAGGTGTATTTGTGTCATTGGATGAACATTTAGGTCATTTTCGTCCTCCCTAGGCTTATTCTTGTCCAATTAGGGTTTTTAAGCAATCTTGTGCATCCAATAAGTTCATTTGTGTCATTGGATGAACATTTAGGTCATTTTCGTCCTCCCTAGGCATATTCTTGTCCAATTAGGATTTTTAACCAATCTTGTGCATCCAATAGGTGTATTTGTGTCATTGGATGAACATTTAGGTCATTTTCGTCCTCCCTAGGCTTATTCTTGTCCAATTAGGGTTTTTAAGCAATCTTGTGCATCCAATAAGTTCATTTGTGTCATTGGATGAACATTTAGGTCATTTTCGTCCTCCATAGGCTTATTCTTGTCCAATTAGGGTTTTTAACCAATCTTGTGCATCCAATATGTTCATTTATGTCATTGGATGAACATTTAGGTCATTTTCGTCCTCCCTAGGCTTATTCTTGTCCAATTAGGGTTTTTAACCAATCTTGTGCATCCAATAAGTTCATTTGTGTCATTGGATGAACATTTAGGTCATTTTCGTCCTCCCTAGGCTTATTCTTGTCCAATTAGGGTTTTTAACCAACCTTGTGCATCCAATAAGTTCATTTGTCTCATTGATTTAACATTTAGGTCATTTTCGTCCTCCCTAGGCTTATTCTTGTCCAATTAGGGTTTTTAACCAATCTTGTGCATCCAATAAGTTCATTTGTGTCATTGGATGAACATTTAGGTCATTTTCGTCCTCCCTAGGCTTATTCTTGTCCAATTAGGGTTTTTAACCAATCATGTGCGTCCAATTGGTGTATTTGTGTCATTGGATGAACATTTAGGTCATTTTCGTCCTCCCTAGGCTTATTCTTGTCCAATTAGGGTTTTTAAACAATCTTGTGCATCCAATAAGTTCATTTGTGTCATTGGATGAATATTAAGGTCATTTTCGTCCTCGCTAGGCTTATTCTTGTCCAATTAGGGTTTTTAACCAATCATGTGCATCCAATAGGTGTATTTGTGTCATTGGATGAACATTTAGGTTATTTTCGTCCTCCCTAGGCTTATTCTTGTCCACTTACGGTTTTTAAACAATCTTGTGCATCCAATAGGTGTGTTTGTGTCATTGGATGAACATTTAGGTCATTTTCGTCCTACCAAGGCTTATTCTTGTCCAATTAGGGTTTTGAACCAATCTTGTACATCCAATAGGATCATTTGTGTCATTGGATGAACATTTAGGTTATTTTCGTCTTCCCTAGGCTTATTCTTGTCCAATTAGGGTTTTTAGCCAATCATGTGCATCCAATAGGTGTATTTGTGTCATTGGATGAACATTTAGGTTATTTTCGTCCTCCCTAGGCTTATTCTTGTCCACTTACGGTTTTTAAACAATCTTGTGCATACAATAGGTGTGTTTGTGTCATTGGATGAACATTTAGGTCATTTTCGTCCTCCCAAGGCTTATTCTTGTCCAATTAGGGTTTTTAACCAATCTTGTGCATCCAATAGGATCATTTGTGTCATTGGATGAACATTTAGGTTATTTTCGTCCTCCCTAGGCTTATTCTTGTCCAATTAGGGTTCTTAACCAATCATGTGCATCCAATAGGTGTGTTTGTGTCATTGGATGAACCTTTAGGTCATTTTCGTCCTCCCTAGGCTTATTCTTGTCCAATTAGGGTTTTTAAACAATCTTGTGCATCCAATAAGTTATTTTGTGTCATTGGATGAACATTTAGGTCATTTTCGTCCTCCCAAGGCTTATTCTTGTCCAATTAAGGTTTTTAACCAATCTTGTGCATCCAATAGGTATGTTTGTGTCATTGGATGTACATTTAGGTCATTTTCGTCCTCCCTAGGCTTATTCTTGTCCAATTAGGGTTTTTAACCAATCTTGTGCATCGAATAGGTGTGTTTGTGTCATTGGATTATCATTTAGGGCATTTTCGTCCTCCCTTAGCTTATTCTTGTCCAATTAGGATTTTTAACCAATCTTGTGCATCCAATAGGTATGTTTGTGTCCTTGGACGAACAATTAGGTCATTTTCGTCTTCCCAAGGCTTATTCTTATACAATTAGGGTTTTAACCAATCTTGTGCATCCAATAAGTTCATTTGTGTCATTGGATGAACATTTAGGTCATTTTCGTCCTCCCTAGGCTTATTCTTGTCCAATTAGGGTTTTTAAACAATCTTGTGCATCCAACAAGTTCTTTTGTATCATTGGATGTACGTTTAGGTCATTTTCGTCCTCCTTAGACTTATTCTTGTCCAATTAGGGTTTTTAATCAATCTTGTGCATCCAATAAGTTCATTTGTGTCATTGGATGAATATTAAGGTCATTTTCGTCCTCCCTAGGCTTATTCTTGTCCAATTAGGGTTTTTAACCAATCATGTGCATCCAATAGGTGTATTTGTGTCATTGGATGAACATTTAGGTCATTTTTGTCCTCCCTAGGCTTATTCTTGTCCTATTAGGGTTTTTAAACAATCTTGTGCATCCAATAAGTTCTTTTGTGTCATTGGATGTACATTTAGGTCATTTTCGTCCTCCTTAGGCTTATTCTTGTCCAATTAGGGTTTTTAACCAATCTGGTGCATCCAATAAGTTCATTTGTGTCATTGGATGAACATTTAGGTCATTTTCGTCCTCCCTAGGCTTATTCTTGTCCAATTAGGGTTTTTAACCAATCTTGTGCATCGAATAGGTGTGTTTGTGTCATTGGATTATCATTTAGGGCATTTTCGTCCTCCCTAGGCTTATTCTTGTCCAATTAGGATTTTTAACCAATCTTGTGCATCCAATAGGTATGTTTGTGTCATTGGATGTACATTTAGGTCATTTTCGTCCTCCCTAGGCTTATTCTTGTCCAATTAGGGTTTTTAACCAATCATGTGCTTCCAATAGGTGTGTTTGTGTCGTTGGATGAACATTTAGGTCATTTTCGTCCTCCCAAGGCTTATTCTTGTCCAATTATGGTTTTTAACCAATCTTGTGCATCCAATAAGTTCATTTGTGTCATTGGATGAACATTTAGGTCATTTTCGTCCTCCCTAGGCTTATTCTTATCCAATTAGGGTTTTTAAGCAATCTTGTGCATCCAATAAGTTCATTTGTGTCATTGGATGAACATTTAGGTTATTTTCGTCCTCCCTAGGCTTAGTTTTGTGCAATTAGGGTTTCTAACCAATCTTGTGCATCCAATAGGTGTGTTTGTGTCATTGGATGAACATTTAGGTCATTTTCGTCCTCCCTAGTCTTATTCTTGTCCAATTAGGGTTTTAAGCAATCTTGTGCGTCCAATAAGTTCATTTGTGTCATTGGATGAACATTTAGGTCATTTTTCGTCCTCCCTAGGCTTATTCTTGTCCAATTAGGGTTTTTAAGCAATCTTGTGCATCCAATAAGTTCATTTGTGTCATTGGATGAACATTTAGGTCATTTTCGTCCTCCCTAGGCATATTCTTGTCCAATTAGGGTTTTTAACCAATCTTGTGTATCCAATAGGTGTATTTGTGTCATTGGATGAACATTTAGGTCATTTTCGTCCTCCCTAGGCTTATTCTTGTCCAATTAGGGTTTTTAAGCAATCTTGTGCATCCAATAAGTTCATTTGTGTCATTGGATGAACATTTAGGTCATTTTCGTCCTCCCTAGGCATATTCTTGTCCAATTAGGATTTTTAACCAATCTTGTGCATCCAATAGGTGTATTTGTGTCATTGGATGAACATTTAGGTCATTTTCGTCCTCCCTAGGCTTATTCTTGTCCAATTAGGGTTTTTAAGCAATCTTGTGCATCCAATAAGTTCATTTGTGTCATTGGATGAACATTTAGGTCATTTTCGTCCTCCATAGGCTTATTCTTGTCCAATTAGGGTTTTTAACCAATCTTGTGCATCCAATATGTTCATTTATGTCATTGGATGAACATTTAGGTCATTTTCGTCCTCCCTAGGCTTATTCTTGTCCAATTAGGGTTTTTAACCAATCTTGTGCATCCAATAAGTTCATTTGTGTCATTGGATGAACATTTAGGTCATTTTCGTCCTCCCTAGGCTTATTCTTGTCCAATTAGGGTTTTTAACCAACCTTGTGCATCCAATAAGTTCATTTGTCTCATTGATTTAACATTTAGGTCATTTTCGTCCTCCCTAGGCTTATTCTTGTCCAATTAGGGTTTTTAACCAATCTTGTGCATCCAATAAGTTCATTTGTGTCATTGGATGAACATTTAGGTCATTTTCGTCCTCCCTAGGCTTATTCTTGTCCAATTAGGGTTTTTAACCAATCATGTGCGTCCAATTGGTGTATTTGTGTCATTGGATGAACATTTAGGTCATTTTCGTCCTCCCTAGGCTTATTCTTGTCCAATTAGGGTTTTTAAACAATCTTGTGCATCCAATAAGTTCATTTGTGTCATTGGATGAATATTAAGGTCATTTTCGTCCTCGCTAGGCTTATTCTTGTCCAATTAGGGTTTTTAACCAATCATGTGCATCCAATAGGTGTATTTGTGTCATTGGATGAACATTTAGGTTATTTTCGTCCTCCCTAGGCTTATTCTTGTCCACTTACGGTTTTTAAACAATCTTGTGCATCCAATAGGTGTGTTTGTGTCATTGGATGAACATTTAGGTCATTTTCGTCCTACCAAGGCTTATTCTTGTCCAATTAGGGTTTTGAACCAATCTTGTACATCCAATAGGATCATTTGTGTCATTGGATGAACATTTAGGTTATTTTCGTCTTCCCTAGGCTTATTCTTGTCCAATTAGGGTTTTTAGCCAATCATGTGCATCCAATAGGTGTATTTGTGTCATTGGATGAACATTTAGGTTATTTTCGTCCTCCCTAGGCTTATTCTTGTCCACTTACGGTTTTTAAACAATCTTGTGCATACAATAGGTGTGTTTGTGTCATTGGATGAACATTTAGGTCATTTTCGTCCTCCCAAGGCTTATTCTTGTCCAATTAGGGTTTTTAACCAATCTTGTGCATCCAATAGGATCATTTGTGTCATTGGATGAACATTTAGGTTATTTTCGTCCTCCCTAGGCTTATTCTTGTCCAATTAGGGTTCTTAACCAATCATGTGCATCCAATAGGTGTGTTTGTGTCATTGGATGAACCTTTAGGTCATTTTCGTCCTCCCTAGGCTTATTCTTGTCCAATTAGGGTTTTTAAACAATCTTGTGCATCCAATAAGTTATTTTGTGTCATTGGATGAACATTTAGGTCATTTTCGTCCTCCCAAGGCTTATTCTTGTCCAATTAAGGTTTTTAACCAATCTTGTGCATCCAATAGGTATGTTTGTGTCATTGGATGTACATTTAGGTCATTTTCGTCCTCCCTAGGCTTATTCTTGTCCAATTAGGGTTTTTAACCAATCTTGTGCATCGAATAGGTGTGTTTGTGTCATTGGATTATCATTTAGGGCATTTTCGTCCTCCCTTAGCTTATTCTTGTCCAATTAGGATTTTTAACCAATCTTGTGCATCCAATAGGTATGTTTGTGTCCTTGGACGAACAATTAGGTCATTTTCGTCTTCCCAAGGCTTATTCTTATACAATTAGGGTTTTAACCAATCTTGTGCATCCAATAAGTTCATTTGTGTCATTGGATGAACATTTAGGTCATTTTCGTCCTCCCTAGGCTTATTCTTGTCCAATTAGGGTTTTTAAACAATCTTGTGCATCCAACAAGTTCTTTTGTATCATTGGATGTACGTTTAGGTCATTTTCGTCCTCCTTAGGCTTATTCTTGTCCAATTAGGGTTTTTAATCAATCTTGTGCATCCAATAAGTTCATTTGTGTCATTGGATGAATATTAAGGTCATTTTCGTCCTCCCTAGGCTTATTCTTGTCCAATTAGGGTTTTTAACCAATCATGTGCATCCAATAGGTGTATTTGTGTCATTGGATGAACATTTAGGTCATTTTTGTCCTCCCTAGGCTTATTCTTGTCCTATTAGAGTTTTTAAACAATCTTGTGCATCCAATAAGTTCTTTTGTGTCATTGGATGTACATTTAGGTCATTTTCGTCCTCCTTAGGCTTATTCTTGTCCAATTAGGGTTTTTAACCAATCTGGTGCATCCAATAAGTTCATTTGTGTCATTGGATGAACATTTAGGTCATTTTCGTCCTCCCTAGGCTTATTCTTGTCCAATTAGGGTTTTTAACCAATCTTGTGCATCCAATAAGTTCATTTGTGTCATTGGATGAACATTTAGGTCATTTTCGTCCTCCCTAGTCTTATTCTCGTCCAATTAGGGTTTTAAGCAATCTTGTGCATCCAATATGTGTGTTTGTGTCATTGGATGAACATTTAGGTCATTTTCGTCCTCCCTAGTCTTATTCTTGTCCAATTAGGGTTTTTATGCAATCTTGTGCATCCAATAGGTGTGTTTGTGTCATTGGATGAACATTTAGGTCATTTTCGTCCTCCCTAGGCTTATTCTTGTCCAATTAGTGTTTTTAACCAATCTTGTGCATCCAATAAGTTCATTTGTGTTATTGGATTAACATTTAGGTCATTTTCGTCCTCCCTAGGCTTATTCTTGTCCAATTAGGGTTTTTAACCAATCTTGTGCATCCAATAAGTTCATTTGTGTCATTGGATGAACATTTAGGTCATTTTCGTCCTCCCAAGGCTTATTCTTGTCCAATTAGGGTTTCTAACCAATCTTGTGCATCCAATAGGTGTGTTTGTGTCAGTGGATGAACATTTAGGTCATTTTCGTCCTCCCTAGGCTTATTCTTGTCCAATTAGGGTTTTTAACCAATCTTGTGCATCCAATAAGTTCATTTGTGTCATTGGATGAACATTTAGGTCATTTTCGTCCTCCCTAGGCTTATTCTGGTCCAATTAGGGTTTTTAACCAATCTTGTGCATCCAATAAGTTCATTTGTGTCATTGGATCAACATTTAGGTCATTTTCTTCCTCCCTAGGCTTATTCTTGTCCAATTAGGGTTTTTAACCAATCTTGAGCATCCAATAAGTTCATTTGTGACATTGGATGAACATTTAGGTCATTTTCGTCCTCCCTAGGCTTATTCTTGTCCAATTAGGGTTTTTAACCAATCTTGTGCATCCAATAAGTTCATTTGTGTCATTGGATGAACATTTAGGTCATTTTCGTCCTCCCTAGGCTTATTCTTGTACAATTAGGGTTTTTAACCAATCTTGTGCATCCAATAAGTTCATTTGTGTCATCGGATGAACATTTAGGTCATTTTCGTCCTCCCTAGGCTTATTCTTGTCCAATTAGGGGTTTTAGCCAATCTTGTGCAACCAATTAGTTCATATGTCTCATTGGATGAACATTTAGGTCATTTTCGTCCTCCCTAGGCTTATTCTTGTCCAATTAGGGGTTTTAGACAATCTTGTGCAACCAATAAGTTCATTTGTGTCATTGGAGGAACATTTATGACACTTTCGTCCTCCCTAGGCTTATTCTTGTCCAATTAGGATTTTTAACCAATCTTGTGCATCCAATAGGTGTTTGTGTCATTGGAGGAACATTTAAGTCATTTTCGTCCTCCCTAGTCTTATTCTTGTCCAATTAGCGTTTTTATGCAATCTTTTGCATCCAATAGGTGTGTTTGTGTCATTGGACGAACATTTAGGACATTTTCGTCGTCCCTAGGCTTATTCTTGTCCAATTAGGGTTTTTAACCAATCTTGTGCATCCAATAAGTTCATTTGTGTCATTGGATGAACATTTAGGTCATTTTCGTCCTCCCTAGGCTTATTCTTGTCCAATTAGGGTTTTTAACCAATCTTGTGCATCCAATAAGTTCATTTGTGTCATTGGATGAACATTTAGGTCATTTTCGTCCTCCCTAGGCTTATTCTTGTCCAATTAGGGTTTTTAACCAATCTTGTGCATCCAATAAGTTCATTTGTGTCATTGGATGAACATTTAGGTCATTTTCGTCCTCCCAAGGCTTATGCTTGTCCAATTAGGGTTTTTAACCAATCTTGTGCATCCACTAAGTTCATTTGTGTCATTGGATGAACATTTAGGTCATTTTCGTCCTCCCTACGCTTATTCTTGTCCAATTAGGGTTTTTAACCAATCTTGTGCATCCAATAGGTGTGTTTGTGTCATTGGATGAACATTTAGGTCATTTTCGTCCTCCCAAGGCTTATTCTTGTCCAATTAGGGTTTTTAACCAATCTTGTGCATCCAATAGGTGTGTTGGCGTCATTGGATGTACATTTAGGTCATTTTCGTCCTCCCTAGGGTTAATCATGTCCAATTAGGGTTTTTAACCAATCTTGTGCTTCCTATAGGTGTTTGTTTGTGTCATTGGATGAACATTTAGGTCATTTCCGTCCACCCTAAGCTTATTCTTGCCCAATTAGGGTTTTTAACCAATCTTGTGCATCCAATAGGTATGTTTGTGTCATTGGATGTACATTTAGGTCATTTTCGTCCTCCCTAGGCTTATTCTTGTCCAATTAGGGTTTTTAACCAATCTTGTGCATCCAATAGGATCATTTGTGTCATTGGATGAACATTTAGGTTATTTTCGTCCTCCCTAGGCTTATTCTTGTCCAATTAGGGTTCTTAACCAATCATGTGCATCCAATAGGTGTGTTTGTGTCATTGGATGAACCTTTAGGTCATTTTCGTCCTCTCTAGGCTTATTCTTGTCCAATTAGGGTTTTTAAACAATCTTGTGCATCCAATAAGTTATTTTGTGTCATTGGATGAACATTTAGGTCATTTTCGTCCTCCCAAGGCTTATTCTTGTCCAATTAAGGTTTTTAACCAATCTTGTGCATCCAATAGGTATGTTTGTGTCATTGGATGTACATTTAGGTCATTTTCGTCCTCCCTAGGCTTATTCTTGTCCAATTAGGGTTTTTAACCAATCTTGTGCATCGAATAGGTGTGTTTGTGTCATTGGATTATCATTTAGGGCATTTTCGTCCTCCCTTAGCTTATTCTTGTCCAATTAGGATTTTTAACCAATCTTGTGCATCCAATAGGTATGTTTGTGTCGTTGGATGAACATTTAGGTCATTTTCGTCTTCCCAAGGCTTATTCTTATACAATTAGGGTTTTAACCAATCTTGTTCATCCAATAAGTTCATTTGTGTCATTGGATGAACATTTAGGTCATTTTCGTCCTCCCTAGGCTTATTCTTGTCCAATTAAAGTTTTTAAACAATCTTGTGCATCCAACAAGTTCTTTTGTATCATTGGATGTACGTTTAGGTCATTTTTGTCCTCCTTAGACTTATTCTTGTCCAATTAGGGTTTTTAATCAATCTTGTGCATCCAATAAGTTCATTTGTGTCATTGGATGAATATTAAGGTCATTTTCGTCCTCCCTAGGCTTATTCTTGTCCAATTAGGGTTTTTAACCAATCATGTGCATCCAATAGGTGTATTTGTTTCATTGGATGAACATTTAGGTCATTTTTGTCCTCCCTAGGCTTATTCTTGTCCAATTAGGGTTTTTAAACAATCTTGTGCATCCAATAAGTTCTTTTGTGTCATTGGATGTACATTTAGGTCATTTTCGTCCTCCTTAGGCTTATTCTTGTCCAATTAGGGTTTTTAACCAATCTGGTGCATCCAATAAGTTCATTTGTGTCATTGGATGAACATTTAGGTCATTTTCGTCCTCCCTAGGCTTATTCTTGTCCAATTAGGGTTTTTAACCAATCATGTGCGTCCAATAGGTGTATTTGTGTCATTGGATGAACATTTAGGTTATTTTCGTCCTCCCTAGGCTTATTCTTGTCCACTTACGGTTTTTAAACAATCTTGTGCATACAATAGGTGTGTTTGTGTCATTGGATGAACATTTAGGTCATTTTCGTCCTCCCAAGGCTTATTCTTGTCCAATTAGGGTTTTTAACCTATCTTGTGCATCCAATAGGATCATTTGTGTCATTGGATGAACATTTAGGTTATTTTCGTCCTCCCTAGGCTTATTCTTGTCCAATTAGGGTTCTTAACCAATCATGTGCATCCAATAGGTGTGTTTGTGTCATTGGATGAACCTTTAGGTCATTTTCGTCCTCCCTAGGCTTATTCTTGTCCAATTAGGGTTTTTAAACAATCTTGTGCATCCAATAAGTTATTTTGTGTCATTGGATGAACATTTAGGTCATTTTCGTCCTCCCAAGGCTTATTCTTGTCCAATTAAGGTTTTTAACCAATCTTGTGCATCCAATAGGTATGTTTGTGTCATTGGATGTACATTTAGGTCATTTTCGTCCTCCCTAGGCTTATTCTTGTCCAATTAGGGTTTTTAACCAATCTTGTGCATCGAATAGGTGTGTTTGTGTCATTGGATTATCATTTAGGGCATTTTCGTCCTCCCTTAGCTTATTCTTGTCCAATTAGGATTTTTAACCAATCTTGTGCATCCAATAGGTATGTTTGTGTCCTTGGACGAACAATTAGGTCATTTTCGTCTTCCCAAGGCTTATTCTTATACAATTAGGGTTTTAACCAATCTTGTGCATCCAATAAGTTCATTTGTGTCATTGGATGAACATTTAGGTCATTTTCGTCCTCCCTAGGCTTATTCTTGTCCAATTAGGGTTTTTAAACAATCTTGTGCATCCAACAAGTTCTTTTGTATCATTGGATGTACGTTTAGGTCATTTTCGTCCTCCTTAGGCTTATTCTTGTCCAATTAGGGTTTTTAATCAATCTTGTGCATCCAATAAGTTCATTTGTGTCATTGGATGAATATTAAGGTCATTTTCGTCCTCCCTAGGCTTATTCTTGTCCAATTAGGGTTTTTAACCAATCATGTGCATCCAATAGGTGTATTTGTGTCATTGGATGAACATTTAGGTCATTTTTGTCCTCCCTAGGCTTATTCTTGTCCTATTAGAGTTTTTAAACAATCTTGTGCATCCAATAAGTTCTTTTGTGTCATTGGATGTACATTTAGGTCATTTTCGTCCTCCTTAGGCTTATTCTTGTCCAATTAGGGTTTTTAACCAATCTGGTGCATCCAATAAGTTCATTTGTGTCATTGGATGAACATTTAGGTCATTTTCGTCCTCCCTAGGCTTATTCTTGTCCAATTAGGGTTTTTAACCAATCTTGTGCATCCAATAAGTTCATTTGTGTCATTGGATGAACATTTAGGTCATTTTCGTCCTCCCTAGGCTTATTCTTGTCCAATTAGGGTTTTTAACCAATCTTGTGCATCCAATAAGTTCATTTGTGTCATCGGTTGAACATTTAGGTCATTTTCGTCCTCCCTAGGCTTATTCTTGTCCAATTAGGGTTTTTAACCAACCTTGTGCATCCAATAAGTTCATTTGTGTCATTGGTGGAACATTTAGGTCATTTACGTCCTCCCTAGTCTTATTCTTGTCCAATTAGGGTTTTTATGCAATCTTGGGCATCCAATAGGTGTGTTTGTGTCATTGGAGGAACATTTATGTCGTTTTCGTCCTCCCTAGTCTTATTCTTGTCGAATTAGGTTTTTATGCAATCTTGTGCATCCAATAGGTGTGTTTGTGTCATTGGAGGAACATTTAGGTCATTTTCGTCCTCCCTAGTCTTATTCTTGTCCAATTAGGGTTTTTATGCAATCTTGTGCATCCAATAGGTGTGTTTGTGTCATTGGACGAAAATTTAGGTCATTTTCGTCCTCCATAAGCTTATTCTTGTCCAATTAGGGTTTTTAACCAATCTTGTGCATCCAATAAGTTCATTTGTGTCATTGGATGAACATTTAGGTCATTTTCGTCCTCCCTAGGCTTATTCTTGTCCAATTAGGGTTTTTAACCAATCTTGTGCATCCAATAAGTTCATTTGTGTCATTGGATGAACATTTAGGTCATTTTCGTCCTCCCTAGGCTTATTCTTGTCCAGTTAGGGTTTTTAACCAACCTTGTGCATCCAATAAGTTCATTTGTGTCATTGGAGGAACATTTAGGTCATTTTTCGTCCTCCCTAGTCTTATTCTTGTCCAATTCGGGTTTTTATGCAATCTTGTACATCCATTAGGTGTGTTTGTGTCATTGGACGAACATTTAGGTCATTTTCGTCCTCCCTAGGCTTATTCTTGTCCAATTAGGGTTTTTAACCAATCTTGTGCATCCAATAAGTTCATTTGTGTCATTGGATGAACATTTAGGTCATTTTCGTCCTCCCTAGGCTTATTCTTGTCCAATTAGGGTTTTTATGCAATCTTGTGCATCCAATAGGTGCATTTGTGTCATTGGATGAACATTTAGGTCATTTTCGTCCTCCCTAGGCTTATTCTTGTCCAATTAGGGTTTTTAACCAATCTTGTGCATCCAATAAGTTCATTTGTGTCATTGGATGAACATTTAGGTCATTTTCGTCCTCCCTAGGCTTATTATTGTCCAATTAGGGTTTCTAACCAATCTTGTGCATCCAATAAGTTCATTTGTGTCATTGGATGAACATTTAGGTCATTTTCGTTCTCCCTAGGCTTATTCTTGTCCAATTAGGGTTTTTAACCAATCTTGTGCATCCAATAGGTGTGTTTGTGTCATTGGATGAACATTTAGGTCATTTTCGTCCTCCCTAGGCTTATTCTTGTCAAATTAGGGTTTCTAACCAATCTTTTGCATCCAATAGGTGTATTTGTGTCATTGGATGAACATTTAGGTCATTTTCATCCTCCCTAGGCTTATTCTGGTCCAATTAGGGTTTTTAAGCAATCTTGTGCATCCAATAAGTTCATTTGTGTCATTGGATGAACATTTAGGTCATTTTCGTCCTCCCTAGGCTTATTCTTGTCCAATTAGGGTTTTTAACCAATCTTGTGCATTCAATAAGTTCATTTGTGTCATTGGACGAACATTTAGGTCATTTTCGTCCTCCCTAGGCTTATTCTTGTCCAATTAGGGTTTTTAACCAATCTTGTGCATCCAATAAATTCATTTGTGTCATTGGATGAACATTTAGGTCATTTTCGTCATCCCTAGGCTTATTCTTGTCCAATTAGGGTTTTTAACCAATCTTGTGCATCCAATAAGTTCATTTGTGTCATTGGATGAACATTTAGGTCATTTTCGTCCTCCCTAGGCTTATTCTTGTCCAATTAGGGTTTTTAACCAATCTTGTGCATCCAATAAGTTCATTTGTGTCATTGGATGAACATTTAGGTCATTTTCGTCCTCCCAAGGCTTTTTCTTGTCCAATTAGGGTTTTTAGCCAATCTTGTGCATCCAATATGTTCATTTGTGTCTTTGGAGGAACATTTAGGTCATTTTCGTCCTCCCTAGGCTTATTCTTGTCCAATTAGGGTTTTTAACCAATCTTGTGCATCCAATAAGTTCATTTGTGTCATTGGATGAACATTTAGGTCATTTTCGTCCTCCCTAGGCTTATTCTTGTCCAATTAGGGTTTTTAACCAATCTTGTGCATCGAATAGGTGTGTTTGTGTCATTGGATTATCATTTAGGGCATTTTCGTCCTCCCTAGGCTTATTCTTGTCCAATTAGGATTTTTAACCAATCTTGTGCATCCAATAGGTATGTTTGTGTCATTGGATGTACATTTAGGTCATTTTCGTCCTCCCTAGGCTTATTCTTGTCCAATTAGGGTTTTTAACCAATCATGTGCTTCCA
This sequence comes from Cicer pinnatifidum, assembly GCA_037974775.1. Classification (NCBI taxonomy): domain Eukaryota; kingdom Viridiplantae; phylum Streptophyta; class Magnoliopsida; order Fabales; family Fabaceae; genus Cicer; species Cicer pinnatifidum. The sequence continues at coordinate 24,167,030 of JBBPBR010000004.1, read as the reverse complement.
ATAGGTGTGTTTGTGTCGTTGGATGAACATTTAGGTCATTTTCGTCCTCCCAAGGCTTATTCTTGTCCAATTATGGTTTTTAACCAATCTTGTGCATCCAATAAGTTCATTTGTGTCATTGGATGAACATTTAGGTCATTTTCGTCCTCCCTAGGCTTATTCTTATCCAATTAGGGTTTTTAAGCAATCTTGTGCATCCAATAAGTTCATTTGTGTCATTGGATGAACATTTAGGTTATTTTCGTCCTCCCTAGGCTTAGTTTTGTGCAATTAGGGTTTCTAACCAATCTTGTGCATCCAATAGGTGTGTTTGTGTCATTGGATGAACATTTAGGTCATTTTCGTCCTCCCTAGTCTTATTCTTGTCCAATTAGGGTTTTAAGCAATCTTGTGCGTCCAATAAGTTCATTTGTGTCATTGGATGAACATTTAGGTCATTTTCGTCCTCCCAAGGCTTATTCTTGTCCAATTAGGGTTTTTAACCAATCTTGTGCATCCAATAAGTTCATTTGTGTCATTGGATGAACATTTAGGTCATTTTCGTCCTCCCTAGGCTTATTCTTGTCCAATTAGGGTTTTTAAGCAATCTTGTGAATCCAATAAGTTCATTTGTTTCATTGGATGAACATTTAGGTCATTTTCGTCATCCCTAGGCTTATTCTTGTCCAATTAGGGTTTTTAACCAATCTTGTGCATCCAATAGGTTCATTTGTGTCATTGGATGAACATTTAGGTCATTTTCGTCCTACCTAGGCTTATTCTTGTCCAATTAGGGTTTCTAACCAATCTTGTGCATCCAATAGGTGTATTTGTGTCATTGGATGAACATTTAGGTCATTTTCGTCCTCCCTAGGCTTATTCTTGTCCAGTTAAGGTTTTTAACCAATCTTGTGCATCCAATAGGTGTGTTTGTGTCATTGGATGAACATTTAGGTCATTTTCGTCCTCCCTAGGCTTATTCTTGTCCAATTAGGGTTTTTAACCAATCTTGTGCATCCAATAAGTTCATTTGTGTCATTGGATGAACATTTAGGTCATTTTCGTCCTCCCTAGGCTTATTCTTGTCCAATTAGGGTTTTTAACCAATCTTGTGCATTGAATAAGTTCATTTGAGTCATTGGATGAACATTTAGGTCATTTTCGTCCTCCCTAGGCTTATTCTTGTCCAATTAGGGTTTTTAACCAATCTTGTGCATCCAATAAGTTCATTTGTGTCATTGGATGAACATTTAGGTCATTTTCGTCCTCCCTAGGCTTATTCTTGTCCAATTAGGGTTTTTAACCAACCTTGTGCATCCAATTAGTTCATTTGTGTCATTAGAGGAACATTTAGGTTATTTTCGTCCTCCCTTGTCTTATTCTTGTCCAATTAGGGTTTTTATGCAATCTTGTGCATCCAATAGGTGTGTTTGTGTCATTGGAGGAACATTTAGGTCATTTTCGTCCTCCCTAGGCTTATTCTTGTCCAATTAGGGTTTTTAACCAATCTTGTGCATCCAATAAGTTCATTTGTGTCATTGGATGAACATTTAGGTCATTTTCGTCCTCCCTAGGCTTATCCTTGTCCAATTAGGGTTTTTAACCAATCTTGTGCATCCAATAAGTTCATTTGTGTCATTGGATGAACATTTAGGTCATTTTCGTCCTCCCTAGGCTTATTCTTGTCCAATTAGGGTTTTTAACCAATCATGTGCGTCCAATTGGTGTATTTGTGTCATTGGATGAACATTTAGGTCATTTTCGTCCTCCCTAGGCTTATTCTTGTCCAATTAGGGTTTTTAAACAATCTTGTGCATCCAATAAGTTCATTTGTGTCATTGGATGAATATTAAGGTCATTTTCGTCCTCGCTAGGCTTATTCTTGTCCAATTAGGGTTTTTAACCAATCATGTGCATCCAATAGGTGTATTTGTGTCATTGGATGAACATTTAGGTTATTTTCGTCCTCCCTAGGCTTATTCTTGTCCACTTACGGTTTTTAAACAATCTTGTGCATCCAATAGGTGTGTTTGTGTCATTGGATGAACATTTAGGTCATTTTCGTCCTACCAAGGCTTATTCTTGTCCAATTAGGGTTTTGAACCAATCTTGTACATCCAATAGGATCATTTGTGTCATTGGATGAACATTTAGGTTATTTTCGTCTTCCCTAGGCTTATTCTTGTCCAATTAGGGTTTTTAGCCAATCATGTGCATCCAATAGGTGTATTTGTGTCATTGGATGAACATTTAGGTTATTTTCGTCCTCCCTAGGCTTATTCTTGTCCACTTACGGTTTTTAAACAATCTTGTGCATACAATAGGTGTGTTTGTGTCATTGGATGAACATTTAGGTCATTTTCGTCCTCCCAAGGCTTATTCTTGTCCAATTAGGGTTTTTAACCAATCTTGTGCATCCAATAGGATCATTTGTGTCATTGGATGAACATTTAGGTTATTTTCGTCCTCCCTAGGCTTATTCTTGTCCAATTAGGGTTCTTAACCAATCATGTGCATCCAATAGGTGTGTTTGTGTCATTGGATGAACCTTTAGGTCATTTTCGTCCTCCCTAGGCTTATTCTTGTCCAATTAGGGTTTTTAAACAATCTTGTGCATCCAATAAGTTATTTTGTGTCATTGGATGAACATTTAGGTCATTTTCGTCCTCCCAAGGCTTATTCTTGTCCAATTAGGGTTTTTAACCAATCTTGTGCATCCAATAGGTATGTTTGTGTCATTGGATGTACATTTAGGTCATTTTCGTCCTCCCTAGGCTTATTCTTGTCCAATTAGGGTTTTTAACCAATCTTGTGCATCGAATAGGTGTGTTTGTGTCATTGGATTATCATTTAGGGCATTTTCGTCCTCCCTTAGCTTATTCTTGTCCAATTAGGATTTTTAACCAATCTTGTGCATCCAGTAGGTATGTTTGTGTCCTTGGACGAACAATTAGGTCATTTTCGTCTTCCCAAGGCTTATTCTTATACAATTAGGGTTTTAACCAATCTTGTGCATCCAATAAGTTCATTTGTGTCATTGGATGAACATTTAGGTCATTTTCGTCCTCCCTAGGCTTATTCCTGTCCAATTAGGGTTTTTAAACAATCTAGTGCATCCAACAAGTTCTTTTGTATCATTGGATGTACGTTTAGGTCATTTTCGTCCTCCTTAGGCTTATTCTTGTCCAATTAGGGTTTTTAATCAATCTTGTGCATCCAATAAGTTCATTTGTGTCATTGGATGAATATTAAGGTCATTTTCGTCCTCCCTAGGCTTATTCTTGTCCAATTAGGGTTTTTAACCAATCATGTGCAACCAATAGGTGTCTTTGTGTCATTGGATGAACATTTAGGTTATTTCGGTCCTCCCTAGGCTTATTCTTGTCCAATTAGGGTTTTTAACCAATCATGTGCTTCCAATAGGTGTGTTTGTGTCGTTGGATGAACATTTAGGTCATTTTCGTCCTCCCAAGGCTTATTCTTGTCCAATTATGGTTTTTAACCAATCTTGTGCATCCAATAAGTTCATTTGTGTCATTGGATGAACATTTAGGTCATTTTCGTCCTCCCTAGGCTTATTCTTATCCAATTAGGGTTTTTAAGCAATCTTGTGCATCCAATAAGTTCATTTGTGTCATTGGATGAACATTTAGGTTATTTTCGTCCTCCCTAGGCTTAGTTTTGTGCAATTAGGGTTTCTAACCAATCTTGTGCATCCAATAGGTGTGTTTGTGTCATTGGATGAACATTTAGGTCATTTTCGTCCTCCCTAGTCTTATTCTTGTCCAATTAGGGTTTTAAGCAATCTTGTGCGTCCAATAAGTTCATTTGTGTCATTGGATGAACATTTAGGTCATTTTCGTCCTCCCAAGGCTTATTCTTGTCCAATTAGGGTTTTTAACCAATCTTGTGCATCCAATAAGTTCATTTGTGTCATTGGATGAACATTTAGGTCTATTTCGTCCTCCCTAGGCTTATTCTTGTTCAATTAGGGTTTCTAACCAATCTAGTGCATCCAATAGGTGTGTTTGTGTCATTGGATGAACATTTAGGTCATTTTCGTCCTCCCTAGTCTTATTCTTGTCCAATTAGGGTTTTAAGCAATCTTGTGCATCCAATAAGTTCATTTGTGTCATTGGATGAATATTTAGGTCATTTTCATCCTCCCAAGGCATATTCTTGTCCAATTAGGGTTTCTAACCAATCTTGTGCATCCAATAGGTGTGTTTGTGTCATTGGATGAACATTTAGGTCATTTTCGTCCTCCCTAGGCTTATTCTTGTCCAATTAGGGTTTTTAACCAATCTTGTGCATCCAATAAGTTCATTTGTGTCATTGGATTAACATTTAGGTCATTTTCGTCCTCCCTAGGCTTATTCTTGTCCAATTATGGTTTCTAACCAATCTTGGGCATCCAATAGGTGTGTTTGTGTCATTGGATTAACATTTAGGTCATCTTCGTCCTCCCTAGGCTTATTCTTGTCGAATTAGGGTTTTTAACCAATCTTGTGCATCCAATAAGTTCAATTGTGTCATTGGATGAACATTTAGGTCATTTTCGTCCTCCCTAGGCTTATTCTTGTCCAATTAGGGTTTTTAACCAATCTTGTGCATCCAATAAGTTCAATTGTGTCATTGGATGAACATTTAGGTCATTTTCGTCCTCCCTAGGCTTATTCTTGTCCAATTAGGGTTTTTAACCAATCTTGTGCATCGAATAAGTTCATTTGTGTCATTGGGTGAACATTTAGGTCATTTTCGTCCTCCCTATGCTTATTCTTATCCAATTAGGGTTTTTAACCAATCTTGTGCATCCAATAGGTGTGTTGGTGTCATTGGATGAACATTTAGGTAATTTTCGTCCTCCCTAGGCTTATTCTTGTCCAATTAGGGTTTTTAACCAATCTTGTGCATCCAATAAGTTCATTTGTGTCATTGGATTAACATTTAGGTCATTTTCCTCCTCCCTAGGCTTATTCTTGTCCAATTATGGTTTCTAACCAATCTTGGGCATCCAATAGGTGTGTTTGTGTTATTGGATTAACATTTAGGTCATTTTCGTCCTCCCTAGGCTTATTCTTGTCCAATTAGGGTTTTTAACCAATCTTGTGCATCCAATAAGTTCAATTGTGTCATTGGATGAACATTTAGGTCATTTTCGTCCTCCCTAGGCTTATTCTTGTCCAATTAGGGTTTTTAACCAATCTAGTGCATCCAATAAGTTCATTTGTGTCATTGGATTAACATTTAGGTCATTTTCGTCCTCCCTAGGCATATTCTTGTCCAATTAGGGTTTTTAACCAATCTTGTGCATCCAATAGGTGTGTTTGTGTCATTGGATGATCAATGTAGGTCATTTTCGTCCTCCCTAGGCATATTCTTGTCCAATTATGGTTTTTAACCCATCTTATTCATCCAGTAGGTGTGTTTGTGTCATTGGATGATCAATTTAGGTCATTTTCGTCCTCCCTAGGCATATTCTGGTCCAATTAGGTTTTTTAACCAATCTTGTGCATCCAATAGGTGTGTTTGTGTCATTGGATGATCAATTAGGTCATTTTCGTCCTCCCTAGGCTTATTCTTGTCCAATTAGGGTTTTTAACCAATCTTGTGCATCCAATAGGTGTGTTTGTGTCATTGGATGATCAATTAGGTCATTTTCGTCCTCCCTAGGCTTATTCTTGTCCAATTAGGGTTTTTAACCAATCTTGTGCATCCAATAGGTGTGTTTGTGTCATTGGATGATCAATTAGGTCATTTTCGTCCTCCCTAGGCTTATTCTTGTCCAACTAGGATTTTTAACCAATCTTGTGCATCCAATAGGTGTGTTTGTGTCATTGGATGATCAATTAGGTCATTTTCGTCCTCCCTAGGCTTATTCTTGTCCAATTAGGGTTTTTAACCAATCTTGTGCATCCAATAGGTGTGTTTGTGTCATTGGATGATCAATTAGGTCATTTTCGTCCTCCCTAGGCTTATTCTTGTCCAATTAGGGTTTTTAACCAATCTTGTGCATCCAATAGGTGTATTTGTGTCATTGGATGATCAATAAAGTAATTTTCAGCCTCCCTAGGCTTATTCTTGTCCAATTAGGGTTTTTAACCAATCTTGTGCATCCAATAGGTGTGTTTGTGTCATTGGATGATCAATTAGGTCATTTTCGTCCTCCCTAGGCTTATTCTTGTCCAATTAGGGTTTTTAACCAATCTTGTGCATCCAATAGGTGTGTTTTTTTCATTGGATGATCAATTAGGGTTTTTAACCAATCTTGTGCATCCAATAAGTTCATTTGTGTCATTGGATTAACATTTAGGTCATTTTCGTCCTCCCTAGGCATATTCTTGTCCAGTTAGGGTTTTTAACCAATCTTGTGCATCCAATAGGTGTGTTTGTCTCATTGGATGATCAATTAGGTTATTTTCATCCTCCCTAGGCATATTCTTGTCCAATTAGGGTTTTTAACCAATCTTGTGCATCCAATAGGTGTGTTTGTGTCATTGGATGACCAATTAAGTCATTTTCGTCCTCAATAGGCATATTCTTGTCCAATTAGGGTTTTTAACCAATCTTGTGCATCCAATAGGTGTGTCTGTGGCAATGGATGACCAATTAGGTCATTTTCGTCCTCCCTAGGCTTATTCTTGTCCAATTAGGGTTTTTAACCAATCTTGTGCATCCAATAGGTGTGTTTGTGTCATTGGATGATCAATTAGGTCATTTTCGTCCTCCCTAGGCTTATTCTTGTCCAATTAGGGTTTTTAACCAATCTTGTGCATCCAATAGGTGTGTTTGTGTCATTGGATGATCAATTAGGTCATTTTCGTCCTCCCTAGGCTTATTCTTGTCCAATTAGGGTTTTTAACCAATCTTGTGCATTCAATAAGTTCATTTGTGTTATTGGATTAACATTTAGGTCATTTTCGTCCTCCCTAGGCATATTCTTGTCCAATTAGGGTTTTTAACCAATCTTGTGCTTCCAATAGGTGTGTTTGTGTCATTGGATGATCAATTAGGTCATTTTCGTCCTCCCTAGGCTTATTCTTGTCCAATTAGGGTTTTTAACCAATCTTGTGCATCCAATAAGTTGAGTTGGGTCATTGGATTAACATATAGGTCATTTTCGTCCTCCCTAGGCTTATTCTTGTCCAATTAGGGTTTTTAACCAATCTTGTGCATCCAATAGGTGTGTTTGTGTCATTGGATGATCAATTAGGTCATTTTCGTCCTCCCTAGGCTTATTCTTGTCCAATTAGGGTTTTTAACCAATCTTGTGCATCCAATAAGTTCATTTGTGTCATTGGATTAACATTTAGGTCATTTTCGTCCTCCCTAGGCATATTCTTGTCCAATTAGGGTTTTTAACCAATCTTGTGCTTCCAATAGGTGTGTTTGTGACATTGGATGATCAATTAGGTCATTTTTGTCCTCCCTAGGCTTATTCTTGTCCAATTAGGGTTTTTAACCAATCTTGTGCATCCAATAAGTTTGTTTATGTCATTGAATTAATATTTAGGTCATTTTCGTCCTCCCTAGGCATATTCTTGTCCAATTAGGGTTTTTAACCAATCTTGTGCATCCAATAGGTGTGTTTGTGTCATTGGATGATCAATTAGGTCATTTTCGTCCTCCCTAGGCATATTCTTGTCCAATTAGGGTTTTTAACCAATTTTGTGCATCCAACAAGTTTGTTTATGTCATTGAATTAATATTTAGGTCATTTTCGTCCTCCCTAGGCATATTCTTGTCCAATTAGGGTTTTTAACCAATCTTGTGCATCCAATAGGTGTGTTTGTGTCATTGGATGATCAATTAGGTCATTTTCGTCCTCCCTAGGCTTATTCTTGTCCAATTAGGGTTTTTAACCAATCTTGTGCATCCAATAGGTGTGTTTGTGTCATTGGATGATCAATTAGGTCATTTTCGTCCTCCCTATGCTTATTCTAGCCCAATTAGGGTTTTTAACCAATCTTGTGCATCCAATAAGTTGAGTTGTGTCATTGGATTAGCATTTAGGTCATTTTCGTCCTCCCTAGGCTTATTCTTGTCCAATTAGGGTTTTTAACCAATCTTGTGCATCCAATAAGTTCATTTGTGTCATTGGATTAACATTTAGGTCATTTTCGTCCTCCCAAGGCTTATTCTTGTCCAATTATGGTTTTTAACCAATCTTGTGCATCCAATAAGTTCATTTGTGTCATTGGATGAACATTTAGGTCATTTTCGTCCTCCCTAGGCTTATTCTTGTCCAATTAGGGTTTTTAACCAATCATGTGCGTCCAATAGGTGTATTTGTGTCATTGGATGAACATTTAGGTCATTTTCGTCCTCCCTAGGCTTATTCTTGTCCAATTATGGTTTTTAAACAATCTTGTGCATCCAATAAGTTCTTTTGTTTCATTGGATGTACATTTAGGTCATTTTCGTCCTCCTTAGGCTTATGCTTGTCCAATTAGGGTTTTTAACCAATCTTGTGCATCCAATAAGTTCATTTGGGTCATTGGATGAATATTTAGGACATTTTCGTCCTCCCAAGGCTTATTCTTGTCCAATTAGGGTTTTTAACCAATCATGTGCATCCAATAGGTGTATTTGTGTCATTGGAGGAACATTTAGGTCATTTTCGTCCTCCCTAGGCTTATTCTTGTCCAATTAGGGTTTTTAAACAATCTTGTGCATCCAATAAGTTCTTTTGTGTCATTGGATGTACATTTAGGTCATTTTCGTCCTCCTTAGGCTTATTCTTGTCCAATTAGGGTTTTTAACCAATCTGGTGCATCCAATAAGTTCATTTGTGTCATTGGATGAACATTTAGGTCATTTTCGTCCTCCCTAGGCTTATTCTTGTCCAATTAGGGTTTTTAAACAATCTTGTGCATCCAATAGGTGTGTTTGTTTCATTGGATGAACATTAAGGTCATTTTCGTCCTCCCAAGGCTTATTCTTGTCCAATTGGGATTTTTAAGCAATCGTGTGCATCCAATAAGTTTATTTGTGTCATTTGATGAACATTTAAGTCATTTTCGTCCTCCCTATGCTTATTCTTGTCCAATTAGGGTTTTTAACAAATCATGTGCTTCCAATAAGTGTGTTTGTGTCGTTGGATGAACATTTAGGTCATTTTCATCCTCCCAAGGCTTATTCTTGTCCAATTAGGGTTTTTATCCAATCTAGTGCATCCAATAAGTTCATTTGGGTCATTGGATGAACATTTAGGTCATTTTCGTCTTCGTTAGGCATCTTCTTGTCCAATTAGGGTTTTTAACCAATCTTTTGCATCCAATAGGTGTGTTTGTGTCAGTGGATGAACATTTAGGTCATTTTCGTCCTCCTTAGGCTTATTGTTGTCCAATTAGGGTTTTAACAAATCTTGTGCATCCAATAAGTTCATTTGTGTCATTGAATGAACATTTAGGTCATTTTGGTCCTCCCTAGGCTTATTCTTGTCCGATTAAGGGTTTTAAACAATCTTGTGCATCCAATAAGTTCTTTTGTGTCATTGGATGTACATTTAGGTCATTTTCGTCCTCCTTAGGCTTATTCTTGCCCCATTAGGGTTTTTAACAAATCTTGTGCATCCAGTAAGTTTATTTGTGTCGTTGGATGAACATTTAGGTCATTTTCGTCCTCCCAAGGCTTATTCTTGTCCAATTAGGGTTTTTAACCAATCATGTGAATCCAATAGGTGTATTTGTGCCATTGGATGAACATTTAGGTCATTTTCGTCCTCCCTAGGCTTATTCTTGTCCAATTAGGGTTTTTAAACAATCTTGTGCATCCAATAAGTTCTTTTGTTTCATTGGATGTACATTTAGGTCATTTTGGTCATCCATAGGCTTATTCTTGTGCAATTAGGGTTTTTAACCAATCTTGTGCATCCAATAAGTTCATTTGTGTCATTGGATGAATATTTAGGTCATTTTTGTCCTCCCAAGGCTTATTCTTGTCCAATTAGGGTTTTTAACCAATCATGTGAATCCAATAGGTGTATTTGTGTCATTGGATGAACATTTAGGTCATTTTCGTCCTCCCTAGGCTTATTCTTGTCCAATTAGGGTTTTTAAACAGTCTTGTGTATCCAATAAGTTCTTTTGTGTCATTGGATGTACATTTAGGTCATTTTCGTCCTCCTTAGGCTTATTCTTGTCCAATTAGGGTTTTTAACCATTCTTGTGCATCCAATAAGTTCATTTGGGTCATTGGATGAATATTTAGGTCATTTTCGTCCTCCCAAGGCTTATTCTTGTCCAATTAGGGTTTTTAACCAATCATGTGAATCCAATAGGTGTATTTGTGCCATTGGATGAACATTTAGGTCATTTTCGTCCTCCCTAGGCTTATTCTTGTCCAATTAGGATTTTTAAACAATCTTGTGCATCCAATAAGTTCTTTTGTGTCATTGGATGTACATTTAGGTCATTTTCGTCCTCCTTCGGCTTATTGTTGTCCAATTAGGGTTTTTAACCAATCTTGTGCATCCAATAAGTTCATTGGTGTCACTGGATGAACTTTTAGGTCATTTTCGTCCTCCCTAGGCTTATTCTTGTCCAATTAGGGTTTTTAACCAATCATGTGCATCCAATAGGTGTATTTGTGTCATTGGATGAACATTTAGGTTATTTTCGTCCTCCCTAGGCTTATTCTTGTCCATTTAGGGTTTTTAAACAATCTTGTGCATTCAATAGGTGTGTTTGTGTCATTGGATGAACATTTAGGTCATTTTCGTCCTCCAAAGGATTATTCTTGTCCAATTAGGGTTTTTAACCAATCTTGTGCATCCAATAGGTTCGTTTGTGTCATTGGATGAACATTTAGGTTATTTTCGTCCTCCCTAGGCTTATTCTTGTCCAATTAGGGTTTTTAACCAATCTTGTGCATCCAATAGGTGTATTTGTGTCATTGGATGAACCTTTAGGTCATTTTCGTCCACCCTAGGCTTATTCTTGTCCAATTAGGGTTTTTAAACAATCTTGTGCATCCAATAAGTTCTTTTGTGTCATTGGATGAACATTTAGGTCATTTTCGTCCTCCCAAGGCCTATTCTTGTCCAATTAGGGTTTTTAACCAATCTTGTGCATCCAATAGGTATGTTTGTGTCCTTGGATGAACAATTAGGTCATTTTCGTCTTCCCAAGGCTTATTCTTATCCAATTAGGGTTTTAACCAATGTTGTGCATCCAATAAGTTTATTGTGTCATTGGATGAACATTTAGGTCATTTTCGTCCTCCTTAGGCTTATTCTTGTCCAATTAGGGTTTTTAAACAATCTTGTGCATCCAACAAGTTCTTTTGTATCATTGTATGTACGTTTAGGTCATTTTTGTCCTCCTTAGGCTTATTTTTGTCCAATTAAGGTTTTTATTCAATCTTGTGCATCCAATAAGTTCATTTGTGTCATTGGATGAACATTTAGGTCGTTTTCGTCCTCCCTAGGCTTATTCTTGTCCAATTAGGGTTTTTAACCAATCATGTGCATCCAATAGGTGTATTTGTGTCATTGGATGAACATTTAGGTCATTTTCGTCCTCCCTAGGCTTATTCTTGTCCAATTAGGGTTTTTAACCAATCTTGTGCATCCAATAAGTTCATTTGTGTCATTGGATGAACATTTAGGTCATTTTCGTCCTCCCTAGGCCTAATCATGTCCAATTAGGGTTTTTAACCAATCTTGTGCATCCAATAGGTATGTTTGTGTCATTGGATGTACATTTAGGTCATTTTCGTACTCCCAAGGCTTATTCTTGTCCAATTAGGGTTTTTAAACAATCTTGTGCATCCAATAAGTTCTTTTGTGTCATTGGATGTACATTTAGGTCATTCTCGTCCTCCTTACGCTTATTCTTGTCCAATTAGGGTTTTTAACCAATCTTGTGCATCCAATAAGTTCATTTGTGTCATTGGAGGAACATTTAGGCCATTTTCGTCCTCCCTAGTCTTATTCTTGTCCAATTAGGGTTTTTAACCAATCATGTGCATCCAATAAGTTGATTTGTGTCATTGGATGAACATTTAGGTCATTTTCGTCCTCCCTAGGCTTATTCTTGTCCAATTAGGGTTTTTAAACAATCTTGTGCATCCAATAAGTTCATTTGTGTCATTGGATGAACATTTAGGTCATTTTCGTCCTCCTTAGGCTTATTCTTGTCCAATTAGGGTATTTAACAAATCTGGTGCATCCAATAAGTTCATTTGTGTCATTGAATGAACATTTAGGTCATTTTCGTCCTCCATAGCCTTATTCTTGTCCAATTATGGTTTTTAACCAATGTTGTGCATCCAATAGGTGTGTTTGTGACATTAGATTAACATTTAAGTCATTTTTGTCCTCCCTAGGCTTAATCTTGTCCAATTAGGGTTTTTAACCAATCTTGTGCATCCAATAGGTGTGTTTGTGTCATTGGATTAAAATTTAGGTCATCTTCGTCCTCCCAAGGCTTATTCTTGTCCAATTAGGGTTTTTATCCAATCTTCTGCATCCAATAAGTTCATTTGTGTCATTGGATGAATATTTAGGACATTTTCGTCCTCCCTAGGCTTAATCATGTCCAATTAGGGTTTTTAACCAATCTTGTGCATCCAATAGGTATGTTTGTGTCCATGGATGAACAATTAGGTCATTTTCGTCCTCCCAAGGGTTATTCTTGTCCAATTAGGGTTTTTAACCAATCTTGTGCATCCAATAAGTTCATTTGTGTCATTGGATGAACATTTAGGTCATTTTCGTGCTCCCTAGGCCTAATCATGTCCAATTAGGGTTTTTAACCAATCTTGTGCATCCAATAGGTATGTTTGTGTCATTGGATGTACATTTAGGTCATTTTCGTACTCCCAAGGCTTATTCTTGTCCAATTAGGGTTTTTAAACAATCTTGTGCATCCAATAAGTTCTTTGTGTCATTGGATGTACATTTAGGTCATTCTCGTCCTCCTTACGCTTATTCTTGTCCAATTAGGGTTTTTAACCAATCTTGTGCATCCAATAAGTTCATTTGTGTCATTGGAGGAACATTTAGGCCATTTTCGTCCTCCCTAGTCTTATTCTTGTCCAATTAGGGTTTTTAACCAATCATGTGCATCCAATAAGTTGATTTGTGTCATTGGATGAACATTTAGGTCATTTTCGTCCTCCCTAGGCTTATTCTTGTCCAATTAGGGTTTTTAAACAATCTTGTGCATCCAATAAGTTCATTTGTGTCATTGGATGAACATTTAGGTCATTTTCGTCCTCCTTAGGCTTATTCTTGTCCAATTAGGGTATTTAACAAATCTTGTGCATCCAATAAGTTCATTTGTGTCATTGAATGAACATTTAGGTCATTTTCGTCCTCCATAGCCTTATTCTTGTCCAATTATGGTTTTTAACCAATGTTGTGCATCCAATAGGTGTGTTTGTGTCATTAGATTAACATTTAAGTCATTTTTGTCCTCCCTAGGCTTAATCTTGTCCAATTAGGGTTTTTAACCAATCTTGTGCATCCAATAGGTGTGTTTGTGTCATTGGATTAAAATTTAGGTCATCTTCGTCCTCCCAAGGCTTATTCTTGTCCAATTAGGGTTTTTATCCAATCTTCTGCATCCAATAAGTTCATTTGTGTCATTGGATGAATATTTAGGTCATTTTCGTCCTCCCTAGGCTTAATCATGTCCAATTAGGGTTTTTAACCAATCTTGTGCATCCAATAGGTATGTTTGTGTCCTTTGATGAACAATTAGGTCATTTTCTTCCTCCCAAGACTTATTCTTGTCCAATTAGGGTTTTTAACCAATCTTGTGCATTCCAATAAGTTCATTTGTGTCATTGGATGAACATTTACGTCATTTTCCTCCTCCCTAGGCCTAATCATGTCCAATTAGGGTTTTTAACCAATCTTGTGCATCCAATAGGTATGTTTGTATCATTGGATGTACATTTAGGTCATTTTCGTCCTCCCTTGGCTTATTCTTGTCCAATTAGGGTTTTTAAACAATCTTGTGCATCCAATAAGTTCTTTTGTGTCATTGGATGTACATTTAGGTCATTTTGGTCCTCCTTACGCTTACTCTTGTCCAATTAGGGTTTTTAACCAATCTTGTGCATCCAATAAATTCATTTGTGTCATTGGAGGAACATTTAGGTCATTTTCGTCCTCCCTAGTCTTATTCTTGTCCAATTAGGGTTTTTATGCAATCTTGTGCATCCAATAGGTGTGTTTGTGTCATTGGACGAACATTTAGGTCATTTGCGTCCTCCCTATGCTTATTCTTATCCAATTAGGGTTTTTAACCAATCTTGTGCATCCAATAGGTGTGTTGTGTCATTGGAGGAACATTTAGGTCATTTTCGTCCTCCCTAGTCTTATTCTTGTCCAATTAGGGTTTTTATGCAATCTTGTGCATCCAATAGGTGTGTTTGTGTCATTGGACGAACATTTAGGTCATTTTCGTCCTCCCTATGCTTATTCTTGTCCAATTAGAGTTTTTAACTAATCTTGTGCATCCAATAAGTTCATTTGTGGCATTGGATGAACATTTATGTCATTTTTGTCCTCCCTAGTCTTATTCTTGTCCAATTAGGGTTTTTATGCAATCTTGTGCATCCAATAGGTGTGTTTGTGTCGTTGGAGGAACATTTAGGTCATTTTCGTCCTCCCTATGCTTATTCTTGTCCAATTAGAGTTTTTAACCAATCTTGTGCATCCAATAAGTTCATTTGTGGCATTGGATGAACATTTATGTCATTTTTGTCCTCCCTAGTCTTATTCTTGTCCAATTAGGGTTTTTATGCAATCTTGTGCATCCAATAGGTGTGTTTGTGTCATTGGAGGAACATTTAGGTCATTTTCGTACTCCCTATGCTTATTCTTGTCCAATTAGAGTTTTTAACCAATCTTGTGCATCCAATAAGTTCATTTGTGGCATTGGATGAACATTTATGTCATTTTTGTCCTCCCTAGTCTTATTCTTGTCCAATTAGGGTTTTTATGCAATCTTGTGCATCCAATAGGTGTGTCTGTGTCATTGGAGGAACATTTAGGTCATTTTCGTCCTCCCTAGTCTTATTCTTGTCCAATTAGGGTTTTTATGCAATCTTGTGCATCCAATAGGTGTGTTTGTGTCATTGGACAAACAATTAGGTCATTTTCGTCCTCCCTAGGCTTATTCTTGTCCAATTCGGGTTTTTAACCAGTCTTGTGCATCCAATAAGTTCATTTGTGTCATTAGACGAACATTTAGGTCATTTTCGTCCACCCTAGGCTTATTGTTGTTCAATTAGGGTTTTTAACCAATCATGTGCATCCAATAAGTTGATTTGTGTCATTGGATGAACATTTAGGTCATTTTCGTCCTCCCAAGACTTATTCTTGTCCAATTAGGGTTTTTAACCAATCTTGTGCATCCAATAAGTTCATTTGTGTTATTGGATGAACATTTAGGTCATTTTCGTCCTCCCTAGGCTTATTCTTGTCCAATTAGGGTTTTTTTGCCAACCTGCTGCATCCAATAAGTTCATTTGTGTCATTGGAGGAACATTTAGGTCATTTTCGTCCTCCCTAGGCTTATTCTTGTCCAATTAAGGTTTTTAACCAATCATGTGCAACCAATAAGTTGATTTGTGTCATTGGATGAACATTTAGGTCATTTTCGTCCTCCCTAGGCTTATTCTTGTCCAATTAGGGTTTTTAACCAATCTTGTGCATCCAATAAGTTCATTTGTGTCGTTGGATGAACATTTAGGTCATTTTTGTCCTCCCTAGGCTTAATCTTGTTCAATTAGGGTTTTTAAACAATCTTGTGCATCCAATAAGTTCTTTTGTGTCATTGGATGTACATTTAGGTCATTTTCGTCCTCCTTACGCTTATTTTTGTCCAATTAGGGTTTTTAACCAATCTTGTGCATCCAATAAGTTCATTTGTGTCATTGGAGGAACATTTAGGTCATTTTCGTCCTCCCTAGTCTTATTCTTGTCCAATTAGGGTTTTTAACCAATCATGTGCATCCAATAAGTTGATTTGTGTCATTGGATGAACATTTAGGTCATTTTCGTCCTCCCTAGGCTTATTGTTGTCCAATTAGGGTTTTTAAACAATCTTGTGCATCCAATAAGTTCATTTGTGTCATTGGATGAACATTTAGGTCATTTTCGTCCTCCTTAAGCTTATTCTTGTCCAATTAGGGTATTTAACAAATCTTGTGCATCCAATAAGTTCATTTGTGTCATTGAATGAACATTTAGGTCATTTTCGTCCTCCCTAGCCTTATTCTTGTCCAATTAGGGTTTTTAACCAATCTTGTGCATCCAATAGGTGTGTTTGTGTCATTAGATTTACATTTAAGTCATTTTTGTCCTCCCTAGGCTTAATCTTGTCCAATTAGGGTTTTTAACCAATCTTGTGCATCCAATAGGTGTGTTTGTGTCATTGGATTAAAATTTAGGTCATCTTCGTCCTACCAAGGCTTATTCTTGTCCAATTAGGGTTTTTATCCAATCTTCTGCATCCAATAAGTTCATTTGTGTCATTGGATGAATATTTAGGTCATTTTCGTCCTCCCTAGGCTTAATCATGTCCAATTAGGGTTTTTAACCAATCTTGTGCATCCAATAGGTATGTTTGTGTCCTTTGATGAACCATTAGGTCATTTTCTTCCTCCCAAGACTTATTCTTGTCCAATTAGGGTTTTTAACCAATCTTGTGCATCCAATAAGTTCATTTGTGTCATTGGATGAACATTTAGGTCATTTTCGTCGTCCCTAGGCCTAATCATGTCCAATTAGGGTTTTTAACCAATCTTGTGCATCCAATAGGTATGTTTGTGTGATTGGATGTACATTTAGGTCATTTTCGTCCTCCCTAGGCTTATTCTTGTCCAATTAGGGTTTTTAACCAATCTTGTGCATCCAATAAGTTCATTTGTGTCATTGGAGGAACATTTAGGTCATTTTCGTCCTCCCTAGTCTTATTCTTGTCCAATAGGGTTTTTATGCAATCTTGTGCATCCAATAGGTGTGTTTGTGTCATTGGACGAACATTTAGGTCATTTGCGTCCTCCCTATGCTTATTCTTGTCCAATTAGGGTTTTTAACCAATCTTGTGCATCCAATAGGTGTGTTGTGTCATTGGAGGAACATTTAGGTCATTTTCGTCCTCCCTAGTCTTATTCTTGTCAAATTAGGGTTTTTATGCAATCTTGTGCATCCAATAGGTGTGTTTGTGTCATTGGACGAACATTTAGGTCATTTTCGTCCTCCCTATGCTTATTCTTGTCCAATTAGAGTTTTTAACCAATCTTGTGCATCCAATAAGTTCATTTGTGGCATTGGATGAACATTTATGTCATTTTTGTCCTCCCTAGTCTTATTCTTGTCCAATTAGGGTTTTTATGCAATCTTGTGCATCCAATAGGTGTGGTTGTGTCATTGGAGGAACATTTAGGTCATTTTCGTCCTCCCTAGTCTTATTCTTGTCCAATTAGGGTTTTTATGCAATCTTGTGCATCCAATAGGTGTGTTTGTGTCATTGGACAAACAATTAGGTCATTTTCGTCCTCCCTAGGCTTATTCTTGTCCAATTAGGGTTTTTAACCAATCTTGTGCATCCAATAAGTTCATTTGTGTCATTAGACGAACATTTAGGTCATTTTCGTCCACCCTAGGCTTATTGTTGTTCAATTAAGGTTTTTAACCAATCATGTGCATCCAATTAGTTGATTTGTGTCATTGGATGAACATTTAGGTCATTTTCGTCCTCCCTAGACTTATTCTTGTCCAATTAGGGTTTTTAACCAATCTTGTGCATCCAATAAGTTCATTTGTGTTATTGGATGAACATTTAGGTCATTTCCGTCCTCCCTAGGCTTATTCTTGTCCAATTAGGGTTTTTTGCCAATCTGGTGCATCCAATAAGTTCATTTGTGTCATTGGAGGAACATTTAGGTCATTTTCGTCCTCCCTAGGCTTATTCTTGTCCAATTAAGGTTTTTAACCAATAATGTGCATCCAATAAGTTGATTTGTGTCATTGGATGAACATTTTGGTCATTTTCGTCCTACATAGGCTTATTCTTGTCCAATTAGGGTTTTTAACCAATCTTGTGCATCCAATAAGTTCATTTGTGTCGTTGGATGAACATTTAGGTCATTTTTATCCTCACTAGGCTTATTCTTGTCCAATTAGGGTTTTTAAACAATCTTGTGCATCCAATAAGTTCATTTGTGTCATTGGATGAACATTCAGGTCATTTTCATCCTCCTTAGGCTTATTCTTGTCCAATTAGGGTTTTTAACAAATCTTGTGCATCCAATAAGTTCATTTATGTCATTGAATGAACATTTAGGTCATTTTCGTCCTCCCTAGCCTTATTCTTGTCAAAATAGGGTTTTTAACCAAATTTGTGCATCTAATAGGTGTGTTTGTGTCATTGGATTAACATGTAGGTCATTTTTGTCCTCCCTAGGCTTAATCTTGTCCAATTAGCGTTTTTAACCAATCTAGTGCATCCAATAGGTATGTTTGTGTCATTGGATTATCATTTAGAGCATTTTCATCCTCCCTTGGCGTATACTTGTCCAATTAGGGTTTTTAAACAATCTTGTGCATCCAATAGGTGTGTTTGTTTCATTGGATGAACATTTAGGTCATTTTCGTCCTCCCAAGGCTTATTCTTGTCCAATTAGGGTTTTTAACCAATCTGGTGCATCCAATAAGTTCATTTGTGTCATTTGATGAACAGTTAAGTCCTTTTCGTCCTCCCTAGGCTTATTATTGTCCAATTAGGATTTTTAACCAATCATGTGCTTCCAATAGGTGTGTTTGTGTCATTGGATGAACATTTAGGTCATTTTCGTCCTTCCAAGGCTTATTCTTGTCCAATTAGGGTTTTTATCCTATCTTGTGCATCCAATAAGTTCATTTGTGTCATTGGATGAACATTTAGGTCATTTTTGTCCTCCCTAGGCTTATTCTTGTCCAATTAGGGATTTTCAACAATCTTGTGCATCCAATAAGTTCATTTGTGTCATTGAATGAACATTTAGGTCATTTTCGTCCTCCTTAGGCTTATTCTTGTCCAATTAGGGTTTTTAACAAATCTTGTGCATCCAATAAGTTCATTTGTGTCATTGAATGAACATTTAGGTCATTTTCGTCCTCCCTAGCCTTATTCTTGTCCAATTAGCGTTTTTAACCAATCTTGTGCATCCAATAGGTGTGTTTGTGTCATTGGATTAACATTTAAGTCATTTTTGTCCTCCCTAGGCTTAATCTTGTCCAATTAGGGTTTTTAACCAATCTTGTGCATCCAATAGGTGTGTTTGTGTCATTGGATTAACATTTAGGTCATCTTCGTCCTCCCAAGGCTTATTCTTGTCCAATTAGGGTTTTTAACCAATCTTGTGCATCCAATAAGTTCATTTGTGTCATTTGATGAACCGTTAAGTCATTTTCGTCCTTCCTAGGCTTATTCTTGTCCAATTAGGGTTTTTAACCAATCATGTGCTTCCAATAGGTGTGTTTGTGTCATTGGATGAACATTTAGGTCATCTTCGTCCTCCCAAGGCTTATTCTTGTCCAATTAGGGTTTTTAACCAATCTTGTGCATCCAATAAGTTCATTTGTGTCATTTGATGAACCGTTAAGTCATTTTCGTCCTTCCTAGGCTTATTCTTGTCCAATTAGGGTTTTTAACCAATTATGTGCTTCCAATAGGTATGTTTGTGTCATTGGATTTACATTTAGGTCATTTTCGTCTTTCCTAGGCTTATTCTTGTCCAATTAGGGATTTTAAACAATTTGGTGCATCCAATAGGTGTGTTTGTGTCATTGGATTAACATTTAAGTCATTTTTGTCCTCCCCAGTCTTAATCTTGTCCAATTAGGGTTTTTAACCAATCTTGTGCATCCAATAGGTGTGTTTGTGTCATTGGATTAACATTAAGGTCATTTTTGTCCTCCCTAGGCTTAATCTTGTCCAATTAGTGTTTTTAACCAATCTTGTGCATCCAATAGGTGTGTTTGTGTCATTGGATTAACATTTAGGTCATTTTTGTCCTCCCTAGGCTTAATCTTGTCCAAGTAAGGTTTTTAACCAATATTGTGCATCCAATAGGTGTGTTTGTGTCATTGGATGAACATTTAGGTCATTTTTGTCCTCCCAAGGCTTATTCTTGTCCAATTAGGGTTTTTAACAAATCTTGTGCATCCAATAAGTTCATTTGTGTCATTTGATGAACCGTTAAGTCATTTTCGTCCTTCCTAGGCTTATTCTTGTCCAATTAGGGTTTTTAACCAATCATGTGCTTCCAATAGGTGTGTTTGTGTCATTGAATGAACATTTAGGTCATTTTCGTCCTCCCAAGGCTTATTCTTGTCCAATTAGGGTCTTTATCCAATCTTGTGCACCCAATAAGTTCATTTGTGTCATTGGATGAACATTTTTCATCTTCCTTACGCATCTTCTTGTCCAATTAGGGTTTTTAACCAATCTTTTGTCCAATTAGGGTTTTTAACCAATCTTTTGTCCAATTATGGTTTTTAACCAATCTTGTGCATCCAATAGGTGTGTTTGTGTCATTGGATTAACATTTAGGTCATCTTCGTCCTCCCAAGGCTTATTCTTGTCCAATTAGGGTTTTATCCAATCTTGTGCATCCAATAGGTATGTTTGTGTCCTTGGATGATCAATAAGGTCATTTTCGTCCTCCCAAGGCTTATTCTTGTCCAATTAGGGTTTTTAACCAATCTTGTGCATCCAATAAGTTCATTTGTGTCATTGGATGAACATTTAGGTCATTTTCGTGCTCCCTAGGCTTAATCATGTCCAATTAGGGTTTTTAACCAATCTTGTGCATCCAATAGGTATGTTTGTGTCATTGGATGTACATTTAGGTCATTTTCGTCCCCCTAGGCTTATTCTTGTCCAATTAGGGTTTTTAAACAATCTTGTGCATCCAATAGGTGTGTTTGTGTCATTGGATTAACATTTAGGTCATTTTTGTCCTCCCTAGTCTTAATCTTGTCCAATTAGGGTTTTAACCAATCTTGTGCATCCAATAGGTGTGTTTGTGTCATTGGATTATCATTTTGGGCATTTTCGTCCTCCCTTGGCTTATACTTGTCCAATTAGGGTTTTTAAACAATCTTGTGCATGCAATAGGTGTGTTTGTGTCATTGGATGAACATGTAGGTCATTTTCGTCCTCCCAAGGCTTATTCTTGTCCAATTAGGGTTTTTAATTAATCTTGTGCATCCAATAAGTTTATTTGTGTCATTTGATGAACAGTTAAGTCATTTTCGTCGTTCCTAGGCTTATTCTTGTCCAATTACGGTTTTTAACCAATCATGTACTTCAAATAGGTGTGTTTGTGTCATTGGATGAACATTTAGGTCATTTTCGTCCTCCAATGCTTATTCTTGTCCAATTAGGGTTTTTATCCAATATTGTGCCTCCAATAAGTTCATTTGTGTCATTGGATGAACATTTAGGTCATTTTCGTCTTCCTTAGGCATCTTCTTTTCCAATTAGGGTTTTTAACCAGTCTTTTGCATCCAATAGGTGTGTTTATGTCATTAGATGAACATTTAGGGCATTTTCGTCCTCTCTTGGCTTATTCTTGTCCAATTAGGGTTTTTAACCAATCTTGTGCATCCAATAGGTGTGTTTGTGTCATTGGATTAACATTTAGGTCATCTTCGTCCTCCCAAGGCTTATTCTTGTCCAAATAGGGTTTTTATTCAATCCTGTGCATCCAATAAGTTCATTTGTCTCATTGGATGAACATTTAGGTCATTTTTGTCCTCCCTAGGCTTAATATTGTCCAATTAGGGTTTTTAACCAATCTTGTGCATCCAATAGGTATGTTTGTGTCATTGGATGTACATTTAGGTCATTTTCGTCCCCCTAGGCTTATTCTTATCCAATTAGGGTTTTAACCAATCTTTTGCATCCAATAAGTTGATTTGTGTCATTGGATGAACATTTAGGTCATTTTCGTCCTCCCTAGGCTTATTCTTGTCCAATTAGGGTTTTTAAACAATCTTGTGCGTCCAATAGGTGTGTTTGTGTCATTGGATTAACATTTAGGTCATTTTTGTCCTCCCTAGTCTTAATCTTGTCCAATTATGGTTTTTAACCAATCTTGTGCATCCAATTAGGGTTTTTAACCAATCTTGTGCATCCAATTAGGGTTTTTCGTCCTCCCTTGGCTTATACTTGTCCAATTAGGGTTTTTAAACAATCTTGTGCATGCAATAGGTGTGTTTGGGTCATTGGATGAACATTTAGGTCATTTTCTTCCTCCCAAGGCTTATTCTTGTCCATATAGGGTTTTTAACCAATCTTGTGCATCCAATAGGTGTGTTTGTGTCATTGGATTATCATTTAGGTCATTTTTGTCCTCCCTAGGCTTAATCTTGTCCAATTAGGGTTTTTCACCAATCTTGTGCATCCAACAGGTGTGTTTGTGTCATTGGATGAACATTTAGGTCATTTTCGTCCTCCCAAGGCTTATTCTTGTCCAATT